>CAWUFW010003456.1:650000-1250000 GCA_963921515.1 Calotriton arnoldi
CCTTTCCAGTCTTCAACTTCACCTATAGTCGAAGGCGAAAATGGTGCTCCTCTCCACGGCCAAGGGTAGCCGTGCAAATATGTGTTCCAACAAAAGAGCCCTTGCGCTCTGACAGGGCACACGACACTCTCCCCCACCATCCGGTTGTAATGCCTTGCTGACGCTCGTATTCCTGACCTTCATTCGATATCCACCATGTCCGACGCGTTTCAAGGCTGTTCCGCCCCTTATTCATGGACACTGCACAGAGGGAAAAGAAAACTCACCATTACTTTCTTTCCGACACTTTATTGATGGAAAGACCGCCCATAGTGGGCGTGGCACATTTCAAGGTAACCAGCAGCATGCTGGTAATTACAGTCCATCAGAGGTGAGTACAATAATAACCTTAAGTAGGCTCAGTCCCCCTGTTAGTTGCAGCTTTTAATCATCCTTTAGTAGGAGAGAAAGTCAGGTTTGCGTGCTATTGTTCACCTTAGGAGAGCGTGCTTCAACGAAAGGAAACGGTTTCCCTTCTTGAGCCTTTCCAGTCTTCAACTTCACCTATAGTCGAAGGCGAAAATGGTGCTCCTCTCCACGGCCAAGGGTAGCCGTGCAAATATGTGTACAAACAAAAGAGCCCTTGCGCTCTGACAGGGCACACGACGCTCTCCCCCACCATCCGGTTGTAATGCCTTGCTGACGCTCGTATTCCTGACCTTCATTCGATATCCACCATGTCCGACGCGTTTCAAGGCTGTTCCGCCCCTTATTCATGGACTCTGCACAGAGGCAAAAGAAAACTCACCATTACTTTCTTTCCGACACTTTATTGATGGAAAGACCGCCCATAGTGGGCGTGGCACATTTCAAGGTAACCAGCAGCATGCTGGTAATTACAGTCCATAAGAGGTGAGTACAATAATAACCTTAAGTAGGCTCAGTCCCCCTGTTAGTTGCAGCTTTTAATCATCCTTTAGTAGGAGAGAAAGTCAGGTTTGCGTGCTATTGTTCACCTTAGGAGAGCGTGCTTCAACGAAAGGAAACGGTTTCCCTTCTTGAGCCTTTCCAGTCTTCAACTTCACCTATAGTCGAAGGCGAAAATGGTGCTCCTCTCCACGGCCAAGGGTAGCCGTGCAAATATGTGTTCCAACAAAAGAGCCCTTGCGCTCTGACAGGGCACACGACGCTCTCCCCCACCATCCGGTTGTAATGCCTTGCTGACGCTCGTATTCCTGACCTTCATTCGATATCCACCATGTCCGACGCGTTTCAAGGCTGTTCCGCCCCTTATTCATGGACTCTGCACAGAGGGAAAAGAAAACTCACCATTACTTTTTTTCCGACGCTTTATTGATGGAAAGACCGCCCATAGTGGGCGTGGCACATTTCAAGGTAACCAGCAGCATGCTGGTAATTACAGTCCATAAGAGGTGAGTACAATAATAACCTTAAGTAGGCTCAGTCCCCCTGTTAGTTGCAGCTTTTAATCATCCTTTAGTAGGAGAGAAAGTCAGGTTTGCGTGCTATTGTTCACCTTAGGAGAGCGTGCTTCAACAAAAGGAAACGGTTTCCCTTCTTGAGCCTTTCCAGTCTTCAACTTCACCTATAGTCGAAGGCGAAAATGGTGCTCCTCTCCACGGCCAAGGGTAGCCGTGCAAATATGTGTTCCAACAAAAGAGCCCTTGCGCTCTGACAGGGCACACGACGCTCTCCCCCACCATCCGGTTGTAATGCCTTGCTGACGCTCGTATTCCTGACCTTCATTCGATATCCACCATGTCCGACGCGTTTCAAGGCTGTTCCGCCCTTATTCATGGACTCTGCACAGAGGGAAAAGAAAACTCACCATTACTTTCTTTCCGACACTTTATTGATGGAAAGACCGCCCATAGTGGGCGTGGCACATTTCAAGGTAACCAGCAGCATGCTGGTAATTACAGTCCATAAGAGGTGAGTACAATAATAACCTTAAGTAGGCTCAGTCCCCCTGTTAGTTGCAGCTTTTAATCATCCTTTAGTAGGAGAGAAAGTCAGGTTTGCGTGCTATTGTTCACCTTAGGAGAGCGTGCTTCAACGAAAGGAAACGGTTTCCCTTCTTGAGCCTTTCCAGTCTTCAACTTCACCTATAGTCGAAGGCGAAAATGGTGCTCCTCTCCACGGCCAAGGGTAGCCGTGCAAATATGTGTTCCAACAAAAGAGCCCTTGCGCTCTGACAGGGCACACGACGCTCTCCCCCACCATCCGGTTGTAATGCCTTGCTGACGCTCGTATTCCTGACCTTCATTCGATATCCACCATGTCCGACGCGTTTCAAGGCTGTTCCGCCCCTTATTCATGGACTCTGCACAGAGGGAAAAGAAAACTCACCATTACTTTCTTTCCGACACTTTATTGATGGAAAGACCGCCCATAGTGGGCGTGGCACATTTCAAGGTAACCAGCAGCATGCTGGTAATTACAGTCCATAAGAGGTGAGTACAATAATAACCTTAAGTAGGCTCAGTCCCCCTGTTAGTTGCAGCTTTTAATCATCCTTTAGTAGGAGAGAAAGTCAGGTTTGCGTGCTATTGTTCACCTTAGGAGAGCGTGCTTCAACGAAAGGAAACGGTTTCCCTTCTTGAGCCTTTCCAGTCTTCAACTTCACCTATAGTCGAAGGCGAAAATGGTGCTCCTCTCCACGGCCAAGGGTAGCCGTGCAAATATGTGTTCCAACAAAAGAGCCCTTGCGCTCTGACAGGGCATACAACGCTCTCCCCCACCATCCGGTTGTAATGCCTTGCTGACGCTCGTATTCCTGACCTTCATTCGATATCCACCATGTCCGACGCTTTTCAAGGCTGTTCCGCCCCTTATTCATGGACTCTGCACAGAGGGAAAAGAAAACTCACCATTACTTTCTTTCCGACACTTTATTGATGGAAAGACCGCCCATAGTGGGCGTGGCACATTTCAAGGTAACCAGCAGCATGCTGGTAATTACAGTCCATAAGAGGTGAGTACAATAATAACCTTAAGTAGGCTCAGTCCCCCTGTTAGTTGCAGCTTTTAATCATCCTTTAGTAGGAGAGAAAGTCAGGTTTGAGTGCTATTGTTCACCTTAGGAGAGCGTGCTTCAACGAAAGGAAACGGTTTCCCTTCTTGAGCCTTTCCAGTCTTCAACTTCACCTATAGTCGAAGGCGAAAATGGTGCTCCTCTCCATGGCCAAGGGTAGCCGTGCAAATATGTGTTCCAACAAAAGAGCCCTTGCGCTCTGACAGGGCACACGACGCTCTCCCCCACCATCCGGTTGTAATGCCTTGCTGACGCTCGTATTCCTGACCTTCATTCGATATCCACCATGTCCGACGCGTTTAAAGGCTGTTCCGCCCCTTATTCATGGACTCTGCACAGAGGGAAAAGAAAACTCACCATTACTTTCTTTCCGACACTTTATTGATGGAAAGACCGCCCATAGTGGGCGTGGCACATTTCAAGGTAACCAGCAGCATGCTGGTAATTACAGTCCATAAGAGGTGAGTACAATAATAACCTTAAGTAGGCTCAGTCCCCCTGTTAGTTGCAGCTTTTAATCATCCTTTAGTAGGAGAGAAAGTCAGGTTTGCGTGCTATTGTTCACCTTAGGAGAGCGTGCTTCAACGAAAGGAAACGGTTTCCCTTCTTGAGCCTTTCCAGTCTTCAACTTCACCTATAGTCGAAGGCGAAAATGGTGCTCCTCTCCACGGCCAAGGGTAGCAGTGCAAATATGTGTTCCAACAAAAGAGCCCTTGCACACTGACAGGGCACACGACGCTCTCCCCCACCATCCGGTTGTAATGCCTTGCTGACGCTCGTATTCCTGACCTTCATTCGATATCCACCATGTCCGACGCGTTTCAAGGCTGTTCCGCCCCTTATTCATGGACTCTGCACAGAGGAAAAGAAAACTCACCATTACTTTCTTTCCGACACTTTATTGATGGAAAGACCGCCCATAGTGGGCGTGGCACATTTCAAGGTAACCAGCAGCATGCTGGTAATTACAGTCCATAAGAGGTGAGTACAATAATAACCTTAAGTAGGCTCAGTCCCCCTGTTAGTTGCAGCTTTTAATCATCCTTTAGTAGGAGAGAAAGTCAGGTTTGCGTGCTATTGTTCACCTTAGGAGAGCGTGCTTCAACGAAAGGAAACGGTTTCCCTTCTTGAGCCTTTCCAGTCTTCAACTTCACCTATAGTCGAAGGCGAAAATGGTGCTCCTCTCCACGGCCAAGGGTAGCCGTGCAAATATGTGTTCCAACAAAAGAGCCCTTGCGCTCTGACAGGGCACACGACGCTCTCCCCACCATCCGGTTGTAATGCCTTGCTGACGCTCGTATTCCTGACCTTCATTCGATATCCACCATGTCCGACGCGTTTCAAGGCTGTTCCGCCCTTATTCATGGACTCTGCACAGAGGAAAGAAAACTCACCATTACTTTCTTTCCGACACTTTATTGATGGAAAGACCGCCCATAGTGGGCGTGGCACATTTCAAGGTAACCAGCAGCATGCTGGTAATTACAGTCCATAAGAGGTGAGTACAATAATAACCTTAAGTAGGCTCAGTCCCCCTGCTAGTTGCAGCTTTTAATCATCCTTTAGTAGGAGAGAAAGTCAGGTTTGCGTGCTATTGTTCACCTTAGAGAGCGTGCTTCAACGAAAGGAAACGGTTTCCCTTCTTGAGCCTTTCCAGTCTTCAACTTCACCTATAGTCGAAGGCGAAAATGGTGCTCCTCTCCACGGCCAAGGGTAGCCGTGCAAATATGTGTTCCAACAAAGAGCCCTTGCGCTCTGACAGGGCACACGATGCTCTCCCCACCATCCGGTTGTAATGCCTTGCTGACGCTCGTATTCCTCACCTTCATTCGATATCCACCATGTCCGACGCGTTTCAAGGCTGGTCCGCCCCTATTCATGGACTCTGCACAGAGGAAAAGAAAACTCACCATTACTTTCTTTCCGACACTTTATTGATGGAAGGACCGCCCATAGTGGGCGTGGCACATTTCAAAGTAACCAGCAGCATGCTGGTAATTACAGTCCATAAGAGGTGAGTACAATAATAACCTTAAGTAGGCTCAGTCCCCCTGTTAGTTGCAGCTTTTAATCATCCTTTAGTAGGAGAGAAAGTCAGGTTTGCGTGCTATTGTTCACCTTAGGAGAGCGTGCTTCAACGAAAGGAAACGGTTTCCCTTCTTGAGCCTTTCCAGTCTTCAACTTCACCTATAGTCGAAGGCGAAAATGGTGCTCCTCTCCACGGCCAAGGGTAGCCGTGCAAATATGTGTTCCAACAAAGAGCCCTTGCGCTCTGACAGGGCACACGACGCTCTCCCCACCATCCGGTTGTAATGCCTTGCTGACGCTCGTATTCCTGACCTTCATTCGATATCCACCATGTCCGACGCGTTTCAAGGCTGTTCCGTCCCTTATTCATGGACTCTGCACAGAGGGAAAGAAAACTCACCATTACTTTCTTTCCGACACTTTATTGATGGAAAGACCGCCCATAGTGGGCGTGGCACATTTCAAGATAACCAGCAGCATGCTGGTAATTACAGTCCATAAGAGGTGAGTACAATAATAACCTTAAGTAGGCTCAGTCCCCCTGTTAGTTGCAGCTTTTAATCATCCTTTAGTAGGAGAGAAAGTCAGGTTTGCGTGCTATTGTTCACCTTAGGAGAGCGTGCTTCACCGAAAGGAAACTGTTTCCCTTCTTGAGCCTTTCCAGTCTTCAACTTCACCTATAGTCGAAGGCGAAAATGGTGCTCCTCTCCACGCCAAGGGTAGCCGTGCAAATATGTGTTCCAACAAAAGAGCCCTTGCGCTCTGACAGGGCACACGACGCTCTCCCCCCACCATCCGGTTGTAATGCCTTGCTGACGCTCGTATTCCTGACCTTCATTCGATATTCACCGGAAAGAAAGTAATGGTGAGTTTTCTTTTCCCTCTGTGCAGAGTCCATGAATAAGGGGCGGAACAGCCTTGAAACGCGTCGGACATGGTGGATATCGAATGAAGGTCAGGAATACGAGCGTCAGCAAGGCATTACAACCGGATGGTGGGGGAGAGTGTCGTGTGCCCTGTCAGAGCGCAAGGGCTCTTTTGTTGGAACACATATTTGCACGGCTACCCTTGGCCGTGGAGAGGAGCACCATTTTCGCCTTCGACTATAGGTGAAGTTGAAGACTGGAAAGGCTCAAGAAGGGAAACCATTTCCTTTCGTTGAAGCACGCTCTCCTAAGGTGAACAATAGCACGCAAACCTGACTTTCTCTCCTACTAAAGGATGATTAAAAGCTGCAACTAACAGGGGGACTGAGCCTACTAAAGGTTATTATTGTACTCACCTCTTATGGACTGTAATTACCAGCATGCTGCTGGTTACCTTGAAATGTGCCACGCCCACTATGGGCGGTCTTTCCATCAATAAAGTGTCGGAAAGAAAGTAATGGTGAGTTTTCTTTTCCCTCTGTGCAGAGTCTATGAATAAGGGGCGGAACAGCCTTGAAACGCGTCGGACATGGTGGATATCGAATGAAGGTGAGGAATACGAGCGTCAGCAAGGCATTACAACCGGATGGTGGGGAGAGCGTCGTGTGCCCTGTCAGAGCGCAAGGGCTCTTTTGTTGGAACACATATTTGCACGGCTACCCTTGGCCGTGGAGAGGAGCACCATTTTCGCCTTCGACTATAGGTGAAGTTGAAGACTGGAAAGGCTCAAGAAGGGAAACCGTTTCCTTTCGTTGAAGCACGCTCTCCTAAGGTGAACAATAGCACGCAAACCTGACTTTCTCTCCTACTAAAGGATGATTAAAAGCTGCAACTAACAGGGGGACTGAGCCTACTTAAGGTTATTATTGTACTCACCTCTTATGGACTGTAATTACCAGCATGCTGCTGGTTACCTTGAAATGTGCCACGCCCACTATGGACGGTCTTTCCATCGATAAAGTGTCGGAAAGAAAGTAATGGTGAGTTTTCTTTTCCCTCTGTGCAGAGTCCATGAATAAGGGGCGGAACAGCCTTGAAACGCGTCGGACATGGTGGATATCGAATGAAGGTCAGGAATACGAGCGTCAGCAAGGCATTACAACCGGATGGTGGGGGAGAGCGTTGTGTGCCCTGTCAGAGCGCAAGGGCTCTTTGTTGGAACACATATTTGCACGGTTACCCTTGGCCGTGGAGAGGAGCACCATTTTCGCCTTCGACTATAGGTGAAGTTGAAGACTGGAAAGGCTCAAGAAGGGAAACCGTTTCCTTTCGTTGAAGCACGCTCTCCTAAGGTGAACACTAGCACGCAAACCTGACTTTCTCTCCTACTAAAGGATGATTAAAAGCTGCAACTAACAGGGGGACTGAGCCTACTTAAGGTTATTATTGTACTCACCTCTTATGGACTGTAATTACCAGCATGCTGCTGGTTACCTTGAAATGTGCCACGTCCACTATGGGCGGTCTTTCCATCAATAAAGTGTCGGAAAGAAAGTAATGGTGAGTTTACTTTTCCCTCTGTGCAGAGTCCATGAATAAGGGGCGGAACAGCCTTGAAACGCGTCGGACATGGTGGATATCGAATGAAGGTGAGGAATACGAGCGTCAGCAAGGCATTACAACCGGATGGTGGGGAGAGCGTCGTGTGCCCTGTCAGAGCGCAAGGGCTCTTTTGTTGGAACACATATTTGCACGGCTACCCTTGGCCGTGGAGAGGAGCACCATTTTCGCCTTCGACTATAGGTGAAGTTGAAGACTGGAAGGCTCAAGAAGGGAAACCGTTTCCTTTCGTTGAAGCACGCTCTCCTAAGGTGAACAATAGCACGCAAACCTGACTTTCTCTCCTACTAAAGAATGATTAAAAGCTGCAACTAACAGGGGGACTGAGCCTACTTAAGGTTATTATTGTACTCACCTCTTATGGACTGTAATTACCAGCATGCTGCTGGTTACCTTGAATGTGCCACGCCCACTATGGGCGGTATTTCCATCAATAAAGTGTCGGAAAGAAAGTAATGGTGAGTTTTCTTTTCCTCTGTGCAGAGTGCATGAATAAGGGGCGGAACAGCCTTGAAACGCGTCGGACATGGTGGATATCGAATGAAGGTCAGGAATACGAGCGTCAGCAAGGCATTACAACCGGATGGTGGGGGAGAGCGTCGTGTGCCCTGTCAGAGCGCAAGGGCTCTTTTGTTGGAACATATATATATATATATATATATATATATATACGCGAAATTTTCCGTTTTTAAGAGCTCCTCACTCAAACAGGAAAAGGGACTCGCACTCCAGGGTGAATGTAATTCAATATTTTTACTGGCCAGTAAAAATATTGAATTACATTCACCCTGGAGTGCGAGTCCCTTTTTCCTGTTTGAGTGAGGAGCTCTTAAAAACGGAAAATTTCGCGTATCTTAGCCGGGATCCGACACCCGGAACTCGCACCGACCCCGAGTGGAGAGGAGCCGGTATTTGGTCGGAGACTTTCCTCATATATATATATATATATATATATACATATATATATATATATATATATATATATATATATATATATATATATATATATATATATGTAGTTCTAGTGGGTACCATGTTTCTATCCAATGGATTTTATTATTTGCTTATAAATGTGGCACAGTTTGATGACAAAGATGTGGCAGAAGGCATTTTAGGACTAGGGGGCTCAGGCCCGTGTCCTGCAAAAGAATAAAATAACATGCACAGGGGACAAGCTAGGAATACCATGCCTCCATAGGCCTAGCGGCGTTTCCCATACTGTACTCCTGTACCTTTTTGATGTCGCATAAGGTAACGCAGTGCTCCAGTGAGAACCATAGACCCAATGACAGTGTGCCCATAGAGTCTTTACATATTTGTCCAGGTTCTGCAGGAGAAGTTGTGCTTACTATGAAGGGCTCATTTTATTGAGCCTTGGGTTTCCTCAAAGGCACAAATAAACACAATGATTTGCAGTTGTTTGTGAAATGTCTGCATTTTTATGTGTTGTGGTACCACTGAACCTAAACATGGTACAGCCGTACCTGACTTACAATAAAAGCACATCTGATTTGTTGCAATGACTGTGTTGCTTCATTTAGCGGAAGGGCTCATCCCTTTACCCTCTTAAGGGACTAGCACTTGGGTGTGTGAACATTCTATGCCCTTCTTTATTTTGGGGTGTTACACCAAACAAATATATAAAACATTCCATCTGGAGGAGAAGAGACATCTCAGCAAAACCCGCAGGAGTAGCCAGCAAGGACCATGCAAGAATCCATTGTCTGGCTATCTTTTTTTCTCTTGCTACTGGGGAGAAGAAAGTGTCAGCAAAAGTGGCCATTTGTAACTTGTGCCACAAGAGTTAAGCCGTGGTACCTGCACAAAAATATTCTTTTGGCACATCAGTAAACACGTTAGTGCATTGTACACAGAAAGTACAACACTGCAAAATGAAGACAGGAGAAGTAAAAAGAGGCATCTACTTCTGCAGCAGCTTCTTTCTTCCAGCCATGAGACTCCATACCAACTCACATCTTAATGCAAAGAGATGTTACCCCTCACAAATACACCTTTTGACAAAATAAATGTAAACAAAAAATAAATTGTATTTTGGATCCAAGTTCAGATGTCTTGATTTATTTTCTTTGACCCGCGAAAAACAACCCTCCCAAAAATGTTCTGAAATCTCAAAACAGGTCTTTTTAGAACCACCTTTATTGGTTAAAGAATAGAAAATAATTTAAGTTATTTGTCATGTCTTGCTCCTAATGTTAAACTATATTAGTATAGGGCCAATTTAGAGTTTGGTGATAGAGTTCACTCCCTCAGAATACATTAAATCCACTGTTCCTAGGGACCTCTGCGCTCCAAACTTACAGATGTCCACCGGCCTCATAAACATGTCTCCACATTAAGAAGAACCATCATCATAGGGATTCCTTCCAATGTTTGAAGAGTTTGATACATGATACTGTCACACATGACATTTTTTCAAAAGTTTTTTATTGTTCAAAAATGGAGTTTCTTTGGAAAAAACACCAAACGATTGACTGTCTCACTTTCTGCCACAGTGTGGGCATCCTTTTCATTTTTTACTTTTCCTGACTACTAGATTTTTGCTCGTAGTCACATGCAGGAAGAAAATACATTACACCATCCATTCTAAACAGGACAGATGCTGTAATAACCGGGCTCTGACATTTTTTACTGTGTTGGGCTATTGAGGGAAGTATTCAATTAAAGAACTGAGCTGGTGCATCATCAAAAGATTACTTAAGGCCTGCCCATCTAAAAATAAGATGGGCCTATTGAAGATTGGCTGAACAGCCCCTAACTTTTTGCATTCACCTCTTCTGTTTTTGCTAAATTCGTTTTTGTTGGCTTTAGGCCTCGGTGCACTGTACCACTGCTAACTAGTGCTAAAGTGCTAGTCTCTCTCACTAAAACATAGTAAAATATGCCTACACTGATTGACGTATTTCATTTATTTATAAGTCCCTAGGAAAGTTGTATACCATATACCCAGAGCCTTTAAATTAGATGTTATTAGTGGGAGTGTAGCACGTATTGTGCCACCCACTTAATTAGCCACTTAAAACATGTCTCAGGCCTGCCAATGCAGCCTGAATGCAGTTTTAAACTGCCAATTAGACTTGGCAATATAACCGCTTTCTAAGCCTTAATCTTCCCTGTTATTGCAATGTCACCCCTAAGGCAGGCCCTAGTTATCCTATGGTGCACAGTGTATTGTAATTAAAAGGTTTGACATGTACGTTAACGTTTCACATGTTCTGGTAGTGAAACTCCTAAATTAGTTTTTCACTACTGTGAGGCCCATCTCTCCCAATGGATAACATTGGGTTGCTTTATTACATTTATTAAGTGCTAACTTTTGATTGAGAACACATAGCATTTCATGTTTGGCGTCTGAGAAATTGCAATTAAAAATCCTCTTTGATGGGAGTGGACTCCTATTCGACGCTCTGGGAAGCCTTTAAGACAGTTATCGGGGGAATGCATAGCCAAGCAGGCTGGGGTTCTGCGATCGATTCAAGAGGAGCTGAGACATCTAGAAGATGGAATTTGGGACCTTGAGCTTAAGTACTTTGCTGATTGCAGTGCATACACACAGGCTCGCATTCATAGCAAAATAGAAAAGTTTGAAGAGACAGCGCAGTGAGAGACTCACTATCTCAGGAGGGAAGCCCATGCTAGGTCATATGGGGAGGGGGACCGAGTGGGCAAAACCTTGGCAGGCCTCCTCTGTAAACCCTGGGCTAGTGATTACATTGCTGAACTCAGCAACGATGAGGAGGAGCTGGTTGTTAGCCTAGAGGCAGTAAAGAAAGAGATGGGTAATTTCTACTCTTCCCTTTATACCACGACTCAGACATGGACCCCTTCAGACCTTGACTCCTTCTTTGATTTGATCCAAATACTCTGTCTTGAAGATGGCCACCGTAATTTTTTAGATGAGTCATTTACGGAGGAAGAAATTATATAGGTTATTGGCGCTCTCCCTGGGGAAAAAGCACCTGGCTTGGACTCACAGCCATGTTCTATGAAGAATTTGAGGCCCTTTTGGCCCCCACCTCATCAACATATTTGGTGAATCGTTGGAGAAAGGCCAATTGCCCCCTTCACTTAGAAACGCATTCATAGTTACTATTTTAAAACCAGATAAAGACCCACAGCACTGTGGTTCATACAGACAATTATCCATGATTAACGTGGCTAACAAACTTCTCGCTAAATTGATAGCTTCCCGGCTTCTCCTCCTACTCCCTCTTATAGCTCGCCTGGATCGATCAAGATTCGTGCCAGGTAGGGCCACTACTCATAATATACATACTTTCTTTGCAATTCTTTAGGTTATAGAGCCCTTCCTGAGTAAAGCTGCGAGTTGTCTTGATGCCACCAAGGAGTTTGATTCGCTCGAGTGGTTGTCCCTATTCACCTTGTTGGCTTGCCTGGGGCTCAGCCCAGATTCATCCAACTGATCAGTCTTCTCTACTTTAAGCCTATGGTGTACCTCAGGATCAATGGGGTGATATCCCCCCCTTTCCAATCTTGCATTGGATGCAGCAAGGATGCCCACTTTACCCATCCTTTTTGCCATAGCAATGGAGCCACTAGTGGCTCGCCTCTGACAGCATCATGCGCACTGCGGCCTGGCTTTACCCCTCGAGTGGTGCTGGTTTCCATATATGCAGATGATGTTGCCCTGTATGTCAAACATTCAGCTGAGAATCTGGATCCACTTATTAGGGAATTTATCAGATTTGGTGGGCTTTCTGGAATCTCCATTATTTGGATGAAATCCATGATTTTTCCACTCACGGATGCAACTGTGGAATTTCCTTCGGAATTCCCCTTATGATGGGTAAGCTGTCCAGTAAAATATCTGGAGATATGGATGAGCCACAATATGAATGACCTCTTGACCTCTGGAGGTCAAACTATGGCTGCTTAATGGAGTGGTTGGAGAGCATAGTGGCTTGCTGGACGAGTCTCCCGGTTTCCATGGCAGGAAGGTTAGCAATTGCTAAAAATTATTATTTTGCCCAAATTCCTCTATTTGTTCATCAACCTTCCTCTCCCTCTCCCCCATTGCTTTTGGTGTTGGCTTGGGTGGTGCTTGGTGATGCTGGCAATGGCTGGGAGTCAGCCCAGGCTTGCTTGGAAAATTCTTACTCTCCCATTTGAACAGGGTAGATTTTGCGCCCCGGACATGGATCTTTATTATAGCTGCACACAGGCGTTGGCTTCGGTGGAGCTTCGTGATGCTGGCAATGGCTGGGAGTCAGCCCAGACTTGTTTGGAAAATTCTTACTCTCCCATTCGGACTGGGTGGATTGGGTGCACCGGACATGGATCTTTATTATAGTTGCGCACAGGTACAGTTTCACTGGCTATACCCCATGTAGTTCATGGCACCCACAGTACCTGAACATGATCAGGCAGCGCCTTGCCTACTCCACATGGTATTATATCAGTCTCAACAGCAGCCGCGAATGACTTTAGATATGGTTGGTTGTATGGTTTGGACATGGCTCAAACTTTGTCGGCGTGCGCAATTGAATGTCCTTTATGCTCCCTTCATACCACTGACTAAGCACCCGGCCTTACCCTTCTCACAGGATGCTAGCATATGCGACAGGTTGAGATGGCTGTAGCTTACCAATATGGAGGCCGCGTTTCAAGGGGAGATTTTTCATCTTGTCACAGCGGGGTCTCCGAGAGGGCGATGCAACTATCCTTGATAGGTTCACCTATTACCAACTGCGAGCGGCCATGTGTGCTCTCTTGCCCTCATTTCCAGCAGCGCCCCCCACACTGCTGGTTTTTGAGAGCATCCTTGAAACCCTTCCCTGCGCAAGTTCATATCTAGAATATACTCTGGAATGTAGCGCACTGCGCCGGTTCAGACTCCTCTTTTGCATCAGGCGTGGGAAAACCAGCTGGGCATATCTACGCCTGAAGAACAGTGGAGTATCTTCTGCGCCCGGGCAACAGCATTGTCACCAAACTATAGGCTGTGATTGGTGCATTTGAACTTTCTGCATAGACCGTACAGAACTCTGGAGTGGCTGTTTAAGTTAGGCTTAATAGATGAGGCATGCTGTGTCAGGTGCTCGTAGCCCTGTGAAGATTTTATCCATTTGGTTTGTACATGCCCTGGAATACAACTATACTGGAAATCAGTATTTGACGTCATTGTAGTGTAAACCCCCCTTGTTGCATTGTTGGATTACGTTACGGATGTCTCCTCAGAGCTGAGGAAGTTAACTGCAATTCTGCTCCTTATGGGTAAAAGATGGGTGGCGATATGCCGGGGACATCGCCCACTTCCCCCGACTGAATGACGGGCTCAGAGATGCAGCTTATTGCCATGATCAATTAATGGCCTATTGGGACTTAATCCCTGCTCGATCACGTCCTAGAGATATTTGGGCTCCTTGTGAATCCTATCTGCGGCTTCGTAACGCCGCGTAGGCTAAAACTATCTTGCATAATAGGAATTTGGCTGCTTGAGATCTCCCTCTCTCTTTCAGAGGCAGCGCCCCTGAGATTGTGATTGTGTGTGTAAGCTTCTTGGTCCCTGTCAGGTCCCCGTTCCTGCGCTCCTGGACATTCCTCCTGTGGGAGCCTTGAGTTATTTCTTTACAAAGCGACAGCCCCCCCACTCTCTCCTCCTTGGTCTTTCCTTCCCCCTCCTCCCTGTTGCATGTTATTGTATAGAGTTGTATATTGCTGTTACAACTAACTAGATTTGAGACCGCAAACTTTTCTGCCGGTAACTTGCAAATTATGATCGTTGCATACTATATGGTCTCTGTACAGGCTTTATTTGACAATGTTGCAATATCTTATTGTATTTGCATTATATACTTAATAAACAAAATTTAAAAAAATCCTCTTTAATGGTTAAGTCGGGTTTTTAGTAACAATTTTGGAAATGGCACTTTTAGAAAGTCAGCATTTTTCTGCCCTAAACTATTTGGTGCCTGCAGCTTTTCCTAGGTCGCATGACTGAGTATAGTTGCGGTTGGACTTTGTTTATTCCTCCCAGACTGCTGCACAATAGAGGGATTATGTGTGCCTGGAAATGCCATCAACTGGTAGGATGGGAGGGTGGAGCTGGGTACAGCCCCACTTGCAACTGAATAGGATATGCTCTGTTTTCACATAAAGGACCTGTCATCACTGAGTTGTTCCTGTAGCCAGCTTGGAGCCAGGACAGAGTAGGCAGCAAACTTCAAGAGCTTCAAAAGAAATTCTCTAGAACCTTCTCCTACTTTAAAGTGGGCACTAGGTATAAATAGTGGACCCTCAGACCCAACTCTCCAGTACACATCTGGACCTGTAGAAGACTCAGAAGAAGGATTGCTGTGCTACTTTGCTACAAAAAGGACTGCCACCTTGGTGCCCTGCTGTTCTGCCCTGCTGCACAGCTGCCTGAGTGAGAAGCACTGGACCTGCATCTTGCCTCCTGATCAAAGCCTCAGGGACAGAACAGGCTCCACGACATGACAAAGAGGGAAATAAGGAAACGACATACCTCAATCCCTTATATAAAACTAACAAGAAACCAAAAAGAGAAGTATCTCACTGTTTCTTTATCAAGGCAGGTGAAACGCTCACCTTGACCATGAAACAGAAGGAGGATGGACCTCCTATTATTCAAATAAGAGGACAACTTTAACCAAGCACCTGAACTCTGTCGCCTGTGAGTCTTGTCCCGCAAGTGGTGTAACCCCAGACCTGGACCCTTGGAAGTGGACCTGAAGGTGCTCTGTCAACCCATCTGCGGTCCCAGCAGAACTGACGCAGTGGGATGCGATGCCTCACCAAACTCCAAATAGGAACCACTGTGCAATGCATCCCCATCACAGGACTTCACATCGCAGCCCCACAGCTCATCGAAACCAAAGCTGCACAACCATCTCCTTGCAAGGACTTCGCATCACCCATTGCAGTCCCCCAGAACTGCCGCTGCACGAAGCATCTTCACGCAAGAATATCGCATCACCTCTGCTGTGTGATGCATCTTCGATGCTGGACTTAAGGTACACTTTTCAGGGGGCCTAACTTGGTCCCTGTAGTTGGTCTGCACTGTATCGCGGCCGACCGGAGCTTGTGACTTTATTTTTCTAAATTGGCATGAGATTTTTCTTGTATTGTGTTTTCACTTTATTACTGTTTGAAGTGCTGCGTAAATACTTTACACATTGCCTCTAAGTTAAGCCTGAATGCCACCAGAGGGTTAAGCACAAGTTAATTTGGGGTTTGTTTGTGTTTCACCCTGACAGAGATTATAGTTGCTGCTTGAGTAGGGTTTCAGCCCCCTCAACCAGTTACCCAGTTTCTTAAAGGGCAGTTCTAGTAGTATTTGGCACAATATTGAGGAGCGAATAAACATAAGCCTAACTTTACTAACACTTTACAGAGCCTCTGTGTTACCATTATAATGGAAACTGAGTGCAAAATGTTGTGGTTGAATTTATTTTCAAATGCAAATAGAGATTTGCATTGGAAACTTAGCAAGTCACGGAAAATAGTGGTATGCACTGCTATGCAGTACTTTGCATCAAAAGCACAATGCATGGGTGGAACATGAGCATTTTCATTCAATCACTCAGAGTTTTTGATGCAAATCTTTATCTGTAAACATCAGTATGCAGCAATCAGCACCACAAATATGCATCTATTAAGAAGGTACAATTGTGGAGCAAGGTTTAAATCTCTCCACAGTTTTCCATCTTTCCATGTCTGGCACTTTGTAAATCACAAAAAGAACAGATGATGGATGGAATGCTAAACAATGCAAACATACACCCCCAGTCACAGATCTAGTTTTAATCCATCGTTTTTTTGATCACCACCACACCCCAGTTTGGACCCAGCCATATGCAAATCAGTCTTGACCCTGCTCCTCATGGGAACAGTCCTGCCCGAAATGCCAGGCCATGTCCACCCTGGACCAGAAACAAGCATCTGGGCCCGGTTTCAGAATATCACCCCTCATCAGCCAGGCTAGCTTGAATCCAGTGGCACAGTGAGCATGGGACACATGCCTGGGCAAACCCTTCCCACTTAGGGTGACAAAAGCCAAATCAACAGATGATGGACGGAATGCTGAACAATGCAAACATTCAGCTCCATTCACAGATCTTTGTTTAATCCATTTGTTTTTTTCAAGAATTGGCATCTTTTAGGTACATTACAGACACAATGGGACAAACCTCTATTCTCCTTTAAGAGAGGGAGGAATTTGAAGGATCGATTGGTGAGAGCGTATATTAAACCAGAACCTCAGACACTAATTCAGATGTGGGGTCTTTCTCCTACTTGCGGACACTATCCTTGTGGTAATTGTGCAGCATGTTCAACCACAAATGTTTTAAAATCCTGTGTATTAAATTAAAGGACTTTGCAATTGAAATATTTATCGAACTGTGGAATGAAAAATGTTGTATTTTATTGAATGTCCCTGTGCATTACATTATATTGGGTAAACCACGCAAGAAGTGAGGAAACAAATCATACAACATCAATCGCGGATTCGTTGTAAGCTGGCTAATGACGTCCTGGTTGATCATTACCATGCTGTGCCCCACACACCTTGTGCTATAAAATGGTTTGTCCTAGAAGTGGTGAAAAGTTCTAGACAAAGGCATGATGTGGACCGCTTGCTTACAATAAAGGAGAACAGATGGATCTTGATGACCAATTCGGTCAATAAGGGTCTCAACCAGCAGGTCGAGTGGCATATGTTGGCCAAGTTGTAGATGTATCAGTTACCTGCTTTCAGTTTCAATACATCTGGACATGAATAGCATGGAGGGACTGGGTCTCTTTTGATAAGTGTTATTCATCATCTCACCCCGGTGTGCTATGGGTGGCAGTTAATAGCATTAGGCATTATTATAATGAGATCTTTTTTCAACCCCTTTGTGTTGTTCTGGTGCGTGGATGATTTGATGGCAGGTACTTTTACAATGCTGTACTTCTTGATGGGTGTTTAACTAGCCAGTTTGGCTACTGTTGATTTGTCCAATCTTATTTCATTCCTATGATGGTAATTTATAATAATGTTGAATTGTTTTTTTTCCCATATCTGGTTTTATATGGAATTGATCTGATTTGACTCATGAACAGTCATTGAATGGCACACACACTTTAGGTGATCCTATCCAAGTTAAATTGACCACATCTTTTTGTTAATCCTAAACTCTCCCTGTTACTACTGTCCCATTCATAGAATATCTACATATTACTGGTGGGTTATTTTTGAGTGCTTTAGGCTTCCCCCTCTTTGTATTAGGATGTAGAGGTATCAGCTCCCTCTTTCTTTTCATTGATCCTAAGTGTTTCCTGTTACAACAATATAATATGCACATGTCAGCGGTGGATGAATTCTTTGGTTCCATATGTTTTTTTCCCCCTTATGTGTACTATGTTCCTTAGTGCAATTTAGTCATTCAAAGATGACACCAATATTGCCATTGGAAGCAAGTGATTTAGCGGGGGCAGGGCTTTTGCCACTCTCCACGCATATTTTAGGGTCTTTGGGAGCAGCTCGGGAGCGAGGCGGTGTCCCGATGTAGGTTTTGAGATCGCCCATCTATTGATTTGTAAGTACGTGCACACAGAAAGGAGTTTGGATGTTTTATCATTTGTTACTTTGCCATTTTGGTTTATAGAGGCTGTGGTCTGTCTTCCCTTCTGTCTAGATATATTTGCCCGACCTGTAGAACACATTGGGTAAGACATGGATCCTTCTGTGTTTTTTTGTATAGCTGTGAATGGCAGTAGGTTCGGAGGTGTTCTGACCCTTGCTTTGTTCGTGTGCTGTTCCTTTTCTTTAGTACTGGAGTGCTTTGGGCACAGTGAAAAGGTAATATTGTTACCATTTTTTCTAGTCTTTAATTCATTTTCTAATCCATTAGGTGTTTGCAGTGGGTTAGACATGCATGTTTTATGGGGCCTAGCTCAGGGGCTCATTACGATGGCGGGCGGACATCAGTCCGCCCGCCATCGTTGCGGTCCCACTGGGTGAATTAGGATGTGCCCGCCACTATGGCAGGTGCATCCTGGGCCTTTATCATTGCGGGCGGTGCTGCAGGCTGCAGCACCGTCCGCAATGATAAAGGTGCATGCACCGCATTTCCCTGCACCACTTGGCAGGCACCACGCGGTGCCTGCCACTTGGTGCATGGAACTGCAGGGGGGGGTATCATGGGTACCCCCACAGTGCACCCCCCCCCACAGAGGGGGCCCGCAACGGGCCCCCAAAGCCAGTCTCCGCCTGTCTTTTTGAAGCGGGATATCCGCCGCAAAAAGACAGGCGGAAAGGGATACCGTAATCCCTACAGCGGTGCCTGCATGGCACCACCGCAATGTTGCCCTGATTCCGGGTTCCGCAAGGAGGCGGAAGAGGACCGCCTTGCGGAACCATGGCGGACGGACTTTCCGTCCACCGCGGAAC
The DNA here is from genome assembly GCA_963921515.1 of Calotriton arnoldi. Lineage (NCBI taxonomy): Eukaryota > Metazoa > Chordata > Amphibia > Caudata > Salamandridae > Calotriton > Calotriton arnoldi. The sequence continues at coordinate 668,983 of CAWUFW010003456.1, forward strand.
CATTGTGATTCCCACCGCCATCCTAATTTGGTGGTGGGAATTTTCCTCATGATGGCGGAAGGACCGCCACCACCGGCCCGGCGGTGGCGGTCCTTCCGCCATCGTAATGAGCCCCTTAGTTGTTTTAACCTTGGTGAAAGGGAATGTATGATGTTACTACGGGTGCTATTACCACGCAGTAGGTTACAACGCAGTCGTTACAACGACCGCGTTGTTACCACGCGTGGCTTTACATCGCAAGTCATTTCTACGACTTGCGATAGATGGCGCGCAGGACTTAGGAATAGTATAAATTACTATTCCTACTCCAGTTAGCGCAACAGCAGGGAATGTGTTGGATTTATAAATCCAACACATTCCCTGGTGTTGCACACCATCTAGCACAAGTCGTAGAAACGACTTGCGATGTAAAGCCACGCGTAGTAACAACGCGGTCGTTGTAACGACCACGTTGTTACCTACCTGCGTGGTAACAGCAGCGTTGTAAACACTGTTTCCCGGTGAAAGGTGAGGTTTTTTGTGTGATTGTTGTTTGATTGACACTATTTTGGCATCTTTGGAATACTAAGCATTGTGGCACTTTTTGGTGGTGTCTCATTGTGGGTAAGAGGTGCACAGGATACTTTGTGGCATGTTGCTGCAGATACTCATTAGTTGTTCTCCAGTCCATTTAGGGTTTGTCTTGCTGAGCATATTCAACACCGAGTCCTGATGATGGTCTTGTGGCTCGTGTGGCCATAAGGGACTGAAAAGTCAACGAGTTTACCTCTATTACCAGAATTATATGATTGCATCATTCAACAGTTCACATCTTTGCTGGAATCAATATAAAATCAGATGCAACTCAGGATTTACCAACCTACCTGGTTATGAGGATTTTACGCTTTCCAATGATACTTGGATTTGATTTGTTCGAGTAATGTTGATGTGTTCATGTGGGTGGCGTCAGTGTTGTTTTTGTCCATGTTGCTTTTGTTTGTGTAATATGCTGTATTTACTGTGTACAATGTATGATATGTTTTAATATATAAATAACTTTGTGATAGCAATACACCTGTTTCTTACTTTGCTTTGTACGGTTAGATCAAGTGACCAGCATATGTTGTAATGGAGTATAAATAATTCCTCTAGGAACATCTAATTTCTTGTAGAGTTTAAACCAATGGCAACAAACCCCATACCTCGCACTTCCTCTTGCCAATTGCAATTCACTAAAGAAATGGTTACTTTCTTCCAAAATTACTGTGTACCTCACTAAGAGCAACAAACAATATAGTTGGGATTCTTAAAGACTTTTAGTTTCCTCGTCAAATTGCATACTCTTCCAGAATATGTCTCATTCTGCTGCAGACTCCTTCTCTCTGTTGTATTGGGAAACCAGCTTCATAGTTAGCATCTGGATGGTGGATCGTTCCTTTGTCTTTTGGGCTCATAAGTGTAAGAAATTGGGTTGTTGGTTAAATGAGAGGGGGGTGACCCATATATTTAAGCCACACCCAGAGCTCTCTGTTTGGGTGTAGTCACAATCAAACCCTAAATTAACCTGTGCTCAACCTTCTAGTAACGTGGCACAGAGCAGTCAGGCTTAACTTAGAGGCAATGTGTAAAGTATTTATGGAGCAATTCACAAAGTAATAAAGTTAAACACAACACAAGAAAAATACCACACCAATCTAGACAAATAGAGTAAAATTGTATAAATAATTTAAGACCAAAATGACAAAACTCCAATCAGTAGAACCAGAGATATGCAATTTTAAAGGTTTACGTGAAAATAGTGCCAAAAGAACCAACTGTGGTAAATTGGTCACACTGGACTGGGCAAAACTCACAAGTTAAGGCCGATTGTGATGGAGCGCAGATGGCTACAATGAGCCAGTTAGGCCCGCTGAACAAGAGTACCTTAAATCCTGATTGCGGAGCATTGTGAGGTCCAGCATCAAGGATGCATTGCGAAGTCGAGATGATGCGAGATCCTGGGCTGGAGATGCGTCATGCAGCATCGGTCCTGGGGAGTTGCGTGGCTGTGATGTGCTGTCCTGCGTCGTCATCGAAGATGCCCTCGATGAGGGGCTTGCGATGCAAAGTCCTGCATCGAAGGTGCATCAGGCACTGGCTGATTCCGAAGAAATTGCAGGGCTTGCAAAGCGGAGTCCTCTGTCATTGTCGAGGCTGCTCTCGATGAGGGGCTTCAGATGAGAAGACCAGCATTGAGGATGCGTTGCACAGTGGCAGTTTCAAGGAGTCGACGCGTCACGCTGTGTCTCTTCTGCTGGGACCACAGTGGGGCTGGAAGAGCACCTTCAGGGCCACTTCCAAGGGTTCAGGACTGCGTTGGCACCACTTCAGGGTCAAGATTCATAGCAGACAGAGTCCTGATGCTGGGTTAAAGATGGTTGAAGCCTGTTCTGACTTTGAGGCTTCTGATCAGGAGGCTAGCCAACTAGCCCTTGGAGTTACTCTGGTGCTCCGGGGCTCAAGATGCAGGGCCAGTCCTTCTCACTAAGGCAAACGGGCAGCTAGGCAGCAGAGTGACAGTCTTTTTGCAGCAAAGCAGCATAGTAGTGATTCTTCTGACTCTTCCATAGGTCCAGATGGATACTGAAGAGTTTGGTCTTAGGGTCCAATATTTATTCCTGGTGTCCACTTTGAAGCAGGACTAGGTTGTGGAGGTTTCCACCCTCAGAGGTGCTTGGAATGTCATGCCTACCTGCTCTGGCCCCAGATTGCCTGGGGTCACAACAGAATAGTAATAGTGTCAAACCCTTTGACAGTGTGCTCCGGCAGAACCTTTGTGATGGGCAAGTGTGGTAGGTGACATCTCCTCTCCCTCATCAAGTTAGATATGGGCCATCATGCTACCACCTATTTCCCCTTGTCTTACTGTCTGGGAGTACACAAAAAACAACTGCCAGCTACATCTAGTCATGTGGCCTAGGGACAGGCTGCAGGCACCAAATGGTTAGGACAAGAAAATCCCAACGTTCTAAAAGTTGTCACTTAAAATCCGACTTTACAATTGAAGTAGGCTTTTAATTACAATTGTTTAAACACCAAACTCACCCTATCCACCTGTTCCCACTTACCACAAATTAAATGTAATAAGAGAACCCAGTGTTAGCCTATGGGGGAGGTAGGCCTTGCAGTAGTGAAAAACAAATTGAAAGTTTTTCAGGACATTTAAAACTTTAAAAGTATATATTCAACTTTTTAAATACACTGCACCCTGCCCTAGGTGTTATTTAGGGCCTTCCCTGTTGGTGACTTATATGTATTAAATAGGAAGGTTTTGGCCTGGCATGAGGTTTATCCTGTCAGGTCAAAATAGTAGTTTAAAACTGGACACACAGGCTGCAATGGCATGCCTGAGACATGCTTAACATGGCAACTTAGGAGGGTGGCACCATCAGTGCTGCAGGCCCACTAGTAGTATTTAATTACAGGCCCTGGGTTCAGGGGGTCCACTTTACTAGGGCCTTAAAAGTAAAGCAAATGTGCCAATCGGGTACAAGCCAACTCTACCGTGTGTATGGGAGAGAGCATGTGCACTTTAGCACTGGTTAGCAGTGGTAAAGTGTACAGATCAGCAAAAATGGGACGGGTCAAGGCAAACCATTTGGAGGACAGGTCTAACAACAAGTATGCAAACAATTGCGGCATTGACAAATATCAAGAGTTTCCCAAAGTGGATATTGTTTGGACTGGCCACAGAAGAATGAAACAACATCAATTACTGCCCATCGTGGAATTGCCAGCACCACAATATCATAAGTTTGCCTCTACAGAGGAAATGATTTGGTACAATCACAGGGGTAGCTCTCTCAAATCAAATGAAGGAAACCTTGGAAGAGTTGATGAATCTCCTCATCCGACCTGCTTCTGTATATTCCAACATACGTCAAAGGTAAAAGTGGCAGTGGGGCAATAAATTATGTCCAAAGATTGAAAAATCCCAGAAGCATGTGAATAAGGTAAATTTGTCATTACTTTGAGACTATGACATTGTCTCCTTATACCACAATGATCTCCACTCTGTCATGCCTTGTATTGATGGATGGAGTGCATTTCACTGCAGGAGGGAAAAGGACCTTCCTAAACAACATAAAAGAATGTATCCAGGTCTATCTGTATGTGTGCACACTATTAATGCAAAGTCTCTTTTCAATGTCACCTATTTTTCACTATTATGCATGTTATTTCTATTCAATTTTTTTAATTATATTTTTTGGTACCACATGTACTTCCATTGTATCGGCAATATTCTCATTTCAACCATATTTTCTGGGTAGCTCCCTTGTCGGTACTGCCAGAGTACTGTGCTGAAAATATTACTTAAAAAATATAATTATCTCCACATCCCCTGACTAAGTGACAGTACTCCAGTGTGCAGAGTTTAAAACCCAGCAGTATCAGTTCACGAAAAACGGTGGGTGACAACGCAAAAAGGTGTATTTTCTCACAGGTATAATAGGTAGGTTATTTATGACAAGTTAGTCATGGAAGATATGGTAGGCTAGTTATGGTAAAGTAGGTCAATATGGTAGGTAGGTATTGTCGGAAGGTTTGGTAAGTACAGTAGATAGGTATGATATGTTAGGTATGGTAGACAGGTATGTTATGTATGGCGGGTTGGTTAAGTAAGATGGATATGTTAACTAGGTGTAGATTGTAGGCAGAGTAAGTTATGGTTGGTAAGTAGGTAGGTATGGTAGGTAGGTAGGCCATGTATGGTAGGCATCTTATGGTAGATGTGTTTGGTAAGTAAGGTAGGTTAGGTATAGAATTGTAGGTTAGATATGGTGGGACATAAAAAGAAATCTGATCAGTAATTTTTTTATATATTTGTGTTTTACAAATTACATCATTTTTATCAAGAAGAACAAATGTGCTTTTATTAATAGATTTCTTTTACTTATAGATGACTGATGCTGTTCATGACTGCTGTTCACAACTCACAGCAGGAAATATACAAACTCCAGCCTTGTAGGAAAAGAAAAACAATGGTTTAATAATACAATTGCATGTATGCACATTTCATCCTTCAATAATAATAATAATAATACTAATAATAATACTAATACTAATACTACTACTACTATTACTACTACTAATAATAATAACACAACAACAACAACAACATGGCAACCCGCTTACTCAGGTTGCATGACTGGTTTAATGGTGGCTGGTCAGACCCAGCGTTCAGACTGGAACTGGGCGATCTGGACTTACCCAGGATCCAGGCAATGATGTATGGTGCCACTATCCCCAGGAAGATGCCAACGGTGACTCAGGTGGTTCTCCTAACCTGGCGCGCCTCCTTGCGCCACACCCAATGGACGAACAAACTCACCCAATACACTCCACTTTGGCAGGGGACCCGGCTTCGAGAAGTCAGTGCCCTGGAGGGATTCCGACCATGGGACCTTATTGGTATCTCGCAGCTTGGGGACGTGTGACCATATGCGCACCTTCCCAGATCTGCAAACCCGCTATTCCCTGCACTCCTCGCAGTTTTATGGATATATGCAGCTATGCCACGCCCTCTACACACTCGTACCTCAAGGCACATCCCTTCAAGAATATAGTCCCCCTGAGGCACAGATTATGATGGGCAACCTGGGAAAGGGAGGTGTCTCTCGTATTTACCGCTCTCTCACCAACAACACTCCAAACAAGTTAGACCGACTCCCAAACCTATGGGAGCAATGGGTGGGGCCTCTTGAGGAGGAAGACTGGAGAGACGCTCTAATGGCACCCAAGACAGTCACCACCTCCGCCAGGCTCCGTCTGGTCCAACTATACTATTTACACACCACCTACTTAATGCCCAAACGCCTCTTTAGCGCAGGTATGAAGTCAAATGCATCTTGTGCGCGATGCGATCATGACCAAGCAGACTTCTTCCACATGGTATGGGCCTGCCCTGTCATCACATGCTATTGGGATTCCATAGAGAAAGAACTCGCAGAGGTCCTGGACTGGGAGGTCACGCACAACCCCTTACATATACTACTGGGTATTATGGATGACCTAGATGGCTCCCTAGCTGATAAACAATTTCTCACCACTGCCATAATGGTGGCCAAACGAGACATTGCGGCTAGTTGGATAGATCTGAAATCCCCTGGCATACCGAATTGGCGCAGAGGCGTGGACTGGTGCGTGTCACAGGAGAAACCGTTGTTCGAGGCCAGAGGGTGTCCAGCTAAATACCGTAAGGTTTGGGGTAAATGGCTGGGGCAGATAGATTGAGTGTGTCTCCTTCTGAAATGTATGCACTGTGTGGGATCTGGGAGACTGGGTACTGCAAACTCAATTCCTCGTGTATGTAAATGGTAATACCAACTGATTGCTGTGATATACTGTATTTGACTGCTGCTGGTAGTTCCTGTTTAAAAACCAATAAAATTGTTTATAAAAAAACAACAACAATAACAATAATAATAATCAAAAATAATAATACCTATTATTATTATCAGTAATGTGTTTGTTATTATTGTCTTATTATTATCATTATTAATAAATATTATTTGTATTATTATTAAAGAGGGCCCCTTTGCTGCACTCGGCCCTCAAAGAAGAATGTCATAAAATCAACTCAGAAGATAAATTTTGCATTGAAAGTGGTGAAAGTAGAAGGTAAACACAGCAGAACACTGCACAGTAGACACTTCTGACAAAAGGCTAGTATTTTTGCTGTGTGAACAGAAATGGTTGTAAATTCAACATGTCATCAAGACAGCAAGTTAAAATAAATATACATTGGTTATCGGTGACTAGCACCAAACTTTTACTTTTATGACAAAGTCAGGTTTTCAAACAGCAAGCAATAAAGCCATAAATCATCCACTAAAATGATGCTATGCCAGAAAAGTAAGTAGATCAACAATCTAAATTGGGTCTCGGTTTTCAGTTTCACTTCATAATGCATCCTCAGTTTAACTAAATGATTATTTGATACCATCATCAAACTCACAAAAAAGAAAAACACATGAAATCCAGTGGCTGAAGAGGGCAGACTCAAAGCCCACACTCTCTATACCTTGCACTTCTGTCTGTAGTGGTGGTAAGGAGACATCGGGGAGTAAAAAGTGTACATAGGATGTTGTTTAGTGTGTGACCCCCAGAGGCAAAGAAGCGATCCTTTATTTTATTTAAACGAGACGAGGCGACCAGTCAAGGAAGTAAATACGTTTACTCCAAAGAGAAATTAATATTTTCAAGCAGGTGACGAAAAATGTATAGATTTTTAATGTTTGGTTGCTTCATAATAAAACATTTTCTCCTGACTGTTGCCTACTGCTTTAATAATTTGATGACACTTCTAATCTCCTGCATTTAGAATGGGGCACAAGTAATATTTTGCAAAACGCTGTAGTTGCAAGGATAATCCTAACTGTTATAAACAAAAATCAGACACTAGATAGTGTAATGTTTAGCTGACACGAGTGAGAGCGCAGCATTGAAAAATATATTATTTCACTACTTCGTTTAGCTTCACAAATGTTGTTTATACCTGTACAGATTAGGAATTACATTTTTCATTCGCCTCTGTATGGCTTCCCTCAACTTGAAACATTGATAAGACATATCTAGCAAATATATTTGCGTCAACATTCATTTCTATAGCCCTATATCAGTATTTCCTTTTAATCCAAACTGTATTTCTGAAATGGGAGTGATATAGCATGGTGCTGAAATGTCACCTTCCTTTGACATTGTAAGGCAATGTTTTGTAATTTTCAATTGCAATTCTTTTTCGAAAAAGAACAATTTGGTTGAAAAAGGGACATGCCCTTATATTGCACTTTATATTGTCCTCTACTTTCATTACCTTGACATAAGACTAATAAAGGTGAACAGAAAGTTGCGTGTGTAGTGGATGCAAAACTGCAATGTATTTGAGCAATTTTGAAAGGATCGTGATAGGCTAATGTTTTAACTCTTTTATTGAATGGGTCACAGGTGACATTAGTATCTACTAATTACAGTCTGATTTCTTTAGAATAGTGTAGGGTAGTGGTTCTTAACATTTTGAGTTCTGTGGACCCCCACTCAATCATTATTGGAATCCAAGGACCCCCCACTAAATGATTATTGGAATCCGGGGACACCCACTTAGCCATTGCTGGAAGCCAGGGACCCAGCCTAAGAAAATTTGATGATTTGAACCGCAAAACAATGCACAAAAAACAGACACTGGCATTCATCAAACAAACACGCAAGTGAAGAAATATTTTATTTAATTCACAAACCAATATACAAAAATTTGAATTTTAATTTCAATGGAAAATTTGAAACTTTTCCAAATTCAACTGAGCTCACTGATTATCCACATTATGTTCTGTTTGGTGCACTTGTAATCAGTGCTTCCACAGATCAGTCTGAGGATACAGACTTAACTTTTTGCCTCTTATTTCAAATCCCTTCACATTTACAGAACATTTTATAATTTCCAGTTTTACATTTTGCTTCTTTAGAACCACTAAGGGCCTCATTATGATGCCGGTCGGTGCTGCCTCCGACCGACGTATCTGCAGTTTCAGAAACCGGACGCAGCATAAGCTCCCATAGAGAAATGGGAGTTTCTGTAAGTCCCTTCACCGTGTGGTAGGCACCTCAGGATGCCTGCCATATGGTGCAGGGATTTACAGGGGGCACCATAAGTGCCCCCAGGCCCACAACCGGAGGGCCAGTGTAGAAGGGGCCCTGCTAGGTGCCCCCAAAGTCCCTCTCTGACAGACTTTCCATGTAGGAAAAGCCGACATGGAAATGCTGTCGGAAACCGACATCATAAGCCCAACGGCCGAAACCTCATCCATAAGGGATTATGATAGGTTTGACAGTCTGGTTTACACTCCGACTACCAACATTGTAATTCGGCGGTTGGACTGTAAACTTACCATGTCAGTCTGTAGCCCTCCGACGAGCGGTCAGAGGCTTACTGACCGACATCGTAATCGGCCCCTCAGTAGTTAGGAACCACTGCTGTAGAATAAAAGTATTATGGATGAAATTTTAAGAGAAAACATGACAAAACTTGATGATACTCCAGTACGATACCATTGATGGTGATTCACTCAAATAACAGTGTTAGCTGAAGTGAAATCACATACTTTTTGACCACAATGAAATTATACAAAAATGTCACATAATTATTAGCTAAAATAACATCACAGGAAGTGACATCTCTAACATGCATGATGAGGAGTAATAACATAATTAAAAATGATGTTAATATTTATATATTTCTGTTTTTGTTTCCACCCACATGTTAGACAGGTTGCTGCAATGATGTGCCAAGAGGAAATCCATGATAGTACAGTCAGCATATGTCCAATTATAGCCTAAAATGGCTGGACAAGACCATTATATTTCTTTATCACTTACTATAAGTTTCTGTAAAACCATCTTGTGACCAAAGGAGCTACAGAGTGCAAAGAAAATTGTAGGAAAGTGCCCCTTTTGACATGGTTAGCCCCCAGTTTTTGCTTGATGTGATTTCAAACTGTAAGTGCACTGGGTCCCTGCTAAACAGGTTCCCAGTGCCGGACCTCTTTCCCAAAACTGTACCACGATTGGCACAACTTCAGTCACCCCTGTAATTCCTGAGTAAATGGTATCTCCGGTACCTAGGGCATGGGTACTGAAGAGGGTCCATTGGGGCTGCAGCACTAATTGTGCACTAATTGTGCCACCCTAGAGACCCCTCACCAAGACCATGCAAACTACCAATGCAGGCTGCGTGTCTTGGTGCAGAGAAAACCGAAGAGTTGACATGGCACACAGCCCTGTGTGTCATGCTTCAAACATTTAATGAGATATAGGTAAGTCACCACTACTGCAGGCCTTACAGCCCTAAGGCAGGGTGCACTATACCCCATATGAGGACATAATTGCATCAGCAGATATGACTCTGCAATATCTGAGCCATACTTGGATACTGAACATGGGCTGGATACTTGTCATTACAAGTTTCCTAGCTCCATGATGGCTTCACTGTACCCTAAGAAGTTTGGTACCAAACATCTCATAAAATCCTCACTGATGTCAGTGTTGGATTTATTCATAAATGCACACAGAAGACCATCTAGAGGGTCCCCTGAAAACCTACCAAACACTGGGGTGGTGTCCGACTAGTGATAGCCAGCCTGCTTACACCAGACATGTTTCTGACCTCATGGGGTGAGAGCCCACGCTCTCAGAGGTCAGAAACAAAGTCTGCTCTGGGCAGAGGTGCTTTACACCTCCTCCGGGTGGGAATGGTCTTCCAGAGCGGGAAGTTTCAAAGGGGATGCCTCCTTTGAAGTGCAGCCCAGGATTCCCCAGATAGGAGGAGTGTCCACATTCACAAGCACTATCCCTAAGGAGTGGGAGGCGATGTGAACTCCTCTCCTGAAAATCTGCCATCTTGGGATGGTGGAAAAACAACCTGCTAGGGTAATTCCGCTTCCCACCCACAGGAAGTGGTCGCTTAGAAGGTGTAGACACCATAAAGTTAGGTAGACCATTTGCTACTACCTGTCTCTCCCTTTAATGCCCCTAAATGTAGTATTTAGGTGGCATTCCTGGACCTTGAACCTTAGATTCGATGGACAAGAAGAAGACAGACAAAGAAGAGCTGCTGCCCGAGAACTGAAACCTTTCTGCAGGGAAAATTGGCGCCTAACCCTGCCTGCTGCTTCAAAGACTGGACAATCATGTTTGTGCAGTCTCGCCCTGAACCTGTGAAGACTCCAAGATCCATAAAACTGTCACAAACTCTTACAGGGCAGATTGAGTGTTTATCTTAGGGCCAGTGGAGGTCCAAAGAGAGGCAATGAGCAGAAAATAAATCTCTTAAAATATTCTGTGGCACTCCTGCCCAATACTTAAGCTGCACAGGACTCGTGCTCCACTTTTAAGCATAAGGGTTCCCAAAGAGTCAAGCTAATTCCTCCTTAATGAACCCTTTTCAGCAATCTGGAATAGACAAATCAGGTATAGCGAGTGAGGCCTTGGTAATAGGCGGGAGGAGAAGAACAGACAGTTTTTGATAACTACTTACTTCTGTACTTTTAGGTACCCAGCACCTGAACATCATGCTACATGGAGGAAAACCTTGTGGAAATGAGGGAATGGAATGGTAAATGATAGTCAATACTATTTACTAGAGCTAGGAAGGTCAAACGGTTCCTGTACTAATCCTCTAATTTCAATCACACAGCTATAAACATTGATCAGCCCTAAACCGACAAAACTACACTTGGTGATGAAAAGACTTCTTGCTCAATTCAAGCCAGCAGAGTGGGACCCACAACAAAGACACTAGCTTCTCTCTTTCTCTCAGTCCCATTTCCCTATCCAATGCAGTACTAGCTTGGTTCTTAGGTGATGAAAAGACTTCTTGTTCAATTCGAGCCAGCAGAGTGGGATCCACAACAAAGACACTAGCTTCTCTCTTTCTCTCAGTCCCATTTCCCTATCCAATGCAGTACTAGCTTGGTTCTTATGTGCCCAAAGCTGTTGGAACCGAGACAGCTCGGTGGAGGAGTTGGGAGTGAGTTTCTGTAAGTTCACATCATCCCCATGGACTTGCATGCAATTACAAGGTTAGTGCCCAGTCACCCTGACAGAATAATAGACCCACGTTTACCTCCTGTCTGGGCGAGACGGATTTGCAGACCACCCCTTTAGCTGAGCTAGTTAACCTACTGTTTGGCTTACAGAACGCCACTGGAGAAATGAGACTAGTCTTGCCGCAGTCTCAAGAAGGAACTCGACTACTTACACAGAAAATTGTTAGTTTACAAAAGCTGAGAAACAATGCTCTTCATGGATGGAGACCACCATCTACTCCTTGAACCAAACCCTTCTAAATCCCCTACTTTTTTTCTTGTAGATCCCTCTAGTTCAGCTGCTTCACCCAACAGTGGCGAGGCCTCTGGAGCTCTAACTCATGTGATTATGCCTCTGGCTGCACCTCTCGATTCTCTTGAATGGTTCTACGGGGAACTAATTAAGTTTGCCATCTTTCTAAAAAAGTGCACACTGCACTTTTTGTGTAGTTTGGCTTAGTTTCGGGACAACCAACCCAGGGTAGCCTTTGTTCTATGTTGCTTGGGAGAGACACTTGACTCTTGGTCTATCCCTTTGGTAGAAAGGGATGACCCACTCCAATATAATTTTGCTGATTTCAAGACTGAAATGGAGAAGCTTTTCAATAGACATACTTTTTAGCAATCTGTGAACACAGAATTGTTAAATGTGAAACAAGGTAACCAACATTTATTATCAGATCTGACCTCATTTAATTGTATGGAAGCAGAGTCGGAGTGGTGCAACAGAAGGGGGATTTATTGTTTTACAGAGGTTTATGTGATGACTTGAAAAACTTGTTAGCTCAGGTTGTAAATCCCCCTGATTCCTGAAAGGAGTTAATTGATGTAGTAGTAAAAGTAGATCACATGCAAATGGGACAATACAAAGCTTATTCTAAGGTAGTAGTAATAAGATCAAGAAAACCTGAAAATAAAATTGTAGATGACCCTGAACCAATGCAAATCATAGGGCTGCAGATCCAATTGAAAAAGAAGCAATGGCAATACCTTTGAGACCAAAAGTTATGTCTTTATTTTGGTAAAGTAAGACACTTCTTAAAAGACTGACCAAACATTATACCTAAGCCTTCAACAGTCACTAAAAAAGATGAGGGAAACATGAGTACCCAGTAATTATGGAGACTAAACATCCAGGTTCACATGAAAACTGAGTCTCCCATAGACTAGCTAGCACCTCTCAAGACATGCCCAGTTCTAATTTTCATGTGTCAGTAAAACTGGAATTGTTGCCCAATTACTGTGTTCCAGTTGAGGTATTGTTAGACTCAGGAGCCACAGGCAACCAGCCGAAATATAGATGGCACTGAAATGTCATCAGGGCCAGTTTCCACTCAGGCAATTCAAGTAACCATGACCACTCTTGAGAGTCACATAGAAAGGGTCAATTTTAATTTCATTTGTGCGCCTCAATTCAAGGCATTCTTAGGGAATCAGTGATTGTACCAACATTATCTCCATGTAACTGGACTTTAAGAAGTCTTGAGTTTCGAACACAGATTTATAACGAATAATGTCTACCCAAAGACTTAAGCAGTGACATTCCAATTCAATGAACTCTAGACAAAGATCAAAGACAAATACCAGACCTCTATCAAGATTTCATTGATGTTTTTGATAAAGGGAATGAATGACTGACCAAATTTAAAGAGCGCACAGCTACTCTGAGAGTGTCCCAGTGCTGAAGGCAAAACAGATCCGGGACACTAACGTTACAAGCTAAACAGATGGGTTTTTAGCAATTTACAAAAGTTGAAATGACAGGTGACTCCAAACTGCAGCATCACAGACAGAAAATGAAGATTCACATTCTCTCATTCATTCAAAACATGAAACCACCATCATCTGTGCTTTCTTCGAGCAAAAGACCCGGGAAGGACAGTATTGCTGTATCTTAGTACTGATATATTGTGGCCCATTTCCATGAAAGGCATTGTAAGCTAACACTAAAGCTTTAAATACAATTCTCTTACCAATTAGAAGCCAATGGAGCTGTCTTTTTAAAAAATATATTTTTATTTCCCAGAGATTAAGAGCTTACAGTCTTATTTCATATCAATAACATATAAACACAATATAGAGAATACATTCATTACAATTTGTATACAAAAAGGGCGATGAATTACAAATTCCATATGTTTCCCTGACACAAAGAATGATAAAAAGGACAGCATAAAAATGTATAACAACCTTGTATTCCATATATAATGCCAATCTCCTAACTTGGTTAAGCTTATACCTACATGAGATAGGGACTTATATAAATAAATAAATAAGTGTGAAAAAATGCTGTCAACCCATACTAACTTTTCCCTTTTTTTTAATCAGCCAGTCTCTATAGCCGAGATCACCAGTCAGCCATTTAGACATGGGGGACCAGATCTTTCATCCCCACTTCTTAGCCCGCCTGCCCTTACAGTTATATAAAGCTCTTTCTTGATTATATATGCCCAATAATCGTCCCAGCCATGCCTGAAACGTGGGAAGCTCTGGGTCTTTCCTTCTTGTTACAAATAACAACCTGGCAACTCCGACGGAGATGAAAATAAAGTTCCTCTAAGTCAAGTCTAATGTATTGTTATTCTCATATCCCAAGAACATCATAAGTGGGCTGACAGAAATCTTTCTCCCAAACAATTTCCCCCAAAATGTCTCCATGCCATTCTTCAGGGGTTGTAGCTTATCGCAGCTATAGAACATATTAACCAACTCAGCGGGACCCTCTCCACACCTAAGGCACTCATCTCTGCCCTTTTGCCCCACCCAAATAGCTTTACCGGTGTAAAACACAGATTAAAAATCATTTTATAATGTTTGGCCTTCAAGTTAGATGAGAGGAAGATCTTTGATGCTAATCCAAGTGACATATATAGATCCGTGTCTCCCTCCTCGAGTTTCCTAGCCCTATTTGTTTTGGTCTTCTCAAGGTCGTCTGGCATACTGTACAATAGAAGTTTATAAATATGCCTTATCATACAGTCAGACCGATTAATCGCCTCTAAAAGAGGATTTGATGCAGGAAAAAAATATCTGCCCTAATCTGGTTAAAAAATTCCTTTACCCGTAAATATTTAAAGTAAGAGCTGGTGGCTATTCCAAAGTCCTGTTGCAGGTCTAAAAATTAACATAATTGCCCTGCTGAAAACATAACCCTTATCCTAATCAGACCCAGTGGCTTCCATTGCCTTCCCATTACATCATAAAAAAGAGGCGGGAAAAGCGGAGATCGCCACAGAGGTGTATATTTGTAATAACTTTGAATCTTCATTAATTTACGCACCTTACTCCAATTTCTTCAGGCATTAAATACATTCTTAAATTTAACTTTTTTTAAAGTAGCTGGGCTCTAGTTGTCGAAGCAAAACACCCCGTGCTGCTCTCCAGATGGCGAGCTCAAAAATGGTAGGGCAGGGCAATCGACGCTCCTGATCTTCCCTATTCATATTTCCGGCTAAAAATTGTATTCTCATCTGTTGTAGGAAGACCGACCAATAATAAAACAAGAGATTAGAGACTGCCCAACCGCCCTGTTCCTGCAGGAGGGTTAAACATTTTAGAGATAGCCTAACCTTTCCGTATTGCCATGTGAAATGTATAAAGCATCCTATTTCTTGAGTATGGGGCCTTCAATCTCCAAGGGAATAGATCTGAACAAATAAAGTATCTTCAGTAGCACTACTATTTTAAGACTGTTGCTCCTACTGATTATCCACAAATGTAGCCCATTCATGCATCTTAAATTGGTATAAATCTTGCTAATCAGAGGGTCAAAATTAATATGGCTTATAGCATCTACCTTAGAATTTATCCTAATCCCTAGATACGTGACAGTATCTGTTCTGCTGGTATCTAAACAGGCGGTATTCTCTGTACAAATAATCAGCGTCTTCTCCTTATTCAGTAAATACCCTGAATACCACCCATATTCCCCAGCCAGAATTTCGACCTCGATCATTGCACTCTCAAGGTCGGAAGTTACTATGGCAATATCGTCTGCATATGCTAGTACCCTCGTATCATAACCTTTTGTATGGACTGATTTTATTGCCTGACTTTGCTCAATGAATGTACAGGGCACATAGAATTGGAGAACAGGGACACCCCTACCTTGTCCCTCTAGCCACCTCTATTCTTCCAGATTCTCTACCCATCATTTGAAGTCTGGCACACGGATTCATGTACATTACCTTAATGGCAGTGATCAAGCGAGGACCAAAGCCCTTTTGCTCCAAAACACCCATAAATTTTGCCATGCCACTCAATCATATGCTTTTTCATTGTCAAGGAGGATCATAGCCATCGGGCTACCGGCCACTTCTGCAATATCAAATAAGGATTTAGCACGCCTTACATGATCAGTTGTTCCCCTACTTGGTATGAATCCATGTTGCCATGGTGTAACAAGATGGGCCATGATCCTCCCAAAACGTACTGCTAGAATCTTAGATTATTGCTTGTCTGCCGAATTTATGAGGGAAATTGGTCGATACGAGGCTGGGTTATTCAAGGGTTTTCCATTTTTTGGAAAAATGACGATATCCATGCCATGCCAAGATTGAGGAGGTAACCCACTCTGTTGTACTTCTAAGAACAAATCTAAAAGGAGGGGAGCTAATTCTACTTGGAACACCTTACACAGTTCCAAAGGAATTTTGTCGGGTCCTGCAGCTTTCCCTGAAGCCAACCGATTCATTCATTACTTCCTCTAACGAAATGTCTGCTTCCAATTCCCACCTTACTGCTGGATCGATCTTTGCCAGGTCCCCCCCCACCCCAGTGGTTTAGCTCTCCCCTCAAGCCCAAAGGCTTGACAATCATCTTTATATAATTCTCAAAAAAATCCTTCAAATACACAAAGAATATCATTAGGATCGGTTACAGATGACCGATCTTAACTTTTAATTGATGCAATATTGTTCCTGGCTGCTTTCTGCCTTGTACGTGGCGCCAAAAGTCTCCCGACTCACTCGCCATATTCATAGTTCTCATTCTTATTGCCCGAAACCCTTCTGCAATCGTCTGGGTGTAATAGCTATTTATCTCTGCTTTTACCATTGCAACTTCTAACTGCGTTTGTGCCACTTCCAGCCCCTGGATTATCATTGCTCTTTGCTTTTTTTCCAGCATTACTAACCTTTCTAATATCCCCCTACTCTCAACCTCCTGTGGTTTCCTTGTCCTTGCCAAAAAACTAATAAACTCCCCCCTCAGCCCTGCCTTGAAAGCATCCCAGACAATACCCCGTGAGGCACTATACCTATTAATATCAAAATAACCAACCACCCAGCATCTCATTTGCTCAATAAATGATACATTTGAGAGTAATTTTCTATCAAAGGTCCAATTGTATTGACCCTTGAAAGTCCCTTGAACCACAACGTCCAAAACAAAGGTGTTACAGTCTGACAAAAGCCTCTGCAATTTTGTAATCCCTGCTCTATCCAAAATTCATGCAGAATCCATGAAATAATCTAATCTAACATATTTTTTGTGTGCACAAGAAAAATATGCATATCCTGGATCAGAAGGGTTCTTAGCGTCCCACACATCAACCAGGCCGTGTCTGAACATAAATGATGTCAGGGCCCTATGAACTCAAGTTTTTTTTGCCCTGATATCTGCTCATTTGAGTCCTACCCATTCTGTGGTGTATGTTCAAATCCCCACAGATTATTGGTTGGTTGGTGAGTAATTCCATTTCAAGTCTTTATCACCCGATACTTGTCAACCCAGCTTCTTAACCACTTTACATGCAATCGTAGCAGGAGAACATCTGCTTGCGTCTGGAGCACTATCATTATCACTAGGCTCCGTAAAAGAGCCAGAGACATCCACTGGCCATTCTGTCCCATCAGAAAGTGAAAAAAACAATTGTTAGCCTCTAGATCCTAATCATTGAACCCGATTTCAGATCCCATTAATCGAACCACAGACTGCTGATGTGTCTTAGTCCTCTGAGTGCTATTTAGAAAGAGTAGGTTTGCGGGGACCGGACTGCTGCCAGAGACACACATATCACCTATAGATGTATTCGGGGGGCCACGATTTTTTTGCAGCCTCAGACTCTAGTTGTCCCGGCTTCACTTTATTACTCAGACCCCCATCAGAACTCAAAATAGTCTCGACATTTCAGAGCTTAGCCTTAACCGTACCTCTCGCTTTATCATCAGATGAATGCAGACACGTAGAGTATTTTACTTTATATTCAGAGAGCTGAAATGCCAATGAGATCGTACCTCCATTTGTAGCCACAAGTGTCCTTGTCCCTGAGGGTAACATCTCCTTTGGAGGTTGAGCTACCTTGTCGTCGGTCCAATCAGCTCCTGCTGGCGTGAGCTATCAGACATGCAGACAGAGCCTCATAGGAGCTCCAGCACCATAGAGTCGGCCGGACGTTGGTTAGGCGGCCCGCCTTTCCCCTTCCTCTACCCGGCAGTCTCCGTCTTGGAGGCCGGCAACCGATGTTGCCATCTCTGCCATGGTGCCGGGCCGCCCACAGACTGTACTGCAGGATCTGCCGAGCAGTGAGGAGACACTGCAGGAGGGGTACAGATGCTCCCCTTCTGAGTGGCACCAGCCACATTAGGACCCATCCTCGATACCGGACAGCATTTGTAGTGGGCACAGTAGTTAGCGTGGTCAGATATAGCCGCCACCAGTCATTTAAAGGTGAGTGAGCTCTCCTGTATTAGTGTGGTCTTGGAGCAGCGGCCACCTAGTCTGGGTTGTTAGATAACCAAATTCTGGAGTACAGTTGTGGCCTCTAAGAGCATTCTCCCAGGGGTAAGTGAATTTGTTTCTTATTCAGGTTGCCATTTGGTCAGAGGGCTGCTGAACAGCCACTTCAAGTGGCCGCCATTTTGCTTTCCCTCCCGCGTTGGAGCTGTCTTAAATAAAAGGACATAGACATCTGCCTGGAAGCTCAAATAAGAGATGGGCTGCCACATTCTGCACAACATGCAAGTTCTGGATCAAGTACTCTGACAAACCCAAATAGAGAATATTTGAATGGTCCAATTGAGATCAAATCAAAGCTTTCAAAACTACTCTCTGTGCTTCCCAGGGAAGAAAGGCCAGAAACCTTTTCAAGGCTTTCATTATCCAAAAACACATCCTCACCACGGAAGAGACCTGAGCCTTGAATAAAAGTTGACCATCAAAAAACAACCCTAAATTCCTAGCAACCTCCATAGGCAGGGGAGGTGCTGGACATCCCCTTGGCCAGGACCCTACCCATCCGAGCAGAGGGTAGAGACAGAAAAGCAAATTTTCTCTCTTATCTGGTTTACATTGCAGATTATGTAATCTCAGCCAGCTCATAACTGCCCCGTACAAGCTGTAAATGTCTCCTTTGCTGAAGCACAATCACCTTCATAAGAGAGCAGTGACTGAGTATCATCCACATAAGAAATTATCTTAATGCCAAAGGATTCCACTAGACAGACAGGCAAGGACATGTATATGTTAATTGAGGTTGGACTTAGCGCGGAAGACTGCAGCACCCCACAATCATCCAAACTGCCTGCTCACTGAGGTTCAGAAAGGAACTAAATCACATAAATGCTGATCCTCCCACCCTGAATGCTGCAAGGCGTTGGAGTAGGATATCATGTGATACAGTGTCGAAAACTGCTGAGAGATCTAATAGACTCAAGTCGGCATTATGACCAAGATCCAAGATCATTTTAATAGACTATTTCAGCAATGCAGTTTCCGTACTATGGAGTGAACGAAAATTGGATTGAAAAGGATGTAAAAGTTTGAGCTCTGAAAATTGAGTGTTGACAATTTTTTTCTAAAATCTATGAAGCTGCCGGAAGGAGAGCGATTGGTCTAAAATTAGAAAGAACAGAAACATCTGCTGTAGGTTTTTTCAGAAGAGGGACAACATGTGCCCTCTTCCAGACCTTAGGAACAAGTTCCTCCTTGCATGACTGCAAGGAGGAACTGAAGAAGCTAAGATAGAGTAATCAGATTATGTCGACCACATGTCTTATAATGTGTAGCGGACAGGGATCTAATGGCGAGCCAGATTTGCAATTCAAGAAACACACTTTTAGCTCCTGAAAGTCAGGTGGTTTAAATTGTAGAAGCTCACTGTAAGAATCCAGTAAAGCAGTGATGAAGTAGAAATCAAGTTTATTCCAGGTAAAAGGATCCCATCCATAAACAGGCTGTTACCCAGATCCAAACAGGCTCTAACTGGTCTCAGATCAGACTTACATCATAACATTCTCTAGCACCTGGCAACAGGTGCAGAACCCTAAGATGCCACACATCTCCTTTCTTTACAAACAAACAAAATAAAATATGCTAAAATGAAATTACAATAAGATAAGAAAGAATAGTAACAATAACAACTGGAAAAGGTAGAAGGAGATGCATGCATCTATTTAACAAAATCTTTTAAGTAACTTGACATCTATTTAACAAAATCTTTTAAGTAACTTGGAGGAGATGACACTCTTGAGGACTTTTGAATGGCAAGTGGAACATTAGAGGTGTGACCACTAGAAGACTCCTTAGAATCGCAAACAAAGTCTTTCCTAACCACCACCACCCTGTTCAAGTTCCAAATACGGTGGTCGGCAGTCTTGACAGCATTGTTGAAAATCTTAATGACCTGAATGGGTTTCAAAAATGCTTCAGACGACCTTTTCTTGCAGGGATTTTTTATCAAAACCCAATCTCCAACTTTCACCACTGTTTTCTTTACACATTTCTTAAGGTCATGAAATTTCTTCCTAGTTTCAATTCTTTTGGTCTCAGCTAACCTCCAATCACTCCTCTCATTTTTGACATGTCGATCTGGTTGCATGTCATTCACCCAAGTAGGCGTAACCAACGTGTTGGCACACCTACCCCTAAACAACTCAAACGGGGTTCTTTTGGTGACAGCATGGGGAGACAACCTATACATCTCAACCTTTTTACAAATCTCTGTGCGCCAATCCAAACCTGCAGACTTTGCCATTTCAATAGTCTCTTTGAGCACAAGATTAAATCGCTCAACCATTCCATTGGTCTCTGGGTGATATAATGAAGATTTCTTGTGTTTAATACCATGTCTAGATAAGAACTCTTCCATTTCTCTGGAGACCAACTGCACACCATTATCTGTAAGAATGGTGTTAGGTATGCCCTCTCTAGCAATGAGCTTCTCCAAAAACACTTTAATATGTTTTGTTTCAATTCCTCGTGTGATGGCTATCTCTGGCCACCTTGAAAAGAAATCAACAAGAACAAGTATATACCACTCTGTACCAGAAGAACGGAGAGGGCCAACTATGTCTAGTCCAACCTCCTTCCATGGACCATCAGGGCGGTCCCTTATGACCATGGGTTGTACCTTAAGTTTGGTAACTCTCTCACTCAAAGCACATTGTACACAGTCCCTAATTTTCCGTTCTACCTGTAAATCCATCCCAGGCCACCAATAAGACAATCTTAATCTTTCCTTTGTCTTAGAAATTCCCTGATGTCCAACATGTGCCAATGAAATAAGCTCTTCCCTAATCGAACTTGGAGGAATAAGCCTCACCCCCCTGACAAGCAAACCACTGTGTTCTGACAGTTGATCTCTCACATGCCAAAATTTCTCCAAATGTTCATCATCTTTGGGTTTGACTTTCCAACCTGTATTAACATATTCTAGAACTTTTGATAAATCTTTGTCCTCAAACAAAGGCTTGTTCCCATCTCTCTTTGTCAATGATGCTTCCTTCAATAGCGCATACCATTTCTTCATCTTGTTCACACTCATCATCTGGGCACACATCGTCTTTAACAACCAGACGAGATAAAGCATCTGCCACTTTATTTTCTACACCAGGTAAATACTTTATGTCAAAATTATAATCTTGTAGAGGCACAACCCATTTGGTGATCCTACTAGAGACAGCATCTATGCCCCTTTCTTTAAAAATTTGACACAAAGGCTTGTGATCAGTTCTAACCTCAAACATACCTCCCCACAAAAGATTTTTTAGTTTCTTAACTGACCAGTAAACAGCAAGGGCTTCCCTCTCTACCACTGAATATCGCAACTCAGCACCCCTCAAGCTTCTTGAAAAAAACAGTATGACCTCATCATGCCCCTGACCTCTTTGCAGGAGAACAGCTCCCAGGCCTTTCAGGCTGGCATTAGTTAACAAGATAGATTTCTTCTCTGGGTCAAAACTTCTCAACTTAGGTGCTGAGCTTAACTTCTCTTTAAGAATGAAAAATTCATGTTCACAACTTTCGTCCCAAACAAACTCACACCCCTTACGCAACAGAGCCCTGATACGAACATATAGTGAAGCAAAACCGCGAATAAATTTACTGTAATATTCTGCCATTCCTAAAAAACTCATTAGCTCTTCTTTATTCGTAGGAGAAGGCATTTTCTGTATGGCAGTAACCAAATTTTCTTTCGGCGAAACTCCACCCTCAGAAATTGTATGACCAAGATAATCAATAGATTCTCTTCTAAACTTGCATTTGTCAATTTTGACAGTCAACCTAGATTCGTCAAGTCTACTCAACATATCTATTAGTCTCATGTCATGCTCCTTGTTATCCAATCCAAAAATCAATATATCATCCTGATATACTCTAACACCAGGAAGACCTTTCAAAACATTCTCCAACGCCCTCTGAAAAACTGAGGCCGCTGAGACTAAACCAAAAGGGAGTCTGACAAAACGGTACGTGCCAAACGGAATAACTAATGCTGTCAAGTCTTTTGATTCCTCATCTAACCTAATCTGGTGATATGCAGACTTAAGATCTATTGTGCTAAAGACTCTTGCCCCTTTTAACAGCATTAACATATCCACAATTTTCGGTAGGGGATACCGGTCCACCACCACATTTTTGTTTAACTCCCTAAGATCCACACATAGACGAAGAGAGCCATCAGCTTTTTTTGCGGCTACAACCGGAGCAAGCCATTGGGTTGCCTCAACTTCCTCAATGATTCCATCCTTTTTAAGGCGTTCTAATTCTGTCTGCACCTGTTCTCTGACAGCTACGGGGATGTTGCGTACCTTACAGCACACAGGTTTAGCACCATCTATCAAACGAATGTGATGAATGTAGTTCTTAAGACACCCTAAAGTTTCACAAAACACATTTGGAAATTTTTCTCTCAACATTTGTGTAAACTCTTTAGTTGAATCACTATCTATGGCGGAAATAGACTTCGAGTTAAAGTTCTCTTTTAGTATAATGGATGGTGATGCATTCGGGTCTAAAATTACACCAAGATCCCTCTGGTGAAACCAACTCAATATACTGTCACCTCTCTGTGATATATATATTTTAGCATTGGTCAACCTGTTTTTGTAATCCAGTAAACCCCAGAAATAACCAAACAGTTTAATTGGCTCACCTCCGTATGCAAAGGGTTTAATGTCAGGGCGAAAAACCTTAGTTTTTTCCTTAATTTCCTTTAAATAAAATTCCTTTGAGATTATGGTGATCTTGGCACCCGAATCAAAGAGGACCTTCGTGGGTTTACCTTCAACCAGAATTTCATCAGTTGGACAATTTTTCCTTTCCCCATTTTGGACAACTTGACCCTGAATTTGACCACAATCTAGTTGCGCGAAAGACTCATATACATCATCTACATCACAATAAATTTCACTGACCTTCCCTTTGTAAGTTCTATCTCTACACGCAACAGAAAAATGACCTTTTCTTTTACACTTACTGCAGGTGGCTTTCCAACCTGGACATTGTTTGTCATTTGCAAGATGACCCATCTTTCCACAACGGAAACATTTTACTTGAGATAGATTGAACTTACTATTACTCTCAGAAAATGCTCCTTTCTTTTTAAATTCCTTATGACCATTAATTTCCTTTGGAGTTTGTTTAATAACTTGAACAGAATTTTTATCTTTTCTCTCACAATCTTTCTTTATAACCTCAACACACTTTAGGGAATGTTCAATCCTTTTTGCAATGACAACTACATCATCTAAGGTTGGTTCATCCTTTTGCCATAGCTCTTCCCTAACACGATCAATGCTACAACCCAACATAAATTGGTCTCGGATTCTTTCATCAAGAGTGGGACCAAACTTACATGAAGACGCTAACTTCCTGAGGGAAGTAACATCATTTTCAATTGTTTCATCATCTAATTGAGATCTACGACCAAAGTGATACCTCTCGAGGATGGTACTGACCTTTGGTAAGTAATGCTTGTCTAACTTAGCTATACATATTTCGTATTCGTTAAGGTCACGATCTTCAAGGTCAGGAAGATGGTCAAAAACCTCCTGACCTTCAGATCCCAAACAATGTAATAACAAAGCTGTCTTCCTCTCAGCACTCAAAGAAGATCCGCACACCCTGGCATACCTTTCAAAAACCTTTTGCCATTTTTGTCATCTTATGGGTGGATCCCCAGGTGATGACAAAAAGAACAGAGGTGCAGTCACATTTTGCATTTTATAAAGATAACAATAAAAACCGATTGTAGAAAAATGAAAATGTTAGAATAACATTACTAGATGTTGGATGTGCACATAAAGAAAACTCCAATAAGGATTTCACTGTAAAGGAAAGTAGAAAGTTAACATAAATTTTTCAATAAGGATTTCACTGTAAAGAAAATCACGATGAATTTTCCTTAGGTAATACAAAAAAAAAAAGGTAACAGCCAAAGAATGAGTGTTGCAGATGAAGTACAAAATAAATTATTTTCTCTACTTCTCTTTTTTTTTTAAAATGTGCCTGACCTTGAAATAATGACACGCAGTGTAGGCATTGGAAAGTAATTGTAGTTAAAACACAAGTGTGCGTGTCACTGAAATGGCACACAAAATATAAATCTTGGATGAGTGTGCGTGTCACTGGTGTGGCACGCAAGCTGTTGTTTCCCAAAAAGTGTGCGTGTCACTGATGTGGCACGCAAAGCGTTTATCTTGAGTGTGCGTGTCACTGATGTGGCACGCAAACTCACTACCAGGCGTTTAAAATGAACGAGTGTGCGTGTCACTCACGTGGCACGCAAACTGTTGTTTCCCTTGAAGGAGCGGTTGCTAGGCGATATCGAAGGTGGCTGTCACGTGAAAGACGCGATGACGTCAGCTGGAGAGACGTTGTTGCAGAAATGCTGATGAGACGCTTGGAGCGAGAGGCTGTCGAAGCTCCCGACGTTGTTGCTCGAGGACACACTCCATTGCGAGGCACAAGGTAAGGGACAAACAAACTCCTCATTCAAAGAATGCGCCGTGCAAGAGATCCATGACAAGCGCGATGTTTTTATTTGAAAGAAGCCCTGAAATACGTTCGCGCGTTTGAGGTGCATAAAGTTCAAGCCACCAGCACCAAAGTACGACCCTTAAAAATGAGTCAAAGTCTTAATTTAAGGAGATGTTTCCATATATAAGGAAACACGTAACTCTCAAGTTCACCAACAGTTCAGTGCCCTCAGTTCAGTGCCACACTCACCTTAACAACAAGAGATTAATCTGGATCTTAACAATTTTGTCTTGGAAAAAATCACTAAGCCTGGAGCTTAAGTCCAGGTTAGCTTTAAGGGATGGAGCAAAAGCTTTAAGATCCATAAAGTAAGGAACAATTTCAAACATCTCCCTAGGTACATTATTTGTATCTCTTATCCTCTTAGTGTAAAAATTGCTCTGAATTACTTTTAGATTCTTATGGTATTTGCTTAAAGCTTGTTTATATAATAACTTATCATCTTCATTATGGGGTCTTCAACATGTATCCAACCCTTTTTTATTCAAACATATATAAATTTAAACTTCTCAAATTCGATTAAATAAGAACCTGCAACTGCATCCCTTTATGCCTGCTGGGCAATGATATGAAGAAAAGACCATGAAATAGACTCCTTTTGAGAAACAAATGTCTGCTTAATGAAAATGAAAAAGAGCCTGTCTATGTAAATCTGTCATTATAATTTGTATTACTGTGTAAAAAAATGTGAAAATGTTATAATTTTTGTACATGGTTTTCAGTTTTTTTAATTACAATCAAGATTTAAAAGAGAAATTGTAAAAATATTCATGTAATAGAATGTAAACATATAAAATATGTTTATTATATGAGGTATAAATAAAAATATTTACATTTACTTGATATACAAAAACAATGTTTTAAAAAACAAATTAAGTCGAAAAATTAATTATGTGCTTACTATGACATCTGTTTCTCATTTTGATGAGAAAAAAGTATGTCAATCATTTTTAATACCTTCGATATGCATCTAATTATGCAACTCAAATTTTATTTAATCACAATTAAAATAGTGTAACTAACTGTTTGTATTCTTACATAATTTACTCAAATCTATCTTTAATGTAATTTTTTTATCGTGTAGTTTATTTTGTCAAGAAAATAAATGCTATTTTAATGCCACTCAATAAACTTCAATTTCAAATAAAAATCCTAGTTTGTATTCAATTGTTATGTACTACTTTCAATTTTTAAATAAAATAGTATTGCTTAATCGTTATGTGTATTCAAATTGCTGCTTTACGAATTTAATTGCAATGAATAAATCATTATAAAAATTGCACAAATTGGGGCTCAGGTAAAGGTGAGATTTTCTATCCAAGCGTTGCAAGAAAGAGCATAAATTGGTGGGCAAGATGTCCTATACACTATTTAACTTATATTTCACAAACATTGGAGAAGTGTACAATCTGGAGAAGGGTAGTATTTACTGTGTTAATTCCAGTACTACAAAAATTGGCAAAGGTGCTGAAATTATAGGGAGAGTCGAATCTACTATTCAATCGTTAAATCCACTTACAATGGAAAAGTGCATAAATTGAGGGGGGAGGCCAAGTGCACTATTATCTAACTCTAGTTCTAAAAATCTTGGCAAAGGTGCTTCAATGGGTGACTAATTATACTATTCCAACTCCTATCACACACACACATTTGGGAAAGTGCAAAAATTGAGCAAGGATAAAGTACTATTCTAGACCAATCATACAAATATCGGGGAATGTGCATGAGAGGAGAGGGGAGCAAAAATAATGTGCTAGCCCCATGCCGACAAACTTTTGGAAATGTGCATACATTGGAGGAAGGAGAGCACATATACCATTCTACCTCCAATAAACATTTGGGAAATTACATACATTCTACCTTCAGGTAAAATTTGCCGAAGGAGGGCGATCCCCAAGCAGGGATCCACCCACTTGACACCAGGGAGTGGGGAGGGAGTATACTACCCCCGTATATTTTGGCCATATTCTGTCTTGTGGTTTGTTACCTGCCTTGTTATGTTGGCCTAGGCCTGGCTGCCATGCTGCTTTTCTTTGCGCACGTTACACTGAGCCGGGCCTTCCTCGCCCTTTGCTCGTGCCAAGTTCTTTTGCACTGTCTGCATCTTCTGTTGTTCACCTTTTTGGGCTCAGTCTGCACAAACATGTACAAGGTCGCATAACAATGTATTTTGGTTCTTCCTGATATGGCCAGTCTCGCGCACCCAGACATAACATTATGTGCAATTGCCATGAAGAATTTGGTATGCTTTTAA
Source organism: Calotriton arnoldi (assembly GCA_963921515.1). Taxonomy (NCBI): domain Eukaryota; kingdom Metazoa; phylum Chordata; class Amphibia; order Caudata; family Salamandridae; genus Calotriton; species Calotriton arnoldi. Next base: position 696,094 of record CAWUFW010003456.1, read on the forward strand.
TACTGTGGTTTACTAGCGCTTAACACACTTGGAGAAATCCCTTTCAGTGAGAAGAGCTATGATGTCCTGCTGATGTAATTCTGCATTTAGAGACTGAGGTATGGGGGTTCGCTAGTCAAAGCCCAGAGGTCTTCTATTATTATAATAAACTATCTTACTGCAAGGGGAGGGTGGTAATGTTATTTATACGTTTATCCACTGAGCTCTGAGATGCTTTCCCCGTTTGTATTCTATGGAATTGTAACCATGCTGCTTATATTAGTCATATGCATTATGCTATTAGTATTGACACGTGTACTGTACATTAGAGCACGTAAGTTGGAATAAACATTTTAACCTATCCAGTGTCTCTTCATACGCATCTTGTGGACAAGTACGAGTGAGTGACGAAAGAGTGTTCTTGCTTCTGTGAGTCCTGAGATAAAGATACCGTGTTCTGGGTTGTCCAAACATTAGTACTTGGGTGCTAATGGGATGCTAAGCTAGTTGGGTTGGGGTTTTTGGGTGCTACGGTATATGGTGGCAAACCACTGTATTCCGGGGTCCCATTTTCCTGTGCATAGCTCTGTGTATGTGCAGAAACCTTATGACATGGCGCGACCACCGTGGGGCAGCTTAACTGCGAGACGCTTGAGTAGTACTTGTGCTTGTCCACAAACCCCTCGCGTACGCTTCCGGAGGCGTATGTGACGGTGATACCTCCTATATTGAATGTTTTATAGGTTCTTTCAAGCTTGATATTATTAAAAAAGGTTAGTTAACAGACCCATTTTTGTGCTCCCTGTTAGGTTGTCGAATATAATTGTTTAGTCATGGCTGGTGTGGCGATAGCTGCACATAGTCGAGGAGCACTCCGAGACCACTTAGCCGTGTATGGAGTGCCCGATACAGGGGTCGAGTTGGTCTTTGTGGTTCAAGCCGATCCGGCTTATCACTTTGAAGTGTTTTACACTTGGATCACTTTTGAAGCGGTGGATGCAGGTGATAAGCTGTTTCATGAATATAAGCCCACCGCTGTTCCTGCTGCCTATCGACCCTATACTGCTCTTGAAGTGCCTCTCACGGCTTGGCAGCACCGTGTTTGGTTCAATGGCGCCCTACCACAACCAACTACCGCAGTTCGTTTAGGCCCCTTATCAATTCAGGGGGCCACTTGGCCTGTATTGGCCGGGTATACCCCGCATCCAAATTATCTGGCATTACCGCTTGCGGAACTGCGCACTATGCATACCGAATTGGTGCGAGTGCATCGAGCCTTAGTGACATACGTTACAGGTAGCCTCCATGGAGCTGCTCCTGTAGTCGCAGGCCAACCAGCTATTGCAGCTGGAGTGACTATAAGTCCTGTCATGGTAAATTCTGTGATGGGCAAACGTCCACAAAATAAGGACGACTATCCTTACTGGCTTGCAGAAAAGTTCGATCAGATAGAAGCAGTGTTTCCACATACATCCCCAGTAGATAAACACCGCATCCTCACGATAAGTTTGCCAAAAGACATAATCCCCGATTTGACATCCTGTGAAAACTGGGGTAAGGTATTCGCAGCAGTTTATTCAAAATGTTTTGGAACTCCTTCCATGACGGTTCTACCCTCTGTAATTAAAAAAGTACAGGATGAACATGGCCCTGAAGCGGCTGTGGAATTAGGGATGAGACTAGTGGGAGTGTTTGATGTAGTAGCTGAGCTGATCCTTGGAAATGTCAAGGGCGATGCTATGAACTTTCAAGTAGCGAATGCTTTGGCTTTGGTCCCAGAGTTGGACAGGCCTCGCGAATTACCGAAAATTATAGCCCGGGCTTATAAAACAATCGGAAGAAATAGCCTAGGCAACAAGCCTTTTGTAAAAATGCAAACTCAATCGCAAACACAAGTTATACAAACAAAAAGTGCATCTGAGAAAGATGATAAACCGGTCTTCACTAAAAAAAGTTGGAGACAGAAAAAACAGGGTAAGCAACAAAAGAAGCCGGGGTCGAGAGGCGCTTCCCCAGTTTCGGTTTCTTCTGAACGTACTTATGATTTACGTGATAGGTCAAGGATTAAATCACCAGAAAGGTTTCAGAGCTCTGATACGCGTTCTCCTCGTTCTTCACAGGCCCAGACGTCGTCACAGGCTGGTGGAGGAGGACGGCAAGATAGAGGAAGGGGCCGAGAGGCTCCCCAGGAGCGAGACCAACCTCGACAACAAGTCAGAGGTAAAGCAGAAGACTTTCATCTTCCTCGACCGCAATTTCAGAAGAAAAAGGTTGCCGCTGTCACAGCGAAATATGCCTCAGACCGTGAGAACGAGACTCCAGAATTGGACGTGGGCAGTGACCCTCCTAGACAGCGCCGCGGAAGTTACCATAGTGCGGGAGGCGCTACGTCCTCATATGGAGGCGACAGCAACTGAAACATTTGTTACTGTAGAGACAGCTGACACGAGAGTGGCACCCCCTGACAGACTATATAATATAGTCATACAAATTGAAGGTGACATACCGCGTGAAATAAAAGGGATTTTTTGGGAAAATCTAACCTCTTCATATGACATTTTGTTAGCAGAGGTGGATTGGCCACCCCCATTCGTTTTAGCTGCACATAAAGGAGAGGAGGTAATCCTTCCAAGCTTTTCACGGCATGTCCCAAAAGACAAAGCTGAAGCACTTGCAGCTGAGTGGGCTGTGTACCTGGCACCAGCGTTATACCGCAACCATGTGGGATGGGATGAAGAATCACCTCCTCATGCAATACCTTTGCGGTCACTACCGCAGCCACAACCCCAATATCCCATAAAACGGCAGGCAAAAGGCCCCGTCTCCGAAATTCTGACACAGTTGGAATATCAGGGAGTAATTGAACCATGCGTATCACCTATGAACAATCCCCTTTTCGTGGTTTCTAAACCCGATGGATCGTACCGCTTAGTTTTGGATTACCGACATTTAAACTCTCATTGTCGGAACTTTGCGGTGCAAAATACACACAGTTCTGCGCTTGTAGACAGTCTTGTTCGTAAAAAATACAAAACGACACTTGACCTTTCAAACGGTTTCTACACGCACAACCTAGCCCCGGAGAGTGGTCAATGGACCGCATTTACATCCGGTGGTAAATTATTCCAGTTCCGGCGTTTACCCATGGGCTATAAAAATAGTCCGGGTATATTCGCCGCCCGTGTTGTTTCTTTGTTAAATGACATTGATCAAGACGCATGTTCGTACGTTGATGACATCTATCTGACAGACGACGAGTTCTATCAGCATCTGTCCCGTGTGGACCGCATTATTCTTGAATTTGCGGAGCAGGGTTACAAATTTAACTTTGCTAAGTCACACATTGCTGAATTTACCGTTCTGTTCTTGGGCTATGAGCTCAACAACGAAGGTAAGGGCTTAGCCCCCATTTCTTGGAAAAATGTGCACATTTGTGCCCCCCAAATACTCTGAAGAAACTTCAGTCTTTGCTGGGTTTCTTGAATTTCGGGCGTACTTACATTCCCGAATATGCCCAGCGTATCAAGCCTTTGTATGCTTTGATACAACCTACTTATTCAAGGTCTTGCTGGCTGCCTGAGCATACCTCAATTCTGCAGTCTTTGCAGACAGACCTTTTGGAGTCTAAATATCTTTTGACTCGTGATAACCACACAAACCTGGTGATTAGAATAATTCCGGGGCGGTGGGATTCACCTATTTAACCTTTAATGAAGGTGATACAGTACCTATCGCATACAAGTCACATCTGTACACTTCCGCTGAATTGCGCTTTACATCTGTTGAAAAAGTTCTGACTGCAGTGCAAATGGCGATTCTAAAAGAACGCGCACTGGCACAGGGTAAGCGGATTCTGGTGGTAACACCCTGTCCTGCCCTGGAGGCAGTAACAAAGGCAAGTGTACCGAACTCAAAAGCAATGCATCCCCGTTGGATACAATGGGCTACATCCTTGACGTCTTCGGACGTCACTTTTGTCTTTGATTCTTCTCTTCAGACTCAGGAGTATTTACAGTATGAATTCGTTCATCCTCCTCCTTTGTTTTTACTGCCGCTTGAGGATTACAAATGTGTGATCTACACCGATGGTTCGGCGCAACCGGCCACTGGGTCCAAGCACGCTTATTCAGCTGCATGTGCTATTGTTGCGGGATCCTTTGTGAATGGAACGTTCAAATCCTCTGTAGTGCACACTCGCACACTTGGAGATAGTACCGCACAATTGGCCGAGCTGCATGCATTGCTACTAGCACTTGAGTTCGCTTCTCAGGATGAGACCACTCTTATTGTATGTGATTCCTTCTACTGTGTACAATCTTACAATGACAATCTGTTTTTCTGGTCGAAAAACGACTACAAGGACGCAAAAGGGAGCACAATTAAGCATAAAATGCTTTGGGTTCGAGTGGCAGAATTGCAACAACGTCTGCCCCTCACACAGGTGGTTCACACCTTAGGCCATCAGCGGGTGGGCGCACACGCTATTGGTAACGATCTGGCAGATGAGGCTGCCCGTTCAGCAGTGGTCACGTGTTCAGTAGCAGCGGTTACCAGGTCCATGTCTAAAATAGACCCTGTTATTTTAGCAGCTATTGCTGCAACCAAGGAAGGTGATAATTACCCTACAGGTTTCCCTTCCAAGTATTCTTACACATTAAGTCCCGATCAGGTTCCTTATGTAACTATACCTGACGTTGGAGATCGGCTGATCCCCAACGCGGACCGCAGGAGTGCCTTGATATCAGCTGCACACGAAGGCATGGCTTCGGCACATGCAGGTGTGTCAGCTACGGTTTCCATCTTGCAGCAGCGTTATTGGTGGCGTGGGTTGTATAAAGACACCCGTGCTTTTGTGCTTTCTTGCGACGTTTGTCAACAGATTAAGCCTTCCACGGTAACACGTCCACCACAAACACCGCTCTGCATTGCTAACAGACCCTTTGGGTGTGTTTACTTGGATCACTGCGGTCCATTCTCATCAGACACTGCCTATAAATACATCTTAGTGGCAGTGGACTCGTGCACACGGTTTCTCTGGGTCTGGCCACAACGGAGTGCTGACGCCCGAAATGTAATCAGGGATTTGCGTGTCTTTGTGGGAATTTTCGCATGCGGCACCTTCCATTCGGACCAAGGTCCAGCGTTTGCCTCTAGGGCTTACAAGGATGCAATGGCTTCGCTTGGGGTGCGGGTGAAATTTTCATCTCCGTATAGGCCTGAGGGCAACTCTATCGTTGAACGAATGAACCGTGACTTAAAGCAATCCTTAACAGCTAGGGTTATAGGTACTGGCAGGAACTGGCTGGCCCATTTGTATACCGTTCAGCGTGCACTTAATAATCTCCCTAGAAGACCTCTGGGTGGGCGGACCCCATACGAAATGCTCTTTGGCATAAGAATGTTTGTGCCTGACCTTGAGGGTCCAGACATCGCGGCGCAATCCGCCAAGTTTGATGTAGATAACCATTCTGCTATGTTACAGGACTTACAAGAAGCCCGAGACAAACTTGCAACTACACATTTACCTTCAGCCACAGATCCTGCGTTGCAGACTCCGGTAGCCGGCTGGCTTCCAAAGATTGGAGAACTGGTTCGAGAGAAGGTTGAAAACAAAAAAGAATTTGGCCCCTCTTTTCGTGCACCGGTTCCAGTTCTGGGCTTGAAGGGAACACGTACAGTTATTTTACCACCGCTTCCTGGTCGCAAAGAGAACAGATACATCTCAATTGAAAATGTCAAGCTACAGCGCCTGGCCGATCCTGAATAGTGTCACACCAGCGGTCTCTTGTCCTGCCATTTATCGGACATATGTTCATAGTCCATCTGCGCGAACGATCGCTGATGCTGTAATTGAGATGGTTGATTTGCCTGAATCCTCTACTTTGCCTGAAACTATAATTGATCCCCAACTCTCCACCAACATCGACGAGGACGAGTATATTTATCATGCATCTGAATCGGTGGCGCATCAACCAATAATGCCATTAAGTCAGACTCGTTATTCCTTTGATTCGGATTCCACCTCTTCAAAAGTCCCATCCAAGTTCAGTATTTTTGTATCCTGGTTTAGAGACAATTTTTTGATTCCACCCTGGACATACCTCTGGTTGGTACTTTTCTTGATTTTTCTGTTCATGTCCATTGGCTTTGTCACAGTGTTTTTTCTACTAATCAATGGTCACTATTTACCTGAACGCTCTGCTGTGGACTATGTTTCTGGAACTTTGGCTCCTCATTCCTCGTCTCACATCATGAAGCGTGACCACACATTTGTGAACATTTCAGCTTTTCCAGTTGCTGATGGCATCGTATGGGATGCGGTGAACTATCAAATCCATGGTCCGACGGAAATCATCAATGTACCTAATGTCCTTCGTGTTTCAATGGGTGATGTAGTACAAAATAATATTCATTCTGATGGTTGGGATGTGCATGCCGTTGAAGCATTGTTTGCCGATTTAAAATATTATGCATCTTTTAATGCTGAGGATTTATATATGAATTCTGCGAATTATGCTGATTTGTATTGTTACCAACATTGGGGTAATCATTTTCTCCATAAGCCAAGTGCCCTGCGTAGTTCTGTTAACTACACCCAATGGGAACATTGTCCAAACCCCTTGCCAGGTAGCTCACAGGCTCTTCGAAATAAGTTTACCTATTTTACTGATTTTAATCGGTCGAACCCTGCATCCTATTATTTTAGACTTAATACAACATCAACTCAGAAAATTATGTTAACACACACAAAATTGCTATATTCGGGTTCCTTTTTGAGTGCCCTAGCTGTGGGTGGTTATGAGTACTGGGAGAGTACAGTGGATTTGAAATCTATTTGGGGCTCCAAGCCATGGCAGGTACAAGGAACTGAGGCGTTGCATCGTGCTTGTCTCATCCCTACTCAAATTATGTTCCTAAATGCTTCCATCTATCAAACTACATGTTGGGGCTTAGCTACCACTAAACAATTAAACTCGCCCTCAATTCCATCCCTTTCGAGTTTTCCCAATGATAGCTCACGTTTTAACCTGTCCCTGACGACCTTACAGGCTCTATTACAGAATAATTCATTTAATGTTTCCGGACTGGATCAGTCACCCTGGTTGGTATGGCCTATATCATCTAATGCATGTCAAATGCGTTTTCACGACTCAGGTACTAGATACACACAGGATAGGCCTGATCCGAGATTTATTACTTCTCGTACTGTCACTACATATTCTGTTGGTAAATTATGCAAACAATGGCTGCAACATTCGTCCCTTGATTCTGTTAAACAACATTTGTCCCTCCTTTCAGGCAATATTGATCTGTCCGACTTTGTTTTGGGACCTCGTGGTCCCCGGCCTAAGAGATTCATTTATGAAACGTATAATGAACTCTGGAAGCTATCACAAATGGAAGCTGCTTCCCGTCTTCGGGAAATAGATCAAGCAAATATGGAAAAGGTGCTTGCTGTTGTTGACAATAGTATTAATACCCTGTCTTCTCGCATTTACACTTTAGAGAATATTGTGTCCTCTGTTGTTGATATTGTACAAGATGATGTTTCTGTGTTATATCATGGTCAGAATCAATTGCGCTCAGTTATGCAGTTTGCATGGACTTTACAAACACTTAAGTTAGGTAAAGTGCCTTGGCATTTTTTGAACACCTCTGCCTTATTTCTACCTTTTAACTTAACTGACAAACAGCAATTTATGTCCATGAAAGATGCAACTTACACTCTATTACATATCGAAAAGGTGGATCCTTTGCCGTTCTCTGTTGCAGAACTCGATTCTGCTGTATGGCTAGTTCATGGGGTTATCGTTTTACCTTTTTCCTTGTTTGAATTTGACTCGTGCATGAAACATTATCCTGTGGGCCGTTACCGGCCATTGGGCAGTGCTTTCCTGCATGAACTCTGGTCCTTGCCTTTCATGTATAAATGCCTTCGGGACGGCAAGGAAGTCTTTCTCACGGGGGAGTACTGCGACTCGACTATAGGTCATTCGCTTATTTGTAAACACATTAAATTGCATGGCTCATGTAGCGTTTCCTCTCCTAATCTTGCTTGTGTGCTGAAAGGCATTCCTGCTCCTGTTATTTCACCTACTTTCACTCTCCTTTCCAATGGTAGTTATTTACTTTTAAATAACGAAAACTGTTGTGGCCTGCAGGCTGGCATTCCTTACATTGTAACAGTTTCGCACAGGGTTGTCTGCTGCAAAAATGTGCTTTTTCCTCCCCCTCATGGCAAGGTTGATATCTCTATTTGGCCTTCCATCCCTACCATGGAAGCAGATTTCAATAGACTGAGCAGAATAAAGGCACTATTATTAAACGAGGAAGTTATGCTCACGTCCGCCCGGGAGACATTCATTCTCCAGGTGGCGAGTACCCACAGTGAAATACAGGCCCTTTTAAACACTAATCTCCCCCAACATTTTGGGGAGTTAATACATCGTATTTTTAACGCATCTAACACTGAAGGCCTAGTACACTTTTTTAAGGTCGTGGGGTCGGGCTTGGTGTCCTCCTTCCAAACTATTTTTGGTGTCATCCCGGCTTTCATACATTCTATTTTTTCCAGTGTCTTTGGCGGTTTCCCATTGATCCTCGCTTTAGCAGCTGGTGTCTTGCTCCTAATTTGCTTTCTGCGCAATGGCTGCTCCCCGATGGGACCTGCTCGATCCAGAATGCCTCCAGCTGCTCCGTGAGCGCCTTTTGGCCGGTTTTGGTGTCTTGCCATTGGCGACACTGAGTGTGTCATATACTCTTTCATTTCGCTTTGCGTATTTCACTTGCGTGCAACCTGTGATGACTTGTGTCCGCTGTCCTTTCACCTGGACTCTGGATTATTGCCTCTCCAATTCGTCGTTGTCTGTTCCGGATTTTGTTCAGTTGATGGGTCCCTTAGAGGCCCATGAGCAGGACTGTTCCGTTGCTGGCTGTATGGCGCGTGCGGCTGCACTGGGGATTTTGGCGCAATGGGATATCTGGGCGGCTGCCCAGGATCTCCTACAACGAAGCTGTTTCAATTATCACGCAAGCTGTCCCGCATTGCTTCTGGATGCTCCCTTTGTTGAGGAGCATTCCTGCTCTTTTGATCTCATGGATTGGATGGCATCTATGTTTTTTGACGATTCCAATGATGAACTCTTGGAGGGTATGGCTTTTTTCTGCACCTACACTTTCATGGATTGACCTGCCCTTCGCCGTTTGGGCGCTCCCTGTGCTCCAACGGCTTTGTTTTTCCTCTAATGGGCCTCTGTCCTGGCCGCCGGACTGTCCAGGGGAGGGTGTCTTGTGGTTTGTTACCTGCCTTGTTATGTTGGCCTAGGCCTGGCTGCCATGCTGCTTTTCTTTGCGCACGTTACACTGAGCCGGGCCTTCCTCGCCCTTTGCTCGTGCCAAGTTCTTTTGCACTGTCTGCATCTTCTGTTGTTCACCTTTTTGGGCTCAGTCTGCACAAACATGTACAAGGTCGCATAACAATGTATTTTGGTTCTTCCTGATATGGCCAGTCTCGCGCACCCAGACATAACATTATGTGCAATTGCCATGAAGAATTTGGTATGCTTTTAATACTGTGGTTTACTAGCGCTTAACACACTTGGAGAAATCCCTTTCAGTGAGAAGAGCTATGATGTCCTGCTGATGTAATTCTGCATTTAGAGACTGAGGTATGGGGGTTCGCTAGTCAAAGCCCAGAGGTCTTCTATTATTATAATAAACTATCTTACTGCAAGGGGAGGGTGGTAATGTTATTTATACGTTTATCCACTGAGCTCTGAGATGCTTTCCCCGTTTGTATTCTATGGAATTGTAACCATGCTGCTTATATTAGTCATATGCATTATGCTATTAGTATTGACACGTGTACTGTACATTAGAGCACGTAAGTTGGAATAAACATTTTAACCTATCCAGTGTCTCTTCATACGCATCTTGTGGACAAGTACGAGTGAGTGACGAAAGAGTGTTCTTGCTTCTGTGAGTCCTGAGATAAAGATACCGTGTTCTGGGTTGTCCAAACATTAGTACTTGGGTGCTAATGGGATGCTAAGCTAGTTGGGTTGGGGTTTTTGGGTGCTACGGTATATGGTGGCAAACCACTGTATTCCGGGGTCCCATTTTCCTGTGCATAGCTCTGTGTATGTGCAGAAACCTTATGACAATTCAGTCTTTCTGGGGGGGACAGAAATCACACTAGACACCAGTGATTATTTCTTCTGAATACTTAGGGGTGGGTACTGCCCTAATTGGGCATTATAATGCCCTCACCCCTTCCAAAATTTGCCACAGTCTTTTTGCCCCCCCCCCGGAGGCATATGGTGACCGTAGCCCCAGATCTGCTCCCAGGGGGGCAGAAAGCCCACTAGGCAACAGGGACTATTTTCCTTTCTTAGTGTATGGGTGGAGTCTTCCCAGAATGGGCAAGCCACTGCCCCCACCCCTCCATAAAAATGGGCACAGTCTTTTTGCCCCCCCCCCAGGTAGCATATTCAGCAATAGCCCCCAATCTGCCCCCCGCCCCCAGGGTGGCAGAAAACCCACTAGGCACCAGAGACTATTTCCTTTTCATAGTGTAGGGGTGGAGTCTGCCCAGAATGGGCATGCCAATGTCCCATCCTTCCATAAAAAATGGGCACAGTCTTTCTGCCCCACCCTGGGGGACAGAAAGTGGTTATTACACCTGAACTGCCCCCCAGGTGGAGGCAGAAATCCCACTAGGCATCAGGGCCATGCTTATGGGCATGTCAGGGAGAGTAAGACCTCCGACCCTCGTTCTAGGTAGGTCCACTCTCTCCCCGCAGCTCCGCTGTGCCGTCTCTTGCCTCCAGACCCCGACCTCCTCCTTGGGAGGTTCGAGGCTGCTGCCCGCTCCTGCGCCTGCTGCCTGCACCAACTGGGACCAGACTGCCTGCAACCACCGTAACCTTTCTCAGCCGTTTTTTTTCTTCTTAATTTTTCCCTGTTGTGCCACTGTTACTGTGCCCATCTGTGTCTTGCTCTAATTCCACCACTGTTTTTATTTTCTCGTGCCTGCCTGTTCCTTTCGCCTTCCGTCGCTGCTGCCCCTACGGCCCCTCCCCCCCGGAATTCCTCCCCGGAATTCCCCCGCTCCCAGCCTCTCCTCCTTCCCACCTCCCCTACTTAATGGCAGCCGCTGCGCGGTCACACCACGCCAAAGGCAAGCCCGTCTGCGCCCGTCCGCGACCCGTCCTCGGCCAGCGCTAGGAACCCTGGACCTCCCACTACCCATCGCTACGACACCACCACCCTCCTCGCACTCAACCCTGGAAGACTTAGAGAATGCTAACAGGCCTCGCCGAACACGACCCACGGCCAGTTCTCCTGCCTCCACTGCCGCCAGACCCTCACCGCCAACCCGGCCTCCAACACCACCGACGCCAGCACTGGCGACACCCTTAAATGCATCCTCCTCAACATACGCTCCGTACACAAACACGCCATGGAAATCTGGAACCTACTCGACTCTCTCTCGCCCGACATCACCTTCTTCACAGAGACCTGGACCAACGCATCCTCCGCCCCCGACATCAGCACCGCCATCCCAGACGGATACAAGATCCAGAGGAAAGACCACCCCAACCACCCAGGAGGGGGCCTCGCCATCGCCCACAAGAGCACCCTCCACCTCACCACCTCCAGCGAAACCTTCCCCTCCACCGAACACCTGCACTTCCAGATCCAGACCACCCCCAAAGCCACACTCTGAGGAACCCTCATCTACAGACCCCCCGGCCTCCGAACACCCTTCGCCACCACCATCACCGACTTCATCGCACCCCACGCCATCGCCTCAACAAACTACATACTCATTGGAGACCTGAACTTCCACCCCGACAACCCCAGCGACCCCAACTCCACTATCCTTTGTGACAACCTCGCCAGCTTCAGACTTAAACAACTCGTCAACACACCGACCCACAGAGCAGGACATACCCTCGACCCCATCTTCGCGGCAGGAAACAGCGTCCAATTCAGCCACACAACGCAGCTGCCATGGACCGACCACCGCTGCGTACACTTCGCCATCAACAAACCCAAGGCACCCAAACCAGCCCCACGCCCACCTCGAAGGAACTGGAGCAAGGCTACCGACGAGCAACTTAACTCCACCCTCACCCGAGACAACCACACCTGGGCACCCGACGCAAATGACGCAGCCAGAGAACTGAACACCTGGATCTCCAACTGTGCAGACGAGCTCACCCCGCTACGCGACCCCGACAGACAACGCCCCAGGAAAGCCGCCTGGTTCACCATCGCTCTCCAAGAAGCCAGACGCACCTGCAGACGCCTGGAGAAGAACTGTAGAAACACCAAGACAACCGAAAACCACACCACCTACAAGGACGCCATGACGGACTACCACAACCAGATCAGAGCCACCAAGAGGAACTTCATCCACAACAAAATCCTGGCCAACTCCACCAACTCCAAGGAACTTTTCAGTGTCATTCAAGAATTCACCAACCCACGCAGCGAAGCCACAGACATCACCCCATCCCAAGACCTCTGTGACAAGCTTGGAACCTATTTCCACCTCAAGATCAAAAACCTGTACGACAACTTCATTGACCATCCACCAGGCGGCACAGACGGCCCCCCACCCCCCAGAAACACCAGCCAGCCTACCACCTCCAACTGGACACCGATCACGGCCGAAGACACCGCCTTGACCATGAAAAGCATCCACTCGGGGGCCCCCACCGACCCCTGCCCCCCTCACATCTACCACAGAGCCGCAGCCGCCATCGCACCCAAACTACAACGCACCATCAACACCACCTTCAAAACAGGCACCTTCCCAGATGACTGGAAGCACGCAGAAGTCAGACACCTGCTCAAGAAGCCCACAGCTGACCCCACCGACCTCAAGAACTATCGGCCCATCTTGCTCCTCCCCTTAGCAGCCAAAGTTGCAGAGAAAACAGTCACCATGAAACTGATACGATTCATTGAAGAGAACGCCGTCCTCGACCCGTCCCAATCCGGATTCCGAAGCAACCACAGCACAGAGACCGCCCTACTTGCCACCACAGATGACATCCGCACCCTCCTGGACCAAGGCCACTCTGCAGCCCTTATCCTACTCGACCTATCAGCGGCCTTCGACACCGTCTCCCACCGCACACTAGTCACCAGACTACACGACGCAGGCATACAAGGAACAGCCCTGGACTGGATCCGATCATTCCTCACCGGAAGAAGCCAAAGGATCAGACTCCCACCCTTCCTCTCTGACCCCAAGAAAATCACCTGCGGAGTCCCACAGGGTTCATCACTGAGCCCCACCCTCTTCAACATCTACATGGCCCCCCTCGCAGCCATCGTCCGACAACACGGCCTCAACATCGTATCCTATGCCGACGACACCCAGCTCATCCTCTCCCTCAACAAAGACCCCACCACTGCCAAACTCAACTTCCAGAAAGGAATGCAAGACGTCACAGTCTGGATGACCAACAGCTGCCTGAAGCTCAACGCTGAGAAGACAGAAGACCTCAGTACCACCCCTTCTGCATGGGACAGCACCTGGTGGCCGACCGCCCTCGGAAGCCCACCTACCCCCTCAGACCACGCCAAGAACCTCAGCATCGTACTCGACTCATCACTCACCATGAACCGACAGGTCAACACCTCCAGCTGCTTCAACACCCTCCGCATCCTCCGCAAGACCTTCAAGTGGATCCCCCCTGAGTCAAGGAAGACAGTCACCCACGCACTCATCACCAGCAGACCGGACTATGGAAACGCACACTACACCGGCATCAACAAGTCCCTACTCCGCAAACTCCAGACAATATAGAACACCTCCGCCAGACTCGTCCTCGGCATCCCCCAACACGAACACATCAGCCAACACCTACAAAGTCTCCACTGGCTCCTCGTGGAGAAAAGAGTCACTTTCAAAATCCTCACTCACGCCTACAAATGCCTACACAACAACGGACCCAAATACCTCAACGACAGAATCAACTTCCACGTACCCAAAAGAAACCTCCGATCTTCCAACTTCGCACTGGCCGAAACCCCACGCATCCACAGAGCCAGAGCAGGTGGAAGATCCTTCTCTCACATTGCGCCAAGACCTGGAACGAGTTACCGGCAGACATCAGATGCGCACCCTCCCTGAACACCTTCAGGAAGACCCTCAAGACCTGGCTCTTCGGCTAAACAGATCTGCGGACCCCCCCCCTCAGCACCTTGAGACCCTCACGGGTGAGTAGCACGCTTACAATTCCCTGATTGATTGATTGATTGATTGATTGACCCATAGTCAAGGTTCGCTCCCCTTTTTTTAGGCACACATTTTAGCCATTTCTGCAGATCAGCGATATGAGTTGGTTCATCTACCCTCAAGGGGGGCAGAATGCCACTAGATACATGGGAAGGTTTCTGTATGTGTGTGTGTGTGTGAACTGGAGGGCATATACGGCAATTACCCCTGATATGCCCCCGAGGGAGGGCAGAACGCCCACTATGCACCAGGGACAAATTTTTTCCTTGTGTAGGGGTGGGGGCTGCCCTGAAGGCGCATGCCGATGCCTCCACCCCTCCCCAAAATAATGGACACAGTTTTTCTGGGTCCCCGAGAGGAAGATATTGGCAACAGCCCCCGATCTGCCCTCCTGAGGGGGGACAGAAAGCCCACTAGACACCAGGGACTATATTTACTTTCTGTAGTGATGGGGCTGCCCAGAATGGGCATGCCGATGCCCCCACCTCACCCCAAAATAATGGGCATATTGTTCTGGGTCCCCCAAGAGATAGAGATTGGCAACAGCCCCCGATCTGCCCTCCTGGCGGGGACAGAAAGCCCACTAGACCCCAGGGACTATATTTACTTTCTGTAGTGGAGGGGCTGCCCAGAATGGGCATGCCGATGCCTCCACCCCTCCCCAAAATAATGGGCACAGTTTTTCTGGGTCCCCCGAGAGGAAGATATTGGCAACAGCCCCCTGCCCTCCTGGGGGGGGGGGACAGAAAGCCCACTAGACACCAGGGACTATATTTAATTTCTGTAGTGGTGGGGCTGCCCAGAATGGGCATGCTGATGCCCCCACACCCCCATAAAAATGGGCAAAGTATTTCTGCCCCACCCTGGGGTACAGAAAGTGGTTATTACACCTGATCTGCCCCCCCCCAGGTGGAGGCAGAAAGCCCAGTAGGCACAAGGGATATGTTTATGGGGATGTCAGGCAGCTGACCCATAGTCAAGGTTTGCTCCCCTTTTTTTAGGCACACATTTTAGCCATTTCTGCAGATCAACTATATGAGTTGGTTCATCTACCCTCAAGGGGGGCAGAAAGCCACTAGATACCAGGGAAGGTTTCTGTGTGTGTGTGTGTGTGTGTGCGTGTGTGCGTGTGTGTGTGTGTGTGTGTGAACTGGAGTTCGGCTGATGGTCTGCATGTATTAGCGTTTGGCTGGCTGTGTGTACTGCCATTTTGCTGGTGGTGTTTGTGGACTTGAGCTTGGCTGGTGGTGTGTGTGGACTAGTGCTTGGTAGTGGTGTGTGTGGACTAGTGTTTGCCTGGCTGTGTGTGGACTGGTGCTTGGCTGGTGGTGTGAGTTGGATGGTGGTTGGCTGGCAGTGTGCGTGGATGGCACTTGGCTGGTGGTGTGTGAGGACTGGCACTTGGCTGGATGTTTGGGCAGACTGTCGCTTGGCTGTAGGTGTGGCTTGCATGGATCACACAGCATTTTCTTACCCAGAATCCACTGCAAACCTCAAAGTTAGCTAAAAAGTCACATTTTCCTCACATGTCTGTGTGGGAAAGTTGAAGGATCACAGCGCTGCCACAAATTTCCTACCGCCCAGCGTTCCCCTCAATCTCCTGATAAAAATGATACCCCATTTGCATGGGTGCCCAAAGAAGAGTCAGACTAAAAAGGTATTAAAAGACTGCCCTTATGGACACGCTTTGGTTCCCCGTCAGTTTTTCATTTTTATATGTTTTTAATCGGACTCTGCTTTGGTCACCCACACAAGTGAGGTATCATTTTTATTGGTAAACAGAGGGGAATGCTGGTTGGAAGGAAATTTGTGCTGGCACGCTGATCCCACACAGAAATCTGAGCTAAATATGATTTTTTAGCAAAATTTGAGGTTTGCAGGGGATTCTGAGTGAGAAAACTTTGGGGGATCCATGCAATCCACACCTCCCTGGACTCCTCCGGGTGTCTAATTTTCAGAAATGTCTGGGTTTGGTAGGTTTACCTAGATGGCAACCTAAGCAGGGAACACAAACCCAGGTGCCCCTCTATCTATCACAAAACAAGGAGGCTTCTGCGGTTCTATTCCCGGGCTCGCAGCCAGGTAAAGAAACCTACCAAACCCACACATTTCTGAAAACTAGACACCCTGAGCAGTCCAGTAAGGGGTGGCTTGCGTGAATCCCCCAACATTTTCTGACCCAGAATCCCCTGCAAAATCAGGTTGTTTTGTAATAGATAATTATGATGTCTCCACAATATGTTTTGGGCCCTTTTCTGTAGTAGGCACTTGGCCAACCCACACAAGTGAGGTACAATGTTTATCAGGAGACCTTGGAGAATGCTGGGTGGTAGGACATTTGTGTCTGCCCAGTGATCCCACAACTTTCCTGCACAGAAATGTGAGGAAAATGTGATGCTTGTAGCCAAATTTGATGTTTGCAGGGGATTCTGGGTAAAAATGCTTTGGGGAACCATGCAAGCCACACCACCCTGGACTGCCCCAGGTGTCTAGTTTTCACAAATGTCTGGGTTTGGTAGATTTCCCACAATGGCAGCCGAACCCAGGACCAAAAACGCAGGTGCTCCCCTTGCAAACCCAGGTAATTTTGTGATAGATAATTCTGATGTCTCCAGAGTACGTTTTGGGCCCTTCCCTGTCACGGGTATTTGACCCACCCACACAAGTGAGGTAGCATTGTTATGGGGAGACCTTGGGGAATGCTGGTTGGTAGGAAATTTGTGTCAGCCTGGTGATCTCACAACCTTCCCACACATAAATGTGAGGAAGAATTAATGTTTTAAGCTAACTCTGATGTTTGCAGGGGATTCTGAGTAGGACAATGTTTGGAAATCAACACAAGCCACACCTCCTTGGACTCCCTTTTGAACATTGTGGCAATGGGGTCCAAACCCCCATCATCACAGTGACCAAAACGTAAGTGTGGGGTCCATAGCTGCAGCACATTTTGAACATTGTGGCAATGGGGTCCAAACCCCCATCATCACAGTGACCAAAAGGCAAGGTATCTAGTTTTCACAAATGTCTGGGTGTGGTAGGTTTCCCGAGATGGACGCCGAGGCCGGGACCAAAAATGCAGGAACCCCCCCTTGTAAAACCAGGTCATTTTGTGATAGATAATTTTTTTGACTCCACAAAACGTTTGGGCCCTTCCCTGTCCCAGATACTTGGCCCACCCACACAAGTGAGGTAGAATTTTTATTGGCGGATGTGAGGGAACGCTGGGTGGTAGGAAATTTGTGTTGGTCTGGTTATCCTGAAACTCTCCGACACAGAAATGTGAGGGATATGTGTTTTTTTAGCTAAATTTGAGGTTTGCAGATGATTCTTGGTTGGAAAATGTTGAGAGATCCACACAAGGCACACCTCCCTGGACTCCCCGGGGTGTCTAGTTTTCAGAAATGTCTGGGTGTGGTAGGTTTCCCTTGATGGACGCCAAGCCTGGGACCAAAAACGCAGGTGCCCCCCTTGCAAAACCAGGTTGTTTTGTGGAAGATAATTTTTATGTCTCCACAAAACGTTTTGGACCCTTTCCTGTCCCTGGTACTTGGCCCACCCACACAAGTGAGGTAGCATTTCTATCGAGAGACGTGAGGGAACGCTGGGTGGTAGGATATTCGTGTCGGCCTGGTGATCCTGAAACACAGAAATCTGAGGGAAATGTGTTTTTTTTACCTAAATTTGAAGTTTGCAGGGGATTCTTCATAGGAAACATTGGGAGATCTACGCAAGCCACACCTCCCTGGACTCCCCCGGTGTCTAGTTTTCACAAATGTCTGCTGGGTTTGGTGAGTTTCCCTAGATGTCCGCCGTGTCCGGGACCAAAAACACAGGTGACTCCCTCGCAAAAAAAAGTCTTTTTGTGATTGTTAATTTTGAAGTCTCCACAGTACGTTTTGGGGCATTTCCTGTTGCAGGCACTAGGTCTACTCATACAAGTGAGGTACTATTTTTATAGAGAAATTTAGGTGAATGCTGGGTGGGTGAATGTTTATGGCTCCCCGCAGATTCCAGAACTTTCCATCACAGAAATGTGAGGAACGTGTTTTTTTATTACAAAGTTTGAGGATTGCAAGGGATTCTGGGCAACAGAACCTGGTGAGAGCCACACAAGTCACCACATCCTGGATTTTCCTGGGTATCTAGTTTTAAAAAATGTACAGGTTTGCTAGGATTACCTAGATGTCGGCTGAGCTAGGGTCCAAATCTACAGCTAAGGACATTGTAAAAAGAGTCAGCTTTTACTGAAAAAAATGTGATGTGTCCATGTTGCGTTTTGGGCTGTTTCTTGTTGCATGCACTAGGCCTATCCACACAAGTGAGGTACCATTTTCATTGGGAGACTTGGGGGAATGGTGGGTGGCTGGAAGTTTGTGGCTCTCGCAGTAGCAGAACTTTCCATCTCAGAAATGTGAGGAAAATGTGTTTGTTTGTTTTATAAATTTTGAAGTTTGTAAGAGATTCTGGGTAACAGAACCTGGTGAGAGCCACACAATTAACCCCATCCTGGATTCCCTGGGGTGTCTAGTTTTCAAAAATGTCCAGGTTTGCTAGGATTGCCTAGGTGCCAGCTGAGCTAGGGTCCAAAATCCACAGCTAGGCACATTGCAAAAAAAAGGGTCAGTTTTCACTGGAAAAATGTGATGTGTTCACGTTGTATTTTGGTCAGTTTTCTTTCATGGGCACTAGGCCTACCCACACAAGTGAGGTACCATAAGAACATGGAACACAGATTAGTAGAGCAAGCGTTATTACCATTTGACTTTTCATGAATTTCTGCCTTCCAAATGTTAGACAATGTGTAAAAAGAAGTCATTTTGAAAAATGCCCTCTAATTCACATGCTAGTATGGGTACCCACAAGTTTAGAGATGAGCAAATAATCACTGCTTCTAAACTCCATATTTTGTACTCATTCCGGAAATATATAGGTTTCCTTGACACCTATTTTCCATTCTTTATTTTTTACCAAATGAATTGCTGTTTACCCGGTACACAATGACAAACCATTGCAAGGCGCAGCCCAGTTATTGGCTATGGGTAACTCGTGTTCTTGGTGACCCTACAAGTCCTATATATCCCCATAACCAGAAAGGTGCAGCAGATGTAACGGTATATTGCTGTAAAAAATTTGCCATGCTTAGAATAAGTTACAGGTGAAAACGTAGGCACAAATGGCTGTTTATTTCAACTAAATTTCAATATTCTTTTATTTCAACTGTTAATTTTTATAGGAAAACCCTGAAGGATCTACACAAATGACCCCTTGCTGAATTCAGAATTTTGTCCACTTTTTCAGAAAGGTATAGCTTTTTGGGATCCATTATTGGTTGCACACCCATTTCTACCATTGACTGGAAGGAGGTTGGAAGCACAAAAAACAGGAAAAATAGCCTATGTCCCAGTAAAATGCAAAACTGTGTAGAAAATTTTGGCTTTGTGAAAAAAACCTGCCTGTTCCTGAAAGCTTGGAAGATGGTGACTTTAGCACCCCAAATCCTTCATTGATACCATTTGCAGGAGATAAAACAGACGCTTTCTTCTGCAGCACTTTTTTTCCCATTTTTCCCCAAAAACCACCATTTAGCTGTTTTTTGGATAATTTCTTGGTCTCCCACCAGGGGAGTCCACACACCCTGGGTACCTTTAGAATACTCAGGGGCCGATTCCGATCTCGGTCGGAGGCGCACCCAATACCATTCGGTCGGGAAAAAAGCCATGCGAAAGCCTGTTTCCCGACCGATCCGTACAGCACACCGAACGAGTAAGTACGATGCGCACAACAGCAAAGAATCCGGCCGAGCCGTACTCACCCAAACCAGGTCCTGTTCTCCGACCGAGGCGAATCCGGAAACGCTGAATCGAGTCGCACGGAAGGAAAAATGCAGCCCCGTCCGGCCGGACAAGTACGATGCGCTTTCCGTACGCACCGAACCCGTCGCTACGCACGGCACGTCTAAGCATCCGGGAGAGGCGCACATAAGCTCCGATTCGCGCCACAACACGATCCACGGCTCCGAGACGAACACGGCAGCGACGAGGATGACGCGAGCGACGAGGACGAGGCGAAGCGACGAGGACGAGGCGAAGCGACGAGGACGACGCAAAGCAACGAGAAGGACGAACGACACGAACCAACCATGAATCCCTTCGTCCCGATCATACCAATATTCTACATATACTACCGGAACAGGCACGGACGCGTACGGCGCAGAAGGTAAGCCAGACACCAACCACAAAACACATACAACACGTACACGACACATCACACACACACAGAGGGATGCAGAATATACTTACACCAGCAACAGCAGCACCATAGGGGCGGGATGCCCATCACCAATGCCACATATGCACACAGGGGCCTGAATGCGCACCACCACCCCTACCCAGGGGGCAGGATGCCTACCACCACTACCACCCTTACCCAGGGGGGCTGGATGCCTACCACTACTACCACCCTTACCCAGGGGGCTGGATGCCTACCACTACTACCACCCTCACCCAGGGTGGGCTGGATGCCTACCACTACTACCACCCTCACCCAGGGGGCAGGATGCCTATCACTACTACCACCCTTAGCCAGGGGGCAGGATGCCTACCACTACTACCACCCTCACCCAGGGGGGCAGGATGCCTACCACTACTACCATCCTCACCCAGGGGGGCAGGATGCCTACCACTACTACCACCCTTAGCCAGGGGGGCAGGATGCCTACCACTACTACCACCCTCACCCAGGGGGGCAGGATGCCTACCACTACTACCACCCTCACCCAGGGGGCAGGATGCCTACCACTACTACCACCCTCACCCAGGGGGCAGGATGCCTACCACTACTACCACCCTCACCCAGGGGGGCAGGATGCCTACCACTACCACCACCCTTAGCCAGGGGGGGCTGGATGCCTACCACTACTACCACCCTCACCCAGGGTGGGCTGGATGCCTACCACTACTACCACCCTTAGCCAGGGGGGGCAGGATGCCTACCACTACTACCACCCTCACCCAGGGGGGGCAGAATGCCTACCACTACTACCACCCTCACCCATGGGGGGCAGGATGCCTACCACTACTACCACCCGCACCCAGGGGGGGCAGGATGCCTACCACTACTACCACCCTCACCCAGGGTGGGCTGGATGCCTACCACTAGTACCACCCTCACCCAGGGGGGCAGGATGCCTACCACTACTACCACCCTCACCCAGGGGGGCAGGATGCCTACCACTACTACCACCCTTAGCCAGGGGGGCAGGATGCCTACCACTACTACCACCCTCACCCAGGGGGCAGGATGCCTACCACTACTACCACCCTTAGCCAGGGGGCAGGATGCCTACCACTACTACCACCCTCACCCAGGGGGGGCAGGATGCCTACCACTACTACCACCCTCACCCAGGGGGGGCAGGATGCCTACCACTACCACCACCCTTAGCCAGGGGGGGCTGGATGCCTACCACTACTACCACCCTCACCCAGGGTGGGCTGGATGCCTACCACTACTACCACCCTTAGCCAGGGGGGGCAGGATGCCTACCACCACTACCACCCCCACCCATAGGATGGACAATGCATGACACAACCAGCACACCACAACCTAGGGAATGCAAGAAGAAGACATCCCCCAACACCATGACAAGCGTGTGTAGACTGTGTCAAATGCCTACAACACCGAAGATGACTTCGAACATACAATGTGACCCCCTAGCACATGTGCCACACAAATATGTGTGTGGCACACACAACATAAGCAGGCCATGACCATTGTGGCAATGGGGTCCAAACCCCCATCATCACAGTGACCAAAAGGCAAGTGTGGGGTCCATAGCTGCAGCACATTTTGAACATTGTGGCAATGGGGTCCAAACCCCCATCATCACAGTGACCAAAACGTAAGTGTGGGGTCCATAGCTGCAGCACATTTTGAACATTGTGGCAATGGGGTCCAAACCCCCATCATCACAGTGACCAAAACGTAAGTGTGGGGTCCATAGCTGCAGCACATTTTGAACATTGTGGCAATGGGGTCCAAACCCCCATCATCACAGTGACCAAAAGGCAAGTGTGGGGTCCATAGCTGCAGCACATTTTGAACATTGTGGCAATGGGGTCCAAACCCCCATCATCACAGTGACCAAAAGGTAAGTGTGGGGTCCATAGCTGCAGCACATTTTGAACATTGTGGTAATGGGGTCCAAACACCCATCATCACAGTGACCAAAAGGTAAGTGTGGGGTCCATAGCTGCAGCACATTTTGAACATTGTGGCAATGGGGTCCAAACCCCCATCATCACAGTGACCAAAAGGCAAGTGTGGGGTCCATAGCTGCAGCACATTTTGAACATTGTGGCAATGGGGTCCAAACCCCCATCATCACAGTGACCAAAAGGTAAGTGTTGACAAAGTAAGAGGTGCAACTGCCAAACTGCATGGATGATTCCTGGTCACAGAACAACAAACACATCAGTGGCAAAGTAGTGTATGTGTCCCATTGCAACATAAATTGGGGGAGCCAAATCCTGCAGTGCAAATAAGACATAACTTTGGCCATGTGCAGACAAACAACACCCATGGGGGCTGACACCGTCAACAATCATCAATGACACAATGACAGAAGTGACCATCCGAATGCAGACCCACATATTTGCACCTATAGGCACACACATGCAGATACCTTGTGGAGACTGCAGATGTGAGGTGAACAGATACCATACCATGGCAGCAATGGGACACACAATCAACAATTAGCACCAAATGAGGGCTCCCGTCCCATCAGCCTGGTCATGGAAGTGCCAACGGAATCATCAGCACAGATCCAACACACTTGTATAGCAATGTTGCACTGACAACACAGATGAGTCCTTCCCCATTGATGCCCAAACCTGCATGGTCAGGGAAGTAGACGAATAGAACAATGGCAGGCACAACAGATGTGCAGGGGTGGAAGCCACAGATGTGAAATTGCCAATCTAAGTAGGAAATCCCATTGCCAAATACTGAACACATGACACCCTCAGATGCTGCTATGGATGACATGGATACACCACAGGATAGGACACATTCCCCCTGGACCACATGGGTTCCTGCACAGTAACACTTCATTATCATGAGACCAAATATAACCATGCAGCAAGGGCATGGTTAGCAGCATCAACATCATGTACATCAGAAGCAAAAGCACTAGAGAACAGAAAGTTGCTTTATTCAGCATATGTGGCATTAAAAGTAGAAGTCCGGTAGAACATAAACAAAGGCCAATGGCCAGTCCATCAACAAAGTCACAAGCGGGTGACAGTGGCAGATGCCACCCTACACATGCCTGCACAAAACCAGGGACAATCCACTAGGAGGGGCAACCGGGGGGTAGGCCAGGCACCGCAGGGACAGGATCAGGGCTCACCAGGAGGAAGCAGGGAAGGGGTGGTGGGTGCTGGAGAGCCACTGACAACTGCAGTGGAGGTGTCTGACATGGTGTGTGCCGGCACAACTGGGGGGCATGGCTCAGATGTTGTGGGTGCCGGCACGACTGCAGTGGACCCTGCAGATGGAGTGGACAGGTCCGCCACTGCAGTGCCCAAGTCAGACAGGGTGGTAGTGGACTCCACTGCAGTGCCTACCACCAGGGGAGGAGAATGGGGAACAGGCAAGGTGGGCTGGACAGAGGGGAGGACACCCTCACCATATCAGTGGCACAGACAAGCGCAGCGGGGGGTGTGGTGCCGGGAGAGCAAGTGGCAGGGGAGAAGGCCGCCTCTTGGGGATGGTATATCTGTGGGTGGGGGAACCTGGGGTAGGGTGTGGTGGGGGCACCTGTGGAGTGGGGGCCTGAGGGATGGAGGAAGGAGACCTGGTGCTTGAGCTGCAGGGCGGCGGTGGGGTCTTGCTCTTAGTACTCCGGGGGACTTGCGGGTGGGGGCCTCAGTCTGTCTGCGCCTGGGGGAGGGTGTCCGGGGGCGAGGGGCACTCTGCTCC
This sequence comes from Calotriton arnoldi, assembly GCA_963921515.1. NCBI lineage: Eukaryota > Metazoa > Chordata > Amphibia > Caudata > Salamandridae > Calotriton > Calotriton arnoldi. Next base: position 720,311 of record CAWUFW010003456.1, read on the forward strand.
GTGTGGGGGCTTCCTCTTCCCCCTGGATGCTGGGGCAGCTGGATCGGAGGGAAGAGGCCGAGGTCACTGAGGAAGAGGCGCTGGGTCTTTGGGGTTGCAGGTGAGGCAAGGGAGGGTGCTTTGGAGGGAGAGGCAACTGAGGACTGCGCAGTGCCCGTGGATGCGTGTGTGTGTACCAGGGCCCCATCCCCTGTGAGTCTGGTTTCAGTCCCCTGACTGTGCGTGCGTGTGCGTTTAGTTTGTGGCGTGTGTGTCTGTGTGCTGGACGTGTGTGTGCTGGTGTGTGCCTGTGCCGGTGTGTGTGTGCTTGGGACGGGTAAGGTGCTGGGGAGTGTGGATGGAGCAGAGGCAGGAGGGGTGAGGGACTGTCTGAGGAGGGACACTGCTGCCGTCAGGGAGGAGTCCATGGACCTGTTGCCCCTCTGTAGGTCAGACATGCCCGATGAGATGCCCTCCATGAATGACACCAGCTGAGTCAACAGTGCGGTGTGCGCATGGAGGACACTCAGCATGGCTGTCTGCCCTACATGGAGCTGGCGAAGGAGGTACACAGACTCCTCACTCAGGGCAGCAGGGGACACAGGGGCAGGGGTGCGGTGCCTGGGCCAAAGGAGACACGCTCCCGAACATGGGAGCCTCCACGGACCTGGGGAATGGGAGCCGATGGGAGGGCGGTGGTGGTGCTGGTGGTGGCGGGGACAGCAACACTAGCTGGCGTGTGGTGGCTGCTGACACCCGCCTCCACAAGGGAGTCATCCTCCGAGTTGCTCTGTCCTCAGCTGAGGTGGATGGTGCTGAGGACTCCTCGGTGTGGCTCCCCTCACCCTCCGTGCCACTGGGTCCCTCCGACCACTCCTCGGCTGCTGACCCAGTCTGGCTCTCTGGCTCCTCCTGGTCCGTGGAGCTGTCCCCTTCCGTGGCCGTGGATGTATCTGCAAACAATAGGGAAACAGACAGACATCAGTCACCTGCACCAAACGCACACACCACTGTGAGCACAGCACATTACAGAGCAAGCCCTGGCATCATTAGTTGTACATTGCTAAAAGTGCCCTAACTGAACAGGAGAAGCCAATTGTCAGTCTGATGCCAAGCATGGCACTCACATCCCACATGGCCTTGCACCCATCTGTCTGGTGTCTGTTGGATTGCAACACCCCAGTGTGGACACATGCACCAAGTACACAGTAGTTGGACAGTGCAGAGGACACGGTGTGGCATGTGGACATGCACACATCACAGCTCTTGCCACTGAGTCAGTACAGGTTTCCGGATGAAAGGGATGCCCAGAGTCAAATAGGAAATGCATGTGATGCATACCAGCGACAGACACCATGATGCACCCATGTCCTGATAGCCAGCGCCACTATGGTGTGCATGTAGCACATGTCACTCCCCTGCAGGACCACCAATAAGTTGACACATGCCATGGCAGAGGCATGACTGCTAAGTCATACATCACTGTCTCAGTGATGTATGACTTGGCAGCCAGACAACAACACTATGCACTGTGTCACAATAGTATGTCATGGGGAATGCAAGTCCTGGAGCTGCACAAGTGCACATGTACATCCCCCACACAACACATCATCTTAACCCTCATCTGTCCAGGTCACACCTATTGGACATATGGGAGACCTGTGACACTACCCTCTGAACCTGAGCCCCTCACAATTTGCTGTGAATGGGGAACAGCTGCCTGAACTTCACATTCGCATACCCCAGTCTGCACGGGCAGCTGATCAAACACCTATGTGACACACAAGTATCGTCTCCTATGGTCACATCTCCAGGGGCATGCTGAGCCCCTACCAAGAAACACCCCAGCAGTCCTGGCAACTAATCCACAGCACACTGACACAGAGGCAGACACCTGAGGGGTCAAATCACTGTGCACAATGTGTCAGCTGATACACGGGAGTGGGAGTACAGAGTGCATTGCATGGCCTGGAGTAGGCATGACTGTCCTGCTCCACATGAATGAGGGATGTGCCCTGGACAGTGGATAGCTGGCTATGTATGTGTGACACACGTAATCTGCACACTCCTGGGGCCCAAACATTGTTCCCACCCGCTGCATGGGCGTGTGCCATATACCCCAGGCACATGTGGTGGCTCAGCTCAGCAAGTGGACCGCATATCAAAGCAACACGCAGATCACATGTCCAAACCCAGGCGTTGTGTGAACAATGGACCCACCCATGATGCCCACAACAGAGTTAGGGAAACAGATGCTGTCCCCCACCTTTAGTGAAGCAAACTGCAAGGACACAGTCCCAAGTGACACAATTCCCTGAATGTAAGGGCCACACCTGGGTATCAGATGAGCAGTGGGCAGTGCACAATAGAGGGACATGGCTCCTGGACAACATGACTGCTGCACTGTGGCAGTTGAACCAGGCCAGAGGAGGGCACAAAGCATGTAATACAGAGTTCACAGTGCAGTCTTTGACTCACCCCTCCTTGCTGCTGTCTGGCCTTCAGCTGCCCATCCAGGTCTGGAAACACCACCGCCAGGATCTGGAGCATGTGGGGGGTCAGGGTCCATGTTCCGCCCCTCCTGCGAGGAGGCGACAGCTTCAGCTGGACCCGTGCAATCCTCCTGGTCCAGCCCCGAAGGTCCTGCCACCTGTTCTGGCAGTTGCGGATCCGGCGCTTGTAGACCCCCACGGACCGGACAGCCCGGACGATGTACTTCCAGATTTCCTGCTTCCGATGGGCATTAACCTGTCAGGATGACAAAGTGAAAAGGCCATTACCACACATGCAACATATCCGTGCATGACACAGTTGTATATACATGTCTCAATCACAGGGGCACATGATGTACACAGGCAGTGCAAAGCTGACCATGGACAGTTTGCCAGACGTCACTACATGGTATCATTGCATGGGAAGTAAAACCATGTTCAAATGCACTTTCACTGCACCATACCTGTCCAGTGCAAGTCACTACACACTATGGGGGTGACAACTACTCAGTGAGCCTGCTAGCCAGTGGCGTGCAGACTCTCAGCCTTGCTAGTCACACAAAATGCACATTCAGAAAGGCAGTGCACAGAACACTCACCTGCTCCCCTGGTGTCCCATACAGCTTGCTGTACTGTGGAAGTAGGCTGTCCAGCAGGGCCTGGTTCTCTTCAAGGCTGAAGGCTGGGGCTCTCTCCACAGTACGTGCCATTGCAGGGTCCAGAGGGGCAGAGACAGCAGCAGTGCAGTGGCAGATGTCGTCCTGGAGCATGTAGTGCAGGCAAGTGAGTCCTCAGGGGAACAGCCAGCAATATATATGTGCTGGAGAGGCAGATACTGTCCCTTGTGTCCAAAGTGATAGGTCCAAGTCATTTGCATCTTCTGAATCTGGCCAATCCATGGAATAGCAGCACCAAAACACGCCCACAGCATCCTTCAAATCTTCAACTTCATGACATACATGATTTTGCAACATTGTTGTGGGTGACCAACTGAATTTACAGCAACCGACTTGTTCGAAATTCGAAAACGCGTCCGTTGCCAGGCAAGCCCATTGTCAATGGGTGCGCACCGATCGGTCCATTGCGGTACAACGCGCACAGGGGTACAACGCGTCGCCGCACACATTGAATGCAATGGGCCGGCAGGAGGCACCGATCGGTCCATTGCGGTACAACGCGCACAGGGGTACAACGCGTACCCGCACACATTGAATGCAATGGGCCGGCCGGAGGCACCGATCGGTCCATTGCAGTTCAACGCGCACAGGGGTACAACGCGTACCCGCACACATTGAATGCAATGGGCCGGCCGGAGGCACCGATCGGTCCATTGCGGTACAACGCGCACAGGGGTACAACGCGTACCCGCACACATTGAATGCAATGGGCCGGCCGGAGGCACCGATCGGTCCATTGCGGTACAACGCGCACAGGGGTTCAACGCGTACCCGCACACATTGAATGCAATGGGCCGGCCGGAGGCACCGATCGGTCCATTGCGGTACAACACGCACAGGGGTACAACGCATACCCGCACACATTGAATGCAATGGGCCGGCCGGAGGCACCGATCGGTCCATTGCAGTTCAACGCGCACAGGGGTACAACACGTACCCGCACACATTGAATGCAATGGGCCGGCCGGAAGCACCGATCGGTCCATTGCAGTACTACGCGCACAGGGGTACAACGCGTACCCACACACATTGAATGCAATGGGCCGGCCGGAGGCACCGATCGGTCCATTGCAGTTCAACGCGCACAGGGGTACAACGCGTACCCGCACACATTGAATGCAATGGGCCGGCCGGAGGCACCGATCGGTCCATTGCGGTACAACGCGCACAGGGGTACAACGCGTACCCGCACACATTGAATGCAATGGGCCGGCCGGAGGCACCGATCGGTCCATTGCAGTTCAACGCGCACAGGGGTACAACGCGTACCCGCACACATTGAATGCAATGGGCCGGCCGGAGGCACCGATCGGTCCATTGCGGTACAACGCGCACAGGGGTACAACGCGTACCCGCACACATTGAATGCAATGGGCCGGCCGGAGGCACCGATCGGTCCATTGCAGTTCAACGCGCACAGGAGTACAACGCGTACCCACACACATTGAATGCAATTGGCCGGCCGGAGGCACCGATCGGTCCATTGCGGTACAACGCGCACAGGGGTACAACGCGTACCCGCACACATAGAATGCAATGGGCTGGCCGGAGGCACCGATCGGTCCATTGCAGTTCAACGCGCACAGGGGTACAACGTGTACCCGCACACATTGAATGCAATGGGCCGGCCGGAGGCACCGATCGGTCCATTGCGGTATCAACGCGCACAGGGGTACAACGCGTACCCGCACACATTGAATGCAATGGGCCGGCCGGAGGCACCGATCGGTCCATTGCGGTTCAACGCGCACAGGGGTACAACGCGTACCCGCACACATTGATTGCAATGGGCCGGCCGGAGGCACCGATCGGTCCATTGCAGTTCAACGCACACAGGGGTACAACGCGTACCCGCACACATTGAATGCAATGGGCCGGCCGGAGGCACCGATCGGTCCATTGCGGTTCAACGCGCACAGGGGTACAACGCGTACCCGCACACATTGAATGCAATGGGCCGGCCGGAGGCACCGATCGGTCCATTGCAGTACAATGCATCACTGTACATGTGACTGGCATATGTCAGCATGCCTGTCTCAGATGGACATATGCCAGCCACAGATAGCTCCCAGGGAGTGAGGGGCACACCTACATCACGACAGCCTGTCCAAACTTTATCATAAGGCATGTAAGGATGCATTTCCTATTGTGTGTATGTTGGTGTACATGTTGTCCTGTGGGTGTCACCTGTGAGCAGCCACCCCCAGGCTGTGCACGTGTTCATGGGGACAGGATCCTGGGTGTTACGTGTACATGACCACTGTGATGTGCAACTGTTCATATCTGTGCATGTGCCATGGTCACATTTCACAGTGGTGTATGTGTATGTCATGTCACATACCCCGTGAGTCCCATGTGGGACGGTATGTTTGAGCCAGGGTGTCCCAGTGGCACAATAGTGATGGTCCTCCACAGTCTTTGTGCATGTAGTGTTTACAATGTCTCTGATTTCATGTGCACAATGGGAGACAGTCTCCACATCCACGTTGTGTGTGCATGGACTCTGATGTTGTGCGTGTGTGTCACAGACGTCCATGTCTGTCCTGCCGTGGCAAGTGGGGCCACTACCTGTGGGGGTCATGGTTGTTTTGCTGTGGTGTATACATGATACTCCATGTAATGCCAGTGTCCATGTGGCATTACAGGGTCCCTGGGAATGTACCTGTCGTTGAGCTGTGGTGCCTGGGGCACATCTGTCCTCACATGTCACTGTGGGGGTTATTGTGACACGGCAGCAGGAGATGGGAACTGTGACACGGCCTCATGATATCCAATGGGCCAACCTGGGACTAATTGATGCCACCTGTTGGACCGTGTTGACAGATGTTGGCCATGTATGTACCATACATGTCCTTCCGGTACTGCACACTTCATGTAGTTGTGCCTCATAATGATGTATGTTGGGATCTTGAGTGTGTTCAATGCCGCATATGTGGGGTGACTGACAATCTTGCTTACTTCTCCTCTGCACTGCAGGGCTCCTGCTGTCCATCGGCCATTCCCAGACCTGGCAACGATGGTGGAACGGGACAGCATCCGACGGTACCGCTTCACCAGGCAGCTGATTGAGGATTTGGCAGTGCAGTTGTCCCCACATTTGCAGCCTGGCCGGCCGTATCCTACAGCGCTGACCCCCAAGGTGAAGGTGATGGCAGCCCTACACTTCTTTGCCACTGGTACCTTCCAACATACTGTGGCGACTGCTGGTGGGATGTCACAGACCATGTTCAGCCGTGTGCTCCGCGATGTTTTGGCGGCAATGTTGCTCTTCCTGAACCGGTACATCTATTTCCCTAGACTGCGACGACTCACTGACGTGAAGAGTGACTTTTATGCCCTGGGGAGGATGTTGCATGTAATTGGCTCCATTGATGGGACACATGTGGCTTTGGTACCACCACAGGCCCAGGAGCAGGCCTACAGGAACCGCAAGGAACACTCACTCGGTCAATGCACTGGTGGTGTGTCTTGCAGACATGACCATCACACACGTGTGTGCCCGTTTCCCTGGTTCAGCACACGATGCCTTTGTGATGAGGAGTAGTCGCATCCCCAGGATGATGGCACAGATGCAGAACCAGCGTGCCTGGCTTGTCGGTGTGTACTGACTTTGTGCCATTGTGTGTGATCTGATCTGTAGTATTCCGCCCACTTTTCCAAGTCAGCTAATGTGCACTTGTCTGTCCGTAGGTGACTCGGGATACCCCAACATGCCGTGGTTGCTGACACCCCTCAGGAACCCTGTGACACCAGCCCAGATGCGCTACAATGAGGCACATGGTCGGACCAGGAGAGTGATTGAGCGTACCTTTGGTCTCCTGAAGAGCCGCTTCCGCTGCCTGGATAAGACCGGAGGGTCCCTCCCATATGCCCCTGCGAAAGTGTGCAAGATTATCATCGTCTGCTGCATGCTCCACAACCTGGCAGTGCGGAAGGAGTTGCCTCTCATCCAGGATGACAATGACCAACATCCGCCACCTGTGGAGGATCCTGGCCTGGACCACGATGCCAGTGACGATGATGATGATGATGGTGATGGTGATGTCCGCACACAGCTCATCACCAACTTCTTGAGCTGAATGTGAGTATCCTGAGGTGTCATGTCAATGATGTGAGTTGGCATGATGTGTGGGTGGTGCTCTGGTGCTGTTGGAGTGTGTCCATGGGCTACTTGACTGGATGTGTGTTGCGATGTGTGGTGACAGGTGGGCTGTACTCCCCAACAGTGTTGACATGCTAACTTGGTTCTGGGTGGGTATCTTGTAACATGTATTGTGCATGAGTTTTGCTGTTCTGTCCTGTACTCCATTGCTTTTGACTGTGTGTCATTTCTGTCCTTCACAGGGTACTTTCAGATTCGTTTGGTCAGCTGTGTCCACCGACGACGTGATTGCACATCCAGGCTGGTAGCTGTTGTGTCCCTACAGGTGATGTGCGTCACACCCATGGACTTCCTTCCGTCTACAGTTGTTGACTGTGTGCCCGCTGCCAGGTGGGATTACCTTGCATCTGTAGTGGTTACGGCATGTTGCAACTGTGTAATAAACCTGTGCTTCACTTTGTGATGTGCGTTGTCTGTGGTCACACATTTGACTGCCATTTGCTTACTGCACCTGTGGGCTACTTGACTACAACTGGGAATGGGTGTGGTGTCTGTGCATTGCACCGTCTTCCCTGGCAACATCAGTGTAGGCAATGAGTCAGATGGCCTAGGTGTGTATGTGTTGTGTAGCCCTGGTGGTGTGTCTCCCTCATGTGTGTCACGTTGCCTGTACTCACATGCCTGTGTTGTCCTTGCTGTTGCAGTTCGCATACACAGTGTAATTTTGCAGTTCATCATCCCCATAACAGCACCCACGTTGGAATCACGACAGAGGCAAGTATGGTGTATTAGTGTGTTTATTGTGATACATTTGTGTTAATAGTGCATAGGATGGGTTGTGCTGTACATAAATCTTGCAATCCCAAGTTCCTAGGTGAATTGAAAGTCCTGGTAGACAGGATCCCCAGTATCGGGCCACAGTTGTCTGACACATTGGTCCAACTTGTACTCCCCATGCAATGTGTGGGAGTAGTGTTGCCGTCAACAGGGTGAACAGTCTGTGCACAAGGCGAACATCCAGAACAGGTTCAGGCTTCCTGGGAGTTGCGCTTGGCCATCGGCCTCTCACTTTTCCCTCCTCGGACGACCCCTCTTCTTGGGGGGGCCCCTCAAGTACAGGCTGCTGCGGTGCAGGGGACTCTCCGCCAGAGTCCTCCTCCCTCCCTGTGGCAGTTGCAGTTTGTTCGGCACCAGATGTTGTTGGCACACAGGGAGGTGTGGACTGGTTGCTGTTCATCTGGCGGAGGCATTGTAAAATGTCCCTGTGCACCGCCGTCATCTCATGCAGTGCATCCCACTTGGACTCCACGCGGGACATGTGTGAGTCCACACGGGACATGTGTGACTCCACGTGGGACATGTGGGAGTCCAAGCGGGCATGATGGGCAGCCTGCTGCTGTTTAATGTCTCTGAGGAGCCCCACTACCTGGCTGAGGTCTCCGGTGCTGGACTGGTACGCATCAGCTATGCGTACCAGTTGTGGGTCATCATGCACACCAGCAACGTCTGCAAGCAGCGACCTCTGTCTCCCACCCCTCCCACCACCCCTGCTGACATGTGCAGTGTGTGCAGTGGCACGCACAGATAACCCTGGTCCACCTTGGGGGTTGGTGGTGGTGGTGGTGTCCATGGCCCCAGGTTGGTCCAGGGTCACTGTGCTGGTGTTGCTCCTTGTTCTGTCCATGTCGGCAGGGATGGTATTCATGGTGACAGTCGTTGGAGGGGTGGGTACAGGGGTGCAGCTGGTGGTCCTGCTGGTGCTGCAGCTGGTGGTCCTGCTGGTGCTGCATGTTGACTTGCACCGGATGTGCCAGGTTGTTCTTCATCGTCCGAGGAGGACAGAGGCTGTCACGACGCCAGTGAGCTCGGCATCCTCTTGAGCCTGGTACTGGGACTCCTCAGCGTCTGCTGCTGTGTCCCCATCATCACCTGTTTTTGGGAGACACAAACAATGTATGTTATGTTTCTGCAGGCATCAATGGTTGACACACATGACAGTTGTGACTGTGCCTCTGGGTGCGGGCCTGTACATTGCATTGTCCTAAGTCGTCACAGTCAGGGGTTGATATTGGTGTGGCACATTGTCCTGCATTATTTGGGCATTTCTATGTATTTTCTGGGGTGTGAACATGGTCTGCATTGGTTGAGTTTGGTTGACAGCCGGCCCTCCTTCCCACCCACCCAGCCAGTCAGTTATCCCACCATGGAACGTGCTTGCATTGCAGGGAGTGTAAGTTGTCTCTCAGGATGTCAGTCAGTGGTGTCCTGCTGTTTGTTGGTGCACAGTTGCCAGCAGGGCCTTGTGCTCCCCACAGCAGTAGCCAGTGTCAGCCATCTTGTGTGTCCTTATCCACTCCCTGTGATGTGAGCATGGTTCAGGGTGGTGTTGATGGGCCAGTTGTGAGGCTGAGCAATATCTGTGACTACCACTCCCATCATGCTATTGCCTCCACCCCCTTCCCAGCATGCCCATGCTTCCTTCCTTTTGACTCTGCTTCCCTGTGGGGTGGGCTGGCTGTGCTGACAGGATGGCTGGGAGTGTTGTCCTGGCAGTTGTTTAGCTAAGAGTCCCAAGAGTGGCCCTGTGCTTCACACAACATAACCCAGGGTGGTGGTTCTTTGTGGGATCTTGAGTTAGGATGGGAGGCATTGCATTCTACCAGGTGGGTTCTGTGGAGTTTGTGTTGAGGGGGTGTGAGGGGAGGTGCATGTGACTATGGTCAGTGCTGCAAGTCCTCCTTCCCACCCAGCCAGCCAGATATCCCACCATGGAACGTGCTTGCATTGCAGGAAGTGGAAGTTGTCTCTCAGGATGTCAGTCAGTGGTGTCCTGCTGTTTGTTGGTGCACAGTTGCCAGCAGGGCCTTGTGCTCCCCACAGCAGTTGCCAGTGTCAGCCATCTTGTGAGTCCTTCTCCACTCCCTGTGATGTGTGCATGGTTCAGGGTGGTGTTGATGGGACAGTTGTGGGGGTGACCAATATCAGTGACTACGACTCCCATCATGCTATTGCCTCCACCCCCCTTCCCAGCATGCCCATGCTTCCTTCCTTTTGATTCTACTTCCCTGTGGGGTGGGCTGGCTGTGCTGACAGGATGGCTGGGAGTGTTGTCCTGGCAGTTGTTTGGCTAAAAGTCCCAAGAGTGTCCCTGTGCTTCACACAACATAACCCAGGGTGGTGGTTCTTTGTGGGATCTTGAGTTAGGATGGGAGGCATTGCATTCTACCAGGTGGGTTCTGTGGAGTTTGTGTTGAGGGGGTGTGAGGGGAGGTGCATGTGACTATGGTCAGTGCTGCAAGTCCTCCTTCCCACCCAGCCAGCCAGATATCCCACCATGGAACGTGCTTGCATTGCAGGGAGTGGAAGTTGTCTCTCAGGATGTCAGTCAGTGGTGTCCTGCTGTTTGTTGGTGCACAGTTGCCAGCAGGGCCTTGTGCTCCCCACAGCAGTTGCCAGTGTCAGCCATCTTGTGAGTCCTTCTCCACTCCCTGTGATGTGCGCATGGGTCAGGGTGGTGTTGATGGGACAGTTGTGGGGGTGACCAATATCAGTGACTATGACTCCCATCATGCTATTGCCTCCACCCCCCTTCCCAGCATGCCCATGCTTCCTTCCTTTTGATTCTGCTTCCCTGTGGGGTGGGCTGGCTGTGCTGACAGGATGGCTGGGAGTGTTGTCCTGGCAGTTGTTTGGCTAAGAGTCCCAAGAGTGGCCCTGTGCTTCACACAACATAACCCAGGGTGGTGGTTCTTTGTGGGATCTTGTGTTAGGATGGGGGCATTGCATTCTACCAGGTGGGTTCTGTGGAGTTTGTGTTGGGGGGTGTGAGGGGAGGTGCTTGTGACTATGGTCAGTGCTGCAAGTCCCCCTTCCCACCCTGCTAGCCAGATATCCCACCATGGAACGTGCTTGCATTGCAGGGAGTGTAAGTTGTCTCTCAGGATGTCAGTCAGTGGTGTCCTGCTATTTGTTGGTGCACAGTTGCCAGCAGGGCCTTGTGCTCCCCACAGCAGTAGCCAGTGTCAGCCATCTTGTGAGTCCTTCTCCACTTCCTGTGATGTGAGCATGGTTCAGGGTGGTGTTGATGGGACAGTTGTGGGGGTGACCAATATCAGTGACTACGACTCCCATCATGCTATTGCCTCCACCCCCTTCCCAGCATGCCCATGCTTCCTTCCTTTTGATTCTGCTTCCCTGTGGGGTGGGCTGGCTGTGCTGACAGGATGGCTGGGAGTGTTGTCCTGGCAGTTGTTTGGCTAAGAGTCCCAAGAGTGGCCCTGTGCTTCACACAACATAACCCAAGGTGGTGGTTCTTTGTGGGATCTTGTGTTAGGATGGGGGCATTGCATTCTACCAGGTGGGTACTGTGGAGTTTGTGTTGGGGTGTGTGTGAGGGGAGGTGCTTGTGACTATGGTTAGTGCTGCAAGTCCTCCTTCCCAGCCAGCCAGTTATCCCACCATGGAACGTGCTTGCATTGCAGGGAGTGTAAGTTGTCTCTCAGGATGTCAGTCAGTGGTGTCCTGCTGTTTGTTGGTGCACAGTTGCCAGCAGGGCCTTGTGCTCCCCACAGCAGTTGCCAGTGTCAGCCATCTTGTGAGTCCTTCTCCACTCCCTGTGATGTGCGCATGGTTCATGGTGGTGTTGATGGGACAGTTGTGGGGGGCAATATGTGTGACTGCGACTCCCATGATGCTATTGGCTACACTGACTTGGCCAGCATACACAGAATTCCTTCCTTTGAGTGGTCTTCACTGTGTGTTGGTGTTGTTGTGGTGGCTACATGTGTGGATGTGTTTGTTAGTTCTATTTGTGCCACTGCCTAGCTGTAGTTGTAGTTGTGTTTGTACATGTGTTGGCACAGTTGGATGTGACTTTTTTGATGGCATGTGTTGTGTTTATCTGACTGACATACACATTTTGGGATTATTCAGTTCTGGTTGCTGTGTAATTGCTATGAGTGCATGGTTTGACTCTCCCCTTGACAGTGATGTGTGTGTTTTGTGGCAGTATATTGTGTACATTTGTTGTGTACTCACCAGGCTCTGGGATGTCCTCTAGTCCATATACGCTCACTGGCGGAAGGATGGCCCGCACCTTCTCCTCCCAGGGCCTGAGGTATATTGGCTTGGCAGGAGGGCCACTGCCGGTGTATTGGCTGTTGATGTAGTCTTTCGTCAGCATTTCCGTACCCTCATGCGCACGTCATACCACCTGTTCTGGATGTCGGTCTTTGTGCGCCGACATGGTGATTGGGCGTTCACCCTGTTGATGATCCTCTCCCACATCTTGGTTTTCTGCGACATGGGGGTCTGTTGGACCAGTGTGCCAAACAGCTGTGGCTCCACCCTGAGGATCTCGTCTACCATGACTTCCAATTCACTATCTAGGAACTTGGGATTCTTCTTGGGGGCATGGTGATGGGTGGTGATGGTGGGTGATGTGTGTGTTGGTGTGCAGGTGAGGGTGTGTGAGTGTGTGTTTTGCTGGGTGTATGTGAGGTAGGTATTTGTTGGTGTGCTGATGGTGTGTGGCTTGTGTGAGGGATGAGCTGTGGGTGTGTGGTTGCTTTCTCTTGGGTGCTGGCAGTGGAATGGCATTTGCAAAGGCTCATGGTTGTGATTTGTGTCCTTTATATAGGTGGAGTTGTGGGTGTGTCTTTGTTCTCTGTCCCCACCCCCCAGTATTTATTGGCTTGGTAATTGCTTGTTTGGCCTTTTTTGGGTGATTTTTCCTTTGTGCTGTTTGTGTATGTTGGAAACGTTCTTGTGACCGAGTCGGACCCTGCATTGGTCTCGTACGGTGTTCTCCGTTTCGTTCACGCTGTGTTTGTGCAGTTTTCTATGCTGCGTATGCGTCGGTCGCGGTGTATTGTGTTGCTTCGGCTCGGTTTTGTATGCTTGTCGGCCGTACGGCTTGTCCTCCGTCCGACTCGCTCGTGGTTTTCGCGCCTTGCATCGTACTTTGCGGTTTGGAGTTCGCGTGTACGTTTCGGTCGGATTTGTTCCGGGTGCGTGTCGGTCGGTTGGATTCGCGTGTTTTTCCGGCCGGATTGCTGTTTTCCGTGCGGCTCGGTCGGTCGACTTGGTTTCGGTACGTGTCGGTCGGATTTTTCGCGCCTTGCATCGTACTTGGCGTGTCGTGCGCCACGGGTACGTGTCGGTCGGTATTTTTCCGGATCCGAGTCGGTCGGTGCTTTTCCGGCCCGAATCGGAATCAACCCCTCTGTATGTTGGAAGAAAAGGACGCAAATGTGGTGTGGATACATTATGTGGACAAACAGTTACAGGGGCCTATGCCAAAAAAGATTGGGGCAGGTAAATAAATTGGGGGGGATCAGAATTATTAGTCTAACTCCAATCAAGCAAACAGGAAAAGTTTATAAATATACATACCCAGGGTGGGAGTCAATAGACTACTCTAACTGCAATGATACAAACATTGTGGAAAGTCACTGGGAAAAGTGCACCAAATGATGGCATGGGGAGGAGAATATACTATACTAACTTAAGTCGTACAAACATTTATTTAAGTGTATAAATTGTGGCTGGAGGGGGCCATATACTAGAACCCAAATATATTTTTGGAAAATTCAAAACAATTGTGAGTTCTGATGTATTATTCTTCTGAACAACATACAGACTAGGTGTATTGCCTGTTCTAAAGTATTATGCTCCATGCCAAGGAACCTGCAGGCCAAGCGACCCAGGAACCGAGGACCTTATTAATGCGATGTGTCTGTGCAAAGCTACCATGGAAAACCGCCCTACCCTCTTGCGCAGGAAACTGAATGAGAGAAGTATAAAGACATGCAAAGAGGCAGTGGTATCCTGCTTCAACCCATTTGGTCCTCAAATGAATAATTGAGTGGTGGTAAACTTCCTTCAGATGATTGAAAAAAGGTGCTGGCTAAAGATTGCAACGAAGCCGCCAAGGACCAATGAACCGGACGCGATTAACTCAGAGAATCCTATCACTGAAGTTGAATGACCTCCAAACTTAAATAATGTTGTGCTAAATGCCACTCATTATAGCACTCTAAAATCCTAGAATCGCTACAACTAGTTAGTAGCTGAAAGAGCACAGCCAGAGAGCTCTACACGATAGGCATCAGTAGGATGTCCCCGTGCTCAATTCTCTGTGATTTCTCTGGATCTGAATTGTGCGACGGCAGGAGCATCCGCGATATAGCAGCTAAGATATAAACACCGCAATAGCTAATTCACCTGGATAGATCAGGGCAGCTCAAAGACTAACCATAAGGAATCAAAAGTGGCTATTGCCCAGGCACAACCACGCTTTATCTCTCCTGAGCTTAAGAGCGGAAGGTTTACCAAGCACCAGCACTTTACAAACACGGCACAAGCACTTTAAAAATCAGTCGATAAGGGCAGCACTGGGCAGCTGAAAGATTAACAATAAGGAATGGTAAGAGGCTGATGCCCAGGCACAATTGCACTTTATTGCTTGGAGTGCAAAATTGGGAAAGCAGTAAAAGCACTAGCACTTTACCAGCCAAGGCATGAATACCTTAATAGTCACTCAATCCGATTAGCACAGGGCAGTTGAAAGACTAACTGTAAGGAATAGAAACAGGTTAATTATAGGCACAACTGCACTTTACCCTTTCTAAGCATAAGATCGGACGAGTTGAAAGAGCACAAGCACTTCTATCATCCAAGGTACAAGCACCGCAACAGCTAGATAATATGGGTGGTAGTGGGTAGCCTAAAGACAAACTTCAAGGCACGGCAAGAGGCGGTTGACAAGGCACATTTGCTCTTTGGAGTGCAAACCTGGGCAGACTGTAAGAGAACTAGCACCTTACTGAGCAAGGTACAAGCACCTTATATTAGTTCATTTGGAAAGCACAGGGCAGTTTAAAGATATTTTTTTTTAAAACAGCAACTGCTGGGGGTCTAGGCAGATCAGCACTTTACCTTGGTGCATCTCTAGTCATAACTTCGCCTTCTCCTGATGTCAGTGGTAATCTTTTACTAGGCCAAATGAAAGCAGTGGGTGAGCATTTAGACATACGGGTACTCTAACACAACAGGGAACCACAAGGACTACTTAGTTCACACTATCACCCTTTTCCCAACCCCGCCCCAGTTGGGAAAAATCTCCTGGTAGTGGTGACTAGAGACACAATTTTTTGTTTGTGCATGTTCTAGTCGTCACGGGGGCTGATGCATATAAAGACACTCGCTGCTCGGACGCGATTGCCCATGGTTGGTTTGGCACGCAGCTCTTTTTATTTTTCTGCAACTGTTCTTAATAGTTTTTATCTGCTGTCTGCAGTGTAAGTTCTAATCTCTTTGCACTCTTACCTGGTACTTGCACTTTACTGATAATTGTTCTGCATTAAATTTGATCTGTTCGGGGTGTTCAGGGCAGTGGGCAAGCCCTGTCCGAGTTGGGAAAAATCTCCCAGTAGTGATGACTAGAGACGACATTTTTAGTTTGTGTGTGCTCTAGTCATCGAGGGGGCTGATGCACATAAAGACACTCACTGTGCAGACACGCCGCTGGCGCGCTGCAGGCATGCCTAAGTCAAGTACATCTGCACCCATCAGCACCCGTCAGCGTCCCGGAAGCGGCCAGCATCAGCCAGGCTGCCCGTTTGGTGAAAAAGGGTGAGATACCTATACTAAAGTATAATAGAATGGAACTCATTCAGCTCGCCCCCATTAGTGGCTGTGGAAAGGGTTGCTGGGGCCTGGCGGAGGAATAAGCCCTGAACTGTATTGAATGTAATTTTAGGTTACCACTGGGCACACCGCCGTTGGCGCAGCCTGGAGTACAGAACCAACCCAATCAGGACAAGCACACGGTAAAGGCAGCCTGATTAACTCTTGCTACATTCAGAAACATGCTCAGGATATTTTTTACTTGCTTGATGAGGAGCTATTGGATCTGCTTTTCATCACTGAAACATGGCTGTCTGAGAACCTCCAATCCGGTAATTGAGATAGCGATCCCTAATGGTTTTAAAATTATCAGGGGAGATTGGAAAGTGGAGCGTGGTGGGGGTGTTGCAGTTGTGCTAAGGGAGCAATGGGGATGTCAGTGGAATGAGCTGTCGAAACTGGCGGAGGCCGAAGCGGTAGGCTTCTGTATCAATATCGCTCCCAGTATGCATTGGGGGAGTTCTGATCAATAGACCTCCTGGCCCACCTGGCACGTTTTTTAAGGCCCTGGACAATGCAATCACTCACCTGGCCCTGAGATACTCCCACTTTATAGTCCTTGGTGAGTTTAATATTCACTTAGATAAACCAGAAGAAGGGGATGCTTTTGAGTTCCTGGATATTTTGAATCAAGTACATCTTAAACAATTTGTTATGAAACCCACCCACTGAGTTAGTCACATCTTAGATCTAGTATGCTCTAATAAGACATTACTAATGGACGATCCTCTTTCGGTGATTTGGTCAGACCATTATCTGATTACGTTTGCTTGGCAAACATGGAGTAAGCCGGGGCAGGCTATTAGGGATAATAGGCAGAGGGAGAACGCCTTTAATAAGATTGACCCCCTGGAATTTAAGAGGGACCTGGCCATGTCTACCCCCGAGATGTTGGGGGAAATCGAGGAGGCAGCATTCAGCTGTTGTAGGTGGATTAATAAAGTTGTTGAACAACTTGCCACCACATGTCATTTTAGGGTATCCATAAACGGGCTTTCCACTATCATGTCCTTATATAGGCATAAAATCCCAGCCCTTATTTAGGCATTAAACCATGCACTCCAAATACAGGCATGGTCTCTGACATCCGTCCACCCTAACGTCACAACGAGTTCATGAAGAACAGACCCTTAGGCTGCGGGAGTTTCCCTAGTCCAGGACTATTGATTTCTTCAAGGACTCATACATTATGCATGAACCATTATACCTTAGGGGGTTCATGCATGACGTCTTTCGCTGTCCAACTCACGTCAATACTAACATTCTTAGGTGCTCTCAGGTATAAATATACCTTCCCTAGCCCCTGTAAACCAGAGGAGACCTCGACTTCAGAGGAGCCCGTTTCCCGGCCTGACGCACTGAGAAGACACTGTCATCTCTGCACGCAGAGAGTCCAGCTTCCAGTGATCTGACTTCCCTTGCGGGGTGTTGGAGTTCGAGCCTGGCAAAGAGATTCCAACCTCTCTCATTCTTCAGGTAGGGTGCTGACTAGAACCTAGAGGGACTCTTGGCATACTAGGCATACTAGACTTAACATACTCTTAGTATACCATAGTAAGGAATACTTCACCTACTTCTTCCCTCTTCCTACACCTTGGTCAGGTTAGGTACATTGGGGTAGAATTAGCTTAGCAACGCATCGTATGAGTGCTCGCATTTTTAGTCTGTGTTATTTATGTAACAGCATATGTACTAAAAGATAATGCTAACGCAGTATTATTTATTTCTACTGCTCACACTGTACATTATTTATCTCGCATACTGTCTTGTGATCGTAACAGCACATTTTACTTACACCAGAAACAAAACTGTTCAATAAATCCTTTATTGAAACACCCGTCTATTTCTTTCTGTGTAACTTGGAGAAAACTAAGCATGCACGACTGAGCTGAGTGAAATAGTTATCTATTGTTTCCACGACTCTGGGACACGTTCTGATTCTAAAGGGAAACACAGTGGTCATGTTTTGCGGCTGCCAGAAACTACTCCCTTCTTGTTGTCAAGGAGTTTCTAGTGGCCTCTGAGCTAGCTGGCACAAGTAATTAAGTTTAATATACTCGATAGGGACATACTGACCTTAGTCCTATGTCAAACCTATAGGATATATTATTCCAATGCGCAGAGACTATTAGGGAAATAGGAGCTACACTACATGGCGCCCAACGGTTTGGTAAGGCAGTAATTCAACGTTAGATACTGAGTAACTCAGCCGTGCTTTTTCTCTCAAGACCCCTACCCATATACTCCAAAAGACGTCTGGAGTGGGCAGGGTTAAGTATCCACCACGGCTACATAGGGCAGTACCCTATATATTAGCTGTTTGGTTTGCTCAACGTTGAAGGATACAGTGTTCCAAAATATTGTGCACCTTATCTTTGTTTCCTTGAAACTTGTTCTACATTTTGCAAAAAACAAAATGACTGAAGACGCCGAAGACGGTGTAACTGTGGCTGATCCAGCCCTACCAGCAGTCTTTAACATTACAGGTTTAAATGAAACCGAGGAGGGTGTCATAGACATCCCGCAAAACTTAAGAAGAGCCATCACTCTAAAACTTATAAAACATGGCCTACCACCAAGAGGCGGTAGAGCAGTTTTCGTGATAGAGGCACATGAATCCTTTCAGACAGAGGTATTCTATTCATGGGTAATATTTCCTGAATCCAATCCAATAACACACATGTTTCACTTCTACAAAGAAGATGAACCACCAGAGGAATACATTCCTTTCGAGGATATTGAAATTCCATTAACATACCAAGAGCATCAGCTCTGGTTTAAAGGCGCCCTAAAACATCACAAAAACATTACCAGGCTCGGTCCACTAGGTAGACCAGGAGCAACATGGCCGATTTTAGCCGGCTACACACCTCATCCAGACATTGAAGAGATGTCAGATGAGGAGTTACTTACTCAACTCACAGAGTTAATAAAAATTTACAGACAATTGGTCCAATATGTCATGCAGACTTTTACAGTCCGACCACCATTGACATATCCAAATCTAACTCCCCAACAGGGGAATACACTAAAAATTACACCACAGACTCTATACGCAGTCATGGGTAAAATGCCCACAAAACGTGAGCAAATTCCATTTTGGATAGCTCAAAAAATTACTCAAATCGAAGCAGTATTTCCAAATACTAGCCCGCATGAGAAACACAGAATCCTAACAATCAGTTTACCAATGGGGATCACACCACAACTGGAAGACTGCACCACTTGGGGCTCAGTCTTTGCTGCCATCTATACTAAAACACATGGTATTCCATCAATTGTGGTAATACCTGATGTCCTAAAACAAATTCAAAATGAATACGGGGCAGAGCCTGCTCTAAATTTAGGTATGAAATTACTGAAAAATTTCGACCAGGTCTCAACAATAATATTATCTAATATTAAAGGGGAGGCAGCAGCAGTGGCGATCCGCCAAAATTGAGGGAATTCGATGTTACAGAACATCAAACTGAGCTACCCAGAATAATAGAACAATCTTATGCAGAATTAGGCAGAGATTGTTTGGGTGGAAGACCAGTGAAGCCGAAACTATCTGAAAGTCCTGAGAAGGACTCAATTAAACAAACTCCTACATCTTCTAAAAAGAAGTGGGAGTCTACTAAACAAAAATCAAACGAGAAACGTTCTCAATCCCGAGGTAGGTCTCCTCAAAAGGAGCCCTCTGAAAGGAGGTATAACCTCAGGAATAGGGATAATTTGAGAAAACCTGATAGGTATCAAGATACTGATACACGTTCCTCTCGTCCCTTTCAGATCTCATCACAGACTTCGGAAAGAAGAGGACGATCATAACATAAAGAAGAACGCGTGAAATCGAAAGACGACAAACACGCTTCAAAAACCAAAGTAAAACCTCAATTCTCCAAAAGAAGGTAGCAGGTCTGAAGATCAGACATGCCGAGAATACTGAGAACACAACTCAAGAACGGAGAATGGGCTCAGACCATGCTGGACAGTGCAGCAGAAGTCACAATAGTTCGCCAGAACCTGAAGGAACTTCTGGAGATAGTGGACTTGAATGAGTACATCACAGTTGAGACTGTAGACACCAGGGTTAGTACTCCACAAAAGTTATATGAAATAACACTCCGGATGGAGGGAGACAAACCTAGACAGGTGAAAGCACTTTTTGGGAAAGACTATCAAGGGGCTATGACATACTTCTAGCAGAAAAGGACTGGCCACCACAATTTGTCAGGGAGTGCCCACACGGCGAGGACATTATTATGCCTGCCTTCTCCAACCATATTCCTATACATCTAAAATATACATATGCCAGGAAATGGGCAGTGGCCCAGGCCCCAGCATTATATAAAAATCATGTAGGATGGGATGAGGACTCACCTCACCATAAAATACATCTGAAACATGAACCAACTGCACAACGGCAGTACCCAATAAAGCAAGAAGCTAAAAAACAGGTCAGGAGATCTTAGATCAACTTGAATACCAAGGGGTGATTGAAACATGCACCTCCTCAATGAACAATCCTTTGTTTCCTGTCTCCAAACCAGACAATACATATTGTCTAGTTTTGGATTACAGACACCTAAACACTTGTTCTAAAACTTTTGCAGTGCAAAATGCACATAGCACAGCATTAATGAATAACATTGTGCGTAAAAAATATAAAACAACATTAGACATCTCAAATGGTTTCTTTTGTCAAAACATAGCACCTGAAAGCAGGTACTTAACAGCATTCTCCATAATGGGGACCCAGCGTCACTTTTGTCGACTCCCACAAGGGTTCAAAAACAGCCCAGGTTTATTCTCAGCGAGGGTAATGGAGTTACTACAAATTTATGACAATGAGGCATTGTCCTATGTCGATGACATATATCTGACAGACGATGACCTGGAAAAACACTTGAACAGGGTGAGCACCATTATACTGGGTTTCGCCTCTGAGGGCTACAAGTTCAACTTTAAAAAGTCCAGAATTACCCATCTCAATGTCCTATTTCTAGGATATGAGCTTTCAAGTGAAGGCAAGAGCTTGGCAGCTAACTTTTTAGAAAAGTGTGCGCTGCTACAACCTCCAAAAACGCTAAAAAACTTACAATCCATCCTGGGTTTCCTAAATTTTGGAAGAACATACATTCTAAATTATGCAGAAAGGGTTAAACCTCTCTACGCATTAATCAAACCCGATTTTTCAATCAAAAACTGGACACAGGAACACACAGAAATTTTGCGTTCACTCCAGGCTAACATGTTAGCAACAAATCACTTACAAACACGTGTAAGTCAACGTAATTTGGTGATCCGAATAATTTCGGGTCAATGTGCATTCACCTACTTAACCTTCAATGAGGGTGACAAAATACCAATAGCATACAAATCTCATTTGTACACACAAGCGGAAATGCGCTTCAGTTCAACTGAAAAAATTCTGACAGCAGTTCAAACCGCTGTAGCAAAAGAAAGAGCCTTAGCCCAAGGGAAACGCATTATTGTCGTAACCCCAGTACCGGCTTTAGAAGCGGTCACAAAAGCAAGCATTCCAAATGCTAAAGCATTACATCCGAGATGGATACAATGGGTTAATTCTCTTGCTGCAACAGATGTTGAATATGTTTTTGATCCAGATTTAAAAACACAAGCATTCCTACAATATGAACAAGAATGTCCTCTGCCTACTGAAATTCTGCCTCTTGATCAGTACGAATTTATAATTTACACTGACGGATCCGCACAACCCGCAATAGGGGGTAAGCAAGCTTACAGTGCAGCGTGTGCAATCCTTAAAGGTCGCATGCGAGATGGCATCTTCAGACCTATGGTCACAAAAACACAATCTCTAGGGGATTGTACAGGTCAGCAAGCTGAACTACAAGCATTCAAACTGGCACTTGAAAGTACAGATCGAGAATTCCCCACACTAATAGTGTGCGATTCCTTTTACTGTGTTCAGTCGTATAATGACTATATACAAAACTGGCTTGAAAATGGTTTCAAAGATGCGAAAGGTGGCACAATAAAGCATAAATTGCTTTGGGAACAAGTAGTTCAGTTGAAAACGAACTACCAAAGGCTCACGTGATCCACACACTGAGTCATCAACGTGATGGCGTTCACGTTGCAGGGAATTCATTGGCTGATGAAGCTGCAAAGGGGGCTGTGCAGACGGCTTCCGTAGCTGCGATCACTCGTTCAAAAACAAAAATAGACGGTGAGATAATGTTGGCTGTCAATGCATCAAGAAAAGGCAGCAGTGCAGCGTTACCAAAAAAGTTTCCACTCAAGTACTCTTATGTAATTGATGCGAACAACGTTCCTTTTGCTCGAATCCCTGGAGTGGGGGATAGGGTAATTCCAAACATGGAACGTAGAGCAGCCTTGATTTATGAAACGCATTTGGGGGAGGGTCTGTCACATCAAGGGATCTCTAAAACAATTTTGACGTTAAAAGAGATGTACTGGTGGCCTGGAATGAATACAGAAATTCACATATTCATCAACAACTGCTTAGACTGTAAATTACAGCGAGAGAGCCACCAGACACCATGCTGCGAATGCGGCAGCCCAGTACAGACACCACTGTTAGACAGCATTCGACTATCTACGCGCCTGCGTCCTACTGGACAAAGGCATTCCCGCAAATACTGAATCTAGGTTCCTATGGTTATGGCCTCAGCGCTCGGCTGACGCTCAAACTGTTATAAAAGATTTGCGAGTCTTTATCGGCACATACGCAATAGGCACGCTACATTCTGACCAGGGTCCTGCGTTTAGCTCTAGGGCTTACAAAGAAGCCATGGCCAGTCTGGGCGTTGCATTGCGGTACTCCTCTCCATTCCATCCTGAGGGAAATTCGGTTGTGGAAAGGAAAAACCGGGACATAAAGCAGTCTATAACAGCTAGGGTATTAGGTTCGGGTGATGGGTGGGTCAAACACCTTAGTGGGGTACAGCGCTCATTGAACAACCTGCCAAGAAGTTCTCTAGGGGGGGTCACTCCATATGAGATCCTATTTGGGACAAGAATGTGGGTACCAGACCTTGAACACGTAGGCACAGTGGTGGAAAATAAACCATTTGATATCAAAGATCGTTTGGCTGTTTTACAGGACTTAAACAAATTAAGAACGAAACAAAGCAACGTATTCCTACAGTCAACCACCACTGGGGATCAACCAGCTGTCCCAGCAAGGCCTGTCTGGATTCCAAAAGTTGGGGATCTAGTCAGAGAAAAAATTGCGGTCAAGAAGGAATTTGGACCTTCTTACAGACAACCAGTACCTGTACTAGCAGTTCAAGGAACAAGAACAGTACTTCTGCCGCCCCTTGCTGGAAGAAAGGAGAAAAGATTTGTGTCCATCGACCTCATCAAACCACAGTATGTGGCCAATACTAAATAGTAGGCCTCGTGGACTCCGACCTAGTAGCAGACACACTCCTCTTGCTACTATCCAATAGGTTCAGACTGAAAGACTGATAACAATCGAGAATTCAGCTGTAACAGATGGAGGACTAAGCAACAACGCTATGGAACTCATCCCTCTTGAACATCAAGTAACAGTTCGTCCAAATACACCTGTCTACACCAACGTAACAAGTGATGAACTGGTTCCAGTGATTTCTACAAATCCTGATGCAATTCCAGCAATTGACATTACTGCTTCTGGCTATTTCATTAACTTTGATACGTTCTCAGAAGATCCGAGTGAACCTGAAACGACGCCAGTGTCATTAAAATTCAAGCAGCAAGTACAAGACTGTCTTCACTTTCTGAAAAAGACTTATTTGGTTTCTCCATGGATTGAACTCTGGATTACATCTGGACTTTTTGTTTTCCTGCTCTGGCTAGCTTTGGTAACAACTGTAAGCGTGCTTATAAGTGGCAGATACATCCATGTGAACACTGAAGGAAAAGACGTAAACGTACTTTTGAAACCTCATAAATCTTCCCATCGTGAAGCAAGAGACTTATCATCAGTGAACATCACAGCTGTTCCTATACAGGATGGTATAGTGTGGGACAAAACAGATTATGATATCTTCGGCCCGAATGAACAATTGAACATTCCACATTTGTTTAAAATTTCACTAAGTGATCTAATTACGTCCAGTACCTATTCAGATGATTGGGACTTTGAGACTGTAAATGATATAATGTTTGACTTAGAAAAATCTGCTGCATTTTCTAAAAATGAATATTTAGAGGGTTCATCAGACTATGAACAAATGTATTGTTATAATCACTATGGTCATCATTATTTGCATAAATCTGCATATCCAAGAAATGTGTTTATGTTTAACCAATGGGAACATTGTCCTACACCACCTAAAGGTAGTTCAAAAACATTTGCTAATAAGTTTCCATATTTTTCAGGATACAATACATCTGAACCAGAAATGTTTTCCTATAAAAATGTAAACAAGACAGGACTGAAAATTATGTTAACAAATACAAAACAGATTTATTCTGCATTATTTAATGCCGAACTGTCTATACAGGGTTTCGACTTTTGGAAAGACACAATAGACACAAAAACTGTGTGGGGTACTAAAGATTGGCAAGTGCAGGGGATAGAAGCTTTATTTAGAGCCTGCATCATCCCAGAACAAATAATGTTTTTGAATGAAACTATCCAACAAACATCTTGTCTTGGATTAGCCAAGATAAAAGAGATGAACACACCTTCTGTACCAACACCTGCCAGTGAAAATAATACAAAGTCAGTGGTGACAGTTGACAATATACTACAACTCAACAGATCTAATCCTACTTGGAAAAAATGGTTGATCTGGCCCACAGACACGAATAACTGTCAGGAAAGATTCCTGAATAAAACTCAGGGCTTTACTATTCATAGGCCAGACCCAAGATACGTCCAAAGACAACATCCGGGGGTAGTAACAACATACAGTGTAGGTAAATTATGCCTCGATTGGCTGCATAAGTCTACACTACAGGATGTGAAACAACACTTAACCTTACTTAAAAAGGACGCAGAACTTAGGGAATTCTTGCTTGGACCAAGAAAACCGCGTCAAAAACGTTTCATATATGCCGGCATTTATGCTGCTTATAATGAACTTGGAAGGTATCACAGATAGAGGCTGCAGAACGAATACGTGAACTTGATCGTATTAATTTAGAGAAAACACTCTCTGTGGTCGACAATGGGTTAACAACTTTGTCCTCCAGAATATATTCATTGGATGGCATTGTATCCTCTGCTATCAACATTCTAGAACAAGATTTGGCGATGTTACAACAAGGCCAGTCTCAATTACGTTCTATTATGTTATTAAGCTGGACGCTGCAATCTTTGCGAGCGGGCTATGTGCCTTGGTGTTTCATCAACACAACGGCTCTGTTTGCAGAATACAATCTCACTGATAAACAGATCGAACTGGCACAAAGAGGAGCAAAGTATACAGTGCTGAGCATTGAAAAACTGGAAAAATTACCATTCACTGTGGCAGAAAAACCAGCTACAGAAGGGCTTATTCATGGCAAAATAACGTTACCTGTGAGTACTTTTCAGTTTCAGTATTGCCTCAGACAAATGCAAGCAGGCAAATATGAAAGGTTGGGTAAGAAATACATTAAGACATCTTGGGATTTAACGTATACATATAGATGTTGGAGTGGGGATCGTGAAGTGTTTTTGAGCGGTTCTAACTGTAAACTTGCACTGAGTGGTTCACTTATATGTCAAGACATTTCCTTGCACGGAGCTTGTAATGGTTCAGTGGAAAATTTGTCTTGCCATCAGCAGGGTACTCCAGCTGCTGTGATTAATCCAACGTTTGGACAACTTTCTAATGGCAGTTACCTCATGTTGAATGATCAGAGCTGCTGCGGAATGCTGCCAGACATCCCATATCTAGTAACGGTCAACTCCAGGGTCACTTGCTGTATGCAAGTATTGTTTGCCCCAATAGACACAGTCAGGGAGTCGCCTCTATGGCCTTCGCTGAACGTCTCTTTTATAAGATTTGATACTTTAAGCAGAATGAAAGCCATGCTTTTACAGCAAACAGTGCCTTTGACCTCGGCCAAAGAAACCTATGATCTACAAATAGCAAGGACTTCGGCTGAGATACGGACTTTAATACGTACAAACTGCCCTATACATTTCGTGGAAATGATATCACGTATCTTTAACATGTCTGATACAACCGGAATTGTACATGTATTTAAGAGCATCTGCTCAGGTCTGTTAGCACCTTTCCGGGCAATACTCGGAATCATCCCGAACTTTGCACATTCGGTGTTTGGTGGCATACCATTAATTCTAGCACTTGTTGCCGGAATTCTATTTCTCTTCCTGCTATTGCGATATGGCCAGCCTATTCGCAGACATCACTCCGAGCGAAAT
The DNA here is from genome assembly GCA_963921515.1 of Calotriton arnoldi. Classification (NCBI taxonomy): domain Eukaryota; kingdom Metazoa; phylum Chordata; class Amphibia; order Caudata; family Salamandridae; genus Calotriton; species Calotriton arnoldi. The sequence goes on from CAWUFW010003456.1 coordinate 746,606, forward strand.
GGAGAAAGCTCTCCTTGAACGAAAGTGCCGTGAGCAAATAGTAAAGCTTTTGGGCATGACTCGTCTACGGGACCTTAATACAACTTGGTTCCTGTCATTCAGACCAATCTGGCAAGATTGCATCTTACCTGTTCTACGATGCCTGCTATGCGGTGAAGAATGCGTGTTGGACACCTGTCTAACATTTCCATCAGCAACGCCAACGGATGTCGATACTCTGCTGGACCCGATAACGGCCCATGCTCTGTGTTGTCCCCAGAGGCTTCCTATCCTGATGTCAGCATTCATTGAGATCTCACAGACGCTTCCGGCTGCTGCTGAGGTACGAGAAAGATCTACAGGCACACAGGTAACAACGGACGCGAACTTTGCTGCGGCAACCTATGCTGGAAGCAATGCTTCCCATCTCTGTGCAATTAATCTACTACACGAGGTGTTCCAACTGACACCAACAACAGTGGATGATGTTTTGTCTATTGAAATAGATGATCTCATGTTTACACCAGACCCGTGAACTGACTCTGATTGAGCATACAGTGTTCCAGAGCTGCAGTGACAAATTTGGCCTTCATTTTTAAACAACTTGGAACTCTACCAAAATTGATCTGCTTAAAGTAGAACTAGCCTTATAATACAGACTTCAAGGTACTTCCACGGACACTTAGTCATCTTGTGTGTCTAAAACAGTTCATTAATTTTCATGACATGAAAAGATTTTGATTTTGATTAACTTATCGATCATTTTCTGTCACATGTAAATATTACTGCTTATTTCATTCCAATTGCATTTATTATTCGAACTTTATGCCTGTAATGAAAAGCAATGCTTCAAATGTACAGTACCTTTTGCATTCTAATAGGTTTTTTAAAAATGCCTTTTTTAAATGGTTTTATGAAAAATTTTAGAAATATGCGGTACTCCATTTTAATGTTTAGCATTTTAAATGTTTAGCATTTTAGTATTATCGTACACACGAAAGAGGAGTGGGTGTTGTATTCCTCTTAGGGTATCCATAAACGGGCTTTCCAGTATCATGTCCTTATATAGGCATAAAATTCCAGCCCTTATTTAGGCATTAAACCATGCACTCCAAATACAGGCATGGTCTCTGACATCCGTCCACCCTAACGTCACAACGAGTTCATGAAGAACAGACCCTTAGGCTGCGGGAGTTTCCCTAGTCCAGGACTATTGATTTCTTCAAGGACTCATACATTATGCATGAACCATTATACCTTAGGGGGTTCATGCATGACGTCTTTCGCTGTCCAACTCACGTCAATACTAACATTCTTAGGTGCTCTCAGGTATAAATATACCTTCCCTAGCCCCTGTAAACCAGAGGAGACCTCGACTTCAGAGGAGCCCGTTTCCCGGCCTGACGCACTGAGAAGACGCTGTCATCCCTGCACGCAAAGAGTCCAGCTTCCAGTGATCTGACTTCCCTTGCGGGGTGTTGGAGTTCGAGCCTGGCAAAGAGATTCCAACCTCTCTCATTCTTCAGGTATGGAGCTGACTAGAACCTAGAGGGACTCTTGGCATACTAGGCATACTAGACTTAACATACTCTTAGTATAACATAGTAAGGAATACTTCACCTACTTCTTCCCTCTTCCTACACCTAGGTCAGGTTAGGTACATTGGGGTAGAATTAGCTTAGCAACGCATCGTATGAGTACTCGCATTTTTAGTCTGTGTTATTTATGTAACAGCATATGTACTAAAAGATAATGCTAACGCAGTATTATTTATTTCTACTGCTCACACTGTACATTATTTATCTTGCATACTGTCTTGTGATCGTAACAGCACATTTTACTTACACCAGAAACAAGACTGTTCAATAAATCCTTTATTGAAACGCCCGTCTATTTCTTTCTGTGTAACTTGGAGAAAACTAAGCATGCACGACTGAGCTGAGTGAAATAGTTATCTATTGTTTCCACGACTCTGGGACACGTTCTGATTCTAAAGGGAAACACAGTGGTCATGTTTTGCGGCTGCCAGAAACTACTCCTTCTTGTTGTCAAGGAGTTTCTAGTGGCCTCTGAGCTAGCTGGCACAAGTAATTAAGTTTAATATACTCGATAGGGACATACTGACCTTAGTCCTATGGAAACCTATAGGATATATTATTCCAATGCGCAGAGCCTATTAGGGAAATAGGAGCTACACTACAACATTACTAATGGACGATCCTCTTTCGGTGATTTCGTCAGACCATTATCTGATTATGTTTGCTTGGCAAACATGGAGTAAGCCGGGGCAGGCTATTAGGGATAATAGGCAGAGGGGGAACGCCTTTAATAAGATTGACCCCCTGGAATTTAAGAGGGACCTGGCCATGTCTTCCCCCGAGATGTCGGGGGAAATCGAGGAGGCAGCATTCAGCTGTTGTAGGTGGATTAATAAAGTTGTTGAACAACTTGCCAACACATGTTATTTTAGAGGAGGAAGAAATATCCCCTCTAAACCATGGTTTTCCTGCCCCTTGAAATTTGAAAGACAACAGCGTAAGAAGTTAGAACGCAAATGGAGGAAGAATTATAGAACGGAGGACAAAGAGATCTTTAAAAGAGCGCTAAAGTATTACTATGCCTCGATTGTGAGAGCTAAAAGCCTCTATTATGAGGAGCGGATTGTCCGCTCTGGTAACAAATCTAAAGAAATCTTTGCGATTGTTAAGAGCTGTTTATCTCCAAAAGCCGAGACGCTTTCCAAAATGGTGTCTCAAGAGTGGTGTGATGAATTGGCAGGTTTTTTCACTTGCCTAACAATTCAGGCCAACCTTGGGGGCATTGATAAGCAGGAGCTTGAGGTGGACTCTTCTCCTGCAAGGAACTTAACCTCCTGGCCCAAACTTGAGGAGTTTGAAGCCATTTCTTTGGAAGATTCTCTAACCGCACTAAAAACACTAAAATCAGGTTCCCCTATCGACCCTTGCCAGCCCAAACTGCTAGCGGCAGGAGCTGAGGTTATTAATTGAGTGGCCAACACACTGTTCAACCTCTCTTTAACCTCTGCTAAGGTACCCTGTGGTTGGAAACAGGCTATGATTATCCCCTTGCTTAAAAAAAACCTTTATTAGATCTCTCTATGCCTGCTTACTATAGATCCATTTCCCTACTCCCAGTGTTGGCGAAAGTGCTATAGAAGCAGGTGAACGAGCAATTGTCGAGGTTTGTTGAGCTTAATGGACTCCTCCACAAGGCTCAATCGGGCTTTAGGTCTCTACACAGCAGCCGCGGCCCGTGCAGGTAAGAGCGGTGGGGCGGTAGGGCCCGGTGGGGGGGGGGGGGAATTTTGACAGACGATGACGAGGGAAAATGATTATTTATTTAACTTTCCCTCGTCATCGTCTGTCAAAATCCCCCCACCCCCCCCCCCCACCTGGCCCCACAGCTCTTACCTGCACGGGCCGCAGCTGCTACACAGTACTGAAACGGCGCTGACTGAAGTATCTGAAGCCATCAGGGACACACTAGATAACGGGGGCAGAGCAGCACTGGTTTTACTGAATTTGTCAGCGGCATTCGACAGGGTGCCGCATGCCCTGTTCCTAAACCGTCTACGGGAAATTTGGGTGGACGGTTTAGCCTGGAATTGGCTTAAATCCTTTTTGGAAGATAAAACCCAACAGATTTGGATTCCTCCCTTCTCAGCTTCCCCACAAAAATTGTATATTGGGGTGCGTCAGGGCTCGGTTTTGAGCCCCTTGTTTAACATTTATATGTCTCCGCTAATTCAGATAGCAGACAAATTTGGGGCCAAAGTCATCTCGTATGCAGATGATACACAAGTGCTCTTTTCTGGAACAAGGAGGGGAACTTCCCTCTGCAGTTATGGTTTTCTTTTTGGCCAGACGGGTCTCCCCAGGGACGCCTCAGGGTGGTCCAGTAAAAAACTTAGGGATATGGTTCGTCAACGAGCTGTCCTTTGGGCCTCAAATTAAAAGGCTGTCGGGAACATGCTTTGGGATTTTGAAAGCACTCAAGAGATTCTTACTGCTGCTACCTATACATGCTAGGAAAACGGTCATCTAAACCTTGATTACTTCTCACATTGACTATGCCAATGCGTTATATGCCGGTTTGCCAGGATACCTCCTCAATAAACTCCAGGTTTATCCAGAATGCGGCGGCCCGGTTGCTGGCCAATGTCAGTCGGCAACTCCGGCACCTTCACTGGTTACCTGTGAAAGAAAGAGTGAAGTTTAAGTCCCTGCTGATGGTACATTCCGCTTTATACACCATTTAGGCTATTGCGATCCTCAAATAAGCTACTGGCCTGCATTCCTAGGATACACAGACAGAGAGCCGGCGGCAGATCACTGACCCAGTTGGGTAAGGTGGCCTGGAATCAGCACCCAACTGACTTACGAGCTGTGAGCGATTCAGGTTTATTTAGAAAGAAACTGAAAACCTGGCTGTTTAAATAAACTGTGCCTGCTCCTCATAACCGCCCATTAGGGAAAGTGCCGGAACACTCCTTGAAGTAGCTGTGTGCTTTATAAGTGCCGTTAATAATAATAATAAAAACATGTTCCTGCAACAACTCTGTGAGTTGTGCAAACGGATTGGGCTTACGTTGCCCAATTAGTATTTTTTCTCTTTTTTTTCTTCTCTTTTAAGAGTATTGTTTTTAGCATTTTCTTTAATGTTAATATGGGAAAAGTCAGCCATTTTCTGCTTTCATGTTTCCAATTGATCTCTTTAACTCGTCATTTGGGCTGCAAGGACTATGGGCCAGATGTATCAACATTGTATTTTGCGAGTCCTTAATAGCGAATTTTACTGATTCGCTATTATAGACTCGCAAAAATGCAATGTATGTAGGTTTCACAAATAACATTGCGATTCCTATGCATTCCTTATTTGTGACTCGCAAATTGCGAGTCGCAAATAAGGAATGGCTTCCCATTCATTTCTATGGGCCTAAATGCCCATAGGAATGAATGGGAATTGCATGCGCAATTTGCGAGTACCCAATAGGTACTCGCAAATTGCGCATGCAATTTCAAGGGTGCAAGGGGGCCAAAAGGACACCCTGTTGCACCCCTGAAATATGCATGTGTGCACATGTGGCGCACATACATGCCCTAAGGGCATGTATGTGTGCCACATGGCACCTAGAAAAATGCAAAAAAGTGAATTTTTCTGGGAATTTGCAAATTACCACTAACTTGAAGTTGGTGGTAATTTGCGATTCCTAAAAGCCAGGTCACAATATTTTTTTGCTTCCAGCATTGCATTTAAGGAATTGCAAATTGCGATTCCCTAAATGCATTCGCAAAATAGGTAATCGCAAAAATTGCGATTCCCTATTTTGCGAATGCCTTTTGAGATGATACATCCCAAAAGGCTTTTTACAGTTCGCAAACGGGCCAATTCTGCAAATTGGCCCGTTTGCGAACGGTAAAACGCTTGATACATCTGGCCCTATATGTATTAACTCGGCCATTATACGGAATTGGCCGGCTTTGCGAATTATTAATTGTTAGAACCTAATACATAATATCATTTTAGGTGCTGTAATTGCATACATGCATTGCAATGGTTTTAATTAATCAAGCAATAAACTTTTTTCGTTATTCTTCTCTGAACAAGAGCAAACACCAAAAATATATGCTAAAATAATTTAAATTCCCAAGACCTAATTACCCATATTGTTGCCAGCAACATAACTCATAAACAGTATAAGTAAATTATTGCAACAAATTAAAAACGGAACCCTTCAAAAAAGCATCACAAAATGTACAAAAAATTAAATAAAAAAATGAAAAAAGAAAACACAATCAGAACAGAAAATTGAACATTAAAAACACTACTCACCCAAAAACCCAAAATGGCTCACAACCAGTAAAACAATATATTGCATTAAATTATAAGGACAAAAAAAGAAACTTTAACAAAACGCATATTTATATCCAAAAATGTAAACATAATCATATAAAAAACGATATTAAAGTAAACTATGTTAAATACCATAAAAGTTTAGTATCTTATATTTTTGCCATCAATGTTATTACCAATCACTAAAAAAAACAAGCATTTGCAATGCAATAGGTCTCGCATTTATGAGTTAGAGCTATTGGCTTTGTAAATGGCAATATTTTTCATCTATGTGTTTTGGTTTGGAGCGGAGTGAATGTATGTGGTTTGGAGTGGTTGAATTGGAATTGTTAGTTGTGGAATTGTGTGGGGTGGAATTGTGTGGTGTCTAGCGTATTTGTGTAGTGGAATTATGTGACATGGTGAATAGATCGGGCTGAGAGCTGCACAGGATAGATGGAAAGGAAGATAGAGAAGGATAGGTACTTTGTGCACGAAGTGGTGAATGAACTCTAGATAGAGGTGCTGCTGAGTGATGCTTTGGTGGTGCTCAGGTGGTGCTGTGCTGGTGCTTAGGTGGTGGTGAGTGATGCTGAGTTGGTGCTGTGCTGATGCTGAGTTGGTGCTGCACTAGTGGTGGGGCACTGATGAGGAGGTGGTGCTGTACTGATGCTGAGATGGTGCTTTGCTGATCCTCAGATGGTGTTTTGCTGATGCTCTGGCGGTGCTGTGTTGATGCTCAGATGATGCTGAGGTGGTGCTTAGTGATGCTGAGGAGGTGCTGAGTGATGCTGACGTGGTGCTGAGTGATGTGGTGTTGCTGAGTCATGTTGAGGTGGTGGTGCTGCGCTGGTGCTCAGTTGGTGCTGAGCTGGTGCTGTGTTGGTGCTGAGGTGGGACTCCACTGGTGGTGGTGCACTGATGCGGAGGTGGTGCTGTGCTGATGCCGAGATGGTGCTGTGCTGATGCTGAGATGGTGCTGTGCTGATGTTGAGGTGGTGCTGCACTGGTGCTGAGTTGGTGCTGAGTGATGCTGTGGTGGTGGTGAGTAATGCTGTACTGGTGCTGCGCTGATGCAGTGATGCTGTGGTGGCGTTGTCCGACTAATTTAGAGATGACCACAACAACAGCCAATTAATAATTCAATATACATTAAAAATGACTATTACCTGCCACCCAAGGCATTGTTCTAGCTTTGGGGCCTGAAATAGTCCAAAATGTCACAATTGTAGGAATGAGATGGTTAGTAATTGTGTTGTTGCTATCATTGTCAGCATGGCAGGGACAATGTGTGGTGCAAGTTGCAGTGGTCTCCTGACAAGAGCCCTGGCACTTAATTTTTCTTCAAATTAAGCACTGTGTATACGGTTCTCTGTAACTATTGCCGGCCCTGGCTGGACAACATTCTTGTGACATGTTTGCCAACCTTTACCTGCGTGTGAAAGGGGGAGAAATAAGGTTGCCATGCATTTGCGGAGGGAGTTAGTCATTGTGCTGACAAAATGGTAGCTGACTTAAAAGACTGCAGCTGGCTTAAGTGGTAAAAATATGAGGTAGTCTGGGGATTTGGAAAATGAATTACAATGGAACATGGATATGATAGGCCTGTCACTCGAGTGCCAGAGAAACATCGCCGTAGTTCTTGTGTGTTACGTGTCACCGGAGCAGACCGGAAAAATTACACTGCAAATTTGTGCTTATTGCACAAACCATAAAACACTTGGAAATATGTAATCATGTGATGAAACGCCACTACAAGGTGCAGGCGAACGTTGAATGCTACAGTTATCTTGATTCTAGAGGCATTCATTGATAAGATTTGGTCAGACATTTCGTGTTTATATTCATCAAAACATTAATTAAAAATGATGTCACGTGGCAAATGTCTTCCAACTTGTAAAAATAAATTGTAGCAGTACACATTCCTCCAGCTTCTCCTGGTGGGAATTCCAGCTGATTCGTGGAAAATGGATTATTCCAGATGTAGCTCTTGCATGTGAGTTTTGGATCATTACATATCCAGCAGAAAAAAATACAATTACAACACCTTCATGAGCCTACTAAACACAATCAGGTTAAACTATTAACGGGGGCTGCTGACTTCGGAACTGGCTTTGAGTCTCGGCGTAAGCTCATTAAAATCATGTGATTCTGGGAAAATACGTTCGGGTCGAGTTCGCGCAATACAAAAATGCAGAATAAGAAGAAATATTACCTCAAATCAAAGTATGAGCAGCGGAGAGACCCATTAAAATAAATTAATCTGTACTTACCTTGGTCTATGCGCCAGATAAAAAAGAAAGTGAAGTCTCCAAGGCTGCTGGATTAGAATGGTAAATAGTGGGCGGGTTGAAATCGTTTTTTTTTCTCCTAAACACAAAAATAGGTTGCCAAACGACAACGCGAATGCGCGCTGCAGGCTTGAACTGAAACAGATAACAGGCCTGCCCCTCATGCAGGGCCGGCGCTAGGCATGGGCAGCGTGGGCAGCTGCCCAGGGCCTCGCACTCAGCCCACCAGCATGGGGCCCCGAACCGATCGTGTGCCCTGTTGTTTCCCTGTCTCCATGCAAAGGGATCCCCTCCCTGGGCCTCTCAGGGATGGTGTCTGGAGGCCTGGGGGGCAGGGGAGGGAGGGGGGAGAAGCTTCAACTTGTTCCACTTGCAAGGAGACCCAATCAGAGACACTGCAGGAGGCCCATTGTACAGGATTTTAGCGCCCACACAGTGTTAACTTTCAGCCCACAAGCAATTCTTACACCTATCAGGCTGAAGGTGTGAGAATTGCTTGTGGGCTGAAAGTTAAAACTGTGGGGCCGCTAAAATCCTGTACAATGGGCCTCCCGCAGTGTCTCTGAATGGGTCTCCTTGCAAGGGGTCACTTACGTAAATTAGAGGGGCCTCGCGCATTCCCTTAAATAAATTAGAGGGGCCTCGCGCATTCCATTTTGGCCCAGGGCCTCGCAAATCATAGGACCGGCCCTGCCCTCATGTCATTGGTCGAGACATTGTGGAGGCAGACCAGCAGCAAGAAGCAGGGCCGTCATAGGTGCGCTTTCGTGTTATCTATGATTGACGTCACTGCCAAACTGCAACACCTACAGTCAGTGACCTGAGGAACGTTTTCTTTGGCAGCACCGCCGCATCTAAAGATTTTGCGCACAAGCGGGCAAATAAAGCCCAAATTTGTGCAACCCGCCAGGAGGGTTATTTTCTGCACAAATGGGAAAAACATTTCCCATTTGTGCGGGAAATAGCCCAATCTGGCAACACTGCCGGATACAAAGAAAAACAAGCATTTGCAATGCAATAGGACTCGCATGTACGGGAGACCTATTGCATTGCATCACGGACAACGGTAGGGGGGTGGGGAAGCACGGACAACGGGAGTGCGGGCGTGGGAGGGGGGAGCAGGGGGCGAGAAGGCAGGGTCAAAGTAGTGCTTACAGTCTAAATAACACGTACCCTACCGTGTACCACTCGAAGTAAAGGGGCCAGTAGCCATGGGAGGGAACAAATGACTGGCCATATTAAGGAGGGACTAACAAGCCTCATAATCAATCAGAAGGCAGCATTTACGAAAGACAATGACAGGAGCCAATTAAAAACATGGGCAGAGAGTGGGCGGAGCTTCCACTGCATACTCCATTACTGCATGCCTCGCAGAGCCGCTCTAGGCTCGACCTAAAAAATCTTGTGTTTTTTGCAGACACAATATTTTTACCTTAATATTCTGGCGAAATGATATTTATGACTCAGAATTCAGCACCGTATGATGAAAAAAGCTGTGAAAACTGAAAGTCTAGGAAATATAACTTGAGTGGAACTGCTGGAATGCAGAAGGTACAACATTTCAGTTTATTAAGGTCCGAAACTAAAAAAGAGAGGCCTTGTGTCCCCCCAACATTAAAGCCTTCCTCAAATGATCAATTAACACTAATCAGTTTAACACCTTCCACTTAGAAACATACATCTAATTAAAATAATAGAAACATATGCATTTTGAAAATGACTTAGAACAAAATATTTATAATTTATAAAAAATAAAAAAGAGTATGTGGCAGAAAAAGATACACCAATTGCAATATGAAACGCTTTATAAGAATGTCCACCTAGAGAGGCTGTCTTTGTTCTTAGAAGGTGTAAAGGTGCAAGTCTGTTAAGCCCTTCACAAACAAACAATTTAGGGGCCGATTACGATGGAGGTTGGAAAGCCTCCGAGCGCCCCATCGTCGGTTTCAATTCCGACCGGCTGATCATGTACTAGACTGTCCGAATTGAAACCAGCCGGTCATTCCGGCTAGCTTCCGACGGGCTCAAGGAGCCCGTCGGCCAGTCGGAACCGGCTCGTAATCCCAAATGGCAGGCTTTTCCACCCATGGGATTACGATGCACAGTTTCCATGCCGGCCTGTCCAACATGGAAACCATGTGAGAAAGCGTGTTTGGGGGCCCCCAGCGGGCCCCCTTGTGTGTGCAGGCTCCGGTTGGGGGCCGAGGGGGCACCTTGAGGTGCCTGCCACGGGGTGCAGGGATGAACAGCACCTCCCATTTCCCTATGGGAGCATATATTACGGCTGGTTTACGGCCGAAGTGCATGCTTCCATAGGGAAATGTAGGAATGCCACCAAACACTGTTTGGTCACATACTGATTAGGCGGTCGGGACCGCCGACCGGAGGTCAGTCGGTCCCAGGACCGAGACGGTGTCGTTTTAGGCCCTTAGCAAAGGTGTTTTATATCCGTGCTTGACAAAGTAATATTCTATCTGAAGACTACACAAGCTTGAGTACAATTATGATAAAAATGGTAAAGACTAAATCCACAGGAATAATTTGACTGGTTAATGCATGGAAAGCACTGAAAACGAAGAGGCCTTTAAATTCATTTTTACACCGCCATCCCAGCGCATACATTTTCCATCTTGCACCTGCACTGCATGATTAGGCCGAGCTGAGTGCACCTGCGGAATAATGGCGGCGCTCACTTTGACATCAGTATCAGGCTGCTGAAAATCAGCATTTACATGTTTCCAAGCCTATAAGGAAGTTGATTGCTTAAGATGCACCGTTAGTCTTCGAAAGCGGCAGAAAAGGTGCATATTTGAGGAAGAGCATTTAAAAGTGTTCGCATTTTTCTAAAATTGGAAACCCATGATTTATTTATACGGATTTTCCCCACATGCTGTGTTGAAAGCGCAGTTTCAAAGACAGTTACAGGCTCGTTATTACAGAAGACATTACAACACGATTTTTTCAAAGTAGCTTTTCTGTTTGCGAGAAGCAAGAAGTAATGTCGTTTTTTCCAGCTTTCGTCTAAAAGAGAGTAAATTCTTAGTGGATAAAACAGATTCCCACAGCACTCTACAAAAACTCCCAAATGCTAGAAGGTTGCCGAAAAACGGAGAGATTGTGTTGCAAACAGGAAACAGCAGTGCTCAAGAGGAAGCTGTGGAGCAGGCCAATCAGATGCTAGCAATGACAAGTCAGTCGGAAGCAGGAGTCCCCAAGTCAACTGTGGACGAGGAGGAAGTAAAACACGACTCAGGCACCTTCTGGCGGTGGATCTGTCAAGGGTGCCTCTCAATCTCATTCAAAGCATCAATTTGGCTCCTGGAGGCACCAAAAGGCTAAGTGGACAAGTCCAGATGGACGTGAAAGCTGTTGATATAGCACACTGCACCACGAAGGAGATATGAATATAGTATTAAGACATAATTATGCAAAAAGGAGAAAGTGAAATGTACTTTGCATGAGGCGATTGACACAAGGTGTGGCCCTAGTCAACAAAGGCCACAGGCCTGTGGAGCTCACACTTGTCCTGGATGCATCCATATGTACTGACATTTCTGCTACTGTTGCTGATGAGACAACCACGGGCTAGAATTTGAGTGCATGGCCCCACCTCCCTTGTAGCATTTGTGGAAGGCGCATGTGTAAACTGTGGATGCAGTTTGCACAGCCTGCTGTTTCATGGAACAACACACTGATATCATATTGCTTCTCAAGCAGCAAAATAAGCTAACACGTTTAAGAATATCTCCAAGAGCAGTCTGTTGGACAGCGGGCAGGTGATAAACACCATGGCTGGACTCACTGATAGAACCATTAGGAATACATATACAGGGGCAGATTTACAAGCCCCTTACGCCACTTTTGCGCCGCCGTTGTGTCACTTTTGTGACGCAGCGGCAGCGCAAATCATGCGCCATGCTGCGGGGGATTTACAACGTGACGCATCTAGGGAGATGCGTCATGTTGTAAAGCCCTGCGCCACATGAAACCTGCGTCAGGTTTCATGTGGGCGTGCCGGCTCAGGGGGGGCGTTCCTGCGCAAGGTAGCCCCGTAAAAGTGACGCAGTGAAATCTACAAGATTTCACGGAGTCACTTTTACGTCCCTGCTGTGTCAAATCCTTACGCCTGCTTCAAGCAGGCGTAAGGAGTGACGCAGCATGTTAGGTATAGGGCACCCCTTAGCAGTACTGGAGTTACGTCGCACTTGCGACATGACTCCAGTACTGCGCCACCCTTCCGCCGACAGATGCGTCACGCATCTGTTTATCCTTGCGCCATGATGCGCCGCATTTACAATGCGGCGCATCTGTGGTGGCGCAAGGGTAAACTTGAGTCACGCATCTTCCCTGGCGCATCCCTGCTGATTTGCAGGGATGCGCCAAGGAACGTAAATCTGCCCCACAGTCTTTCAATAATCTTGAGACATGGAAATGTGTCACTCAGTGTGGCATTTGGCTGTTGCAACAATTGTGTTAATCAGACACACTGCAACCCTACACGAGGACATTGCCAGGCATAACATGCGCCTGTCTAGGAGACAGGTTTGTGAACTGATACAACTCTGCTAGAAATGTGTGATTCAATGAGGCTGGCCTACACTGAGTGCACCTACTCACACCACTGAACCACTGACAGGGATAGAATGTAGTGGTTTCTATCCTAAAACCTTGTGAGCTAATGTTAAAACAAATTCCATTGTGCAGCAACTTCTTTATATTTGCCCTGTGTTACTGCAAAAACTGCTGGGCAGAAACACCGAACTTGGCCTAAAATAGTACCTTATTCAGGCAAGTACCATTTCACGTTTGGTGTAGGCTGTTTGAGTAGGTTTTGAGAGGTATGTGTTACAAAAAGCTGTCGGGAGGGCATTGAAGGGTTATTCAGCCTTGGAGTTTAAGTAACAGTGTATGTTTGATTATTCATGGATCTTGATCGTCAAATCTACTGAGGGGAATACATTAGGAAAGTAAACTAATCTAAGTAGAAGAGTAAGCAACTACAAATGTTTGTTGTGGTTACTATTACAAGAAGCCAAACACTGTCATCTCTGTCCTGAAAAATTATATGCATCCTCAGTGAGGGAGCAGGTAGAGGGATAGAGCGGGAGATGATGCCTTAAAAACTTAAAAGGCCATGGTTTTTCTCACTTGTTTTGTGGATCGCAAATCATATGTGCAGATCTGTGAATCTGTGGTGACATCCAGAATCTTCTTTCAAAGTATTATTTTTTTGCAAATCCTAAAAAAAAAATTAAAAAAAGGAAAAAGTCACAGCGCAACAAAACATGACAAAAGGTGTGTGCAGTGATCATTGTGGAATGGGGTGGAATATGCAACTGGTTCAGTGTCGTGAGGGCTGGTGCAGGGCCCAGAGCCCATGCTGCATGGGCGGATGCCATCTCTGGTTTGGCATAAGTTTGTATCATATTTATTTGGTAAAGTCTTTGTGTCTCTTCTAATTTACCAAGGGGATATTAGCAACAACTTGCGATAATTATCGCAAACTGCTCTTAGCGCGTTTTTTTTTATCGCCGCCTATCGCTGGATATTATCGCGGAGATAACATGCTATTAGCAACGTTTATCTCCAATGCGATAAAATATCCAGCAATAGCGGCGAAATGCGTGAATATCGCTCGAAATCCAGCGATATTCACGCATTAACGCCATGTGGGACTTAGCCTGACAATCCACCTCCCATTCAACAAACAGGTAAGTTGTGTTTTTAGCAGGTGTTAAATTCTAGCGATATTCGCGCTTAGCGCAAATTTTTTTATCGCTTCGCCTGCGTTGCTAATAGGGGGAAGTGGTGTTAGAGACTGTTTTCAGTCGCTTTTAGTTGGGAACGCCTACCTTGCATGTCATTAGCGATAATTATCGCTGGCATGCAAGGCGATGGGAAAACGGGCCGCTATCGCCAGAAAGCTGTCGCTAACGCCTGTTAGTGACAGCTTGCTGATAGGGCGATAAAAAAATCGCCGCTTTAGTGGCAAAAAGTGCCGCTAAAGCGGCGATAAAGCCCTTGCTAATATCCCCCCTAGTTAATAGTCCTCAGTACACTCTTTCTAATGTGCCTTTTGTTTAGTTCAACATGCCTATTCTCTAATTCCAGTTCATCTCTTCCTTCACACTAATACTATTTCGTCCTTGTTATGTTATGTTATAGGCATTTGATATAGCGCTGGACGAATCACACCTGGAGGTGTATTTTGGCGCTAGTAACCCGAGGCGGCAAGTGCATACAACCTATTAAAATAACCATGTTTTAGATGTTTTTATAAGTAAAATGATCCTGAATCATACGAATTTGTCAAGGAAGCTTGTTCTAGTGGAACGGGGAAAGGTGGGAGAAAGATCTGCCACCAAATTTGGCAGTGTCAATGCGATGAGTTTTTAAAGGAGTCTGGTTTGCAGATCTGAGCAAACACATTGGCTGGTATAAGATGAGTCTTTTGAACAGGTATGAGGAAAGCAGGGCAGTTAATGCTTTTTTTTGTTGGACAGCAGAGTTTAATATAGCCCGTTTCGTGATGGGGAGCCAATGGAGGGTCCTCAAAATGGGAGCAGAGTTGGGGGTTTGGGGGGTGGTTACAAATTAGCCTGGCTGCGGTGTTCTACACCACCTGGGGTTTGGTCAGCAATGGCTCGTTTGCTGTTACTAGCAGAGCATTCCCATAGTCCAGGCGACTGGTGATCAGTGCCTGGACTAGGGTTTTTCTTGATGACACAGGGAGCCATGGGAAGGTTTTCCTGAGCAGCCGCAGAGTGGAGAAACAGGTGCCACATATGGTGCTAATTTGGTCCTTCATAGAAAGTGTCTGGACAAATTTGACACCGAGATTGTTTACTATCAATTTGGGGCAGGCCTAATTCGACAGGCCACCAGTCCGCTGACCAAGATTCCTGAACCTTGCCAAACATCATTATCTCTGTTTTTTCGTCATTTAATTGGACACAATTGTTAGCCATCCAATCTCTGGTTTTTCCTCATGCAGTCCACAAACGTAATTTTTGCCATGTCCTGAGCATGCCCGAAAGAAATGACTAGTTCTGTGTCATCAGCATAGGACACGATCTCAAAGCTGCAGGATCTAACAATCTGTGCGAGCAGGCCCATGTAGACATTAAATAATGTCAGGCTCAGGGAAGAACCCTGCGGCACTCCTTTGTTAAAGCAGGAACTGAAGGAGTGCAACGTGATGGTTTGGGTACGATTTGCAAAGGAAGTTCCTGATCCAGTGTAGAGCTCTGCCATGTAAAATTACATTATGTAGCCTGTGAATTAGAATGGGATGTGAGACCATGTCGAACGCTGCTGACAGATCTGGCAGAACCAACAGTGCCAGAATACCTGCATCCAATGAGAGCATAATGGTATCTGTAACAGCCACTAGTGCGATTTCCGAACTGTGCATTGCTCTAAAACCCGACTGTGAGGAGTCATGGATTTTATGCACCTCCAGATATTTGAGCAGTTATTTGCTTATGTGGGATTCGAGGCACTTGTCTAGTAGAGGAAGTAAAGAGATGGGACAATAGTTGGAGATTATGTCAGCGTTGGCATTAGTTTTTTTTAGAATAGGAGTTACTTGCACTGACTTCCACTCATCAGGAAGAGAGGCTGAATCAAGAGAAAGATTGGAAAGATCAGTGACTGCAGGCACAATACAGAGGGCTAAGGAGGGTGTGACGTTAGGGTGGCAAATGCCAGCCACGTGGGGAGCCACATTTGGGACCAGCCAGCATCAATTGAACCTGCTGCAATGAGCAAGGTTCACATCTTTCTACGGTGGCAGTGCTGTGGAGAGAAGGCACATTGAAATCCATAGCTGTATCTAGTTTGCTATGGGCAATAGGCAAGCTGGCATAAATGTCCATAATCTTATCTTTGAAAACTTTTGCCATAGAGTCACACAGAAGTTGGGAAGCAGGGATAGTGGGATTACAAGCTTGCAGCTTCACAAATTCATTCAAAGTTTTAAAAGCTCTTCAAAAGAGTTTCCTCCTAGCTCATTTTTTTCTATAATATAGTTTTTGTAGACAGTATTAATATGTCTATGGTAATTTTTGAGCGACATTTTGTAAATGTCTCTATTTGAGGGACTTTTAGTCCTGCACTGTATATGTTCTAGATGTTTGAATTTG
Organism: Calotriton arnoldi; assembly: GCA_963921515.1. NCBI lineage: Eukaryota > Metazoa > Chordata > Amphibia > Caudata > Salamandridae > Calotriton > Calotriton arnoldi. The sequence goes on from CAWUFW010003456.1 coordinate 762,873, forward strand.
GATTTTTCCAGGCGCAGTTCATCAGAGAACCAAGGGGCATGGCCTCTGGGTGAGGTAACAGGTGCCCGTCTAAGTGGACAATTTTGTTGAAGGCCTGAGTCAACAAATCATTGTAGGCCATTAAGGTGGTATACCTAGGTGGTGCAGAAGATGCTAGGATGCCCATAATAGAGTCAGGAGAGATTGCCTTCCAGTTTCTTTTCATTCTGCCAATCCCTGGACTAGGTGTCTTCATCCCTTGGTCACAAGGAATTTGTAACTTGATTAGGTGGTGGTCTGTCCAGGTTAGGGGTAGGGGAGGTTCACTTCTTACTTCAGGTAAATTTGAAAAAATAAGATCTAATGTGTGGCATGCCAGGTGTGTGGGTCCTGTCACCTTCTGAAGGAGCCCTAGCAATTCCATCTCTTTTAGGAGTTGAGTAACACTAGTGTCTGCCAGATTTTCCACATGAATGTTAAAATCACCTAGGAGCAGAAATGTATTTAACCATAGGACATGTGGTGTGAGAAAATCCACAAGGGCATGGCAGAAATCTTTTTTGCCTTTGGTGGGCAGTATAAAAGAGCCGCTTTCCAACAGATATTGAAAGACACAGTGATTTTAAATATACATAGTTCCGCCCAGTCCGCAAGTAGGGTATCGGTAATTTCCACTTTCAGTGACTCTTGAAAAAATTATTGCAACCCCATCCCTGGGTGACTCTCTCTATTGAGTTTTATCATGGAGTAGTTTTCTGGGATGGCCAGGGGAATGCATGGAAGGGCAGCCGAATTTAGCCATGTCTCGATAAAGAAACAGAAGTCCGGTGATCGCATGATAATTAAGTCCCATAATTCAGTTGAGTGTTTGGCCATAGATCTAATGCTGCAGTAAAGTACCTTATGTGCCAGAAGTGCCTTGGAGATCGTAGCTATCTGTCTCTTATCCTGCATAACATTAGATGGTATAGTCAGGAGAGTTTGAGGATTCCCAGTGCTGATTACCAGCAGAGAATCCCAACTGAAAACCTGCATTTCAGGCATGATGACAGGCCCTCTAGTGAGGGAAACCTCTTTAGACAGCAGAGAGGAAGATGTGAAAGTGAGCTGATGTAATTGGATATTTGGTACAATTCCAGCACTGTGTACGCTGGATTGGATGGCTTACCATTATGATGGGGGTCTCTAGTCAAAGGGGCATGGGGTCTAGTGCCTTGCGTCGTCTAGGTACGGACGGGCGCAGACGAGCTTACCTTTGGACAGTCCGTGCTCTGTGAAGGCTTAAGTAGGCGTCATCTGGCTCAGTACCGAGACTGCTGACCTGGCAAAATGACTGTAGTAAGAGGAGCAACCAGGAAGTGGACAGCCTCAACAGATCTTTCTGTTCAAACATCAGACCAAAGAGCTCTGGAGCACTAAAACATGCCCTAAACAAGTACGGCACAATTTAATATAAAAGAACAAATCACCCAATTGAAATAACAGAACATTAGAAGTAGCATGTGGGAATGAGCACTTGTCTCACAGCTGCCTCTCCCTTTTAAGTGTTTTTATAGTCTCTCACTCCTCACTGATTATTTACCTTTATGGTCTGTCTCCCCATCCACTTTTACCTCAAACTCAAATTCATCACCTGTTTTGCATATTTCTTTTTAATTTCTCCACAAGTACTCAGTGCCCATGTTTGAGGCTCTTTCAATTAGTCGTATCACTTAATTTTAAAATAAATACAGAGGCTTTTCACTCCCATTTTACAACACTGCACTCACTCACTCACTTAGTCACTCACTCAGTCACTCACTCACTTACTCAACCCCACCCACTGACTCTCATTCACACACTCACTCACTCACTCACTCACTCTTGTGCATCACGCTACGTGTGCTTATTTTGTTAGCTGTTATGTAGTGAGAGATTATTAGTTCCAAGCTCTCCATGCCACTTTTCAGGATGCTTCACCGTCCTCAGAGAATTAAGGGCCTTGTTTAGAGTTTGGTGATGTGGGACTGACCTAAGTCACAAACACAGTAAGAACAGACAGTTCTTACTCACTTACAATATTTGATCACCAAAGAATGTGTGCATCCTTCCTTTTGTGGCACACAATATTAGAAATTGCACCATGGAACTAGAGAGTTGCTCTGTATGAGGCACTTCCAGCTCAGAAGCCAAGTTCTTGCCACAGTTTGCATGCCTGATTACTTGAATGTAAAGGCCACCTGGATTTAATCTTACAGGTCTTGATTTGTGGTTACTCTTGAGTTTGGGTCTCAAAATGAGTTCTAGGGTGTTGCTATCTAAATTGAGTCCAGTTCATTGAACACTAACAGTCATATTTTCAGTAAACAGCTTTGTGCCAGATGTATTTATTTATGACTTTTGTAAAGTGTTTCTTTTCTTCTTTTGGTTACATCAAATCATCTTGCACAAACATGCAGTCCAGTTTGATGAGTTAGGTGGACTCACTGGAGTTCAATCAGGTTGCCCAGGTAACTGAGTCAGGTATCCTTTACTGACAACCCTAGATCTGTTTTGAGGACAGATGAAGTTGCGCTTGGAAGGTTGTAGATCCAGATCCACACATATATCTCACTTGGTCACCATTATCTAGAAGTCTGTGCTTGGTGAAGAGGCAAATGAGATGTAAGAATGCCGGTGGGGAGGGTTTTTTTCAGCATATAATAACAATCAACAGTTGTGTTTTTTTCCCTTGGCAGTGTGGTGCAAGAGCTAATGTAGAAATCCCACAAATGCATCACCTCATCTTAATCCAAATTTAGGCGACAGTGGCTCAAAATTAGTCATGACCATGGGTTGCAAAAGCCAAAAATTGTTAATGGCTACTAATAGATGAGAATAGAATTACTGTTTTGCATAGTGCACAAAATACAACATTTGGAGCATTTGCAGGTGTAAAGCTAGCTTTGCAAATCCACTAAGTTTGACGTTTGTGCTCAGAGACGCATAGCATAGATCCATATCTGCACATATAGAGCACATCTTCCCAGGCCATAAGTCATTCATGCACAAGGATCACAGGCTGATGAGTATTCTCAGAGCACAGGATGATGGCATGTGCAGAGCACTGTGCGATTCACAATAGTAGGATTATTGCTAAAAGGCCTCAGGCTTGGCGTGAGTGATGTGCTTCAAGGGAACACTGGGTGGTATACCTCATAGAGAACCGGGTCCTGGGTATTAGGATTGGGTGTTGTGAATGAGATGAGCACTGTGTGCTGAATCTCTGTCGAGCAACGGACTTTGCACAGTTCATGGGTACAGTGGTGTGCCCATTATTGGGCCATAAGGTGATGTATAGTGTTAGACCTGTCAGCCTCTGGGTGATTTTCAATTAAATGTTTTACGTTCACCCCTCCTATTTTAGCTGAATTCATTTTTGTTGGCCTTAGGACTTCTATCTAGAGCTAAAGGGCTTGTGCTCTCTTCCTAAAACATGGAAACAATGGCTTACACCTGATTGGCGTATTTATTTTACATACAAGTCTCTTGTAGAGTGGTAGGCCAAACTGCCCAGGGCCTGTAAATTAAATGCTACTAGTGCGCCTGCAGCACTTCTTGTGCCATCTACTTAAGTAGCCCCTTAAAACACATTTCATGTGTGGTATTTATGAAATTGTAACTAAAAATCCACTTTAATGGTAAAGTCAGATTTTAAGTTACAATTCTGAAAATTGCACTTTTAGAAAGTTGCCATTTTTCTGACCATCTTGTTTTGTGCCTGCAGCCTGTCCTGTGTCCCATGACTGTGTGTAGTTGTCAGTTGCACTTTGTTAATTCCTCCTAGACAGTCACACAATCAAGGGATTAGGAGTGCCTGAATGGGTTATCTGCTAGCAGGATGGGGGGGATGAGTTGAGCACAGCCCCACTTACAACTGAAGAGGCTGTGCATTGCCTTCACACAAAGGACTTGTCACCATTACATTGTCCCTGCAGTCAACTTGGAGCCAAGGCAGGGGAGTGGGGAAATATTGAGCACTTCTAATGGACTTTTCTAGAAACTTCACCTACTTTAACGAATGCACCAGGTACAAAAAGGGACCCCCACAACCCCCAAAACCCACTCTTCATTCACTTTCTGGGTCTGCAGAAGAACTCTCAGAGGACTGTCTGTTGCTGTGTCTGTTATGTACTACACAAGACTGCGTTGATGCACCTGTAAGCACCTGTAAGGACTGCTTTGCTGCCTGGAGCCTGCCCTGAACCCTCAGAAACCTGCCCTGCTGCTTAAGCCCTGCTTCATCGCTTGAACCCAGGACTACCATAGTGACTCCAAGGGCTAGTTTTCTAGCCTGCTGGTCAGAACCTCAGGGACATAAATGGTTCCCATAATCTTGAACCCATACCTGGAGTCCTGTACCACAATGTGGTGCCCTCTAGTCTTGGACCCTTGGTTGTTGTATTAAATGTCCCTAGGTAGCCAAAATCCAAAACTTGGGACATACACATTTTTTTGGGCTAAAAATTACTCTGAAAACTGACTGAACGCTGGGGGTATGCTGCTCATCTATCTGCCCACGGTGTATCGCCAGTCGGTGTGACTGTGTGGTAGCTCCTGCTATGTTTTGCTTGGCAAAGGGGTATCTGGCTCCCGGGACCTCTCATCTGCTACACCCTCCAGCTTCGTCCATCTGAAGATCTTCAACTTTAAAAACGGACTGAATCTGAAGTTAGAAAGCTTTACTGCACCTTTGTCCATCGGCGCCCCAACGATAATGCCTCCCCCTCGTACTCTGCCTGCAACCTTGCCCCGCTGAACCTTACCTTCTCAGAACCTTTTCTTCTACATTCCTCCTAAGTCTGTAGGTAAGTTTCGATGTGGCCCAATCCACTTCTTGGATCTGACCCGCGCTCCATCCCGGTCACCCATATTGTTTTACTTTTACCCGTTACAAGTGACTAGATGTCCCCAGTTGGTGCTTTGATCTTTTAGGGTTTAGTTTTTACCTTAAACTTAAAAAATTCATAACCCCAGTTCTGCTGATTGGATTTTTGTCATTTGGGTTTCAAATAATTTATTAAAATGTACACTATTTTTCTAAATTAGTGTCAGATTTCTCTTGTGTTGTGTTTTCACTTTATAACTGTGTGCTGCACAAATACTTTACACATTGAAACAATGTTAAACCTGGCTGCCTTTTTGTGTCAAGCTACCAAAGGTTAAGCACAGGTTAATTTAGTGACTTTAGTGATTCACCCTGACAGGGATTGTGGCTGTTGCTTGACTAGGGACCATCTCCCATTCAACCAACAACCCAGTTTCTCATATATAGCATGTGGCAATGGGGACCCACAATGGAAGAAAAACCTAAAAACCTAAATGTTTCTTATCACAATTGTGACACTTGCAGCTAGGCCTGGGTTTTGGCCTGTAGTGATTTGCAAGCTGAGATTTCTAAACAAATGCTTATGATGTTAGTAGCAATCTATATTCCCCAAAGTTTAAAACATCTGTTGGCTAAGCAGAAAATGGTTGATGGTGACACACATGACCAACATTGAGCAAAGTCTGTCCACCTACAGCCCCTTGAGATGTTTCCTTTGTCTGATAACCACAAGCCACAGACAAGTTTATTGTGCCATAAAAGCCCCCTTAAACTTCTCCAAAATGTGACATCCCAAAACACACCATCCTTCCCTGAAAAATCCTTCCTTCTTATTCCTTCACAGCTCTTTCCTTGTCTTCCCCAATCACTCGCTCATGCCCCACCAAACCACCAGCATCTCCAAGCCACTTGCTCTTTGCCAGCTCCAAACCCCAAGATTGTCTATTCCCTTCCCCTGTGATTACCCAAGGGGGTAGTTTCACCTGCTCCTGAACCACCAACCCCCAGAAGCTGCCAACATTTCTTCAATTATACCAGCCAGTCCTACCTTGGCAATTTGTAATAATCATCTTCCCCATATCATGTGACAAATAATAGCATCCCAAACACTTTGTGAAGCAATCACTTACCAAAAATGTCCTTAAATAAACCATACTGCCCACCGGGTGCATGAGTCAGCAAAGTTGTACTCAATTGTACCAAGCCATAAATACGCCTGAGTCCCATCCGTAATAACCTATCCTGATATTCCCTGTCCCTTGTCGTCTACATCCCATTCCACAGCATGAAGCATCCCTAGAAAGACATCTTCGCTTTCCTTCCCCACAGGTTTCCACATCTTGGGGCACAGACACTCAGTCTTTCTCAGTACCCCAAATAATGGGTATGGCTTCCAGAAAGGTCTAGCTTTCTCAATGCCCTAGATGTGAACCATTATCCTTTCACTCTATTCCAGGCTCAACAGAATAAAATGCAACTTTTTTCAGGAAATACAAACCACAGTCAGCAATAGTGTCAATTCCATGATCAGTAGCTGCTGGCATGTACAGAGAGTGGTGGGGAAGGACACAAAAAAAGGAACGAAAAAAGTAGACTTATCTTACACGTGTAGCACAATGCCCTCCTCCCTCAGGTGTCTTCTGGAAGCTCTGGATGAAAGAAACTGCGCTACCCAAACCTGGCGCTGCACTCACAGCATGAGAGCAGCGCCAAGATTGGATAGAGAAGGCACTATCAGTGCTCCTAAGAGCACTGGAGGCCTGCGATTTCTCTAACCTAGCTGTCTAAGACAGCTAGGTTAGAAAAGTTTAGAATGCGCATGTCTGGCTGACCGTCCCAAGATAGCCGACCAAAGAGACATGCACATTTTAAAGCACACAGCTCCCTGATGCTGCCGCTTGGCAGGATTGGCCCCACCCCATCCTGACACTTAGTTCAGGATAGGTTGAGAAAAATAAAATGGCTGTAAATAAACTTTAATACCATTTTATTTATCAGATCTGGGGCTTGTGGAGCGATGTTCCTCCACTCAAATGGAGGAGCCGCCCCTGTCCAGGATGAGGATGTTGCTCATTGTATGAACCACGAATGCTCTCTGGCTTTGCGGCACTTGTTTTTTTAATGTGGAATGCTTGTACTCGTACTGCACATGCAGTGCTTCCTTTGTGTGAGTCAAGGAAGTATGTACCAGATTTGTTCTTTCTGCCCAAAATGTTGCAGGTTTACAATGCCGCTAACTAAAATCTAAGAATCTTTTAGGATGTGAAGAAAGCTTACTCTGCCTTTGTTGTACTGATTGTTTGTGAGAAATGTTTGAAGTGACATTGCCATCTCTGCACTTTCTGTAAGAGTTTGTGTGAATGTGGGTGAGAATAAACCTGCTGTGCCTTGTACATACTTTTTGTGAAGGAAGATGGCAGCATCACTATCCATGCTATGCTTGTGTTGTGCAGGGGAGGGAAGTGTGTGCTGACATTTTGCACCTGCTATTCGGGAGGAAAATGTGCACAGCTGCTCTGCATATAATTCCTATACCACTGCTGGTGCATGTATAATAACGAAATGTTGTTAATTAGAATGATGGTGTTGCACTTTTATGTCACTTTCCTTCCCAGCAACTGAAGGTTCGCAAATACAAGTCCTAGTCAACATGCTTCCTATTGCCACCCTTTACACGGCAGCCAGATAGCAGAGTCTTCACCTCCAGACACTTTCTGATCTTTTTCTACCTAATGTGGTGCCACCCCATCCTTAGCAACCCCTCCTCATGCATCATTTAAAAGCTAGCTGTAGCCTGCACCTCTGCTACCATCTAGACCCCAAAAGGATCACCCAAAGACATGGACGCCACAAACTCTTCTTTTTCATGCAAACTAGACTGCAGTGTGTGAGAAGAGGGTTTCTCAGTTCAATAATAAATGTATGGATATAGCTCATCTGTTTTATCATTCAGAGAGAAGGGGAGAAGAGTGTGGTGGGACATGAATGGGGAAAGAGGCTTGTGACCTAATGTTCATCTCACAGAGGACAGTAAGAAGGTTCTTTGGCAGTGATCAACTGCCTCTCTTTGCATCCCAGTCACTACACCCTTTCCCTGATCCAACCGTTCCAACAGAGGGTGGACTGCAGCCTGACCAAGGCAGTGCATGGGTTGCAATAAAGAAAAGGAAGAAGCTGAGGAGAGACCTACGTGCAGCAATGTCAGCCCTCCTGACAGACAAAGTGGTCTGAGATGTCTGTCAGCTGCATGCAGGCCTGTACAGACATAAAATGAAATAAATACAAGTTAGAGAACATACTGAATAACTAAGACCTGATTAGCTGAACTAGAGGAAAGACCTTCTGGCCAGTGACCCCACTCTCTCTCCCCGCATCCGCTTGTCCATTCGTTGCCACTGCCTGCTGCGAGCAGGGTTCAAGACCGCTCTCGACCCGCTATCTGCCTGCCCCTTGTCCTTGCTGGTATTCTCTTCACTCTGCTTTGCTTTGTTCTTAAGTATTTGTCTTTCATTTAATTGCTGTCTCTTTATTTTCTCTGCCTTGCCTTGTTTTTGAGTATTTTGTCTTTTGTTGGATTCCTTGTCTCTTTATTTTTATTCTGCCTTGCCTTGTTCTTGAGTATTCTGTCACCCCTGTGCCTGTAGCCCTCGCCCCGCAGCCACCCCCGCGGCCCCTCCCCCCTTGCCGCTTCCCGCCTCCAAGCTGCACTTTCCCTCCCCTATTTAATGCCGGCCGCTGCTCGGATGATCGAGCGAGTCCTCCGACCTTCTGGCCAGTGACCCGCTCTCTCTCCCCGCAGCTCCGCTTGTCCGTTTGTTGCCGCTGCCTGCTGCGAGCAGGGTTCAAGACCGCTCTCGACCCACTCTCTGCCTCCCCCTTGTCCTTGCCGGTATTCTCTTTACTCCGCCTTGCCTTGTTCTTGAGTATTTGTCTTTCGTTTAATTGCTGTCTCTTTATTTTCTCTGCCTTGCCTTGTTTTTGAGTATTTTGTCTTTTGTTGGATTCCTTGTCTCTTTATTTTTATTCTGCCTTGCCTTGTTCTTGAGTATTCTGTCACCCCTGTGCCCGTAGCCCTCGCCCCGCCGCCACCCCGGCGGCCCCTCCCCCCTTGCCGCTTCCCAGCTGCGCTTTCCCTCCCGCCTCCTCTATTTAATGCCGGCCGCTGCACGGATGATCGAGCGAGTCCTCTGACCTACTAGCCAGTGACCCGCTCTCTCTCCCACAGCTCCGCTTGTCCGTTCGTTGCCGCTGCCTGCTGCGAACAGGGTTCGAGACCGCTCTCGACCCGTTCTCTGCCTGCCCCTTGTCCTTGCCGGTATTCTCTTCACTCTGCCTTGCCTTGTTCTTGAGTATCTGTCTTTCGTTTAATTGCTGTCTCTTTATTTTCTCTGCCTTGGCATGTTTTTGAGTACTTTGTCTTTTGTTGGATTCCTTGTCTCTTTATTTTTATTCTGCCTTGCCTTGTTCTTGAGTATTCAGTCACCCCTGTGCCCGTAGCCCTCGCCCCGCCACCACCCCGCGGCCCCTCCCCCTTGCCGCTTCCCACCTCCCAGCTGCGCTTTCCTCCCCCTCCCCTATTTAATGCCGGCCGCTGCACAGATGATCGAGCGAGTCCTTTGACCTTCTGGCCAGTGACCCGCTCTCTCTCCCCGCAGCTCCGCTCGTCCGTTCATTGCCGCTGCCTGCTACGAGCAAGGTTCGAGGCCGCTCTCGCCCCGCTCTCTGACTGCCCCTTGTCCTTGCCGGTATTCTCTTCACTCTGACTTGCCTTGTTCTTGAGTATTTGTCTTTCGTTTAATTGCTGTCTCTTTATTTTCTCTGCTTTGCCTTGTTTTTAAGTATTTTGTCTTTTGTTGGATTCCTTGTGTCTTTATTTTTATTCTGTCTTGCCTTGTTCTTGAGTATTCTTTCACCCCTGTGCCCGTAGCCCTCGCCACGCGGCCACCCCGCGGCCCCCCCTTGTCGCTTCCCGGCTCCCAGCTGCGATTTCCCTCCCCCGCCCCTATTTAATGCTGGCCGCTGCGCGGATAATCGAGGGAGTCCTTTGACCTTCTGGCCAGTGACCCGCTCTCTCTCCCCGCAGCTCCACTTGTCCGTTCGTTGCCGCTGCCTGCTGCGAGCAGGGTTAGAGACCGCTCTCGACCCGCTCTCTGCCTGCCCCTTGTCCTTGCCGGTATTCTCTTCACTCTGCCTTGCCTTGTTCTTGAGTATTTGTCTTTTGTTTAATTGCTGTCTCTTTATTTTTCTGCCTTGCCTTGTTTTCGAGTATTTTGTCTTTTGTTGGATTCCTTGTCTCTTTATTTTTATTCTGCCTTGCCTTGTTCTTGAGTATTCTGTCACCTCCGTGCCCGTAGCCCTCGACCTGCCGCCACCCCCGTGGCCCCTCCCCCCTTGCCACTTCCCACCTCACAGCTGCGCTTTCCCTCCCCCTCCCTCTCCCCCTCCCCTATTTAATGCTGTCCACTGTGCGGTCGCGCCGCTGGTGCGCCGAAGGCGTGCCAAAGGCAAGCCCGTCCGCGCCCGTCCGCGACCCGACCGCGACCAGCGCCAGAGACCCTGGATCTCCGACCATCCACCGCTATGACTCAGCCGCCCTTCTCGCACTCAACCCCGGAAGAAACAACAACTGCCAGCAGTCCATGTCGAAAACAACCCACAGCCAATTCTCCTGCCGCCACTGCCGCCAGACCTTCACCACCGCCCCTGCCGCCAACACCGCCGATGCACTGAAGTACATCCTCCTCAACGTGCGCTCCATGCATCGACACGCCCTTGAGATCTGGAACCTCCTTGACACCCTCTCACCCAACGTCACCTTCTTCACAGAAACCTGGACCAACGCCTCCTCCACCCCCGACATTACCATCACCATCCTGGACGGATACAAGATCCAGAGGAAGGACCGCCCCAAGCACACGGGAGGAGGACTCTCCATTGCGCACAAAAACTCCCTCCGCCTCTCCACCTCAAACGACACCTTCTCTGCCGCCGAACACCTGCACTTCCAGGTCCAGACCAGCCTCGTCTACAGACCCCCCGGCCCCCGCACCCCTTCACCTCCACCATCACCGACCTCATCGCACCCCACACCATCGCCTCAATGGACTACATACACATCGGAGACCTGAACTTCCACCTCGACAACCCCAGTAACCACAACTCCACCACCCTCCTAGACAGCCTCGCCAACATCGGACTGAAACAACTCATCACCATGCCCACCCACAAGGTAGGACACACCCTCGACCCCATCTTCGCAGGGGGAAACAGAACCCACTTCGGCCACACCACGCAACCACCATGGACGGACCACCACTGCATACACTTCTTCATCAACAAACCTAAGTCACCCAAGCGTACTCCGTGCCCTCTGCGAAGAAACTGGAACAGAGTCACCGAGGAGCAGCTCAACTCCACCCTCAACCGCGACACCCCCACCGCCACAACCAACGCCAACCTCGCAGCCAAGGGACTCCATGCTTGGATCTCCAGCTGCGCAGACAAGCTCGCCCCGCTACCCAACTCCGACAAACAGCGCCAGAGGAAAGCCACCTGGTTCACCGTTGACCTCCAAGACGCCAGACGCACCTGCAGACGCCTCGAGAAGAACTGGCGAAACAACAAGATGCCCGAAGACCGCACCACCTACAAAGACGCCATGACAGAATACCACCAACACATCAGAACCACCAAAAGAACCTTCATCCACAGCAAAATCCCCACCAACGGCAGCAACTCCAAGGAGCTCTTCACCGTCATCCAGCAATTCACCAAACCCCCAGTGAAACCACAGACATCACCCCCTCCCAGGACCTCTGCGACAAGCTCGTATCATACTTCCACCTGAAAATCAAGAACCTCTACGACAACTTCAATGACCTAACACCTGACTTCGCAACCACCCCTCCCCCAGCAACATCTGTCAGCCCACCATCGCCTCCTGGACACCAGTCACCACCAAAGAGACCGCCTCCACCATGAAAGGCATCCACTCGGGGGCCCCCACGGACCCCTGCCCATCTCACATCTACCACAGAGCCGCCACCACCATCGCCCTGAATTACGATGCACCATAAACGCCACCTTCATGACAGGCACCTTCCCCGATGACTGGAAATGCTCAGAGGTCTGTCCCCTGCTTAAGAAACCCACAGCAGATCCCACGACCCTAAAAAACTACCGGCCCATCTCTCTCCTCCCCTTCATGGCAAAAGTCGCGGAGAACACTGTCAACGCACAGCTCACAAAGTTCATCGAAGACAACTCCATCCTCGACCCCTCCCAATCTGGATTCCGCAGCAACCACAGCACCAAGACCGCCCTACTCGCTGCCACAGGCAGCATCCGCACCCTCCTCGACCAAGGCCACACCGCAGCCCTGATCCTACTTGACCTGTTAGCAGCTTTCAACACTGTCTCCCACTGCACACTCTCTGCCAGACTACAGGACGCCGGCATACAAGGAACTGCCCTCAACTGGATCCACTCGTTCCTCACAGGCAGAAGCCAAAGAATCAGACTGCCACCCTTCCTCTCCCAACCCACGGAAATCAACTGTGGAGTACCCCAGGGATCATCACTCAGCCCTACCCTCTTCAACATCTACATGGCCCCCCTGGCTGCCATCATCAGACAACACGGCCTCAGCATAGTATCCTACACTGACAACACCCAGCTCATCCTCTCCCTCACCAAGGACCCCACCACCACCAGACTTAACTTCCAGGAAGGAATGCAGGATGTCGCATCCTGGATGAGCAACAGCTGCCTAAAGCTCAACTCAGAGAAGACAGAAGTCCTCGTACTCGGAGCAACCCCATCAGCATGGAACAACACCTGGTAGCCCACCGCTCTCAGCAGCCCTCCGACCCCCACGGACCACGCCAAAAACCTCGGCATCATACTGGACACCTCCCTCTCCATGAACAAGCAGGTCAATGCCGTCACATCCAGCTGTTTCAACACCCTCTGCATCCTTGGAAAGACCTTCAATTGGATACCCCCGGAGTCAAGGAAGACAGTCACCCACGCACTCAGATTGGACTGCGGGAACGCCCTTTACGCTGGCATCAACAAGTCCCTACTCCGCAAGCTCGAGACTATACAGAATACTGTAGCCAGACTCGTCCTCGGCATCTCCCGACACGAGCACATCAGCCAACACCTACGGAACCTCCACTGGCTCCCCGTCGAGAAGAGAGTCACATTCAAGATTCTCACCCACACCTACAAATGCCTCCACAACACAGGACCTCAATACCTCAATGAGAGAATCGCTTTCCACATAGCCAAACGAAACCTCTGATCCACCAAACTCGCCCTCGCCAAAACCCAGCGCATCCACAGAGCCAGAACAGGGGGAAGAGCCTTCTCCTACATCGCAGCCAAGACCTGGAACGAGCTCCCTATCAACATCAGATGTGCCCCCTTCCTGAACACGTTCAGGAAAGCGCTCAAGACCTGGCTTTTCGACTGAACGGAACTGCTATTTCTCCCCCCCCCCAGAACCTTGAGACCCTCACGGGTGAGTAGTGGGCTTACAATTCCCTGATTGATTGATTGATAATGTTGACACAGCAGATGAGGGATATATTTGCTGTACATTGTTTCCTTCAATGACTTGTTAGGATTAGGATGTTTATCAGAAGTCAGTTAGACATTAGGAAAGTCAGAGCAATGTGGTCTTTTGGAATGTAAATTGATTGTGAATTGCAGGGGGAAAATTTGAAAGATGTGAAAGACCTCTACCATACCCAACATCAGAGTCATCCTGCCATTCCAGAAGGCTGTGCCACTACATACAGACTCCTCTGTTGGGGAAGTTGTTTTGAAGAAAACTGTCACAGGCCAGGCAATGTAATTACCTTAATGCTTCATATTAAAAGCATTAAAGTCATTACCTTTACCAGACACTTACAGTGCCACTAAAACTATTCATTTGGGGCTTCAGGCATTTTTTTCACCTGAGATGCAATCCTGACTTCACTCCACTGGTGAAAAAACAGTGGGTATTTGCTATTTTTATTTTCATCTGAAATTTCTGCCACCGTTTGTTGCAATGTTCAGTTTGGATTACTTCAACCCCATCTATACAAGCTTCAAATTTAGACAATCTGTTAACTCCTGACCATTCAGACTCTACTGCTTCTTTCATATTTAGCTTTCACCTCCATCCTCATAGAAAACCTGCATCAGAGTCCTGCATCAGTTTCCCTTATAAGATCCAAATATCAATATATTGGAGAAAATGGGCAACCCTCTGATTTGACCTTAGGTTTGACAGATGTGCAAGAACTGTCTTTTACACATGTGACATATACTTGCGGGTAAACAAAAGCACCTGCCACAGTAACCCTTTTTCATGAATTTTAGGGGACTTCTTTACCCACAGGATGGTCAAATGTTCCATTTTTTCCATTTGCTATCAAACCAATCATGTGTTGGTCCTTTGAAATCTTTTTCTCTTCTCACTAAGCTTCTAACTTCATAAACATCATGAAAACAAAGAGGACTATTGGAAGGATGAGCAGTTAGAGCACTGGGCAGAAATTACATTTCATCAACACCCACCTCAAGCCTTCGCAAAGCTTTGTTTTGATTAAACAGTTGAATTCCCCTGGACTTCACCAGTTCCAAGGCAGCTGCTAGGCACCAACCAAGGCAGAAAGCCAGCCCTGTAACCGGGGGAGATGCACATGGAGAGGAAACCACTGCATCTGGGGTGATCCTCAGCAAGTGGCCAGTTCGCATCCAGACCAACACAACTCTTAGAGCCAACCCTTATCCCAAAGTTTTGGATCTGACATGATGACTTCCCTTACCTGCATTTTTCCATGATACCAGAGGCTGTTCACGTTGGAGACCTGATGTAAATATGGATACAGCCCAGTGTGAGAATTATACCATTGCCCCTGGATTTTCAAGGATCAGCGACTGTTCACCAAACACCTCTGGAGCTCTTTCCAAGTCTTGGGACCTCTGTCAGTCTGAACCCATTCCAGGGTGCTCTCCCTTTCACAAGGAAATGATTGGTCCCACTGTCATTTGCAGCATCATTTTCTTTACCACACTGGATGCCGTGAGTGAAGGCTGAGCAGTCAAAACTCCGACTCCACAACATGTAAGACCTCTTTTTTGGTCCTGCTTCTAAACTGTTTTATTGACTAGCCTCAATGTCTCACTCTCTGATTTACTGTGAAGTATATTTTACTCAGGATTTCCAATTGAGAATATCCATTTAAAATTGGCAATTCACCAAACGAGATTTGGAATAGGTAATTTCTGTGGCTTAACCAGCATTTAAAAATATATAACAAACAGATAACATGAAGTTGGGGCAGCGAACAACCAACATGTCATTTGAAGGAAAGGGGATTTTGAAGTGATAAAGAAAAAAAAAAGAGTGAAGATATTTAAGATTTTTCTTAAATGAAATATCCTGTACACTTTCTAACAGCTGAAAAGCAGCAGAGATTGTATTACAAAAATGACAGCAGTTTTTCCCACTGTCTTTGCAGTTGAACCTTTTGTTGTGCTTATAAAACTGCAAATCCTTTATTTCTTGGCAGTCTCCGACATCCTTAATATACGCTCTGCTGGAGCAAAGTAAGCATGTTAATTCCAAGGTGGTGCAAGTTCGGAGTACAAGAATCAGCACTTTTAGTGAATTGTGTGTGTCTGATTAGAAGAGATTAAGAACCAGTAAGGACCAATGGATCATCCCATTTTGCAACAGTTTTACAATACCCATATTCAGGACAGGTGATTGATGGTGATCCAGCGCGGCTAATATACATTTCTCCTTATGGCACCAAAATCCAGAAAACACCTACACAAAACTTATATCGGTGGGGCCCATGACACCGCATACATACATTCATTCAATTTCTGGATTAAACGTCAAGGAGAAAGAGTTGCTGGACAAGCGGGATACCTTATTAAAATAACAGAATTATCCTATACATTATATACATTAACTTTGAATCCTGTCGGTTCTAAACATCAAGCTACTTCGCTATTCGGTCGATGGACCAACTAGTAGAATCAGTTGATGGTGATTAAGACCAGCTCAATCACAATTGAAACCTTTAACATTTATTAAATCATAAACTCTGTTTAAAGAACCACAGACTTATTTTAGAGTTAAAATATAATTTTATCTAAAATTATTCAAGAAAATAAGTAATATTCTTTATTAAGCAAAACATTTAGAAATATCAATAAACATTTTAAGAAAAGTTTTAGAAAATGAGAAATTATGCATTACCCTCGGCCAACGGGCGATGACAAGAATGGTTCACCAAAGAAGATGAATCACAGATCACAGGATAGGACTCCCAAACTGACTGACTGTCCCGCTAACCTCCTCGGACGCACCTCCCGGGCAAAATTCCTGCAACGATCTCGTTCCTTCCCCAGTCAAAGTTCAAAGTCCAAAATGACAGAGTCTCTCACAGCATCAAGGTGGAAAAATAATAAGCACGTTTTTTTCACGTCAGAGCAGAACCTCTTATACCCTACTTTCTGGCTCTCTACACTCAAAAGTTGCAATCTTTAGGGGCAAGAATCACGCTAATTGGTCCATTGGAGGGGTGGTGATGGTCACCTCATCGCCCTCCTTGTTCGAACCGGTTTGGGGACAATAAAGCACACAATAAGTTTCATGACCACGTTTATCCAAAAGTAGTCCAATTTGTTCATCCATTTTGCAACATTCTTCGATGGTCACACATTAGTTCATTCTCTGTTGCTTGTCTTTTCCATCCGTTCCCAGGCATATATGCTGAATACTTGGCACGTTTCTTCATTGCAGGTCAGATTGGCCTTGACATCTCTCACTCCGAGCACAGGCCGCATACACGTGACTGGAACATTTGTACTGAGGCTGCGTGGGGGCCATCTTGTTTAACACACGCGATCTCGTCCTTTCCAGTCGGCCATTTTAGAAGCATGGCCTAGCAGGCCCGAACGAAACTAATATAAGAACAAACATAATAGTAATTAATATATGGAAAATAAGCCTTTCTGTTTACCACCCGCCATTCTAAAGACCCACGTTAGATATTACCTAGCAGAAGCGACATTTAAAGCCATTTTACTTACCATCTGCATTCTTTGCCACATTACAATTCTATTACGCAACACAAATCATGCAATTCACTCCATTCACTACGCAAATCACAATACTAATATTAATTGCTTCGCATTTTGTAAACAAATTAGAATTTGTCACATTTAGCAGTTTGCCCACGTATAATGTCTACTAAAAGTGTATTTGTTGATTAATTCATGCGTTTTCAAACGGTTAGTACCATTAGTGTTATGAGGTCATTAATTTCATAGGGGTACACAAAATATTTTGTTTCCCCTGCTCCATCAATTCCCCCCTTTGGTGATTTTTAACATCACCACTAAAACCTATACATTTTATCAGATAAATGTTTCTTGTCCACTTGCATTTGTTAATTTAGACAATCGTGTTCTTTCCATCTTGTCTTTTAGACCTTTTGTACATGTTCTCTTTAAACTCTTCCAATTCGATCTCTCCCATCTCCCGTTCTCTTTCTTTATTTTTCTCATTTTCTCTTTTTACTTTATTTTGTCTTTTTCTTCTTTTAATACACATATATGCTAATCTCAATACAGATATTATCACTATTACTAAAGTCACTGGAATTAGTATTTTCCCAATAAGAGCACTACCTATTTCGGTGAACCATTTCTTCATTGAGATAAAACTTTTACCAAGTCTCTCCCAAGCACCTTCAACCTCCAGTGGGGCAATTTCTTTATGCAAATCAGTAATGTTCTTTATATAGTTCTGTATATTCTGACTTTTGTCTGGAATGTAAGTGCAACAATGTTGTACTTTCAGCATTCCACAGACTCCACCCTCTTTTGCCAAAAGAATGTCAAGGGCAAGTCGATTTTGCATCACCATAGCTCTCATGGCAACCATTTCGGTATTTACCATCAAGAACCCTCCAGCAGTATTCGTTGATAAACGATCTACTACTGTAGACAATTTCTGAATTTTGTATGCATTCAAAGATATACCCACTGCTGGTATCAATGCTCCAAAAATGTCACCTATTATTTCTGAGAAGCTTTCCCTCCTCCTACGGGTTAATGGTTTACCTATCTCGTGAATTCCTTTCGTTCCTCTTTCCACATGAAAAATCTTTGGAAAGACCAGGCCTAGATAGCATGTTCCGTACCAATGGTCCGGCAACCTATAATAAGCTTTATTTCCGCAAATGTAATAGATCCCTGGAAATACTGGATCTTTTCCTCCTTTGAATCCCCATCCCCCTAGAATTTTGTATGTATCTCGGCACTCACTAGAACCCACGAAATAGTTATCATACAAAGTGTTATCTCTACTAATACACAATTTTCCCTGTTGGGGCCAATCTAGAACCATAGCTGCATTTGTTTCCCCTTTGTCATAACTTCCCTCTTCAAACACCCAAGGTGGGGTTTTTGTCTTTTCTCCTGTTGCCTCTCTTTAAAATTTAGCCCTTCTGTCTTCTACCATGTCCAAGAAAACCTTTTCTTCTTTTCTTAACCCACAAGTAAGATTATGTCTAAATGCATATTCTAATGTTAATTCTTTTGTTTCTAGGAAAAATTCTCCAAGAATCTTCGCAACCTTCACCTTATTTAGTTCAGGGATTACGGGAACTTTAGCAAAAACAGCATCTATGTCAGTGTAGTAATACTCTAATTTACCAGTTTTATAAAATAAACTAGCTAAAAAACTACAAGTTATCCCATACGTCAAAGGAAGGTGATGATATGTCACACCTTCTGTTACAGACGCAGGTAACTGCATACATACGTAACAATCTCTCACATCCATTGTCTCCACATATTCATACAAAACTTTCGTGAAGACATTCTTGGAAAAATCAGTTATTGACTTGTCCCTATGGAAATCAGTACTATCTACCAGTGTTGCAGTGTTCTTTACGTTAAACTTTTTGTCACTATTCGTGTCATTCACAATTACTGATGTATTTTCTACAACTAACCTAAGTGGGATTATTATTGCCAAAATAAACCAGATAAGCATTAGAAAACCTGTACAATAGAAACACATCTTACACCATCTACGAAAAAACTCACATCTAGTTCTTCTATTCTCAGTGTCTACCATGTTGAACAATTACCTAATTTATATGTACAGAAAATACTTCCACACCTCAAGTGACTTAGCGTTGACTGGGATCAACTGCTTTTAGGGCACTTTTTGGTTTCTCAGAAATTTTCTTTGTCTTTAGTCAGTTTATATGTCTAGTCCGGTTTTCTCTCTTTGACTTTTCAAGGTTGGCGCATTTCACTCTCACCCATTTGTTCACAGTCTTTGTCTGGGTTCTCGTGACTGCTGTCCACTTCTTTAATGTCAGACAGTGCTATGTATACCCATTCAGGTGACTTGTATTTCAAGTTAGGTCTTTTCACTCTTTTGGGTCTCGGCAATTGTCTTTTATCTGTTTTTGTTTGTCTTTCTTGACTTGTTATTTCATTCACTTGTTCTGCATTGTCTTTGTTCAAATTTATTATCTTATAACTCAGTTTCTTAATTTCGTTGGGCCAATTGTCTCCTTTTCTTGGCCTTTTCACTTCTTTTTCATTTTCTCCTCGTTCCACCCTCCAAGTTCTCTTTCTTGGACCTATTCTTTGCCTTCTTTCCTCTTCACTTTCTTCAGATTCTGTTTCATATCTCACTTCACTTTCTCTAACCTTAAATTTTATGATCTCAGTCTCTTTGTCTGAATCTATACCTTCTTGTGTTTCTTCTGTTTGAAATTTTGAGTTTAATCCTCCTCGTGTTTCTTCCGCAATTTCCCCAATCTCTCTATCTAAATCTAGATTTTCCCGTGTTTCTTCTCCTTGAAATTTTGTCTCTAATCCTCCTCGTGTTTCTTCCGCAATTTCCCCAAACTCTCTATCTAAATCTAGATCTTCTTGAGTTACCTCTACATGTTCCGGAGGAATTTTCCTGTAACTTGTACTTGGCTGTTCACCATTACTGTCTATTAGTTCAGTTTCTCCTGTTTCAATATCAGTTCTTTTGTTTACTGATTCTTCTGTTTGTCTTTTACTGCATTCAGGTTGGTCTGTTTCAGATGCTGAACTAGTATCTGATATTTCAAGATGTCGACTTACATGTCGATCTTCAAGATCTGGAACTCTAATCGTTTCAGGTTCTGCTTCAGAGGCCGAACTGGTACCTGATTCTTCCAGATGTCGACTTACAGGTCGAGCTTCAGGATCTGGAACTCTGATGGTTTCAGTCTCTGCTTCAGATGCCGAGCTGGTATCTGATATTTCCAGATGTCGACTGTGAGAAAGTGCCCTCTTTCTTGCATGGTATGCCCCCACTTTTTGCTGAATTGCTGATGTGCTTTGACTGAGTGTGCCCTGGGCTCCTGCCAATCAGATACCCAGGGCCTGTGTTCCTTCCCTTAAACTGCATTAAGCCTAAACCCAATTGGCATCTCTGGCCACAGGTAAGCCCCTGGTAAATGGTACACCTGGTACCCAGGGCACTGTGACCAGAGAAGGCCTCCAAGGACTGCAGCACTTATTGTGCCACCCTTGGAGGCCCTGTACCCTGACACCCACACACTGCCTTTGCAGGCTGCGTGTCTTGGTGCAGAACAAAGTGAAGAGTCGACATGGCACACATCCCTGTGTGCCATGCCCACAAACCACTGCCCTGGCATACCTCAGTCACCCCTCTAGCTGGGTGCCCTCTGCCAGTGGTGAGGGTACAGGTGCATGAGCCCTGTGCCCCTACAGTACCCAGGTCCATTCCTGGGCACTGTAAGTGCAGTGCTGCCATTGAGAGTATATAGTGCTGGGAGTTTGTCATTACGAACTCCACAGCCCCATGATGGCTACACTGAAGACTGAGAAGTTTGGTATCAAACTTCTCAGCACATTAAACCCACACTGATGCCAGTGTGGGATTTAATGTAAGATGCACGACAGAGGGCAACTTAGAGTTGCCCCCTGAACCTAACCCACAATCCACGTCTTGCCTGAGAGGCTGCCTAGGCTGCCACCCAGCAGACATGTTGCTGGACCCCAGGGTAGAGAGCCATCCGCGCTCCTGGGCCTGCAACAATGCTCATCCTGGGCGAGGTGCTAGGTCTCCTCCCCCAGGATGGGCAGGGGGAAGCTTCAAAGTAATGCCGCCTTTGTGAGCCTCCCCAGACCACTTGCTGTACTCAGCAACTGGTCCCCACCGGTTCTAGCCCCCACTCTGGCGGGAAGACTGGCGGGAAACCCCAAGTGAGGAAAGGGGGTGTGCCAGCCTCTGCCAACCCCACCCCTCAGGTGGGGGAGGCAAGGTGAGGCACATCTCCGGGCTCTCGCCATCTTGAAGATGGGGAGCCCTGCCCAATCAGGACTAGGCTCCTGCCCCCTCCCACTGGAGAGTGGGAGGATAGTGGGTGTACCCACCCCAGGGCAGGGACCCATTGGTCCCTGCCCTTTACCTACCTGTAACGCCCCTAAATTTAGTATTTAGGGGCACCCTGAACCTTCCTTCCTCAGATCCCGAAACCGAAACAAGCAAGAAGAACAAGAAGAAAGAAGACCTGCCGTGCAGCTGCTAACAAGAGGAAGACACCAATTGACTTGGCCCCAGCCCTACAGGCCTGTCGACCCTCGAACCTGCTCCTGCTAAACCCCAGCGTCTCCAGTGGTCAGCAACCTCGAAAACCTCGGAGGACCTGACTGCCTTGTGACTCTAAAAGTCTGGGACTCCCATGAGCAGTGGTTCTGCTCAAAGCAAGTAACAAACCCCTGGTGCCAGCCAGGAACCGCGACTCCTGCACACTCTGCACCCGCCGAGCCCGGCCTGTCCCTGAGTGGACAAAGACCACAAGGACGTCCCCCCGGTGACTGTGACCCAGAATCCAGCACCCAAGGACCCTCCTCGACGCTCCTGACGATGCCTGCAGCCTCAGAACCAGGGACTCCTCTAACCCCGACCAGCAAAGGGTAAGATTTCCCGACGCGAAAAGACACCCCTGCACCCGGCGCCCTGCGGCCTCCTGTGGCCAACTCCGGGGTGCCTACCTATCCTCCAACTACCCAACTTACCTCTCGAAGTGGTGGTCGCACCTGAAGCATCTCCGTCCCCGAGCTTGCAGACTTTGTTCAACTTCCAGCTTCTCCATTGAAATACATTGAGCGCCCGACGGCTCAAAAGCACCCTGCACCCAGCCGCCCGAGTGCCCCTGGAAGTGCAGCATCTATCCTATTCTACTTCCCCACTTGCCCTTTGTAAGTGACCAGGAGCCCAGCTCCCACAGCTGCGTGGCCTGCCTGCTAGCAGCCACCAACCAAGGGCCCCCTGCCCGCCATAGGCTAACATTGGGCCTAACTCACTCTGCACCCGGCCGCCCCTGTACCGCTGAGGGTGTACCAACTGTACCTACCTGACCCTGGGGGACCCCTGAGTCTATGCCCAGAACCTTAACTCTGCCAGTCGAGTACTTACCTGAAAGCCGATAACCTACATTTTCTCCATAGGGTAACATTGACTGGTTTCACTGAAATTTCTTCTAAGTGTCGAGTTTTGAAACTTTAAAATATTCACTAAAAATCGTCCGATCAATGAAAACGAAATTACTCACCTGTTATCAGGAGAGATCCCAGTGCTGGATCCTGGTGCCCAGCACTGACCCTGAAAAGCAATTACAACTGTACTTACCGATAACTTGATTTTCCTCCATAGGATAACATTGCCTGTTTTTCTCCAGAAATTCTTCTAAGTGTCGATTTTTGAAACAAACAAATATTCCTTAAAAATCGCCTGTGAAACGAAAACGATTTCTTCCAACTGTTTACAGGAAATGCACCAGGGCTGAATCCAGGATCCAGCCCTGAGTAAGAAAATCATACGCAAAGTAATTGATATTGCATTTACTTAAAATTCCCCATTGAGCTCAATGTTATAATTGTGTTTGAATTGTGTTGCCTATTGCAACAACTGTAGCTATTGCCTTTAAAAATCTATTGTGTATTGAAAGTATATAACTAAAGCATCTCATTCTGAGAAAGTATTTTTATACCTACTTGTGGTTCTAAAATAAAACAACAATATATTTTTTATATACAAAACAATTGGCCTAGAGTTCAGTTCTTGAGTGTGTGAGACCATTTGCTGACTGAGTGTGTACAACAAATGCTTTACACTGTCCTCTGATACTGCCTTACTGCTCGACCAAGCTACCACTTTAGAGAGTAAGGTTATATCTAACTTTAGCCTCTGCCAAACCTCTGGGGACTGTGGACTCTGTGCACACAGAACCTTACTTTGGTTCAGTATATACAGAGCCACTTTCTTACATTGGTGGATCAGCGGTGGGATACAAACTTGCATTTGTTGGACTACATGGTTACCATCTGATCACACGACAGAACTTTTAAATTGCCTTTAGAATTCTGATTCTTTTAAATTGGCATTTTTTTCCAAACTACTAAAAGTCTTGTTAGGGCCTTGCTTAAGTCCCTTTAGAATTTTAGAAAATAAAAAGTCACTATAGTCAAGGGTAGAGGTGTTAGAACTTTTTGTTAGAATGTCTCAAGAAAAGAACTCAGCTATTAGTGAAGATAATAATGACATACAGGACCTGGTGGAGGAGCTCGACCTCACCCCTTACCTTCACTTGTCTTTCAAAGAAGTAAGGTCCTTATGTAAACTTAAAAATATACCAATGGGCCAGCATCCAACCAAACAAGGGCTCCAGGAGCTCCTGGCTGAGTATGCAAAGGCCCACCCCTCTGAGCATGGTGATGACCAAGCAGAGGAGGAAAGGAGTGAGGAGGATGGAGAGGGGAACCCACCTCCATCACTGCCTAGGGAAGAAAGGGTCACTGCACCCTTATTTCCAAGAGTTAACCTCTGGGGACCTAGGGGCCACACAGGTGGTTCAGGTCCCAGAGAGAAAAAACACACAAAAGGAATACTCTACCTATTCAATTTAAAACAGGCTATACGTCCTAATTTATTAAGTAGACCACTCTGGCTAGACCACCCATTCAAATATTCACATCAATCCAGATATTTTGAACATTACTAGATTTATTATTTTTTTGTTTTTTAATTTCGATTCAGTACAAATATATTGATGTATGTATAAAAATTCTCATGACAAATAAACAATAAGAACATCAGATCCCATTACAACCTTCCACTCACAACAGTCAAACAAATTCAAACTCATACATCCTCACACAAAACACCAATACATACATCGCATTTATACTACAAAAGCTTAATGTGCACCAAGCCCCCTCACTGTGTGTATCAGTACAGGTACAAAGATTCATTTAATTTAGAGATACAAAAATCAAACTTACTTTTTGTACAGTAAATATTATTAATGTAACCTGTTAACACTAAAAACTTCAAAGTAAATATAATCAGACACAACTATTTACACATCAAGAAAACACAATATTCCCCCAAACTTTTTTTAAAAAGAAATGACTCAGATGTATTCATTGAGGGAACTTATTCTCAGCGCCGACGCACGTTTCGGTGAAACACCCTTTCTTAGGGTATCACCTTCATCAGGGCGCATATGCTGTATGCTCAAACTGGGAAGGTAATGGGACCTGTCAAAAAGGCAAAATATGCATTATACTGTTACTATGCTATACATATAGATAATTATAATCGATATAAGGTCCATGACTTGTAGCTTTAGTTTAATTAATACAAAGACATTTGTAAAAATCGGCAATCAATTGAAAAATAATGGTCAATAGCACAGAGGGTCAAATACATGATAAGTTACATTCAAATTGTCTAAAGAATCTATAGAGAAAGATAAATGCACACAAAGCAATACAAGCTAAATAATGGAAATGTACAAAGAAAATAGAAAAAGTAAACAAGGAATGAAAAAATGAAGATGTAGATATAAAAGCCTAAGGTAAACTGAAAAGCCCAGATGTCTGACTCTGCATCGTGATTCAATCGAAACCCAAAATCCTAATCGCAGCATACAGCTGCCAACGTATGAATAACTACCACCCACCAAGGCCGAATTCTTGTGCTAAAAGAAAACGTGGATATGGAGAATACATACCTGCCTAGCTGAAGATGTAAACTAATAATGAAAGGAATTTTCTCTAGCGCCGAAATACAAGGGCCGCTGTTAGTTTTAGAAATTTTCTCAGGCGCAGAAACAACAAGAATCGCTGCTCGTTACAGAGTGTATCACCTGTAATAAAGACGAAACATGTGCTATACAAAAGGAATCTATATATATTTTTTTTATTTATTATTGATTTTTTTTTGTTGATTTTTTGTTTTTGTTTTTGGTCTTTAACCCCTTTGCTGCGGGGGTAATTCCCCCACGGTGCGGGGGAAGCGGGGGGTGAGTGCGGCGCCGCGGTGCTCGTGGCGAGACCAGCTCGTCATGAGTCACAGTGGAGCTGTGCTCATGACGAGCTGGTCTCGTCACAAACCCGCCCACTCATTAATTCTCCCGCACAGGCGGGGAATTAATCACGCGTGGGCGGTGCGCACCTGTTATGACGAGACCAGCTCGTCATGAGCACAGCTCCACTGTGACTCATGACGAGCTGGTCTCGTCATAAGCACCGAAGGGGTTAATATGAGGCCCTTATAGCAAATTGATGAAATACGATGGCTTCAATCCTTACCGTTCACGGTTTATGCTACTCTAAATGCTGAAATCCATCAGGTGGCAGCAGAGATGTAAAGACACGGAATGCGTTAATAATAGAAGCCGTCAGTTATAAAGGGGCACAATGCGGAGGCTAGTTTACTGATTTACTGAAAAACAAACAGTGTCGAAACATAGTGGCGTTAGAGGAAGGATTGTGACATAAGGTACCTGCAATGAGATGCTCACAATGCTCGGAGTCACATTCTCACCTCTATTCTATCGCGGAAGTGATGGAAATATTTATCGTGTTCATTCAGAAAGTGTTTAGATGTATCAAGTTTTCTGAAAGCATAGACAGAAACATACTAACACGTGATGGTATTGAGACAAAACAATAATGCGCTAAAAATGCTCAGAGGTACATTCTCACCTCTATACTAACGCGCAAGAGGCGAAAATATTTGTCATGTTCATTACGAACGCATTTAGATGTATCAGGTTGCTGATGTTTAAAAGACAAAAGAGTACCAAAAATAAAACATAGCAAATGCTAAAATATTGCGTGCGCTAAGTATAGATGTTAAAACAAAAGACGCTAAATAACTCATAGAATGGTACCTCCGTGTCAAAGATATCCCGCTCCAAGAGTATTTAAATATAGGAACGTAGTCAGGATAGATTTCCTGTTTCTGTATATCCAGGTACCAAAGAAAAAGGAGAAAGTAAAAATAAAAACAACAGTTATGGAGGTAACATCCAAGAGATCAGATGTCTCGTTCTAAGGTCAGGAAGCCCTAATAGTCCCGAACTAGCTTACCTAGATTCAAAAGAGTATGTTCCATGCGGCAACGACGGAGCAAAGCTTCCCGCTGGCATAAAAGGAAACGGCCCAGGAGGTGGGCTAATTGGTTCGAGCATTTACATAGCCCAATGGCTGCGTACGCAAGGGTCAAATGTTAATGCTAGACGTGTGGCTGACGGAGTTGAACGGCATTCCCACTATCATCTGGGTTTCTTAAAGGGATATAACTCCCGACGGTGCAAGAGATCCTCACGAATTCATACATATATGCAAGGATGGTAGTAAGGGAAACACGTGAATGTTACATCTTAACATGGTATCTTGGCAACTTGCTCAGCATTCCTTCCATGGTAACCAGGAGGCTGGGTTCTGAGTTGACCAGGAGAGAGAGCTGGCAGTTGCAGAGAGAGGACGTATCTGGGGGTTGTTCCTATGAACTTAAATAAAGTTCCTACTTGAATTAACTTGTCTGCGCTTCTTAAAAGTGGCGACGAGGATGGGATGTATTTCCCTGCGAAGGCAGACTTGTGTGTAATGCTGCATACACAATTTCTTCAACTCCCAGACGGCGAAATGATCTAACTGACAAGGAGCCCTATTGCTGTGCTGTTGACACGCCTTCAATCGAGGAGACTAGGATGAACGCCCTACCTGGAAACCTCATCTAAATTTTAGGCGCTTACTAAGAAGAGAAAGTAGAGTAAAAGGGCCACTTCTAAAGAAAAGAAGAAACGGAGCACTGATCATCTAGGTTCGGGTAAGAGTGATGAAAGACTTTGCCTGGCAGCTGGTGTTACGTGTGGAGTAGACTTTGCAAGCTCGTACTACGAGTGCACTGTGCAGACGTGTACACGGAATCCTCACCGTTGTACTTAACATATGCGAAAGTTTGACTATTGTGTACAGTGGCGAAGGAGAGAGAGCACGCCGACTGAGGTGAAGATAAATAATATTAAAGTCCTGAGCAGAGACCGGTTTCCCCTTCTCAGCCCCAAGTTTAATATCACCGTTGGGACCAGAGCTGTGTTGCTCACGCTGCATAACAAATTGTTAGTTTTTGAAATTTGACTCACCGGGTGCTCGTGACTTCTGCCTCTGCATTGTTGGTGTGCGTCATTGTGGTGGAACTTCCGTCTACGGAACTCATCACAGGCGCACTGTACTCTGGGAGTCGTTGTGCATAGTGACGCACTACCGTTGACTCTCTCTCCGTGTACAGCTTGTGGTTGCCACGGCAACCCGACGCGAACGCTGCAACACGATTAGAAAGATAAAATTTGATCGAAGGCTGCATTTCTGCCGAGCATAAGTGAAGGAGTTGCTCTGCTACCGGGAGCAACTGTAAAAATTCATACGAACAGCAAAGGAGATTCTGCAATCAAGGGCAACAGCGAGAATCCTTGCATACTGCAAGCGCTAAAAAGACTACGGTGACCACTTTAATTTGTTTAGCTTGTTATTTCTTATTAATCTGTTTCTTTCAGGTACTGACTGCAACAATTGACAACGGTGACTACTTTAATTGTGTTAATTTTTTTTTAATGGTTCAAGTTGGTCCATGTCAGATATACATCATTGACTGTTTATCGCTCCATTTGTATATGTCCATTGTGCAGCTAGGGAATCAATAATATGGATATGTCATCTATCACAGCGCCACCTAAATTTTTACAAAACCCCGGAGAACCTACCTTACCATGAGAAGATTGGATTGAATCATTTGAAACATATTTAGAGGCCATTGGTGGAGAGGATTTCATATCTTCCCGGAAGGTGGCATTGCTTAAACATAATTTGGGTATTGAGGGTAGAAAAGTATTGAAAACATTACCTATTGGCACTGACAAGAAACAGATAATCATCAAAGAGAATATCAGCGATGGTGAAAGTAAAGAAGAGAGTGAAGAGGGGAGTAAAAAGAAGAGGTTGATGTAGGCCAACAGTATGATGAGGTAATCTTTAGTGATGAATATATGGAAGTAGTTAAAGCACTGGAAGAAAATTACGGAAAAAAGTCAGTATAGTAGTAGAAAGACATAAGTTTTTCTCGCGATCCCAATTACCTGGGGAATCGGTCGAGCAATACATTTCCGTGTTGAGAACTCTTGCTTCTACTTGCAAATTCAGAGATCTTCATGAAGAAATCATAAGAGACCAATTCAAAAATAGAACAAACAATGCCAAAATTCAAGAAAGATTACTAGAAATGAAAGACCTTTCCTTGCAGAGAACCATTCATATGGCAAGACGAGTTGAAAACACTTCCAAGTACCTTAAAGAATTAAGTTTGGAAAAGACCAATGTCACCAAAGTGTGTGCTGTAGAGAAAATTCCTCCCAAAAAGAAAGAAAATAATACCAAAACCACTATCCCCAAATACAACAGAGTATGCTACAGGTGTGGCAGTACCAGACACACTGCTGATTCAGACAAATGTTACGCAACTAAGGAGAAGTGTTATAAATGTAAAAGGATTGGTCACTTAGCGCGCATGTGTAAGGCGGGTTCATTACCCACCACAAAATGGAAACGCCCTGTCAATACTATTAGAGAAAATTCTGATGATGAGAATTCAGATAATGATGGGGAGGTTGAAGTCATGGTTATTTGTGACAATGTCATTAATGATGTATCTGAAGGTTACAACCCACCCAAGTGTAACTTAGGCATTAATGGCACCAAAATAACTGTGTGGGCTGATTCATGCTCCCCTTATACCATTATAGATAAAAGCACATTGGAGAGGGTAGGTAGTCTCAAACTAAGTCTGCCTGATGTTGAACCAGTAGGGTACTGTGGGGTAAAACTTCCATTGTTAGGGTTTTTCAAATGTTCTTTGTCTCACAAAGGAAAGGTAGCTACCAGCAAGGTATATGTTGTAGAAAGGGGAAGAGCATTGCTTGGATGGTGTGAACAGAAAATGCTGGGTATTACACTAGACCCCAATCATCCACAACAAGTATTAGTCACTGAGGATGCTGAGACTATTAAATGGAGCACAAAATTCCCTAAATTATTTGAAGAAAAATTAGGTTGCTTAGTGAAATTTGAACACCGCATTGTACTTAAGCACAATAACGTTCCATGTGTGCATAAAGCAAGGAGTGTACCTTTTACACTTAGAGAAAAGTTGAAAGCAGAATTACAAAGGTTATGCAAGGCACAGGTTATTGAACCCATTGAGTCGTCTGAATGGCTTAGTCCGGTGGTTTTGGCACAGAAACCGGACGGCAACTTACGCATGTGTATTGATTTAAGAGATCTCAACCGTAACATTCTAGTTGACAGATACCCATTACCCCCACATTAATGAGATGATATCTTCTGTAAATAATGCCAAATACTTTTCACTGATCGACTTGTCTAATGCATATCATCAGATAAAATTGCATTCCTCTTCCAGACATCTTACTTCCTTTATCACGCCGGAAGGAGCCTTCCAATTCATTAGAATGCCATTTGGCCTAGCATCTGCTTCGGCAGTTTTCCAAAGAGTAATGAGTAGAATATTGGTGGGGTTACCTAATGTGTTGGTGTTCCAAGATGACGTGTTGGTGTGGGGGTCCAACCGTATTGAACATGATGCAACATTAACAAAAACATTGGAGAAGTTGCAAAATGCAGGATTAACAGTGGGAGTCAGGAAGTGCAAATTTGGTGTCAAACAAATTGACTATTTGGGGCACACTTTATCCAGGGATGGAGTTAAACCGAAAAAGAAATTACTAGATGCCATCACAAATGCTCCATCTCCTCAAGACAAAGAACAATTACGTTCTTTTCTGGGGCTTAGTGGAATTTTATTCCAAATTTGTGCAGCATTTTGCTGACAAAGTTCACAGGCTCAGAGTATTAATGAAAAAAGGTGTTAAGTTTGAATGGACGGACGACTGTCAAAGGGATTTTAATTCCATAAAGGAACAAATTGTTAAGGCTGTTTCGCTTAAACCATTTAATCCTTCCCATCAGAGCATAATTGTTGTGGATGCTAGTGCCTATGGATTAGGAGCAGTACTGATGCAAAAGCATTTGGGTCACGAACGAGTAGTAGCATTTGCATCCCGTACCTTGAAGGGTGCGGAAGCTACTTATTCAGTCATTGAGAAAGAAGCACTTGCATGCTGGTGGGGGGTAAACTACTTCAAGAATTACATATGGGGCACACGGTTTGAAATAAGATCGGACCATAAACCGCTTATAGAATTGTTTACCACTAAAGGTGCTGCCAAGGCAACACCTAGAATTGCCAAATGGATATTCAGGTTACAAGGATATGATTTTTCACTTCAGTATGTTCCCGGGATTCGGAATGTCAATGCCGATTGTTTATCCCGTTTACCTTTAGAATGTGATGATGATGAAGTTGACTCCAATGACGATTGTGTGGTAGCAAGTGTAGTTGAGTCATGTGAAGGTGCTATATCGTGTGATGAGTGGAAGGAAGCTGTAAATAACGACACCACTTTCAAGGAACTAATTATGGATCTGTCTAATCCATCTAGTTCTAATGGCTTGCTCAAGAAAAAATTTGGAGAGTTTTGGACGGTATGGACAGAACTTTCTGTTGTGGACGGTAGTGCTACGCAGGAGCGGTAGATTGGTTGTTCCGGAGAGTTTGCAGAATAGACTATTGAAATTATTGCATGAAGGACATGGCGGTATGCGGGCAATGAAGAGAAAAGCTAGAGAAACGTTTTGGTGGCCAGGGATGGACAAAAATATAGAGGAACATGTACGTGAATGCATGGAATGCATGTGCAGTGACAAAACTCATAGGGTAGAGGAATCGCTATTGCTTCAACTAATTTCCCTAGCAGACCATGGGAAAAGGTTGCCATGGATATTTGTGGTCCATTTTCGGTCAAGGGATTAAGTAACAAGTATGCATTAGTGCTGATTGACTATCACTCGAAGTGGCCAGAAGTGGCATTTACTGGAGACATTAAAGCATATAATGTCATTGAATTTTGTGACAGAATTTTTCGCAGAGAAGGATATCCAGACATATTAACTACGGACAATGGTCCACAGTTTATATCTAATGAATTTAAGACATACCTTACCACAATGGGTGTTATCCACCACACCACTGCTGTCTATAATCCTAGGGAAAATGGTCTCGTGGAGAGGTTTAACAGAGCATTAAAAGAATGTATACAATTGGCTGAACAGTGTGGTGGAAATTGTAAAGAGGCAGTGAAGGAAATGTTGTGGAGCTACCGTAATACACCACATTCAGTTACAAAAGAGTCTCCATTTAAACTCCTCAAAGGTAGGCAGCCAGGCACGAAGGCTGCTCCGGGTTGGATGTTCAAAGACTTCTCACGACCTGTGTGTAATAAGAGTTTAGAGAGTAGAGTAAAGAAATATCAGGATAAGTATGTGCACAGGCATAATGACAGGTTAAAAAGGAACAGTCGTGTTTTTGCAGCTGGAGATTGGGTAAGAACGTACAGTGTGGGATTACAAAAAAGGGGTCTATCAAAATGGTCTATACCTAAACGCATAACCAAGGTCATGGGTAATAGTGTTTGGTTGAGTGATGGCAAGGTGTGGAATATTCGCAGTGTAACCTTGTGCAACAAATTGGAAGTTAATACCTGGTTGGAAAAGGAAGGCCACAATCATGTGGAAAAGAGATCTGATGTTGCGAACTTTGACAAACGTGTCAGGATGATTCCAAAATGGCACAATGACTATGTAACTTATTGACATATCTGCTATGTAACTTATTGACATATCTGTTGCATAACATATTGCAAAGTGTCGTTGAATTTATTTATGTTACCATTCAAATTCTGCTTCTTATGTATTATTTTTCTTGTGATGTTATTTGTATATAATTGTTTTGGGTTGTTTAAGGAAAGAAGATGTGTTGCATCTTAACATGGTATCTTGGCAACTTGCTCAGCATTCCTTCCATGGTAACCAGGAGGCTGGGTTCTGAGTTGACCAGGAGAGAGAGCTGGCAGTTGCAGAGAGAGGACGTATCTGGGGGTTGTTCCTATGAACTTAAATAAAGTTCCTACTTGAATTAACTTGTCTGCGCTTCTTAAAAGTGAACATCAGCTATCACTTGATTCTCAAAAGTGACCAGGCCACTCGGATCTATAAGATAAAAAGTGATCAACATAACGGAGTTAGGCATACAGTGGGGGTCGAAGGACTTACATGGCGGTATTACCGCAATATTAAAAAACATTGGATAGACTCGCTGTCAGCGTTCAAGAATCCGTCTGCGCGATAATGACGCATGATGTTCCCATTAGGATAAAATTATATGCAAATATTGAGACCTCATCAGCTGTTTTACTGTTTGGTATACTAACAGGGGCTTACACATGGCTCATAAAGCCAGACCGCAGTCCCCCCTCGCTGGTGTAAAAATAAGTGGTCAATAGGGCAAATGTGCCTCCCATGTGTCAACTAAATAACAGGAACAAACTAATAAAAAGAGGAAGAAAAAAGATAAAAGAAAACAAGATAAATCCGCAATTGCTACTGTTCAAGTTCTAGAATATCGCATTTTCCCATGGTAGGGACTCGTTTAAACCCTTGTCCTTCGAGTCCAGCAAAAATATCCAGAATACTTCACGCTTTCTACGTATATTGATACTGTCCAAACCCTTCTGTGGACGTATTTTCTCCAAAATAGTCCAGCGGAGGTCCTCTTCCGTATGTTTTGCTTCTGTCCAATGGCTAACTAGGGGCGCTGTAGATTTGCCTCTCCTGATATTGGACTTGTGTTCTCCCAACCTGATTCTGCATTCTCTAGCCGTTTCCCCTACATATGTTAAGTTGCAAGGGCACAGGATTACATAAATACAGTTAGATGTCCTGCAGTTCGTCATTTCTTTAAGATGTATAGTGCGGTTGTTTATGCAGATCTGGTCACTCACAATGGCATTGGCACATGCATGGCATGTCCCGCATCTGTGGTTGCCTTTAATAGGGCATTCTCCTGAAATCGATTTTTGGGCAAATACTTTCTGGTCAGAAATCTTTGCCTTGACTAGTATATTCCTCAAGTTTTTATTCCTACGGAATGCGAAAAGTGGTTTAGGCATCCGTGGTGTTTGATTATGCAAATTCAATAAATGCCACTGTGAATTTACAATTTGACGGATTTTATTGTCAATTGATGAATGTTTTGTCACACAGACTAGTTTATCTGTCTGTTCTTGTTGTTTGGGTAGAAACATTGAGTCACGGTTGTAAAATCGTGCTCTCTTTAGGGCGTCTCTGATCATTCTATGGGGATATCCCCTTTGTAGGAATTTTTCTTTCACTAACTCCACATTTTGTAGATAATCCTTGATTGACGTACAGTTTCTACGCAGACGTAGAAACTGACTAAAGGGGATTCCATCTTTTTGGCTTCTCGGATGGAAGCTACCAAAATGGAGGAGCGTGTTCCTGGAAGTTGGTTTAGTGTATAAAGACACCGTCAGTTTGGAATCCAGGTGACCCACCCATACATCCAGGAACTCCAGTCTGTGGGTACTCCGGTGTGCGGTAAATTTTAGATTTACGTCTGCTGCATTGATCCATTGGATAAATTCGTCCAAAGCCTCCTGGTCGCCGCTCCAGACGAAAAAAATGTCATCCATGAACCGCGACCAGTCGCGGACATTTTCATAGAATGGAACAAGCTCGTAGTAAATGTTAAGCTGTTCAAAGAGAGGACACTGAGGATAGGACAGCCTTTTAGCAAGTTTGGCCAAAAGACTGGACCTAGAGACCAGACTCCTGGCTCTAGAGAAGGAAAGAAAGGAGATGGGTTTAGCACCCATCAATGGTGGCAGCAATACTAAAACTAAGGATAGGGAGGAAACTTCTGATCCTAAAATCCCCAAAGGGATTGTCCCTAAATTTGAGGAAGGTGATGACATCACAAAATGGTTCACAGCCTTTGAGAGGGCTTGTGAAATGAGAAAAGTAAAGAAACCTCTCTGGGGGGCAGAGACAGGCTTCTGACCCTCTCTGGGCCAGATGCAGGGTCCTATGACCTCATGAAGAAGACTCTGATTGAGGGATTTGGGCTCACCACTGAGGAGTATAGAATTAGATTCAGGGGCGCTCACAAAACCCAGACCCAGTCCTGGATTGACTTCGTAGACTACTCAGTAAAGACACAGGATGGTTGGTTAGCTGGTCATAATGTGCATGATTTTCCTGGACTTTACAATTTGTTTATGAAGGAACATATACTAAGTAATTGCACACATTAAAAGTTGCATCAGCATTTGGTAGACCTAGGTCTAATTTCTCCCCAAGAATTGGGAAAGAAGGCAGACCACTGGGTCAAGACTAGGGTGACAAGGACAACCACTGGGGGTGACCAGAAGAAGGTGGTTACAAAACCTCCCCAGGGGAAAGGTGGTGAGAATCCCCAAGATAAAAAGTCTGAGTCTTCTAAAGGGCCCCAAATACCTGTACAGGGGGTGGGTCCCAAACTACTCCCTATGTGCCTCAGCCTTATAGGGGGAAGAACTTTGATTCCACAAAGGTCTGGTGTAACAACTGTAAGAAGTTGGGACACTTAACTGTAGATAAATCTTGCCCCCACAACCAGGCCCCTAAGGCAACCAGTACAGCTACACCTGGGGTGGCAAGTCTACAGATGGAATCAACAGTGTGCCCAGAGCAAATCAGGATGCACACTGAAGCAGTTCTAGTTTCAGAAGGGGAAGTTGAGTTTGCCACTGTAGCTGTGTGGCCACCCAACTTAAAGAAGTATTTACAATACCCCTGGGTTAATGGAACTAGGATAGAAGCTCTGATGGATACAGGTGCCAGTGTCACTATGGTGAGAGACACACTGGTTTCCCCTGAGCAATACTTGATTGGGAAAACCTACCCAGTCACCAATGCTGACAGTGTTACCACTAATCATCCAATGGCTATGGTGACATTAGGCTAGGGGGGTTACTGGCCTGAAACAGGTAGTGGTCTCTCTAAAGTTACCAGCTGCATGTCTGCTAGGAAATGACCTGGGAACCTCAGCCTGGGCTGAGGTTGAGCTAAAGACCCATGCAGCCATGCTGGGTATCCCTGAATTGGTGTGTGTGCAAACTAGAGCACAGAGCAAGAGGAAGGGTGAAAAAGTAGGTTTGGAGCCTGAAAGAATGGCCCAACCAACTAAGAGAAAAGGTAAGAAGACTGGGGGACCAGCTTCTGTACAGCTAACCACTCAGGAACCATCTTCTCAGGGAGAGGACTTGGACACTCCAGAGGGATCTGAGCCCATGGAGCTTGACCCTTACCAGGTTGAACTCTTAGGCCCAGGGGGACCCTCTAGGGAAGAGCTGTGACAGGGGCAGCAAGACTGTCCCACTCTTGAAAGCCTGAGGTAGCAAACTGTTTCAGAAGCAAAGGGAGATGTCAGTGGTACCCACAGAGTTTATTGGGAAGAGGGATTACTGTACACTGAGGCAAGAGACCCCAATCCTGGAGCCACCAGGAGAGTGGTAGTGCCACAGAAGTACAGGGAGTTCCTCCTAACTTTAGCTCATGACATCCCCCTAGCTGGACATATGGGCCAAACCAAGACTTGGGAAAGGCTAGTTAGCCACTTTTACTGGCCCCAGATGCACCAAAAGGTGAAGGAGTTTGTCAGCTCCTGTGTTACCTGTCAGGCCAGTGGCAAGACAGGTGGCCACCCAAAGGCCCCCCTGATACCACTGCCTGTGGTGGGGGTTCCCTTTGAGAGGGTAGGTGTGGACATAGTGGGTCCACTTGAACCTCTCACAGCCTCAGGGAAAAAATTCATACTAGTGGTAGTGGATCATGCCACTAGGTACCCTGAAGCAATCCCACTTAGGACTACCACAGCTCCTGCAGTAGCCAAGGCCCTCATTGGTGTCTTCACCAGGGTAGGGTTTCCTAAGGAGGTGGTTTCAGACAGAGGTTCTAACTTTATGTCTGCTTACCTGAAACACATGTGGAAGGAATGTGGGGTGCAGTACAAGTTTACTACACCCTATCATCCACAAACCAATGGCCTTTGTAGGAATGTGGAATCTGACTATATGGTTGCCCCCACTTTTTTTTATGGTGTTTTGCTGGTTTATGACTTAGTTGGACTGGGATCCTGCTATTCAGGGCCCCAGTCTATCTGCTTTCTCTGTAAAATGGTTTCCATGTGCCTTAGGCACATCTCTGATTGGAATCTGGAGTGCCCTTATAAGTCCCTAGTATATGGTATACTATGTACCAAGGGCATAGGTACCTCAGAGGCCTGCCAGGGGCTGCAGCATGTATTATGCCACCCCTGGAAGGCCATCCAAACTGACACCACAGGTCTGCTACTGCAGCCTGGGTAAGGTGGTGCATGCACTCCTTACTGTGATATAGGTTACCTATATCACGAAATACATACACACATATAAACCTATAAGTCACTCCTAAGGCAGGCCTTATCAATCCTAAAGGCAGAGTGCGTGGTTCCTATGTGAGAGGGTGCCCCTGCGTGAGCAGGGCCCCTCTGCAGCGTTCGGAGACCATCTCTGATGCTGTTTGTAGTGCAGCCTGACCATATACTCTTAAGCGCATTATATCCTCGCGGTAAAATGCTAACTTTGGAATGGCTGCACCTAAACATGTCGTGTTTGGTGTCAAACATCTTGGAATACTACCCCCGCCAATCCTGGCGGCGGGGGTAGCATTCCACCCTTCTAGAGGGAAAGACATGTTAACTCTGGCTTACCCGGTAACTTCTTTCTGAAGCCCTGGCATCACAAAATGGATGCTGCTGCCACAGACACAAGTCTGGCCTCCTGCTGCTGGACGAAACTCCGGCAGGGGAGGCCTGGACAATAGGTTTCCTGTTGCAGGGAGGTGTGACCACCTCCCCAGACAGGATAATGTGTATTGGGGCTGGGTGGGTGCACTCTTAGAGTGCTTTGAAGTCCTGCACTGGGGGAGCAAAAGGCTCCTCTGTGCATATGCCAGTTCAAACCAGCTCAGGGGCTACCTGCCCCTGCTCTGGCGCGAAACTGGACAAAGGGAAGTGGGTGTAGCCACCCCCTCCCTTGACCCTCCCATAGGTGGGGTCATAGAGTTAGTCCCTCCCTGTTTTACTGGTTAAAATGGGGAACCCTTGCCACAGCAAGATTAGATTATACCTGGACGAAACTCTGAAACAGAATCCTGGACCTTCGACGCTCTACTCACGATTAGAGGACTGAAGAATCTCCCTTGGGGTCAAGGAGTGACTCCCCTGCTTGGCAGGCACCAAAGAAGCATCTGTCCGGTTCGCATCACTGAAGCTCCCGTCAGACGCCGAAGTCATCGCATCACCAGAGGTGGATTCTCAGACTTCCCCGAGGCTACCCTGAGTCCCCAGCAAAGCTGAGGCCCGTGGCTATCGTGGGTGACTTGAGACCGTGACCCCTGGACACCGAGCACATTTGCAAGTGCACCATCTTCTGGGTCTCCCAAGAAGTCGTGCTTTAGGCTCCGAGTAGCCCTAGCCTCCAGCACCACCTGCACCGAAGATCACTGGCCCCCACTCCACGAGTGTCCTGTAAGCCAGCTCCACGTGCGGCGTCACGAGGCTCCTTCGCGGTCGCTAGCCCATTGGCTAGTAGCCCTTAACGAAGGCCAATCTTTTCTTTACTTGGCAGTCTGGTTGCTCCAGGCCTGCCCTCACTTACCCTTGCTGGGTGAGTTCCCCAGACCTTGCTGGTCTGCATCATCGATGATCTACATCTTACTCGAGACTTGCTGTTGCCAAGGCTTGTTGGGTCCAATCTGGTCGCCGACACCTCTGTACTTGACAGACATCAAGCAACAGCCCGAATCCTGCTCCTGGTTGCCGACAACGCCTCCCGGACCTCGTGGCTGAAGAGTCAAGATGACCGTCATTGAATCTGAAGCACTCGACATCGGTGGGCATCTGTCCATCGCCTCCCTGGTCACTGGCTAGTGACCCAGACTCTGTCCCCTCTGCTTTCAGGTTCTTCAGAACTCCGATCCACTCTTGGATCCACCCGGACACTTTTCTCCTGGTCGCCAGCAGCACTTTGCAGCAGATCGCCATAAGAACCGATGACGAAACCCGACCCCGAAAGGCACCTATGCACCCGGCTTCCCTGGGTGAGGTAACACGAGTACTCCGGTGCTCCCGTGGGTAGAGACTCTTCAAAGTCCTAGATCTCAAAGGGTTTTGTCCTAGTCCTCTTTTAAGTGTCCCTTTCCTCTATTTTCCCGATCCCGACTTTCTCCATAGAAGTTAACGGCGTATCGCGGTTGTGTATTTACACTGCACGCGTCTCCCGTGGGTCCCCTGTGTCACTACCTTGGGTGGTTCCTTGTGGTCCAAGCACTTCTAGAGGCTCTAGGCCTAGTGTCTAGTTCAGTCGTGGTTCGCATACCACTTTATTGGTATATGGTTTGGTACGCCCCTAGGGCCCAAACGTGTATTTGTGCTATTACTGTGATTTAAGATCTTATAACCTATGTACTTCGAACTCTAGCCTCATAAAGAGACTAGAGGGGTGTGTTTAGTAATAAATACATATATTTTGAATATATACCTGGTGTGGTGCTCTTTCATTTGGTCACTCAAGAGATTATAGACTGGTAAAACAAGCTGCTTTACATTCCTTCAAGACTTAGCCTGAAGGCTGCTCTCCATAGCTACCACTAGGATAGCTTTCAATAAGGTTGTCTTTAACCTACCTACCATAAGAGTCGATTTGGACTGGTGCACGGTGCCCACTATAATTAGTGGACAGCATATGCCAGGCCAACTTCTCACATTGGTGTGCAGCGTGTGGGATTCCAGCTTGCTATTGTTTTACCAGATAATCTCAATTGAATTGATCAACTGAAAACCACTAAAGGTACCTAAGGTACATATAATTTAAGCTTAGAATATCAGTAAGTTCTACTGAACTTAGAGTTGTGTGTAAAGGGATAGCACAACCCTTTCTACAACTCAAGAGAGTTTAGTAGGCCACACTAGAGTAGGTAGTGCATACACCACACCACACTAGTAATGTCTTTAAAAGCAGGATCCAAAGATACCCTGCAGGAAGCCATTGAGCTTCCCCTCCAAGTATGACACACTCCCATTCTTGGAACTGAGAGCTTTGTGTAACGTGAGGAAATTAAGGACAGGCCAAAGTCCCACCACCCAACACCTCCAGGAGTTGTTGGTGGCTTATGATCTTAGTAAGTCTTCAGAGACTGAAGGGGTAGGAGCAGAGGGTGGGCCAGCAGATGAGGAAGGGGCCAGGGGTACTACTACCCCCAGCCCCCCCTCTGAAACTGACCAGGAGGGTGACAATGACCCTGACCTGGATAACCCAATCCCTCCTGTGGAAGATGATGAGGATGATCAGAATGATGCCCTCTTTGTCCCCCCAGGAAGGATTAAGAGTGTGCCCAGAAGGTCTAGGTCTCCTTCTCAGGAGTCTAACCACTCTGGCACCTCTATAGGGAGCTCTGTCTATTCTCATAGGAGAGAATCCTCTCATGAGAGAAGAAAGAGGCTAGTCCAGTATGAGGAAACTCAGCTGGAACTCAGAAAAAGCAATTAGCTTTAGATAGAGAATCCCTAGATCTCCTCAGGGAGAGAAGAAAGTTGGGACTAGAGTCCCATGGTGGCAGCAATATCCCTAGAGATAGGGACAGGTCTTATGACCATAGAAACCTAAACAAGATTGTCCCTCCCTACCAGAGTGGGGATGACATCCACAAATGGATAACTGCACTGGAGAGGGTCTGTAAAGTTCAGAAGGTCCCCCAGAGGCAGTGGGCAGCAATCTTGTGGCTCTCCTTTGCAGACAAAGGTAGAGACAAGCTCCTCACTGTAAGAGAAGAGGATGCTGACAATTACACAGTCTTGAAGAGTGCTCTGATAGATGGGTTTGGCCTAACCACTGAACAGTATAGGTTGAAGTTCAGAGACACCCAAAAAGCTCAGACTCAAGACTGGGTTGATTTTGTAGATTGTGCTACAAAGGCTCTGGAAGGTTGGATACATGGCAACAAAGTGCAGGACTTTTTAGGATTGTACAATTTGATTATGAGGGAGCAGATCCTTAATAATTGTCAAAACCAGCTTTTGCACCAGTATCTGGTGGACTCTGATCTGACCTCTCCCCAAGAATTGGGAAAGAAGGCAGACAAGTGGGTCAGAACCAGAGTAAAAACTAGAAATCAGGGTGGTGACCAGAAGAAAGATTCTACTAAGCCCCAAGAGAAAGGTGGGGATAAATCTAAGGGTAAGTCCCCTACAGGGCCCCAAAATTCCTCTTCTGGGGTGGGTCCCAAACTCCTTCCTCTCCTGAAAAGAAACCCTATTGCCATGTCTGTAAAAAGCCTGGGCACTGGAAAACTGATCCCAGTTGCCCCAGGATTGGCAATAAAGAAAATGTTCCTCCCACAACTACTACCACCCCTCCTGGTACTACCAGTAGTAATCCTCCAGTTGGGAGTAGTGCACCCAAAAAGATAGGTGCTTTTGCAAGAGGAACAGAGGTGGGCCCTAGTTTAGACAGGGACCCCTCAACAGACTCCTCTGAC
This sequence comes from Calotriton arnoldi, assembly GCA_963921515.1. Classification (NCBI taxonomy): domain Eukaryota; kingdom Metazoa; phylum Chordata; class Amphibia; order Caudata; family Salamandridae; genus Calotriton; species Calotriton arnoldi. Next base: position 803,698 of record CAWUFW010003456.1, read on the forward strand.
TCTGATGGTGGTATAGGATTTGCCACCTTTACCATGGGTCCCATAGCATTGGGCAGGTACAGATTGGAGCCAATAATTAATGGTCAGAAAGCTGTGGCATTTAGGGACACAGGGGCAAGTGTCACCATGGTGGCAGGGAAACTAGTCCCCCTCACCAGCTTTTACCTGAGTTTAAATACCAGGTGACCAACATTGATGGTGTCAGAACAGATCACCCCATGGCCATAGTCAATCTCAGCTGGGAGGGGGTCACAGGCCCAAAAAGAGTGGCAGTGTCCCCAACCCTACCTGTAGATTGCCTGATGGGCAATGATCTGGAAATTTCAGCCTGGGCTGAAGTGGAACACCAAACCCATCTTAGGATGTTGGGCGTCCCTGTAAAGGTTAGTGGGGCTGTGATGGCCACAGCCCCAGCCCAAGAATTTGGAGAGATGGAGCCCGAAAGAATGGCCCACTCTCCCCCAAAAGAGAGCACAAGGGTTGAAGAAAAGTCTTCTTCCCCCAGACAGTAGGTAAGGGTCAGCCTCCTCAGGGAACTGACCCTACCCCTAGTGAAGGAACTGCCACAGAGGTAGTCAGGCCTGGCCTGGCCACACCCCTGATGGCAGAGGACCCTTCCAAGGTGGTACCCCGTCTGGAGCAGGTAACCTGCCCCTCTCTACCCTGCCTCAGTCAGCCCAGGGCTGCAGAGGTCAGGGAGGTCAGTGGACCCCCAGGGCCCCCTGTCCAGAGGAAGCCCCCATCAGCAGATTAGGGGCACCCAGTCTAGTAGCCCTAGCCAGGTGAAAATTCCTCTACACACTGAGGGATCCCCCATACCTTTATGTAGGGACCTCCCCAGAAGGACTCTGGTAGGCAAGGGCAAACCTGGGACCAGAAGGTTCCAAACCTGCCATGTCCCTCCAGTAGTCCATCCAAAGGGACCCAACCCCCAGCTGTAGGCAGCCAAAGGTTGACCCTTAGAGCAAAGTGCAACTCAGTCATGGAAAGACAGGCATACATGGTGACCAGTGATCTGAGGAAACTGAGGCCAACATTCCTAGGGCCTCACTTCCCTACTCAGACACCTCACCAGCCTTGTACTTTACCTAAGCACACCACAGGTAGTGATTCCCCATGGTGGAGACCCTCTTATACCCTTAGGGTGAGGAATTGCTTAGTGGACCATAAGACAGGGGGCAACCATGCTAGTGCAGGTGCTTCCTTATATGACCACTTAGTCAATGAAGGCTCAACTGGCCAAGGTTAGCCTTATCTCCTTTCGTTTGGGGGGTTATGTAGGAAGGTGGAATCTGACTATATGGTTGCCCCCACTTTTTTTATGGTGTTTTGCTGGTTTATGACTTAGTTGGACTGGGATCCTGCTATTCAGGGCCCCAGTCTATCTGCTTTCTCTGTAAAATGGTTTCCATGTGCCTTAGGCACATCTCTGATTGGAATCTGGAGTGCCCTTATAAGTCCCTAGTATATGGTATACTATGTACCAAGGGCATAGGTACCTCAGAGTCCTGCCAGGGGCTGCAGCATGTATTATGCCACCCCTGGAAGGCCATCCAAACTGACACCACAGGTCTGCTACTGCAGCCTGGGTAAGGTGGTGCATGCACCTCTTACTGTGATATAGGTTACCTATATCACGAAATACATACACACATATAAACCTATAAGTCACTCCTAAGGCAGGCCTTATCAATCCTAAAGGCAGAGTGCGTGGTTCCTATGTGAGAGGGTGCCCCTGCGTGAGCAGGGCCCCTCTGCAGCGTTCGGAGACCATCTCTGATGCTGTTTGTAGTGCAGCCTGACCATATACTCTTAAGCGCATTATATCCTCGCGGTAAAATGCTAACTTTGGAATGGCTGCACCTAAACATGTCGTGTTTGGTGTCAAACATCTTGGAATACTACCCCCCGCCAATCCTGGTGGCGGGGTAGCATTCCACCCTTCTAGAGGGAAAGACATGTTAACTCTGGCTTACCCGGTAACTTCTTTCTGAAGCCCTGGCATCACAAAATGGATGCTGCTGCCACAGACACAAGTCTGGCCTCCTGCTGCTGGACGAAACTCCGGCAGGGGAGGCCTGGACAATAGGTTTCCTGTTGCAGGGAGGTGTGACCACCTCCCCAGACAGGATAATGTGTATTGGGGCTGGGTGGGTGCACTCTTAGAGTGCTTTGAAGTCCTGCACTGGGGGAGCAAAAGGCTCCTCTGTGCATATGCCAGTTCAAACCAGCTCAGGGGCTACCTGCCCCTGCTCTGGCGTGAAACTGGACAAAGGGAAGTGGGTGTAGCCACCCCTCCCTTGACCCTCCCATAGGTGGGGTCATAGAGTTAGTCCCTCCCTGTTTTACTGGTTAAAATGGGGAACCCTTGCCACAGCAAGATTAGATTATACCTGGACGAAACTCTGAAACAGAATCCTGGACCTTCGACGCTCTACTCACGATTAGAGGACTGAAGAATCTCCCTTGGGGTCAAGGAGTGACTCCCCTGCTTGGCAGGCACCAAAGAAGCATCTGTCCGGTTCGCATCACTGAAGCTCCCGTCGGACGCCGAAGTCATCGCATCACCAGAGGTGGATTCTCAGACTTCCCCGAGGCTACCCTGAGTCCCCAGCAAAGCTGAGGCCCGTGGCTATCGTGGGTGACTTGAGACCGTGACCCCTGGACACCGAGCACATTTGCAAGTGCACCATCTTCTGGGTCTCCCAAGAAGTCGTGCTTTGGGCTCCGAGTAGCCCTAGCCTCCAGCAACACCTGCACCGAAGATCACTGGCCCCCACTCCATGAGTGTCCTGTAAGCCAGCTCCACGTGCGGCGTCACGAGGCTCCTTCGCGGTCGCTAGCCCGTTGGCTAGTAGCCCTTAACGAAGGCCAATCTTTTCTTTACTTGGCAGTCTGGTTGCTCCAGGCCTGCCCTCACTTACCCTCGCTGGGTGAGTTCCCCAGACCTTGCTGGTCTGCATCATCGACGATCTACATCTTACTTGAGACTTGCCGTTGCCAAAGCTTGTTGGGTCCAATCTGGTCGCCGACACCTCTGCACTCGACAGACATCGAGCAACAGCCCGAATCCTGCTCCTGGTCGCCGACAACGCCTCCCGGACCTCCTGGCTGAAGAGTCAAGACGACCGTCATCGAATCTGAAGCACTCGACATCGGTGGGCATCTGTCCATCGCCTCCCTGGTCACTGGCTAGTGACCCAGACTCTGTCCCCTCTGCTTTCAGGTTCTTCAGAACTCCGATCCACTCTTGGATCCACCCGGACACTTTTCTCCTGGTCGCCAGCAGCACTTTGCAGCAGATCGCCATAAGAACCGACGACGAAACCCGACCCCGAAAGGCACCTATGCACCCGGCTTCCCTGGGTGAGGTAACACGAGTACTCCGGTGCTCCCGTGGGTAGAGACTCTTCAAAGTCCTAGATCTCAAAGGGTTTTGTCCTAGTCCTCTTTTAAGTGTCCCTTTCCTCTATTTTCCCGATCCCGACTTTCTCCATAGAAGTTAACGGCGTATCGCGGTTGTGTATTTACACTGCACGCGTCTCCCGTGGGTCCCCTGTGTCACTACCTTGGGTGGTTCCTTGTGGTCCAAGCACTTCTAGAGGCTCTAGGCCTAGTGTCTAGTTCAGTCGTGGTTCGCATACCACTTTATTGGTATATGGTTTGGTACGCCCATAGGGCCCAAACGTGTATTTGTGCTATTACTGTGATTTAAGATCTTATAACCTATGTACTTCGAACTCTAGCCTCATAAAGAGACTAGAGGGGTGTGTTTAGTAATAAATACATATATTTTGAATATATACCTGGTGTGGTGCTCTTTCATTTGGTCACTCAAGAGATTATAGACTGGTAAAACAAGCTGCTTTACATTCCTTCAAGACTTAGCCTGAAGGCTGCTCTCCATAGCTACCACTAGGATAGCTTTCAATAAGGTTGTCTTTAACCTACCTACCATAAGAGTCGATTTGGACTGGTGCACGGTGCCCACTATAATTAGTGGACAGCATATGCCAGGCCAACTTCTCACAGCCTTGTTGAGAGATTTAACAAGACATTGAAAGGCATGATTATGGGGCTCTATGAGAAACTCAAAAGGAGATGGGATGTCCTCTTACCATGTCTGCTTTTCGCTTACAGAGAAGTGCCACAGAAGGGAGTAGGTTTCTCACCCTTTGAGCTTCTGTTTGGCCATCCTGTGAGGGGACCACTTTGTCTTGTAAAGGAGGGCTGGGAGAGACCTCTCCAAGAACCCAAACAAGACATAGTGGACTATGTGCTTGGCCTAAGGTCCAGAATGGCTGAGTACATGGAAAAGGCATCCAAGAATCTTGAGGCCAGCCAGGAGCTTCAGAAGCACTGGTATGACTAAAAAGCTGCACTGGTTGAATTTCAACCTGGGCAACAGGTGTGGGTTCTGGAGCCAGTGGCACCAAGGGCACTCCAGGACAGATGGAGTGGCCCTTACCCTATCCTGGAGAGAAAGAGTGAGGTCACCTACTTAGTTGACCTGGGCACAAGCAGGACACCCAAAAGGGTTATCCATGTGAACCGCCTAAAGCTCTACAATGACAGGGCTGACATCACCATGCTGATGGTGACTGATGAGGAACAGGACGCAGAGAGTGAACCTCTCCCTGACCTCCTCTCATCCAGCCCAAAAGATGGGTCAGTTGATGGAGTTGTCTTTTCAGACACCCTCTCTGCTCAACAGCAGACTGACTGCAAGCAAGTCTTGCAACAGTATGCTAAGCTATTTTCCCTGTCCCCTGGTCTGACAAACTGGTGTACCCATGATGTGGACACTGGTGACAGTGCACCTGTCAAAAACAAGATCTATCGACAGTCAGACCAAGTCAAGGAAAGCATCAGAGCTGAGGTCAGCAAGATGCTGGAGTTAGGGGTTATTGAACCCTCTGAGAGCCCCAGTGGTTCTAGTCCCCAAACCTCACCCACAGGATGGCAAGAGAGAAATGAGGTTTTGTGTGGATTACAGAGGGCTCAACTCTGTCACCAAGACAGATGCACACCCTATCCCAAGAGCAGACGAATTGATAGACAAATTGGGTGCAGCCAAATTCTTAAGTACCATTGACTTAACTGCAGGGTACTGGCAGATTGGCATGGCACCAGGAGCAAAAGAGAAAACAGCATTCTCCACACCTGATGGGCACTATCAGTTAACTGTTATGCCCTTTGGGTTAAAGAATGCCCCTGCCACCTTCCAGAGGTTGGTGAATCAAGTCCTTGCAGGGTTGGAGTCCTTTAGTGCAGCTTATCTTGATGATATTGCTGTCTTTAGCTCCACCTGGCAGGATCACCTGGTCCACCTTGGGAAGGTTTTAAAAGCCCTGCAAACTGCAGGCCTAACTATCAAGGCATCCAAATGCCAGATAGGGCAGGGCACTGTGGTGTACTTGGGCCACCTTGTGGGTGGAGGCCAGGTACAACCCTTACAGCCCAAGATCCAGGCCATCCTGGACTGGGCAGCTCCAACAACCCAGACCCAAGTCAGGGCATTCCTTGGCTTAACTGGGTACTACAGGAGGTTTGTGAAGGGATATGGGTCCATTGTGACTCCCCTCACAGAACTCACATCCAAGAAGATGCCCAAAAAGGTTAACTGGACAGTTAGTTGTCAAAAGGCTTTTGACACCCTGAAAGAAGCAATGTGCTCAGCACCAATTCTAAAAGCTCCAGATTATGCCAAGCAGTTCATAGTGCAGACTGATGCCTCTGAGCTAGGGATAGGAGCGGTCCTATCCCAGACCAATGATGAAGGCCAAGACCAACCTGTTGCTTTTATAAGCAGGAGGCTTCTCCCCAGAGAGCAGCGTTGGAGTGCCATTGAGAGGGAGGCCTTTGCTGTGGTTTGGTCCCTGAAGAAGTTGAGACCATACTTGTTTGGTACTCACTTCTTAGTTCAAACTGACTACAGACCTCTCAGATGGCTAATGCAAATGAAAGGGGAAAATCCAAAACTTTTGAGGTGGTGCAACTCCCTACAGGGAATGGACTTTGAAGTGGAACACAGACCTGGGACTGCCCATGCCAAAGCAGATGGACTTTCCAGATTCTTCCACTTAGACAATGAAGACTCCCAAGGGCAAGGTTAGTCTCATCACCTTTTGTTTGGGGGGTGGGTGGGTTGTGTGAGAAAGTGCCCTCTTTCTTGCATGGTATGCCCCCACTTTTTGCTGAATTGCTGATGTGCTTTGACTGAGTGTGCCCTGGGCTCCTGCCAATCAGGTACCCAGGGCCTGTGTTCCTTCCCTTAAACTGCAATAAGTCTAAACCCAATTGGCATCTCTGGCCACAGGTAAGCCCCTGGTAAATGGTACCCCTGGTACCCAGGGCACTGTGAACAGAGAAGGCCTCCAAGGGCTGCAGCACTTATTGTGCCACCCTTGGAGGCCCTGTACCCTGACACACACACTGCCTTTGCAGGCTGCGTGTCTTGGTGCAGAACAAAGTGAAGAGTCGACATGGCACACATCCCTGTGTGCCATGCCCACAAACCACTGCCCTGGCATACCTCAGTCACCCCTCTAGCTGGGTGCCCTATGCCAGTGGTGAGGGTACAGGCGCATGAGCCCTGTGCCCCTACAGTACCCAGGTCCATTCCTGGGCACTGTAAGTGCAGTGCTGCCATTGAGAGTATATAGTGCTGGGAGTTTGTCATTACGAACTCCACAGCCCCATGATGGCTACACTGAAGACTGAGAAGTTTGGTATCAAACTTCTCAGCACATTAAACCCACACTGATGCCAGTGTGGGATTTAATGTAAGATGCACGACAGAGGGCAACTTAGAGTTGCCCCCTGAACCTAACCCACAATCCACGTCTTGCCTGAGAGGCTGCCTAGGCTGCCACCCAGCAGACATGTTGCTGGACCCCTGGGTAGAGAGCCATCCGCTCTGCTGGGCCTGCAACAATGCTCGTCCTGGGCGAGGTGCTAGGTCTCCTCCCCCAGGATGGGCAGGGGGAAGCTTTAAAGGCATGCCGCCTTTGTGAGCCTCCCCAGACCACTTGCTGTACTCAGCAACTGGTCCCCACCGGTTCTAGCCCCCACTCTGGCGGGAAGACTGGCGGGAAACCCCAAGTGAGGAAAGGGGGTGTGCCAGCCTCTGCCAACCCCACCCCTCAGGTGGGGGAGGCGAGGTGAAGCACATCTCCGGGCTCTCGCCATCTTGAAGATGGGGAGCCCTGCCCAATCAGGACTAGGCTCCTGCCCCCCTCCCACTGGAGAGTGCCGGGATAGGGGGTGTACCCACCCCAGGGCAGGGACCCATTGGTCCCTGCCCTTTACCTACCTGTAACTCCCCTAAATTTAGTATTTAGGGGCACCCTGAACCTTCCTTCCTCAGATCCCGAAACCGAAACAAGCAAGAAGAACAAGAAGAAAGAAGACCTGCCGTGCAGCTGCTAACAAGAGGAAGACACCAACTGACTTGGCCCCAGCCCTACAGGCCTGTCGACCCTCGAACCTGCTAAACCCCGGCGTCTCCAGTGGTCAGCAACCTCGAAAACCCCGTAGGACCTGACTGCCTTGTGACTCTAAAAGACTGGGACTCCCACAAGCAGTGGTTCTGCTCAAAGCAAGTAACAAACCCCTGGTGCCAGCCAGGAACCGCGACTCCTGCACACTCTGCACCCGCCGAGCCCGGCCTGTGCCTGAGTGGACAAAGACCACGAGGACGTCCCCCCGGCAACTGTGACCCAGAATCCAGCACCCAAGGACCCTCCTCGACACTCCTGACGACGCCTGCAGCCTCAGAACCAGGGACCCCTCCAACCGCGACCAGCAGAGGGTAAGATTTCCCGATGCGAAAAGACACCCCTGCACCCGGCGCCCTGCGGCCTCCTGTGCCCAACTCCGGGGTGCCTACCTATCCTTCAACTACCCAACTTACCTCTCGAAGTGGTGGTCGCACCTGAAGCATCTCCGTCCCCGAGCTTGCAGCCTTTGTTCAACTTCCAGCTTCTCCATTGAAATACAATGAGCGCCCGACGGCTCAAAAGCACCCTGCAACCAGCCGCCCGAGTGCCCCTGGAAATGCAGCATCTATCCTATTCTACTTCCCCACTTGCCCTGTGTAAGTGACCAGGAGCCCAGCTCCCACAGCCGCGTGGCCTGCCTGCTAGCAGCCACCAACCAAGGGCCCCCTGCCCGCCATAGGCTAACATTGGGCCTAACTCACTCTGCACCCGGCCGACCCAGTGCCGCTGAGGGTGTACCAACTGTACCTACCTGACCCTGGGGGACCCCTGAGTCTATGCCCAGAACCTTAACTCTGCCAGTCGAGTACTTACCTGAAAGCCGATAACCTACATTTTCTCCATAGGGTAACATTGACTGGTTTACACTGAAATTTCTTCTAAGTGTCGAGTTTAGAAACTTTTAAATATTCACTAAAAATCGTCCGATCAACGAAAACAAAATTACTCACCTGTTATCAGGAGAGATCCCAGTGCTGGATCTTGGTGCCCAGCACTGACCCTGAAAAGCAATTACAACTGAACTTACTGATAACTTGATTTTCCTCCATTGGATAACATTGCCTGGTTTTCTCCAGAAATTCTTCTAAGTGTCGATGTTTGAAACAAACAAATAATCCTTAAAAATCGCCTGTGTAACGAAAACGATTTCTTCCAACTGTTTACAGGAAATGCACCAGGGCTGAATCCAGGATCCAGACCTGAGTAAGAAAATCATACGCAAAGTAATTGATATTGCATTTACTTAAAATTCCCCATTGAGCTCAATGTTATAATTGTGTTTGAATTGTGTTGCCTATTGCAACAACTGTAGCTATTGCCTTTAAAAATCTATTGTGTATTGAAAGTATATAACTAAAGCATCTCATTCTGAGAAAGTATTTTTATACCTACTTGTGGTTCTAAAATAAAACAACAATATATTTTTTATATACAAAACAATTGGCCTAGAGTTCAGTTCTTGAGTGTGTGAGACCATTTGCTGACTGAGTGTGTACAACAAATGCTTTACACTGTCCTCTGATCCTGCCTTACTGCTCGACCAAGCTACCACTTTAGAGAGTAAGGTTATATCTAACTTTAGCCTCTGCCAAACCTCTGGGGACTGTGGACTCTGTGCACACAGAACCTTACTTTGGGAAGCCACTTTCTTAAATCGACTTACAGGTCGAGCTTCAGGATCTGGAACTCTGATTGTATGGCTGGCATGAATCCAATTTTTCACACCTGCACACTTTACTGCAGTCGTTGTCACCAGAATCACTTGATGTGGCTTGTCCCAGCGCGGAACCAAGCAATTTCTTCTTCTGTGGACATATATGCGGACCCAGTCTCCTGGACTCAGATCATGAGCTGGTTTTCTTTCAAGAGTGGTCACATCTGGTCCAACCTGATGAAACACAGAATGCACCACATCAGCTAATCCTTTGCAATAGTCCAGTATGAGATCATCAGTTATAGTCAGCAGTTTGTTGACAGGTACATATGCTTGTCTCATTGCTCGTCCCATGATTATTTCATGAGGACTCAGACCTGTTTTGCTGTCAGGAATGCTTCTTATGCTCATTAACACCAATGGTAAGGCGTCAGGCCATTTGAGTCCTGTGGCTTGACACATCTTACCCAACCTATTCTTTATGGTGCCATTTACTTGCTCTACCACTCCAGAAGCCTCTGGTCTGTAGGCACAGTGCAGCTTTTGTCGAATGTCTAGTGCTTCGCATATCAGTTCGATGAATTCATTCTGAAAACGCATTCCTCTATCTGTTTCTATCGTTACTGTAAAACCATATCTAGGAATGTATTCTCTCAGCAGGAGTTTAGCTACAGTAACTCCATCATTCCTTCTTGTCGGATAGGCTTCCACCCAACGAGAAAACAAACAGACGACCACCAGGACATACCTCAGTCTGTTACTTGGGGGCATTTCAATTAAATCTAATTGCATTCTGGTAAAAGAACCTCCTTCACGTCCTATTACTCCAAAACTCACTACCGTCTTCCTTCCAGGGTTTATCTGTTGGCATATAAGGCATCTTTGACAAAGGCTTTCAGCTATAGCTCTAAATTTGGGTTATACCAAGTCTGTTTGAAAAGTCTGATCATGGCATCTCTACCTATGTGTGCCTGTCCATGGAACATCCGTGCCATGTTAGAGATCATGCTATCAGGCATAACTGGTCTTTCGTCCCTGTAAACCCAAACTTCATCTTCTTCTCTCCGCCTGCAACCTGATTTTATCCAAATATCTTTTTCCTCATCACTTGCCTCTTCCTGCAATTGTCTTACTTCATCCCATGTTTCGACTGGGTTAGTAAACAGCAAGGGACATGAAACATTTTCTTTCTCCCTTCTTCGATTCAATGAAGTCATATTTCTGGCACAATATTGAGCTAATTCGTCAGCAAATTTGTTACCCACCGCAATATAATCAGCTCCATTTTTGTGAGCAGAGCATTTTACCACCACAATTTCTTTAGGCAGCTGTATCGCCTCAAGCAACTTCTTCACAAACTCACCATTCCTAATAGGAGACCCTCTGGAAGTCAGGAATCCCCTCTGGGACCAGACCTGTCCAAAATCATGGACCACTGCAAAGCCGTATTGGCTATCCGTGATCACAGTGATTCGGAAATTCTTTCCCAGTTGGCACGCTCGAATCAGAGCAATTAGCTCAGCAACTTGGGCTGAACGTATTCCTCTCAAACAAGACGCTTCCATTACGGTTGATACCGTACATACAGCATACGCAGCACTTAAAGCTCCCTCATCTGACCTCAGGCATGACCCGTCCACAAACATCACATAATCTGACTCTTTTAGAGGTTCGTCCCTAATATCAGGGCGAGGCTTTGTGCAAAATTGAAGCACATCCAAACACTTATGATCAATATCATCCTTGACTTCTGTATTTACTTCATCTGGCAGTGAAGTGGAAGGATTCACACTCGTGCATCTTTCAATGGTTACATTGTCTGCACCCAAAATCACCTTTTCATACCTAGTCAACCGACTATGTGTCATGAATTGGGTTCTTGTTCGAGTCAGAAGGATTTCGACTGAGTGTGGGACATATACTTTCAAAGGATATCCCATCACAATGCCTTCACTCTGTTCCAGACTCACACAAGTAGCAGCTACTGCTTTCAGACATCCAGGCAACGCCTTTGCTACCGGGTCTAAAACAGCTGAAAAATAGGCTCTTGGACGTTTCATTTCTCCATGCCTTTGCACTAACACTGAAAGTGCACATCCGTCTCTCTCACTACAATACAGCTCAAATTCTTTCTCATAATCAGGCATTCCCAATGCTGGTGCCTCACACAAACTTGTTCTCAGATCCTCGAAAGCCTTCATTTCCTCTTCATCCAATTCAATCGGATCTCTGACATCCTTCTTTGTCAATCGCTGTAAAGGTTTTGCAATCAATGAAAATCCACTTATCCATTGTCGGCAATAACCAACCATTCCAAGGAACATTCTCACCTCTCTTTGTGTCATTGGGGCTCTCATTCCTTTGATAATCCTTATCCTTTCTGTTGTTACTTTTCGCATCCCTTTCTCAATCTTATGACCTAAGTACTGTACTTCTTGTTGACAAAATTGCAGTTTTGAAGGTGACACCTTGTGTCCTCCTTCTGCCAACTGATTCAGTAAAGCAATGGTGTCCGTAACACATGCTTCTCTAGTCTTTGATGCCACTAATAGGTCATCAATATATTGGACCATCACAGATTTTTCAGGCATTTTTAAATTTTCTAAGGATTTCTTTAGAATTTGATAAAAAATCGAAGGACTCTCAGTATACCCTTGAGGAATTCGGCACCATGCCAAAATACGCTCTCCGAACCGGAACGCAAATAATGGCTGGCTGTCAGGATGCAATGGAATCGAAAAGAATGCATGGCACAAATCAATAACTGTGTACCATTCTGCATCATGTGGGATTTGATACAATATTACAGCAGGGTTTGGCACAATTGGGCAGCAAGGAATAACAATTGTGTTTACCTTCCTCAATTCTTGCACTATTCTATATGTTCCATTCGGCTTTTTCAGTCCCATTATAGGAGAATTACATGGGCTGCTCATTATTTCTCTCAAAATCCCTTGTTCAATCATCTTATTAATTACAGGTGTTATTCCTTCAATAATTTCTGGCGTCAGTTTACACTGCGGGGTGTTTGGGTAATTCGTTCCTTCTTTTACAGTAATTTTTACAGGATCAACTTCTCTCATTAGTCCAATATCTTCACCTGTGAAATCCCATACATCAGGCCTTACTATTCCTTTCAATTCAGTAGGGATTTTCTCCACATCAAACACAGGAAACATATCATTCGTTCCTGGTTCTAGTTCTGCCATTGTCATTTTGTACAGAACATCCTCATCTGGTGTCTGGAAAGCAATACCATCTGGGGTACAATAGATGGTACAATTCATTTTACAAAGTAGATCGCGTCCCAATAAATTTACAGGACTACAATCACACACCACATAGCGATGCATCTCTTTGAATGGTCCAATCTCCACCTCTATTGGTTTTGTAAGAGGGGTTTTAATCTGTCTGTTCGAAACACCTAAAACTTGGATGGATTCTCCTGAGAGAGGAAGTTTTGGAATTTCCACTGATCTAACAGTAGAACGGGTAGCACCAGTGTCCACAAGGAATGTAACATTTACACCATTCACTTTTCCATCCACAAATGGACCTGACTGATCTGCCTCCAGAGTTGCGCCAAGCACGCCCTCTTCTTCCTCTCCTAGGCACCGTCATAAACTTTCATCCGATTCATTTCCATCCTGCCGTAACCAATACTGCGAAACTGCAGCTGCGCGCGGCAATTTTGTTACCTGCTCTCCTCCGTAGAATCCTGCCTCTGTACTGTATCTTTGAGGATTTACACTTTTTGGAAGAGGTGGTTGTGGCACCTGACACTGTTGAGTAACTACCTGCGGTTGTTGCGGCTGTTGGTAACTCACCTCACTCTGCACCTGTGGATTCAATGATTGATTTTCTGTATTAATTTTCGGAGGAAATTTACACTCGTTTCTCCAGTGCCCTAATTTTCCGCAATTATGACATGGCCATTTCTTTTTAGCTTCTTCTATACTCATCTGACCTTTTCCCTTGCCAATATTCGGTTTGGATTTGGTCTGTCCTGCATCACTAGACGACTGTTCATCTGAGCTTCTTGCTTTTCTGCAACCTTTACTTGTGCCCACATTGCCTTTTCCTTGAGTTTACGCTGTCTACACTCAATATCATCACTGCAATATTTTGCATACCGTAATACCTCATCTACTGTGCTATTCTGCCAACATAACATATGCTGCTTAATCATTTCACTTATTTCAGGTCTCAAGCCATACACAAATCTATACACAAAATGACTCATGTCATTTTCACTCAAATTCTCGTATCCACTATACTGTTTAAAGACCAAAAGTAGTCTTTCATAATAGGCATGTACAGACTCCTTACTCTCCTGAGTCGTTCTATCAATCTTTACCCAGTCCGTTTCTTTTGGTGGGATTTTATTTTTCAAAAATGTGATTGCCTGTTCATATTTTCTCATTACTTCTGAGCCTGGGACTCCTGTTTTTGCATCTTTAGGATATTCTTCCTTCGGCCAGTCAATTGTAATTTTACACTCTGTCCATAAATCTGTTGGAACAACAATCTCAAATAGTCCAACCAAATCTTCCCACAATACTTTTGAAACTTTTACAAACCTTTCTACCTGTCTATACCATTCTACAGGTTTCTCTCTCAATCTTGGAAAGTCATTCGTAAATGACAATATATCTTGTCTGGACCATGGGACATGTACATAACTTCCTCCTGGAGTTTCTCTCATTGGATACTCCATTACCATTTGTTCTTTCTCTTTTACTGGAAAAGCTAATGATGCTTTATTAGTTGTTCCCTCCTTTCTCCTTATCCACCTACTTCTCCACTTGTCCACATCCCCCCATTTTCTCAATAAAACAATCAGTTCCTTTATTTGCGTCAACCGTCCTGAAGTGTTCATATTTTCTATGTCTTTTTCTCTAAAATCTACCCTGTACGGTTTCTGTAATCCTCTAATTTTTCCAAATTCTACTCCTAGTTCGTTCGCTGTTTCTTCCAATTTTTCATGCAAGTTTCTAGCTCTCCAAGTGACACTTTTACACATAAACATTACTTCATCATCTTGATAGGACTTCAACCGATCTGTACCAATAGTTCCTAGGATTAATTCCTCCATGTCTATCTTTAATCTGACCACATCCAAAAGTTGTGGTTCTGTATCTTTTTTCTGCAAGCTCCTCGCCCAATCATTTAATTCCTCTGCAGTCGGACCCACAGGGGTTTTGTTTATTTCTGCCCAACTTACACTTCTCTCTGGGGTTTCAGTTGCTGACTCGGCTCCCATAGGAATCTTATTTATCAGACTCTCATTAACTGTCAAATTTACAGGTGGACTTGACCTAAATGGACCAACAGAATCTTCCTTTTCTCTAATTTCTGAAATCATCTCTTCTCTTACTCTTTGCATATTGGAATTTAATCGAATTGTTAAGGAGTGTTCATCTATCTTTTGATTTTCAAATACTGGGATTACTGGCCCTATAGTTACTGGCACAGTCACAGCTTCCATATTCCTTGTCAGTTCTCTTATCTTTTCAGTCAACTCTCTTGTGGTCCTAGCTAATTCAGCTGTATTACCACTATCATCTTTCACAGTCTGTGGTGTTTCTGGTTTATTAAACGGACTATTTATTTCAGACATTCGTTCAGGATTTTGATTTATTACAGTTCTCATTGGCGGTGCATTTGGGGTCACCACCACAGAATCCTGTTGATATGGAGGGGGTCTTTTATTTAAAATGTCCTCCAGCAACTCATCCTCTGTGTCGCTAACTCCATACCCGTATCTCTCTGTTACTGCATGCTTCTTTTTCTCCGTACATTTTCTCCCTGCATATTCTTCAACTGTCCTGACAGGAAACAAGCCATCCGTCATGTTAGCATACCGCCATCGTCTCATCCTGTCTTCATGATTCAAACCCCATACTCTTCCATGAACTAAACTATAATTCTTTGCACCTTTGTGTCTTTCCCTATCATACATCTCATCTTCCCATTCACCTAAGGCTTCAAACTGTGTCGGTCTAGGTCTCGGTTCAAGTTTCATCATCTTTTCTCTCAAATTTCGAAGTACCGCTGTGCTAAACGAACCATTTTCTGGAAATGCCAATACTCCATCATCTTTGGTATACTTTGCCCAATTTTCCAGCCAAATGCAAGTATGATAGCCATATTTTAACATCATATGAGATGCTGGCATTTTTGGCGGAGGAAGTACTTCTCCTTCCCTAGTCACAACCTTCTTATCTTTCTTAAAAAAGTTTTTAAGCTTCGCAAACCATGACGGTTTCTTCCTCTCATATTCATTATAATAAGGCATTTTCACTGTTCCTTTGCCAAAACAATTTACACAATCCTTTCCCAATCGGTTCTTTTCGCTGCTTGGCTAATCGGACCTATCCCAGCGCGTCTCACACCAACGCACCAATCAGAAAGCTTTACGTCACTCTCACACTAACCTATCCCAGCGCGTCTCTCACCAACGCACCAATCCGGAAACTCTTCGTTCTACACAACTGGCCAATACAAGCGGGCCTCGTTGACGTCAGTTCTACTCCTGCTTCTACTGACCCCTCCTTTACAAAAATTATCGGCAGGTTTCTTAGCTTTTCTTTTCAACAAAAATTGATTAGTTACAACGTAAAACACATTACCATTGTCTGTTTCGCTAAACAAAAGAGATAGTTTATTCCGACTTACAAGAATACTGTTTCGTTCGATAAGTGTAGCACTTATCTCTACCTTACCCTTCTCTCAAGCAAGAGGTGAACCCGTTTCTCTGGGGATAAAACACATGTGGAGACTATACTGCTCCTGAGAATTAAGGCCAGAGTTTCACAAGAAAACCTGTTGCTATTTCACTCAAACGCAATTCATACATGAAATATCCCTAACATAACACAATCCTGTGTTATCACCAATTTGAAATCAGACAATGCACAATTCCTCGTGACTTCTCTTGCCACACGTGTCCACTTCCTACTTTCCGGAAGCTTCAAAATTTCGACTTATACATAACATAATACAAATTCAACATAGAGTGTTAGACACGAAAGAATCAATAGTCAAAAATCACCAAACTAATCTATAGAAACCATAACTTTGCTACCAAGAAATCTGATCCAGCGCGGCTAATATAAATTTCTCCTTATGACATCAAAATCCAGAAAACCCCTACACAAAACTTATAACGGTGGGGCCCATGACACCGCATACATACATTCATTCAATTTCTGGATTAAACGTCAAGGAGAAAGAGTTGCTGGACAAGCGGGATACCTTATTAATAACAGAATTATCCTATACATTATATACATTAACTTTGAATCCTGTCGGTTCTAAACATCAAGGTACTCCGCTATTCGGTCGATGGACCAACTAGTAGAATCAGTTGATGGTGATTAAGACCAGCTCAATCACAATTGAAACCTTTAACATTTATTAAATCATAAACTCTGTTTAAAGAACCACAGACTCATTTTAGAGTTAAAATATAATTTTATCTAAAATTATTCAAGCAAATAAGTAATATTCTTTATTAAGGAAAACATTTAGAAATATCAATAAACATTTTAAGAAAAGTTTTAGAAAATGAGAAATTATGCATTTCCCTCGGCCATGGGGCGATAACAAGAATGGTTCACCAAAAAGATGAATCACAGATCACAGGATAGGACTCCCAAACTGACTGACTGTCCCACTAACCTCCTCGGACGCACCTCCCGGGCAAAATTCCTGCAACGATCTCGTTCCTTCCCCAGTCAAAGTTCAAAGTCCAAAATGACAGAGTCTCTCACAGCATCAAGGTGGAAAAATAATAAGCACGTTTTTTACAACGTCAGAGCAGAACCCTCTTATACCCTACTTTCTGGCTCTCTACACTCAAAAGTTGCAATCTTTAGGGGCAAGAATCACGCTAATTGGTCCATTGGAGGGGTGGTGATGGTCACCTCATCGCCCTCCTTGTTCGAACCGGTTTGGGGACAGTAAAGCACACAATAAGTTTCATGACCACGTTTATCCAAAAGTAGTCAAATTTGTTCATCCATTTTGCAACATTCTTCGATGGTCACACATTAGTTCATTCTCTGTTGCTTGTCTTTTCCATCCGTTCCCAGGCATATATGCTGAATACTTGGCACGTTTCTTCATTGCAGGTCAGATTGGCCTTGACATCTCTCACTCCGAGCACAGGCCGCATACACGTGACTGGAGCATTTGTACTGAGGCTGCGTGGGGGCCATCTTGTTTAACGCACGCGATCTCGTCCTTTCCAGTCGGCCATTTTAGAAGCATGGCCTAGCAGGCCCGAACGAAACTAATATAAGAACAAACACAATAGTAATTATTATATGGAAAATAAGCCTTTCTGTTTACTACCCGCCATTCTAAAGACCCGCGTTAGATATTACCTAGCAGAAGCGACATTTAAAGCCATTTTACTTACCATCTGCATTCTTTGCCACATTACAATTCTATTACGCAACACAAATCATGCAATTCACTCCATTCACTACGCAAATCACAATACTAATATTAATTGCTTTGCATTTTGTAAACAAATTAGAATTTGTCACATTTAGCAGTTTGCCCACGTATAATGTCTACTAAAAGTGTATTTGTTGATTAATTCATGCGTTTTCAAATGGTTAGTATCATTAGTGTTATAAGGTCATTAATTTCATAGGGGTACAAAAAATATTTCGTTTCCCCTGCTCCATCAATTGCACAGGAAGCATCATGAATAGTATTTTGAGTGGCAAAAGAGTCAAAGGAGATTATGTAGCAAAATGTCGCTGCTTATTGAATACCTTCATGAATTATTCTTTTTATAAAAAAAATATTTGTTCATACAGTTACAGATGCTCACAAAACAAAACCATACAATTGATATTGCTATTGATCAAAATATAAAGCAACATAGCAGACGACATTTAAATCAAGATAAGGAAATAAAAAAGTAAGAAACCAAACATCAGTAAGAGAGAAAGCTGGCCCAAATATGTTTAAGACGGTGATGTCCTTTAATACCTGTGCTTCTGAGAATTGCTGCTTCAAATTTAAAAAATTTGACAAAACATGGACTAACAATTAGGAAAGGAAGGAGGTGTGGGATTAAGGCCTGGTGATGCATAATGCATAATTGGGTGGTAATAATCGCAGTTGCAATAGTTGCTGAGTCTCGGTGGTTAATATCGCGTTTATGAGCCAAAATGCTATCTTTAGTGGATAGGCGAATATCATTCCCCAGGCAGCAACAGAGATGCAAGGCAATGTCAGAACGGAATTTTTTTAGCTGGGGGCAGCCAGCAAACAAGTGAACAATATCAGGAAAATAACTTAGCACAGCTAGTCTTACTGTTGGAGTGGTTCACAACCCATTTACACATTTATCCAGTGTATAATACAGCCTACATATAGTTTTAAAATGCTGCAATTTGATACTTAACAATGTAAAATGCATCAGTAATCTCTTCTGCTGAGATAGCCTCTTCTAAGCTACTGCTCCACTTTGCCATAAGCTTAGACTGATCATCATCCCTATAGGCACACAAAACCTTGTCGAATGATTTGATTGATAACGTGCCAGCAGTAGTAAAGAAATACTTCAATACATCAGAGTCCTCCCCAGCAGCTAAGCTTAGCCGATTACTTGAGAAAAAGTCCTGAATCTGTAGATACTTAAAAAAAGGGACTATTGTGGAAGCCCACAATAAATTTGAAGAGTGGAGAAAGTGCGGAGCCCAGACATGTCAAAAAGCTGACCCATAGTTTGGAGGCCTAGTTTTGCCGACCAGAGATTAACCACTGCATCACAAAATATGGGACGAAAGTTAGGGTTGCCCCAAAACTACATGTAAGAATGTACTAATGGCACCACATTTAACACAGATTTCCCCCCAGATCTGGTAGATGTTTTTCACAACCTTAAACTGAACCCATCTGAAGTAGTTTGAGTGGACCATCTGCTAAGAAAAAGCCTGAAATCACACCCCAGAGCCATTTGATTTCCCAATACATATGAGTAGGGGTCATGATCCATAAACAGATACAGTATGTGATGACAAAAAGCAGCCCACAGATACATTTTAAAATCAGGGAGTTAGTCACCACCTAGATTGGGCGGGAGTTTCATTTAGCGAATTGCCCGCATAGCTCTCCTGTAGCCCCAAAGGAAACTGCCAATAACCCCCTCAAGGGGCTTGAAAAATGAATCTTGGTCTCGTAGTTGAATCACCCATAATAAATGGAGAAATTTAGAGAGGATGTTCATCCCTTTTTTTAGATTCTTTTTTTTAATCATTTTTCAAATGTTACAATCAGTACCATGTTAGTGACAGCTTGTAAATGAGACATAGCAATAAAGAAAAGAAAAAAGCAATACTATAAATGCATGGAAGGACAACAAGGTGAGCAATTAGGTCCATAGGAATGAAAACAGAGATATCCATTTGGGAACCCATCATACAGCATTAAATGACATATACAATTTATTCCACAATGCGGGGGGCGGGGAGGGCACCAATCTCCTGGGAGCACTGGCGCCTGCCATGAGAAAGTTCAATCTGGCCCATCGAGGGCTTGTTGCTGAAAATATGTATGCAACAGTTGCTAAATATCGTGATGTGGGTGGTTCCAAAGAAGCATACAGCTCGCTACTAGTGTCACAATACACAAGACTTCTAAGCCACTTTTTGACAGCAGGGTGGCAGCTGCTGACTGAGTGCATCGCTAATTCCCTTTTTGCTATTAATAGTTCAATCGATTTGAAGCGTCGGACCCCCTTTGAGACACCGCACACATACCCTAGTAGTGCCAGCAATGGGTTTGGTGTTAGTGTCGTTTCCACCATTAGGGATAGCTGTACAAAAATATCCGTCCAATAGGTAATTATGTGTGGACATGTCCATGTAAGATGCAGAAAATCTGCTTCATTGGCGTGACATTTAGGGCAGGACAAGGGGCGGGTGGGATTTATCCTGGCCATGAAACTGGGTGTAATGTATGCACGACGGAGGAATTTAAAGTATATTAAATTGTGCCTGTGGTTGGGGGAAAACAATTTGGTTTGCTGACAGCAGTAATACCAGATATCATCAGGTAAGGGACACTGCAGGTCCTCCGTCCATGCTTCCCACAAGCGATCGTCCACCAGGCAGCATGGCCAAGCGCGTGTGGTACAGTTTAGACACCAAGTGCCTCTTGTGCCAAGTGTATCTTCTATACGGTTCATGAGGGGAGTGCAATCCGGCGGGGCAATAGGATAAGAGGGAATCTGGGCACGCAGTGTGCTCTGAATATGATGTAAAATAAATCTGTTGATTGGGATATCATTGACAAAGCGTGCATCATCTGCCCAGGAGATAGGGTACTTTTAACTGTGACTTCTAGCATGAGGGGTTCCAAGCCCAACACATGATAGCTCGTGGTTGATTTTCTGTGGGGTCCAGCGGAAAGCCAACAGGGTGTATGACATTTAAAGGAATCACATTAGCATGATCTCTCGCCACACATTTGTAGGGAAGGCGAGCATCTCTATGGTACCAATAATACGCAAACTGGTATTGTGCAATTAGATAATACAAATGGAAATGTGGTACACCGAATCCACCCCTTTCATAGGGAAGGAATATCGTCTGCCAACCCACCCGCAGTGTATGGCCCGCTCAGAAAAGGCTTAATAGAAGGCTCCTCAATAGACAGAAAAAGCCATTTGTGAGGGGGATGGGGATATTTAAAAACAAATAAATAAAGCATGGGAGAATCACCATTTTAATAAGGGCAATTCGACCAGCTATGGACAGCTGCAATTTAATCCATCTCTCAATCTGTGCCATCAGTCTTTCAACCGCGGGGCCATAGTTCAGTCTGATGATCTGATCTTTATCCCGATGAATGCAAATCACCAAATATTTAACTGTGTCATCCCTCCACTGTAAAGGATAAGCGCAGGGAAACTGTTGTGTTTAAGCATTTTAGACAGGACAATGAGCTTTAACTTACACATTATGAATGAGTATTCTGCGGATTGCAACTATTAACATCTGCGAGTTAAATGACCCAATGGAAAGGCGTAGGGTAGAACTTGATATGCTTTATCTCATGGCAGACATCATATGTATGCAAGAGACACACATTGAGGGGTCTAGGAAGACACTGTTAGAGTCATTGGGGTACCAAGTGGTATGTAGCACTTCACAAGGAACACGTACATGGGGGTGGAAATTTTGGTGCGGAAATGGGGGGCAAATTCCCAAGGGTCCGGGGAGACAAATATGGTCATTGGGTCATCACTGAGTGTCAGTTCCCCAAAGCGGGAGTCACACTTTGTTCAGTATATGAATCAGTCTTAGATGACCCTGATGTGTTTGAGTGGTTAAACTCAGAGTTATCATTTCGGCCACTCCCGCTCATCACATGTGGGGATTTTAATAGCAATCTGAATGTGGTGTTGGTGGGCATGGGGCAAAAAATTGTAAAGGCCGTAAACCTAAGGTTCATAGGTCTCTGTTAGATCTACGTTCAACCCACGGTCTAAGGGACGTTTGGAGAGAGAAACTTACCTTAGATCCTGGTTTTACATATTTTTCAGGTTCACATAATGTATATGCAAGGTTGGACTATTTTTTTATTTCTCAAGATCTTTTGCAGTATGGCTGAATAAAGAAATATGCCATGGTCATGTCAGACACGACCAGTTGGTATTGGAGGTCCCTCTCCTAGATAAGCCGGGCCATCCGCGCAGCTGGACTTTTGAATGGGCTCTTTTAGTGGATGATGCACACCTTACTCACATGTAGGAGTGGATACCAGCTTTTATGTCAGAAAACATGGGTAGTGCTCCTGTCAGGATAATCTGGGACGCCTTCAAAGCTGGGGTTCGAGGGGAGAACGCCCAGTACAGCTGGGCCCATCAAAAAAAAGAGAGACTCCATCTGAGTGACTTGTATAAAGGATTGATTGTCACTTGCAGAGGCTAAGCTGACAGAAGTGGTGGCCTTGGGTATGGAGATTCAGACAGCACAGCTAAAAGTAGCCGTGGCTGAGGCAGCAATAGTTAGCCTTTCAACAAAGAAAGCTGCAGACAAATTTTTGCCACTGAAACATACATTTTATGAATATAGTGAGAGGGTGGGCCACCTCTTGGCGGTCCAGATTAGGCAGCAAATAGCCCAGTCCCACATTCGGGAAATTGGAGATCCTGTGTTAGGAATAGTTTCAGATCGAGAAGGAATAAGGGCTGCCTTCCAGAGATTTTACCAATGACTATATACTGAGGATGTGGGAGGGGAGTCTGAGGACATGATAAGATATTTGAACTCAGTGATGACGGGAATATAGGAGAGGAATATCAGGAATATTTAGGTAAACCAATCATGGTATACGAAATTGCAGCTGGGAAGGCAGCTGGAATGGATCTCATTCTCAGAGAATTCTATAGTATTTTGCCCCCCTGCCTCAATAAGTACCTGCTGGAACTTTTTCTGAAAGTGCAAGGAGGGGAGGAGCCACCTGGATCTTGGCCTTAGTAAATATTGCGGTGTTCCCTAAAAAAGGGAAGTTTCCATTATAAGTAGGCTCATACTAGCCAATTACCCTAATGAACAATGATTCTAAAATCTACTCCAATATCCTGGCTACAAGGCTGTCTGGAATAATCAGCGAATCGTGTCTCCTTGGCAACATGGCTTTGTTCCTGGTCGAGGAACAACAGACCATATCAGGCGGGTAATCACACTTTTCTACGCAGCAGCAGTCAAAGGAGACCCTATGGCTTTAATACTCTTGGATGCAGAAAAAGCATTCAGTAGGGTCTCCTGGCACTATCTCTGGTCAATGATCGAGAAAATGTGCTTAGTGGCCAGGTTTGGCATTGCCTTGAAAGCATTGCATCAGCAGCCCATGGGCAGGATTTCCATGATGGGTGGCCAGTCGGAACTTATAAAAATACAGCGGGGCACAAGCGGGGGATGCCCCTGCTCCCCCTTGTTATTCACCCTTTATATCGATCCTTTGATAGCAAACAATAAGTTAACAGCCCATTAGGTAACAAGATTGGGAAACAAAAATATTTGGCTATGCCGATGATTTGGCAGTAGTCACTACAGATCCTGGGTTGGCATTAAGAGAAAAAGATGAAAAGACTAATCAGCTTGGCAAATTTTCGGCATGTTTATTAAATCAGGATAATACCCAAATTGTGAAAAATAGAGAAGTGGAATGGGAGGATAGACGCGTGGTTGAGGGCGGTACCTATTTGGGGGTAAATATAGTAGCTAAAGTAGATAAAATTATACAGACAAATTTAGATTAATTAATTAAAAGTATTAGGGCAGAATTCCATAGAATAAATAACTTACGAATGTCTCTGATAAGAAGAACTAACTTGATTAAGATTTTTTTTGGCTAAAATACATTTTTAGAGCTATCCCTCTCGAAGTAGGGAACCAATGCTTTAAGGTTATTGAAGGGGTGATCTCTAGATTTTTGTGGGCATACACAAGGCCTAGAAGGGGGCTGCAATATCTGACCCTCCAGAGAGAGTGCGGGGAGCTAGCTGTACCCAATATAAGAATTTACTACTGGGCCACCGCCCTGCAACACATGTCTATTTTGTTGGTTGAAAGTCCCACCTTGTATGAGCTTCTGATTGGGGATGCAGCGTGGGGAGTACTTTGGCAGCAGCTTGAGTATGGGTACTACACAAGAGTTAGATTTTAGATGCTTTGTTGCTCTTTTAAAATATGGGCCGGTTGAACTTTTACACTCCACTACATAAAAACCCTAATCTCCCGGTAATATTTTGGGACTCCTATATGAATCAATGGGAAGAGGGCGGCTCTTCAAAATTAGGAGATTTCTTCCAGGAGGAGGAAGTTATCTTGTTTGAGACCCTACGGCATAGGTTTATTCTACGGCACCACAACTTCTTTAAATATCTTCAGATCTGTGATTTTTTACTGAAAAAAGCAGGAGGTGCCAAAGGTTTCTAAAGAATTGAGCTGGTCGATAGAGTCTTGGTTGCGAAAACCCCCATCAGGAGGCTTTGTCAACTGTTGAATGGGCTTATGGCAGATGATACAGAAAAGCAGGAAAAGTGGTGGCAAGAGAAGGTCCAGGCTGGACCAGACGTCCTCCCGGAGTCCAGAAATCTTGCCCAGACTATCTTAATGTCTGCCTCTTTGCAAGTTCAGCACTTTAAAACCTTTTACAAGTTGTACTGCACTCTGGGGAAAAAAGCTAAATGGGGGGAACCAGAAACGTGCATTGTCCCCGATGCCACTCATACGAGGCGGATTTGGTACACATGTTCGCAATCTGCCTGGCACTAGGGGGCCTGATAGGGGACATTACTGAATTCCTGGAGGGAAGACTGGGACTAAGTATAGAATTGTCCCACAACATATATTACTATATTAGCAATGAATTAATCCCTAGCCAGGCACAGGCAATTGTGTTTATTACAATTACGGCTTTTAGGCTGTGCTTGGCTACAGCATGGTGAGACATTACTCCACCTTCGGTCCAACAATGGCTCGCCCGTCTAATGACTATTCATCACACTTAGGTGGCAGTATATGCAAGAAAAGGCAAGGGTGCTAGGAGGAAAGGGTCAAGGGTGTGGGCTCCTCTGATGGGCTGAATGGCTACATTCGAGGAGGGATAGTAGAGTATCTTTTTATTTTTCTAAGATGTAGGATAGGGGGTCAGGTGGGTTATTTCTTCTGCAGGTGTCCTTTCCATGGGAACAATAGGAATATGTGTATAAATGTTTGTTCTGTGTATATCACGTGATATGAATTAATTTAAGAATGGATTGCCCACTGGGAGTGGGGGTAAAAAGTAAGCCATAATATGTGCAATAAAGTTGTATTTAAATTAAAAAAAGAAACCGTTGCATCACTGTGGTCATCAGGAACAGCTCAGACTTCCTCAAGTTGATATGAAGGCTGAAATAAAAGCAGAATCTTTGAATTTCTTGGTTGATAGAGTCAAGGTTTGTGGCGGGGTGTCTAAGAAATACTAGTATGTTGTCCGAATACAGTGAAAGCAGCAGCGGGCCGGGGCCAAACTGCAGTCCGCGTTGAAGATGCCTCTCTTGCAAATAACGAACTATGGGGTCCATGGCACTGATGAATAAAAGCGGGGAGAGTGGGCACCCCTACCTTGTGCCCCTGGCCAGTCTGAACAGGGGGGGCAGAGACCCATTAACTCGGAGACATGCCATTGGCTAGGAGTAAAGTAACATAATAAGGGTTGTAAACCCATGCGGAAGGCCAGGTTTTTGAAGTGTCGCTAGAAGGAAAGGCTATTCAAAGGCGTCGAAGGCCATTTCTGCATCAAGCAAGGTGACTGCCACAGGAACGTCAGAGGATATCCTGTTCAGGACCGAGAACAGTGTGAGCAAGTTAATAGAGGTGGACCGGTGTGGAATGAGCCCTGACTGGAAAGGAAAAATAATGGATTCCAGCAAAAGAGAGAGTCTGGTGGCAAGTATTTTAGCAAGGACCTTATTGTCATAATTCAACAGAGACAGTGGGCGATAAGATTGACTAAGCTTAGGGTCCATCCTGGGTTTTATCAAAAAGACTATGATCACCTCCTGCAATGTAGTGGGGGAGAGCCACTTCAAGAGCTTCAGCTAAAGCTCCAAAAGGTGGGGTGCAAGCAGGTGTATATATGTTTTGTCAAACATCCCTGAAAGACCGTCAGCTCCCGCGGCTCTAGACCCATCCATGGAGTCAATGGCAGAGACAATCTCGTCCACAGATATTGGTTCGCTAAGGAATTGCTGCTGCCTGGAGGACAGCCAGAACATTGCCACCTTCGAAAAATAATCTGACAGCATATGGTTCTCCCATGTGTAGCGGGAGGGATACAGCCCAGTATAATAATGCAGTAGTTCCCCTAGGACCTAACCATTGTTCGAGGTCTGTGTGCCATTATCGAGTATAAGTTAT
This sequence comes from Calotriton arnoldi, assembly GCA_963921515.1. Lineage (NCBI taxonomy): Eukaryota > Metazoa > Chordata > Amphibia > Caudata > Salamandridae > Calotriton > Calotriton arnoldi. The sequence goes on from CAWUFW010003456.1 coordinate 829,794, forward strand.
AGAATACAGCCACTGCCCCTCTGCAGACAAAGCAATCTAGCAAGTGTACAGCTGGAGCGCTGGCCCTCACCATACCAGCGGGCCCTGGCATACTACCCCAGGAAGTTCACCTCCCAGTCGGCAAGCTTGCGACCCTCTTTAAGCACCTTTGCCCGGGATCGTAACTGAGCATTGTTAAGACACTGAGTGGTAGTGTTGTCAAGTCCTCGGAGGGCAGTCTCAACAGGCTCTAGGGAATGATGTATATTACGCAGTATTCTGCAATGTTTGGCTAGAGCTGCGCCTGGTATATAGGCCTTGAAGACCTCCCAGAGCATGGCCTGCTTGTTGACAGTGCCTTTGTTCAGCTCAAAATATTCAGTGATGGCAGCGTGGAGCTCATCCTGGAACACGTCGCCGAGAAGCGCCTGCCCCGCAAACCTCCACACTCTTGCAGTGCCTCCCGGAAAAGGAAAGTGTAACCCTATGTGCACTGGAGTGTGATCTGATTACGTACCGGGAGGCAGCTTACAACATTCAACAAGGGCAAGAGTGACATTGATAGCAACCAATATTCTAAGTGCGACCCCGTACCATGTGGTTCTGAATAGAAAGTATGTCCAGTGGTTGGGCGTGGCGATACCCCCATGCATCTCTAAGGGAAAATACAACCCATATATCCTGCAACAGCTGAAGAGCGCGGAGCTTCCCGCCAACCCACCCGCCATTGAATACTGAGTAGGATCAATGCACAAGTTGAGATCACCCTCAAATATGGTATGGTCAACGTCTACCCTTTCCAGCAGTGCCAGCAGCTCCTGGGAGAAATCTGGCAAATCTACATTTGGTGCATCTACCCTCTTTATCACTGAAGCAGTTGGTAGGTGTAAAGGGAACTGAACGGTGGATTGAAATGTGAACCCCACAAGAGTACGTGCTGTAGATGGAAAATAATCTGTGTGGGACCCATGCGGAGGCGTAGGACAGAGGGGATCCAGGAGGAAATGCGGCTCCTGTAGAAAACGCTACCTTAACCCATCTAAATATTGTAATACTAGCTTGCCCTTTCTGGGGTTGTTAATAACTCTAATGTTCCAAATCATGAATGGGATCTCCACCCCGTGGGTGTCGTGTTAGGAGCCATTGACACTCCCTGCCTTATCTATGTAGAACCTACGCAATCGGAAATCAGAAATGTCCTTCCAATGTGATACACATACATATTCGCAACAAACAACCCTTACCCCAACAACACCCCCCACCCATCCCAGGCCAAAAATGCCCAGCGAGTCACCATTCTATAATAATACAACAAGAAAGAAATCAAACAATGTAACTACCGTGGTGTACACCTCAGAGGCTGGGCAATGCATCAGCAGCAAATCCCCTTTGCATACACTGATTAGCAATTATTGAACTGGATAAAGGATACTTGTGAGACAAACGCGCTAACTATTAGTCAGTTCATGCAGCCACATCACTGAGCTGTGCTGCAGCCATATAAAGACAGTAGTGTAGTGGTCATCACATGAGTGAACTCCAGGTATTAGTCAATGGGTAATGGGTCCGAGCTGGAGGTCCGGGGGGAACGCCCTGGGGAGGCCCTGGCATCAGGCCGTTGTTCCTTGGCGTTTTGCTTGCAGAAGGCCAGGACATCTGTAAGAGAGTCAAAGAACCGCGGTTTACCCGGGACATCCACGCGAAGGCGCGCCAGGTACAGCATGCCATATCGTATCCCCAGCCCCCTAAGTGCCACCTTTACCTCTGCAAACTTTCAATGAGCCTCCTGGACTAGCAGGGTAAAATCGGGGTAGAAGGAGACAGTGGTTCCCTGGTATAGAACCTGGCCCTGCTCCCATGCCAGGCGAAGTGCGATGTCTCTGTCCCTGAACTTTAACATTCTGGCAATGATAGGCTGGGGCGTCACCCCAGGCGGGGGTCTGGGACACCAGGATCAGTGGGCCCGCTCAACTAGGAAGGCTGTCGAGCACTCCTCACACTCAAAAACTCCATCAGCAAATTTTCCATGAAAAGGTCCATCTTCCTAGTGGCTGTGGACTCGGCAATGCCAGTTATGCGTAGACTGTTGCGGCGTGACCTGGCCTCTAAATATTCATTTTTAACTGCGACTGTTTTGACCTGGCACTCCAGCTTTTCAAGCTGCTTTAACTCTTTTGCTGCTAGGCCTTTTCCCCCCCTGTGCTAAGCCTTTTTTTGGCTATTTGGGGTAGTTTGCGCTTAGGCCTGTGTAACTTTTTGACCACATAAGGTATCCACACCAAATTTGAGTCCTTTTCTTCCAACATCATGGGGATTTTAAAGTTACCCAGGGTTTGTTGATTCCCTTGGAGGGGACCCAGAAATTAGCCAAAATACAGCCACATTTTGTTTTTTGGGGGAAAAATTGGAAAAAAGTGCCGAAGATGAAAGCGTCTGGTTTTTTCCCTGCAAATGGTATCAACAAAGGGTTTGTGGTGCTGAACTCACCATCTTCCCAGCTTTCAGGTACAGACTGACTTTTGTCAGAAAACCAATTTGTTTTACACAGTTTTGGCATTTTACTGGGACATAGCCTATTTTTGCTATTTTTTGTGCTTTCAACCTCTTTCCAGTTAATGGTAGAAATGAGTATGAAAGCAATAATGGATCCTTGAAAGCTATACATTTCAATAAAGTACTCAAAATTCTGAATTCAGCAAGGGGTCATTTGTGTAGATGCTTCAAGGTTTTTTTAATAGAAACTAAGAGTTAAAAATAGGACAAATTGAAAATGAGTTGAAAAAAACAGCCATTTGTGCCAACGTTTTCACCTGTAACTTCTTGTAAGTATGACAGACTTTTTAAGCAATATACCGTTACATCCGCTGGACCCTTCTAGGTTGTGGGGATATATTTGTAGGTTCACCAAGAACCCGACAAACCCGGAGCCAATAACTGAGCATCGTCTTGCAATGGTTTTTTATTGTGTACTGGGTATATAGAAATTCATTTGGGAAAATATAAACAGTGAAAACTTGGTATGAAAGACACCTATGTATTTCTGAAATGGGAACAAAATATAGAGTTTAGAAACAGTAGCTATTTGCACATCTCCGAAATTGTGAGTACCCATACTAGCATGTGAATTATAGGACATTTTTCTAAGTGATTTCTTTTTTACACATTGTCTTACATTTGGAAGGCAGAAATGCATCGAAAGTCAATAGGTAATAATAGTTGCTCTACAATTCTGTGTTCCCCTAAGTCTCCCGATAAAAATGGTACCTCACTTGTGTGGGTAGGCCTAGAGCCCGCGACAGGAAACGGCCCAAAACACAACATGGACACACCACATTTTTACAGTGAAAACTGACCCTTTTTTCCAAAGTGCCTAGCTGTAGATTTTGAACCCAAGCTCTGCCAGCACCTAGGGAAACCTAGCAAACCTATACATTTTTTAAAACTAGACACACAGGGGAATCCAGGATGGGGAGATTTGTCTGGCTCTCAGTAGGTTCTGTTACCCAGAATCCCTTGCAAACCTCAAACTTTGTAAAAAAAGACACATTTTCCTCACATTTATGTGATGGAAAGTTCTGGAATCTGCATGGATCTACAGAATTCCACCCACCCCGCATTCCCCAAAGTGTTCCGAGAAAAATGGTACCTCACTTGTGTGGGTACGCCTAGTGCCCGCATCAGGAAACGGCCCAAAACGCAATGTGGACACAGCACATTTTTACAGTGAAAACTGACCCTTGTTTTGCAAAGTGCCTAGCTGTAGATTTTGAACCCTAGCTCTGCCGGCACCTAGGGAAACCTAGAAAACCTATACAGTTTTAAAAACTAGACTCCAAGGGGAATCCAGGATGGGGTGACTTGTGTGGCTCTCACCAGGTTCGCTTACCCAGAATGCCTTGCAAACCTCAAACATTGTAAAAAAACAAATATTTTCCTCACATTTCTGTGATGGAAAGTTCTGAAATCTGCGTGGATCCACAAAATTTCACCCACCCTGCATTCCCCAAAGTCTTCCGATAAAAATGATACCTCACTTGTGTGGGTAGACCTAGTGCCCGCGACAGGAAATTGCGCAAACGCAACATGGACACACCAAATTTTTACAGTGAAAACTGACCCTTTCTTTGCAAAGTGCCTAGCTGTAGATTTTGAACCCTAGCTCTGCGGGCACCTGGGGAAACCAAGCAAACCTATACATTTTTGAAAACTAGACTCCCAGGGGAATCCAGGATGGGGTGATTGTGAGGCTCTCACCAGGTTCGCTTACCCAGAATCCCTTGCAAACCTCAAACTTTGTAAAAAAAAACATTTTCCTCACATTTCTGTGAGGGGAAGTTCTGGAATCTGCGTGGATCCACAAAATTCCACCCACCCTGCATTTCCCAAAGTCTTCGGATAAAAATGATACCTCACTAGTGTGGTTAGGCCTAGTGCCCGCAACAGGAAATGGCGCAAAACACAACATGGACACACTACATTTTTACAGTAAAAACTGACCCTTTTTCAACTAGACTCCCGGGGAATCCAGGATGGGGTGATTGTGAGGCTCTCACCAGGTTCGCTTACCCAGAATCCCTTGCAAACCTCAAACTTTGTAAAAAAAAAACATTTTTCTCACATTTTTGTGATGGAATGTTCTGGAATCTGAGTGGATCCACAAAATTCTACCCACCCCGCATTACCCAAGGTGTTCCAATAAAAATGATACCTCACTTGTGTGGTAGGCCTAGTGCCCGCGACAGGAAATGACCCAAAACGCAACATGGACACACCACATTTTTACAGTGAAAACTGACCCTTTCTTGGCAAAGTGCCTAGCTGTAGATTTTGAACCCTAGCTCTGCCGGCACCTAAGGAAACCTAGCAAACCTATACATTTTTGAAAACTAGACACCCAGGGGAATCCAGGATGGGGTGACTTGTGTGGCTCTCACTAGGTTCTGTTACCCAGAATCCCTTGCAAACCTCAAACTTTGTCAAAAGAACACATTTTCCTCACATTACTGTGATGGAAATACTGGAATCTGCGTAGATCCACACAGTTCCACCCACCCTGCATTCTTCGAAGTCTTCCGATAAAAATTATACCTCACTTGTGTGGGTAGGGCTAGTTCCCGGACAGGAAACGACCCAAAACGCAACATGGACACACAACATTTTTACAGTGAAAACTGACCCTTTTTTTGCAAAGTGCCTAGCAGTAGATTTTGAACCCTGGCTCTGCCGGCACCTAGGGAAACCTAGCAAACCTATACATTTTAGAAAACTAGACATGCAGAAGAATCCAGGATGGGGTGACTTGTGTGGGTCTCACCAGGTTCTCTTACCCAGAATCCCTTGCAAACCTTAAACTTTGTTAAAAAAAAAACACATTGATAAAAATGATACCTCACTTGTGTGGGTAGGCCTGGTGCCCCGGACAGGAAATGGCACAAAATACGACAGGGACACACCACATTTTTACAGTAAAAACTGACCCTTTTTTTTGCAAAGTGCCTAGCTGTAGATTTTGAACCCTAGCTCTGCCGGCATCTAGGGAAACCTAGCAAACCTATACATTTTTGAAAACTAGACGCCCAGGGGAATCCAGGATGGGGTGACTTGTGTGGCTCCCACCAGGTTCTCTTACCCAGAATCCTTTGCAAAACTCAAACTTTGTAAAAAAAAAAACACATTTTCCTCACATTTCTGTGATGGAAAGTCCTGGTATCTGCGTAGATCCACACAGTTCCACCCACCCTGCATTCTTCGAAGTCTTCCGATAAAAATGATACCTCACTTGTGTGGGTAGTGCTAGTTCCCGCGACAGGAAACGACCCAAAACGCAACATGGACACACCACATTTTTACAGTGAAAACTGACCCTTAATTTGCAAAGTGCCTAGCAGTAGATTTTGAACTCTGGCTCTGCCGGCACCTAGGGAAACCTAGCAAACCTATACATTTTAGAAAACTAGACATGCAGAAGAATCCAGGATGGGGGGGACTTGTGTGGCTCTCACCAGGTTCTCTTACCCAGAATCCCTTTCAAACCTCAAACTTTGTAAAAATAAAAGACATTTTCCTCAAATTTTTTGTAATGGAAAGTTCTGGAATCTGCGTGGATCCACAAAATTCCTCCAACCCCGCATTACCTAAAGTGTTCCTATAAAAATGATACCTCACCTGTGTGGGAAGGCCTAGTGCCCAGGACAGGAAACGACCCAAAACGCAACGTGGACACACCACATTTTTACAGGGAAATCTGACCCTTTCTTGGCAAAGTGCCTAGCTGTAGATTTTGAACCCTAGCTCTGCCGGAACCTAGGGAAACCTAGCAAACCTGTACATTTTTTGAAACTATACACCCAGAGGAATCCAGTATGGTGTGACTTGTGTGGCTCCCACCAGGTTCTCTTACACAGAATCCCTTGCAAACCTCAAACTTTGTAAAAAAAAAACAAATTTTCCTCACATTTCTGTGATGGAAAGTTCTGGAATCTGCGTGGATCCACAAAATTCCACCCACCCCACATTCCCCAAAGTCTTTTGATAAAAATGAAACCTCACTCGTTTGGGTGGGTCAAGTACCCACGACAGGCAAGGGCCCAAAACGGTGACATCAAAATCACCTATCACAAAACAACCTGGTTTTGCAAGGGGGGCACCTGGGTTTTTGGCCCACGGCTCAGCGGCCATCTAGGGAAACCTACCAAAACCACACATGTCTGAAAAGTAGACACCCTGGGGAGTCCAGGGAGGTATGGCTTGCATGGATCCCACAACGTTTCCCTACCCAAAATCACTTGCAAACCTCAATTTTAGCTGAAATAAATCAAATTTTCCTCAATTTTGTTTGGGAATGTTGTGGGATCACCGGGCTGACACAAATTTCCTACCACCTACTGTTCCCCCAGGTCTCCCGATAAAAATTGTGTCTCACTTGTGTGGGTAGGCATAGTGGCTGCAACAGGAAATGGCCCAAATTGTACTGTGGAGACTTCAAAATTCCCTATCATACGACTACCTGGTTTTGCAGGGGAGGCACCTGGTTTTTTGGCCCCGGGCTTGCGGCCATCTAGGGAAACCTACCAAACCCACACATTTCTGAAAACTAGACACACTGAGGAGTCCAGTGAGGGCTTGCGTGGATCTTCCAACGTTTCCCTACCCAGAATCCCCTGCAAACCTCAAATTTAGCAATAAAAATAATTTTTCCACACATTTGTGTGTGGGATCACTGTGCCAGCACAAATGTCTTACCACCTAGCATTCCCCTTGGTCTCCCGAGTAAAATGATAACTCACTTGTATGGCTGTCCAATGCAGAATCCGCTTAAAACGTATTTTTTTTAAATGTAGCACTTAGAATTCCCAGTGCTATACCTTTAACCCTATGTTTTTGGCTCTTCCCAGTCACAGGCTTTTAGCCCATGCACACAAGTGAGGTATCATCTTACTCTGGACAACAAGGGGAACGCTGGGTGGTAGGACATTAGTGCCGGCACAGGGATCCCACACAAAAATGTATGGAAAAAGTGATTTTTTCCAGCTAAATTTGAGGTTTGCAGGGGATTCTGGGTAGGGAAACGTTAGGGGATCCATGCAAGCCATACCTCACTGGACTCCCCAGGGTGTCTACTTTTCAGAAATGTTTGGGTTTGGTAGGTTTCCCTAGATGACAGAGAGCCCGGGGCCAAAAACCCAGGTGCCTCCCCTGCAACACCAGGTCGTTTTATGATAGGTGATTTTGAAGTCTCCACAATAAGTTTTGGGCCCTTGCCTGTCGCGAGTACTTGACCCACCCACAAGAGTGAGGTACAATTTTCATCGAGAGACCTGGGAGAATGCTGGGTGGTAGGATATTTGTGTCAGCCCAGTGATTCTACAACTTTCCCACACAGAAATTTGAGAAAAATTTGATTTTTTCATCAAAATTTGAGGTTTGCAGGAGATTCTGGGTAGGGAAACGTTGGGGGAACCACGCAAGCCATACCTCCATGGACTCCCCCGGGTCTCTAGTTTTCAGAAATGTATAGGTTTGGTAGGTTTCCCTAGATGGTCGCCAAGAGCTGGAACAAAAACTCATGTGATCCCATTTGCAAAATCAGATCATTTTGTGATAGGTAATTTCGATGTCTCCACAATAAGTTTTGGGCACTTGCCTGTCGCGGGTACTTGACCCACCTACAAGAGTGAGGTACCATTTTTATCGGAAGACTTGGGGGAACGCTGGGTGGTAGGAAATTTGTGTAAGCCCAGAGATCCTACAACTTTTCGACACTGCAATTTGTGAAAAATTAGATTTTTTTCATCAAAATTTGAGGTTTTCAGGGGATTCTGGGTAGGGAAACGTTGGGGGATCCACACAAGCCATACCTCCCTGGACTCCCGCAGGTCTCTAGTTTTCAGAAATGTGTAGGTTTGGAGGTTTCCCTAGATGGCCACCAAGCACGGGACCAAAAACTCATGTGACCCCCTTACAAAAGCAGATCGTTTTGTGATAGGTAATTTTGATGTCTCCACGATACGTTTTGGGCCCTTGCCTGTCGCGGGTACTTGACCCACCTACAAGAGTGAGGTACCATTTTTATCAGGAGACCTTGGGGAACACTGGGTGGTAGGAAATTTGTGTAAGTCCGGTGATCCTACAACTTTTCCACACTGCAATATGTGAAAAATTTGATTTTTTCATCAGAATTTGAGGTTTGCAGGGGATTCTGGGTAGGGAAACTTTGGGGGATCCACGTAAGCCATACCTCCTTGGACTCCCCTGGGTCTCTAGTTTTAAGAAATGTGTGGGTTTGGTAGGTTTCCCTAGATGGCCGCCAAGCCCGGGACCAAAAACTCATGTGACCCCCCTTGCAAAATCTACAGCTAGGCACTTTGCAAAAAAGGGGTCAGTTTTCACTGTAAAAATGTGGTGTGTCCATGTCGCTTTTTGGGCCGTTTCCTCCTGCGGGCACTAGGTCTACCCACACAAGTGAGGTACCATTTTTATCAGAAGACTTAGGAAAATGCAGAGTGGGTGAAATTTTGTGGAGCCACGCAGATTCCAGAACTTTCCATCACAGAAATGTGAGGAAAATGTTTTTTTTTTTTTACAAAGTTTGAGGTTTGCAAGGGTTTCTGGGTAACAGAACCTGGTGGAAGCTAGACAAATCACCCCATCCTGGGTTCCCCTGGGTGTCTAGTTTTCAAAAATGTATAGGTTTGCTAGGTTTCCCTAGGTGCCGGCAGAGCTAGGGTTTAAAATCTACAGCTAGGCACTTTGCAAAAAAGGGTCAGTTTTCACTGTAAAAATGTGGTGTGTCCACGTTGCGTTTTGGCCAGTTTCCTGTCATGGGTAGTAAGCCTGCCCAAACAAGTGAGGTACCATTTTTATCGGGAGACTTTGGGGAATGGTGGGTGGGTGGAAGTCTGTGTATCTGCGCAGATTCCAGAACTTTCCATCACTGAAATGTGAGGAAAATGTGTTTTTTTTACAAGGTTTGAGGCTTGCAAGGGATTCTGGGTAACTGAACCTTAGTGAGAGTCACACAAGTCGCCCCATCCTGGATTCCCCTTGGTGTCTAGTTTAAAAAAATATGCAGGTTTGCTATGTTTCCCTAGGTGCCGCCTGCGCTAGGACCCAAAATCCACAGGTATGCACATTCCGAAAAAAAGTCAGTGCCTAGTGGGCTTTCTGCCGCCCTGGGGAGGGAGGAAATCGGGGGCTATTGCCCTGATATGCCCCCAAGGGGGGGGCAGAAAGACTGCGTCTATTCTTTTGGGGGGTGGGGGCATTGGGATGCCCATTCTGGGCAGCCCCCACACCTACGTATAAAAAAGCCAGCATAATCGCTGGTGCCTAGTGGGCTCTCTGCCCCCCCAGGGCAGATCAGGGGCTACTGCCCCCATCTGCCTCCTGGGGGGGCAAAAAGACTGTGGCATCTTTTTTGGGGTGGTGGGGGCATTGGCATGCCCATTCTGGGCAGCCCTCACCCCGTCCTTTGGGAAAATAAAATCCCTGGTGGCTAGTGGGCTTTCTGCCCCCCCCCCCCCCGGGGGGGGAAGATAAGGGGACATTTCCCCATCTGCCTCCCAGGGGGGCAGAAAGACTAGCATTTGTTTTTGGGGTGGGGGCATTGACATGCCCATTCTGGGCAGCCCCCACCCCTACCCATATAAAAAAATCCCTGGTGCCCCCATCTGCCTCCTGGGGGTGGCAGAAAGTCCTTTGTTTTCTTTGGGGGGTAGGGTGGGGGCATTTGCATGCCCATTCTGGGCAGCCCCCACCACAGGCCTATCAAAAAAATAATCCCTGGTGCCTAGGGTGCTTTCTGCCCCCCCGGGAGGGGGCAGATTAGGGGCTACTGCCCCATCTGCCCCCAAGGGGGACAGAAAGACTGAAATGTTGTTGGTGGGAGTGGTGGGGGCATTGGCATGCCCATCTTGGGCAGCCCCCACCCCTAAATTCATTGGGAAAAAAACCCTGGCGTCTAGTGGGCTTTCTGCCCCCCCCAGGGGGCAGATTGGGGGGTAGAAAGACTGTCATTTGGTGTGATGGTGGGGGCATTGGCATGCCCATATTGGGCATCCCCCACAACTAATTTGCATTTGAAAATAAATCCCTGGTTTCTAGTGGCCTTTCTGTCCCCCCGGGGGGGCAGAAAGACTGAATTCACCCTAATTATTATGGGGGAGCACAGGCCCTTACCCAAGGTGACGTTCCACCCTCTATGGTGCCTAGTGGGTGGATCCCTGCTTGGGGATAGCCCTCCTGGGGCAATCCCCAAGCAGGGATCCACTAGGAAGGAGTAGCATTGGAAAGGGGAGATTCTCCCCTTTCCAACGATACCTCTCTTGACTTTCTACATGCTCAGGGGGCTGAGATAGCCCCCTGAGGTTGTAGAAAGTGAAACTGAAATGAGCATCTTGGCTCATTTCAGTTTCGGTTTCACTGAAATGACGTCAGCACGACGTGCGCGCTGATCGTCATTTCAGGGAAAACACACAGACAGCCTTGGGAGCTGGGGAGCTCCAGAGGGATTTCAAATGCCATGCTTGAGGACGGCCGGGGGCTGTCCTACACACATGAGCACTGGTGTGTCGGACAGCCCCCGGCCATACGACGCACCGAAAGGGTTAACATACTGTGGTTACCGTCCTCCAGTGTGGAGAGCACCTCTTCCATCACATCAATTTGTGCCTGATGGCCAGATAATGTGTCAAAGCGGGCGTCCATTGCCCTAAATCCTACTCGAATTTCTGTCAGTAGGGCTCCAGTGGTTGTGGACTGCGCAACCTCAGAGGTCCCCTCTGCCATTTCCGCCATTCTGACTGGTGTCGCAGCCTCGTGTCTCTCAGCCACGTGCTCAAAAGGGAGTTTTCGTTCGTTAGGGTCTGTACGACCCATTTTGCTATGGGTTTTGAAGTGAACGTGGGGGGTCTGGACACATCACGCTTGGCGATCAATAATCCACATTCACACCAGGCCTAGACCAGAGAGAAGATCTTCTGGTGCTCATTCAGGGCATGCCCAGAGTGCAAGTCAATTCCCCCCACGAAGCAGCGGCCACCAGGTGTGGAGAGGCAAAACCATGCACTGCCGCAGTGCGGCACCACCGCCCACGTCTCAACCCAGGGGGGGCGAACAGGGCCTCAACGCACCGCACCTCCAGGTTGTCAGGCCACAACACCCCATGGCCATTGGCAGCAATGACAGCAACTCAACGGTAGGCAGCAGTCGCACACACCTGGGTCGCCCGGCAGGGGCAGATCGGTCAGCCCTCGCACACCAATTTAGAAAGGGCCGCTGATGGCTGCCTCATCACTCCCCATGTCCACAGGCTGCAAAAGTTCATCCAGGGTCCAAAAGTCCACCACCATATCTGACAGAGCTCTTGCAAGCCGGAGCGGCCTGGGGGGTCTCAAAGCGTATGGAGCGGCAGGTCCTGGCAGGGCTCCGCATCCCCAGCCTCAAGCCCATCCATGGTCCCTGTCACCAACGGGCTTCAAAGGCTGAACCAAGCCTGCACTGTAATAATGTTTGCTCTCACCCATATCGTGCCTCCCCAACTGGGTCCTCGGTAAAACCGCATGTCTCTTCCACCGTGGGGAGGGTAGTGGCAGCTGTAGGCAGTGTTTATGGCCCTAAATCAGCAAGTATCCAGAAATTTTAGGAGATTATCTGGTGGAGCTTCAATGCCGTGCGGCCATCTTGGTCTCCTATTGGCCACACCTCTCCAGGGAGGATGTTCATCTTAACAATATTGCACCGACATATTAGGCTGATTGGGAGATGATTCCATGGCCGCAGCTTGATACTAACTAGTTGGAGAAGGGAGTCATAATTCAAAGTAACAATGTGATTCAGTTTGGCCCTTATCTTAACTCCGAGGTAGGTGGCTACTGGAGTGGTTCTGGAGATTTTGGTCTCTGCATGAAAACTAACCAGAACCTGAATTTTTAAACAATCTAGTTTATATCCAGAAACTACCCCAAACCTAGCCGCCTCCGCAGAAATGTGCTCAATAGCTTTCCGGGGGGCTGGCAGAGTATATTGCAACATCATCTGCATAGACAATGATTTTCAATTCTACCTCATTAGATATAATTGGCCAAATCGGAGGGTTAGAAATAAGTAACTGAAGATAAGGTTCAATATAAAGGGCAAACAATAACAGGGATAGTGGACAGCCCTGGTGCGTTCCCCTGTAGATATCAAATGAGGGAGAACTATACTCTACAAGAATCAGCCTAGCCATATGGTTCTTATATAGGGACATAACCCAGGAGAGGAATCTGCAGCCAGAGAAAAGTCCATAAGACTCAATCGAAGACCTTCTCTGCATCCAGTAGTATCAAACAAACCATACTGCCAGTGGTTCTAGCCATGTCAAATACAGCGACTGCAGTATTCCCATGGCTAGTAGCGTACCTGCCAGCAACAAAACCATGCTGTTGTGATGAGACAATATACCCAACCAGAGGGGCCAATCTAGAAGCAAGAACTTTAGCAAAAAAAGTGGCATCTGAATTAACCAGGGTGATCGGCCGGTTGAGAACCTGCACTCCTCAGGAGGCTTTTCCTTCTTAAGAAAAATTCTGATATTAGTGGACTTCCCGGAATCAGGAGCTTCACCCCAACCATCAATGTGTGACATAAGAGTCATGAGTCGGGGAAGAAGTGTTTTGCTAAATGACTTATAAAACTGCAGGGGGTGGCCTCCTTTCCTGCTGCCTTTCTTGAGGGCAGGGATTTAATCACAAGCTCATGTTCTGGATAGTAATATCCCCCTCCAATATTTGCCTCTGATGGTGTTCCAGACAAGGCAGGTTGTCCCTCTGTATATATCCATCAATCAAGGGCTGAATAATTGGATCAGTGTGATCATGCAGATTTTCATAAAAGTTAGAGAATTGCCTTCCTATAGCTTGTGGATCAGAGAACAAAATGCCACCTTTATCTTTAACACACTTAATAGCATTCATGTGCCTTATTTTGCCGATCTGGTAGTTAACACCTATCCAAATATTTTCTACATATTCATATTGGAGAGTCTTGCTGTTGTGATACTCTACTGCAGCCTTTTTTTAAATCCACCAACTCGAGGTAAAGAAAATATTCGCCCGGGTTCTTAACCCTAACAGCTTGGGCGTACTGAGACTCTACCTCCAAAGGTCAGAAACAGAGCTTGGCGACCATCTCTTTATAACACTTATTTGCATCCAGGACAAACTGGAAAGTAGCCCCTGAACATAGGCCTTCATTGTATCTCATATAACATGCGTCGAGGCAGAGTCCTGATTCACTGCTATAAAATCCTTCAGCCCATCAGCCATACGGATTATATAAGTAGGGTTAGGGAAAAAAGCAAGCATGGGAAGGTGAAGCGACGTCCCTCTTCACTGATGGCCGGTAACTCCATTGTTAACAGGATTGGATTACGATCTGAAATGATTTTAGGGTAAACCTCTATATTAGCACTCTTTATTCAAGTGCTGGGCCAAACCATGTCAATTCTGGAGTATTGTTTAAGAGGCGTAGAAAAGTATGTAAACCCTGGGCTCACAGGATAAAAAGTCCTCCATACATCTACCCAACCATGGACCCGTTGTATCTCAAGAATGGAAGCCCTAGTTTTAGCCATACGGGGTAAGCTTCATGGTCAGGAGTGCCAATGGCGTAGTTAATAACAGTTGAACTCACCCAGCTGTATCGTATCATCGACCAGCCCAATAATTCTAAATTCAGCTGGTCAAACAGTCCAGGGTTATCATTGTTAGGTTCATATACTGTACACATAGTAAATATTTTCCTGTGAACCAACAACTGAGCAATTACCTACCTACCTCAAGAGTCGGAGGTAGATTTAAAAACAGTATAGCTTAGATATCTGGTGCATAGTGACCCCACAAATAGGGGCTGTTTGACTAGTGCTTATAACAATGGTATATCCCAGCTGCCTCAAAAGAGAATGGTCCTTATAAGCAAGATGTGTCTCAGTGAAACAAACAGTATGGGCTATATAAGCAAAGATTTTCTCCTTAACCATCAGATGCTTTAAAGGTCGGTTAAGGCCAGCTACGTTCCAGCACATTACCTTAAATTGAGTCATGCTACATAGTTGCCAACAACACAATTTCTGCTAAATTAAAAAATTCAAGAGAAACACTAAAATCAGAAAGAAAACTATGAACACTGCAACTCATTTTCTCAACCCGCCCCCCAGAAAAAAATCGACCCAAGTAAAAGTGACAAAACCCAGCACCAGCCACAGCACCCCCACCGCACAGCTATTTTAGGCCTGTCAGTTAACCATGACAGCCCATTGTTTGCTCAAACCCCCCATATCCCGCCCCCATCCAGTCATAGCAAAAAAGGGGAAAACGTGCAGAATATTGCTGTTAACACCCAGAGTCCTAATATTTATTTAATAAACCACCTCAAAATTGCTAAATTTAAGCAAATATCTGCATAGTTACAAAACCATTACACAAATGTAATCAGCGAACAGGAGATTATCTGCTATCCTTGCCATTTTCTAAGAACACTGGTGGTATCTGCTTTGCAATGGCAGAAGAGTGTTTGGCCATCGTTCGTAATTTTCAGCCTGGCAGGCTCCTGAAGGAAAATCTGAACACCCACGACCCTTAATGGATTAATCAATTGTCTAAGCTTCCACCGGCATTCCATAGTTAATTTGCATAGGTCCGACCTCACAAAGATAGACAGGGAGTCAACTAAGATTGGTGCAGAGGGGCGCTCCTTCAAATATATTGCATGTTTCAATAAAGAATTGCCTATGAATATTAGAATAGGCAGCAGTTGGACCTTGTCACTATTAGAAGTGTCCCGATGCAGTGGAAGCTGATGGGTGGCCAGTCTGGTAGTTCGGGGAAAGCTCTACTGAACAGTGGCACAATAAGCTGTCGGGGGTCATCCTCCTCTTTCCTTCCGGAATCTCTAAGATCCTGAGGTTCTTTTACTGCTGGTGATTATCCAGTTCATCAACCTTAGAATGAACCACATGAGCTGACCCTCATGCTCTCTGATTGCCAAAGCCGATCCAACCACATTCATGGCGGCAACTTTTTGAAGCAGCTCTGTAACCTGGGAGGTAAGTGTTGAAACCTTCCCTGCTATCTTAGCTAAAGACTGTTGCTGCTGGAGGGTGTCTGCACTCGCCTGTGCATAAAGATAAAATGCCTCTGAGCGTTGAACTTGCAGTAGTTGTAATATAGTTGATAGGCAGGGGAGGCAGCAGATGCTACGAGGCTAGTCTTTAATCCACCTATAACACCTGTATTCCCCGTATCGCCTGTCGGGGTAGCTACCAGCCCTTTGCTTAGTAATACAAGCTTAGGATTGTTAGTATATGCATTGGCACTGGAAGAGGCTATCACTGATCTCCCTCAAGGCTGCTCAGAATTTCCATACAGCCTTAAAGCATGTGAGGGAGTAGATTCAGTGACTGCATAGAGACGCTCCGCTGGTGCTTGGTTCAGGTTCAGACTCAGACTCCAGCTCCTGCTCACCCGGGCTACTCATAGATAGCCAAATTGTGTCAGTCTGGGAATTTCCAGCATTACTGTTACTTGCAGGAAGCTTTAAGTTCTTCTTCTTTGGTTTAGAGATAACCCACTGCCGCAAAAGATTGGCCTTGGAATAAGCCTCAGCTGGATCGCTCTCCCTACTGTTCAGGGGCTTCTGCTTAACATTGAATTTACAACTATCAGCATGGCTTACTCCTCCCTTCCTCCTGTTCTGAGATTAAGCCAAGGTGGATTTGAGAGAGGGCCAGCTCTTGTATCAGATGATGTGCTTCACGGAGGAACTGCTTGGGCAGGTTCGTCAAGAGTAACAGCAGGATGAATTTCCCCGGATAAGGAAGGAGTCCATGCCTCCTTTTCACCAATGCAATCAATTACAATAGCAGGCAAAACTGACAAATCAGGAACGCCAGGTTCGCTAGGCCAATGTGATATGTAAGGCCAAGTTACAGGGCCCTGCTCCTTCCACTCTCTCAGAAATCAAGACCTCTATGACACCCGTAGTAGCTGAAACAGTATCTATGTAGCCAGTGGATATTGTGGAAAGAGCGCAGTCAATAGAAGAAACAATATTACCTTGCGAGGTAGCCTCAGCAACAAAAGCAGCGGCAGTTGTAGCAAGGTTACACAATGGTCTATTGTGAGAGCTTCCATAAGCAGGCTAGCTGAGCAGAGATGGTTCGCCGCCCCATAGCACTTCCAGGAGCTGACAGCCTCAGGCGAAGTCCCCTCAGGGAACACACCCAGCTCCAACAAATCGTGGGAGAGCCGGCTGCCCAGATGCAAGAAGTTTATGAACAAACAGCACTGTCAAGACCCGACTCCCCACCTTTTTCTGTGTGATGGGGCCAACCTTCGCTCGTATTAAGTTTTTAGTAGTTATGAAATTTAATTTAATAATTTTTTGTGATTTTTGTTCTGTATTGTGTTGTGAGTTTATAGCGGTACAGGGTGGGAAGTAATTTATTTCTAATACATTATCAATTCGTTTTAAATTAATAATATTGAATTAATTGGTCATTAATTATGTTAATTGTGCAACAATTTTTTTTAATTTACATTTTAGGCGCGGGTTGTGGGGTTTATAGGGGTACAGGGTGGGAAGTAAGTTACATTTAATTAATTAATAACTAGTTATTAATTAATATTATTTATTTAATTGATAATTAATTATGTTGATTATGTAAATCCTTTTTTTTTAGAATTTTAGGTGTGGGTTGTGGGGTTTACAGGGGTGCAGGGTCATAAGCAAATTAATTCTAAATAGTTAATAATTAGTTGTGAACTAACAATTACTTAATTGACAATTATGGTAATGGTGTAATTAATCTTTTTTTTATTTTGAGTGCAGGTTGTGGGGTTTATAGGGATACAGGGTGGAAAGTAAATTAATTATAAGTGATCGTTATTTAGTTTTCAATTATTAATAATTATTTAATTGATAATCAATTATATTAATTGTGCAATTCAATTTTTTTAATTTAAAATTTAGGTGTGGGTTGTGGGTTTTGTAGGGATATAGGGTGGAAAGTAAATTTCGTTATTGATATTAATTAATACATTGATAAATATGTTAACACTGTAATTTATTTTTTGTTAAGTTACATCTTAGGATAGGAGTGTGTTGTGTGCTTTGTGGGGTATAGTTTGGAAAGTAAATTAATTATAATTAAGTCATAATTAATTTTTAATTAATGATAATCAGTTTATTGATAAATATTTATGTTAATAGTGTAAACTATTTTTTTTTAAAGTTAACTTTTAGGTGCAGGTTGGGAGTTTTGTAGGGGTATAGGGTGGAAAGTTACTAAAATAAAATTATTAATACATATTTTTTGTTAAATAATTTTTAAATAGAATCATTTATTCAAATGAATATTTTTTAAATGTTAATTATAATAATATTTGTAGTTATTTATGATATGTATTTAACATTGCAAACACAAGAAGGCAAAGGGTCAAGACTGATTTGCCTATAGCTGGGTCTGAACTGGGGTGGCGAAGTGAGCTAAAGAACGATGATGGATTCAACCCAGATCTGTGACTGGGGGTGAGTGTCTGAAAAGTTTCAGCACCCCGTCCACCATCTCCTTGTGTTTACTATGTATTTAACATTGTCATATGCATTTATTTTATTTTATTTTTCATACAAAATATATTTTTATTTGTTTGAACATATTTATATTTTTATTTGTTTACTATGTCTTTGCAATTATGTTATTATGTTGAACAGCATTTGTTTGTTTCTAATGCTGCTCTAACTAGAGTGGGAATAGTCAATTTTACTCCTCCGCAATCTAACACTTTTCCTACTGTTGCACTTATTGGAGTTGGAATAGTACATTTTACCCCTCCACAATCCAACACTTTCCCTACTGTTGCACTGACTGGAGTGGGAATAGTAAATGTTACCCCTCCACAAACCAAAACTTTCACTACTGTTGCATTCATTGGAGTGGAAATAGTAAATTTGACCCCTTTGCAATCAAACACTTTCCCTACTGTTGCACAGATTAGAGTGGGAATAGTAAATTTTACCCCACCGCAATCCAACATTTTCATAGTGTTGTACTGACTGATGTGGGAATAGTAAATTTGACCTCTACACAATCCAACATTTTCCGTACTGCTGAATTGACTGGAGTGAGAATAGTAAATGTTACTCCTGTGTGATGTAACTGTTTTCCTATTGTTGCTTGGCATGAAGTGGGAGTAGTAAAGTTTATACATCTTTAGTAGAAGAATTTGCTTACTTTTGTATAAATTATAGTGGGAAAAGTACATGCATTAAATTTAAAATTATATAATTTATTTTATATTGTTACACTTTATATTATTATGTTTTTGCTTGTTTAAAATTATAATATTTATAATATGTAAAATTATGAATGTTTTTGATGTGGGAAATATTTTTATAAAATTGTAAGAAATTCATGTTGTGTACTTTTTATTTTATTTAAAATAGTTTGTTTTTTAAATATTTAATGTTATTGGTATATGTATGTATGTATCTATATATATTACCTACTGGCGGTCACCAGTAGGTAGTTATAGGTAGGACCATGTTTCCATAGGAAAAACATTTTTTGATGTGCTTATAACTTTGGCGTCGTTTGACGAATCTTTACGAATCTTTACGAAATTTTCCCAAAAGTTCCTCTTTTCAGGTCAGCTCCTATCCTAAAAGTTTGGGGGGGATTCGTCAAGGGGGGGCTCAGAAAAAAGTGTTTTCTCCATGCAATTTCCATAGGAAACTTTAGACAAGGCTACAGGTCAAACTGCTGAACGGAATTATGCCAAATTTGGCACAGAGAAAGGTCTTGGTCCAGAAAGCACGCTTTTGTTTAAATCGAGTAAATCCGTTCAGTAGTTTAGAGAAATATCAAATTTTCCAGATATTGATATTTAAGAATTCTGACATCTGATTGGCTGAAGCGTTACGAGCACGAGCTTGCGGCTCATTGGCCGCAAACTGTTGAAACTAGGAAGTGTTGGCAGCCATTTTGTGATTCAGTCCATCAGCTGACAACTCTCCCTCTGCAAGGCAGCAGGTCCGTAGTTCTACCTTTGCGAGGCAACACTAAAAATATACCGCAGCTCTGTCTGTGCGAGATACCCCTTTCACGGTCCCTCTCCCCACATCACCAGCTCGCAGCTATGCCTTTAGAAGCCAGTCCGTCGGCTCGCAGCTCTGCGACTGCGAGCTGTGAGCCATTTGTGACTCAGTCCGTCAGCTCGCATCTCTCCCTCTAAAAGGCATCGCATCCGTAATTCTACCTCTGCGAGGCAATACTGAAAATATCCCGCAGGTCTGTCTGTGCGAGATACTCCTTTTACGCTCCATCTCCCCACATCATCAGCTCGCGGCTATGCCTTTAGAAGGCAGTCCGTCGGGCCCGCAGCTCTACCTCTGTGAGCGACCTCGTTAGCTCATAGCTCTGTCTGTGCTAGGAGGCCCGTCCGCCCGTTATTCTCCCTCTGTGAGTTAGCCCGTCGGGTTGCAGCTTGAAGGGCTCGCAGCTGTATCTCTGCGAGCCAGCCCGTTAACTGATAGCTGTGTGTCT
This sequence comes from Calotriton arnoldi, assembly GCA_963921515.1. Classification (NCBI taxonomy): domain Eukaryota; kingdom Metazoa; phylum Chordata; class Amphibia; order Caudata; family Salamandridae; genus Calotriton; species Calotriton arnoldi. The sequence goes on from CAWUFW010003456.1 coordinate 849,853, forward strand.
GCTAGCAGGCCTGTTGGCCCGTTGGTCTCCCTCTGCGAGTCCGGCCACAGCTCTCCCTCTGCGAGCCAGTACAGTGCTGTGCTTTTGCGAGCCAACGGCTCGTAGTCTCCCTCTGCGAGCTGAGCCCACGGGCCGCAGCTCTTCCTCTGCGAGCCTGCCCGACGGCCTGCAGGTGACACTCTGCTAGCCGAAATTGGGAATATAAGGCGGCTCTAAAAAGAGCCCTTGTGTTTATTAGTTGGAGCTACATGTAAGTGCGAATGCACAGCTTCAAGTTAATCAGGAAAACTCGGTTTCCCTTATCTGTGAAGTGTACTCCATCACTTCTGTAGATATCAGCCATATCAAAACGTATGTTGTTGTTGTAAATCGACCCCATTCTATGGTCTCTGAGGTATGCAGACACAGCTTTGTTGACATTCTTCCTAGATTTTTCAATCTTATGACAAAATTGGTTTGACCATTCCCACTTCTGTCTTTGGCATATATTGGAATATACAAAGACAGTTTGAGGCAAAAGTAACATCAATTGTCGAAAGGTGTCTTTCAGAAGCATTTCCAAACCTACCCCAGTCAATGTGCCTAGGTCATTACCACCACAGTGCACAATCATGAGATCAGGGTGTTGGAGATGCAAACAGGTTTTAACCAATGGGAGCAATTGGTGCCACTTCAATCCTCTCTGTGCAAACCACTTAATGTGCACATTTTGTAAACCTAGGTCTAAGTCAATACGTCTCTGTTCTGCATACCTCTTGCACCAGAAAACATAGCTATGTCCTACAATCCACACTAGCATTTTGAAGGTATGGCTACAAGATATGGATAAATGTCTGTAGCTCATGCAGTCTGTTCCTAGAATAAGAGATATGTTTAACCCTTTCCATGCGTCGGACGGCCCCCGGCCGTCCGACGTCACGGTGGGCCTGTGCGGAGGACGGCCCCCGGCCGTCCGAGACATGCCCACTCAAGGAAACGCCCAGCACCGCAGCGGAATCCGCGCCGCAGTCAAGCGGTTAAACATGGGGAACTACTTTTTTTTTTACATACAAAACGTTAACCGATTGGGAGATGAAATGTATTGTGTCCTAAAAAGTAGGGTGTATATTAGTTTTGATGAAAAGCATCTTTGTGATTGGTTAATAAAAAAGCAGTTTGGAGTACATATTATAGGATGAAATTTGCTCAGCTCAACCACACCTGCTAATTGTATTTGGAAGGGAACTTGAAAGAATGGTGAACTTTTGACCTCCACGTGCCGTTAAATGTTGGAAAAAATGTTGCAAAAAGAAATATCAGTAGGTTTAAAAAAATGATGAACTTTTAACCTGCACGTGTCGTAGAATGTTCTAGAAAGTGGTGATACAATACCTTGAACTTTTCACCTGTTTGTGTCCTTAAAAAGACTGTTTATATGGAAAGTTCAAAAATAACCATTAACCCCTTCGGTGCTTGTGACGAGCTGGACTCGTCATGGCACACAGTGCTCGTGTGCTCATGACGAGTCCAGCTCGTCATAAGACCACCCACGGGGGAAGCGCTGGCGCTCCCCCCGTGGGAATCCGATCCTTAGTTTTTTTTGGGGGGAGGCAGGGGAAGGGCTTCCCCTGCCTCCCCCCACCCCCCCGCCCTCTCCATCAATGACGTCAGCACGCGAGGCGCGCTGACATCATTGAGGGTTTCCTTTCTTCCCGACGCGCTGGAAGCCATTTGCTTCCAGCGCGTCGGGGAAATAAGGTGAGGTTTGGCTCGGGGAGGGGGGTTTGTAACAAAAGAGGCATCGAGGGAAAGGAAAGGGTTTTCCTTTCCCCGATGCCTCTTTTGTGCATTCCTGCTGCACGATCATGTGATCGTGCAGCAGGAATGCCCACGAGGGAGGGAGGGAGGGTCATTTACGCTGCTGTAGTGTAGGAAAGGCACTATACATTTACCCAACGAGGTAGCACTTACTGATTAGCCAGTAGAAAGTACTCCAGTTGAGTAGAGGTATTGCACAAAACGGTGGCATCTTCGTGGATAAATATGCAGGGCAGATGTGCCTTCTCTCCATTTCCAACGTGAAAAGTTAGCTGTAATCCTTGATGGAGGTCTTTGCATCCTTCATTTTCTCGAGCGCAATTCTCGTGTAGAATTCGTGAGCGTGGAGATGTGCCTTCTCTCCATTTACACCCTGAAAAGTTAGCTGTAATCCTTGATGGAGGTCTTTGCATCCTTGAATTTCTCGAGCGCAATGCTCGTGTAGTTCCTGTGACCAGGAGGTTCCTTCTCCTCGTCTGCCGCTGAGATCGTGCTCTGACCCTTTATAAACAAGAGGCATGTGAACGGGCCTAGAAGCCCTGCTCGTTTGGCCCCGCCACACATACACTAGCGGTATGCAACGTCTGCCTGCCCTTTCCCCACTATGATGGACAGCTTACTCAAAGGACCCCGGCGCTTTCGGCGCGGTGGCAAAGTTACAGACACACAGGTCACTGGAGACAATTCTTCTGGTCCTTTACGCAGCTGTAGTGTAGGAAAGGCACTATACATTTACCCAACGAGGTAGCACTTACTGATTAGCCAGTAGAAAGTACTCCAGTTGAGTAGAGGTCTTGCACAAAACGGTGGCATCTTCGTGGATAAATATGCAGGGCAGATGTGCCTTCTCTCCATTTCCAACGTGAAAAGTTAGCTGTAATCCTTGATGGAGGTCTTTGCATCCTTCATTTTCTCGAGCGCAATTCTCGTGTAGAATTCGTGAGCGTGGAGATGTGCCTTCTCTCCATTTACACCCTGAAAAGTTAGCTGTAATCCTTGATGGAGGTCTTTGCATCCTTGAATTTCTCGAGCGCAATGCTCGTGTAGTTCCTGTGACCAGGAGGTTCCTTCTCCTCGTCTGCCGCTGAGATCGTGCTCTGACCCTTTATAAACAAGAGGCATGTGAACGGGCCTAGAAGCCCCGCTCGTTTGGCCCCGCCACACATACACTAGCGGTATGCAACGTCTGCCTGCCCTTTCCCCACTATGATGGACAGCTTACTCAAAGGACCCCGGCGCTTTCGGCGCGGTGGCAAAGTTACAGACACACAGGTCACTGGAGACAATTCTTCTGGTCCTTTACGCAGCTGTAGTGTAGGAAAGGCACTATACATTTACCCAACGAGGTAGCACTTACTGATTAGCCAGTAGAAAGTACTCCAGTTGAGTAGAGGTATTGCACAAAACGGTGGCATCTTCGTGGATAAATATGCAGGGCAGATGTGCCTTCTCTCCATTTCCAACGTGAAAAGTTAGCTGTAATCCTTGATGGAGGTCTTTGCATCCTTCATTTTCTCGAGCGCAATTCTCGTGTAGAATTCGTGAGCGTGGAGATGTGCCTTCTCTCCATTTACACCCTGAAAAGTTAGCTTTAATCCTTGATGGAGGTCTTTGCATCCTTCATTTTCTCGAGCGCAATTCTCGTGTAGAATTCGTGAGCGTGGTTAAGCAGATGTGGCTTCTCTCCATTTACACCCTGAAAAGTTAGCTGTAATCCTTGATGGAGGTCTTTGCATCCTTGAATTTCTCGAGCGCCTTGCTCGTGTAGTTCCTGTGACCAGGAGGTTCCTTCTCCTCGTCTGCCGCTGAGATCCTGCTCTGACCCTTTATAAACAAGAGGCATGTGAACGGGCCTAGAAGCCCCGCTCGTTTGGCCCCGCCACACATACACTAGCGGTATGCAACGTCTGCCCGCCCTTTCCCCACTATGATGGACAGCTTACTCAAAGGACCCCGGCGCTTTCGGCGTGGTGGCAAAGTTACAGACACACAGGTCACTGGAGACAATTCTTCTGGTCCTTTACGCAGCTGTAGTGTAGGAAAGGCACTATACATTTACCCAACGAGGTAGCACTTACTGATTAGCCAGTAGAAAGTACTCCAGTTGAGTAGAGGTATTGCACAAAACGGTGGCATCTTCGTGGATAAATATGCAGGGCAGATGTGCCTTCTCTCCATTTCCAACGTGAAAAGTTAGCTGTAATCCTTGATGGAGGTCTTTGCATCCTTCATTTTCTCGAGCGCAATTCTCGTGTAGAATTCGTGAGCGTGGTTAAGCAGATGTGGCTTCTCTCCATTTACACCCTGAAAAGTTAGCTGTAATCCTTGATGGAGGTCTTTGCATCCTTGAATTTCTCGAGCGCAATGCTCGTGTAGTTCCTGTGACCAGGAGGTTCCTTCTCCTCGTCTGCCGCTGAGATCGTGCTCTGACCCTTTATAAACAAGAGGCATGTGAACGGGCCTAGAAGCCCGCTCGTTTGGCCCCGCCACACATACACTAGTGGTATGCAACGTCTGCCCGCCCTTTCCCCACTATGATGGACAGCTTACTCAAAGGACCCCGGCGCTTTCGGCGCGGTGGCAAAATTACAGACACACAGGTCACTGGAGACAATTCTTCTGGTCCTTTACGCAGCTGTAGTGTAGGAAAGGCACTATACATTTACCCAACGAGGTAGCACTTACTGATTAGCCAGTAGAAAGTACTCCAGTTGAGTAGAGGTATTGCACAAAACGGTGGCATCTTCGTGGATAAATATGCAGGGCAGATGTGCCTTCTCTCCATTTCCAACGTGAAAAGTTAGCTGTAATCCTTGATGGAGGTCTTTGCATCCTTGAATTTCTCGAGCGCAATGCTCGTGTAGTTCCTGTGACCAGGAGGTTCCTTCTCCTCGTCTGCCGCTGAGATCCTGCTCTGACCCTTTATCCCCTTCGGTGCTTATGACGAGCTGGACTCGTCATGGCACACAGTGCTCGTGTGCTCATGACGAGTCCAGCTCGTCATAAGACCACTCACGGGGAAGCGCTGGCGCTCCCCCGTGGGAATCCGATCGTTAGGTTTTTTTTTTGGGGAGGCAGGGGAATGGCTTCCCCTGCCTCCCCCGCCCCATCAATGACGTCAGCGCGCGAGGCGCGCTGACATCATTGAGGGTTTCCTTCTTCCCCGACGCGCTGGAAGCCATTTGCTACCAGCGCGTCGGGAAATCAGGTGAGGTTTGGCTCGGGGATGGGGGGTTTGTATCAAAAGAGGCATCGAGGGAAAGGAAAGGGTTTTCCTTTCCCCCAATGCCTCTTTGTGCATTCCTGCTGCACGATCATGTGATCGTGCAGCAGGAATGCCCACTAGGCACCAGGGTTTTTTTAATTTTTGTGTTGGGGAGTGGCCAAAAGGGCAAGGGTTGCTCCCCTTTTACGGGGGTGAATATTTTATTTATACTGTTAGGCCCACCTACCCCTTAGCTTGGCTGGTGGATTGTGTGTGGACTGGTGCATTATTTGCATATGTGATTGTAATGTTTTTTTTCTCCTTTTTATTCTAGTGTAAAGCTTTTGATTCCTGTTTGCGGTTTCGGCAGTTGTGGTTCTGCAGTTTTGCGTAATTGCATTTATTTGGTAAGAAAAATATTTTTGTTGTGTGTACTCCAAATGAGTATTATTGTCATGCATGAATGAATTTTTTTGTAAGTGGTGCCATAATGGCAGCATATTTGTTAGTGTTCAGAGCATGAAATTCTTTGCGATGTTTTGCATTGTCTTATGTGTAATTTTTTTCTTCTTCTTTTTTAGTGGGATATTGTTGATCCTTACTGTGTCTGTGCAGAGTAGGCGGTGGTGAGTCTAGCTGCTTCTGTCACGTGAGTGGTATAGTGTTGGAGTATATAGGTCTTTGTGATAAAGCTACATTTTGTTTATTTCTTTTTTTTACAAAGGGTTTGTTGTTGTTGACTTGTTTGACAAGTAACCTTTATTAGTAAGCATTATGGCTAGCCGTAGAATTACTGCTCAGCAGGTGGTTGGTTTGCTTCTTGAATCTTCCTCTGAGCAGGATTATGAGACTGACAGTGCGTCTGAGGGAGAGGAGGGAGGGGAAGATTCAGGCAGTGAGTTTTCTCTCCACATGGAATCATCGGATGATGAAGGTACTCTCAGTGCAGATGAAGTGCCTGATTTAGAGGAGGATACTACTGTGCCGATGGTGCAAGAGGCATCTGGATTGCAGCCTGGGGCTGCTAGGCTTCCTACTGGAAGGGCTGGACTCTGGGTTGATCCAAACATGGTGCAGCCGGTGTTGCCTGCCTTTAGTGGTTATGCAGGGTGTAGAGTGGATTGTGAACATTATTTGCCTATACAGTATTTTCAGTTGTTTATGGATGATGTATTTTTGGGTGAGATTGTTGAGCAGACTAATTTGTATGCTGAACAGTTTTTGAGGGACAACAGTGCCAGACTTAGGCCCCATTCTAGAGCTACCCGGTGGAGTCCCACAAATCTGGAAGAGATGAAGAAGTTTTTGGGTTTGACTTTTTTGATGGGTTTGATAAGGAAGCCGTCCATGGGTTCATATTGGTCTACCAGTCCCTTGATGGCAATGGCCATATTTCCTGCAGTTATGACTCGTGATCGGTATTTACTTTTGCTTCGGATGCTGCATTTTGTTGATAATGGTTTGGCGTTGCCACGAGATCACCCTGAATGTGACCGTCTTTTTAAGATTCGGCCTGTTCTTGATCACTTTGTAGATCGATTTTCAGTGATCTATACTCCAGGGAAAGAAATATCTATTGATGAGTCTTTGGTCCTGTTCAAGGACCGTTTGGTTTTTAGGCAGTACATTCCTAGCAAGAGGGCACGCTATGGAATTAAGCTGTATATGTTGTCTGAGAGTAGGACAGGATATGTTTTTAATTTGCGTGTGTACACTGGTAGGGATTCCACTATTGACCCCCTGGTTGTCCGTCCACTTTTGGAGTTTCAGAGAAAATTGTGTGGGATCTTGCTAGAGGACTGTTTAACAGAGGCCACCATTTGTACCTTGATAACTTCTACACTGCTGTGCAATTGTTTAAGGAATTGTTCAAAGTGGACACTTTTGCTTGTGGCACAATCCGTTCTAACCGTAAAGGTTATCCAAAAGAGCTTGTTTGCAAAAAACTTCAGAGGGGACAGTGCAGTGCCTTGCGTAGTGAGGAACTGCTAGCTGTGAAATTTGTGGACAGGAGGGATGTGTACATGCTGACTACCATCCATGATGAGAGTACTTCACCTGTGGCTGTTTGGGGTCAGATTGCTGAAGTGCGCAAACCTGTGTGCATTTTAGACTACAATAAGCACATGGGTGGTGTTGATAGAGTAGATCAGAGGTTGGAACCTTACACTGCTATTCGTAAGTCTTACATTTGGTATAAGAAGTTGGCCATCCATCTCTTCAATTTAGCAACTTTCAATGCTTTTGTTGTGTTCAAGGAGTGTTCTCCTGCGTCAAAGTTGACTTTTGTTCAGTTTCAGGAGTCTGTCATAGGCAGCCTTGTTGTTGTGGAACAGGCAAGTGTTCCTAGAGTTGGAGTGGTGGAGGATGTGGCTCGATTGAAAGATGCCACTTTCCTGATCACATTCCTCCTACACCCTTAAAAGACTTTCCCACTAGGAGATGTAGAGTCTGTTGGCGAAGAGGTACGCGGAAGGAGACTCGTATGTACTGCCCTGAGTGTCCTTCTAACCCTGGGCTGTGTGTGCCTGCTTGTTATAGAGCGTACCACAAGCAAAAGAATTATTGGGAGCAACCATGAGTGGTAAAGTGAACTGCCTGGTCTGTAATGTTTAAGAATTGTTGTTCTGTTTCAAGGTTGGCATTAGTGCAATGTATTTAGTTTCTGATTTTGTGTTAGTAGATTTGTATCTATTTGCAATTTGTTTGTGTTTTCTTTTTGTATAAAAAAATCCTAAATGTGATGGTGGTGTGTGTAGGCTGGTGCTTGGCTGGCGGTGTGCGTGGAGTGGCGCTTGGCTGGCGGTGTGCGGGGAGTGGCTCTTGGCTGGCGGTGTGCGTGGAGTGGTGCTTGGCTGGCGGTGTGCGTGGAGTGGCGCTTGGCTGGCGGTGTGCGTGGAGTGGCGCTAGGCTGGCGGTGTGCGTGGAGTGGCGCTTGGCTGGCGGTGTGCATGGAGTGGCGCTTGGCTGGCGGTGTGCGTGGACTGGCGCTCGGCTGGCAGTGTGTGAGTAGTGACTTGCTGCTGGTCACTACACACACTGCTAGCCGAGCGACACTCCACGCAATCCATCAGCTTGTGTGGTTGCTGTGTTAGGAATGTGGGCGTGTGAAAGTGATGGGCCCTTGAATGGCGCTGTCTGCTGGTGTGAGTGTTGTAATGTGATGGGCCCGCGGCTGGTGGTGTGAATGGTTTTGTATTTGTCACACGTATGAAAGGTGTATGAATGGCCTGTAAAGAGGTTGGTGCCTTGTCGTGGCTTTACAGCTCACGAGCTGTGAGTCAATGGTTCAGTTTCTCGTCCTTTCAATTATTAACAGTGCATTTCATTTTTGTGAAATCACTTGTTAATACAATTGTATATACTGAACCATCACTCACCCTCGTGCCAAATCCAACCAGTATGTGTGTGTGTGCTTGAGGATTAGATGGCTGTGCAGTAATATTTTTTTTTGTCTTTCTCAAGCAGGGTGTACCTTGTCCCTTTTTGTGAATGTTGTAATGTGTTTGTTTCGTGCCTGGGGGTGTGAATGGTCTTGTGTGTATCACGTATGAAAGGTGTGTGAATGGCCTGTAAAGCGGTTGGGGCCTTGACGTGGCTTTACAGCTCACGAGCTGCGAGTCACTGGTTCCGTTTTTTGTCCTTTCAATTATTGACAGTGCATTTCATTTTTGTGAAATCTCTTGTTAATAAAATTGTATATACTGAACCATCACTTGCCCTCGTGCCAAATCCAACCAGTATGTGTGTGTGCTTGAGGAATAGATGGCTGTGCAGTAATCTTTGTCTTTTTAGTCTGTCTGCCAAGGTGTACATTCCGTCTAAGAATAACCTACCAACTGTAGATATTGTCATAAACGAAACACCCATGGGAGTACATGGTGATATCTCTTTTGTGGATCCCAACAAGTTATGGTACCCACAATGTCCTGAAAACCTCAAAATGTCTGTCACATTTTCCTTGCAATATTGTGCCAAAATTTTCACGCTGCAGAAATAAACAACACATTATCTCAAAATGACCTGGTTTTGCAAGGGGGGTCACCTGGGTTTTTGGCCCGGGGCTCGGTGGCCACATAGGGAAACCTACCAAACCCACACATTTCTGAAAAGTAGACACCCGGGGGCTTCCAGGGAGGTATGGCTTGCGTGGATCCCCTAAAGTTTCCTTACCCAGAATCCCCTGCAAACCTCAATTTTAGCTGAAAAAAATCACTTTTTTCACACATTTTGTGTGGGAAAGTGTGGCATCACTGGCCTCACACAAATTTCCTACCAACCAGCGTTCCCCCAGGTCTCCCGATAAAAATGGTGCCTCACTTGTGTGGGAGGCCCAAGTACCCGCGACAGGCAAGGGCCCACAACGTAGTGAGGCGACCTCAAAATGGCCTTTCACAAAACCACCTGGTTTTGCAAGGGGGTCACCTGGGTTTTTGGCCCCGTGCTCGGCGGCCATCTAGGGAAACCTACCAAACCCACACATTTCTGAAAAGTAGACACCCGGGGGCTTCCAGGGAGGTATGGCTTGCGTGGATCCCCCAACGTTTCCTTACCCAGAATTCCCTGCAAACCTCAATTTTAGCTGAAAAAATCACTTTTTTCACACATTTTTGTGTGGGAAAGTGTGGCATCACTGGCCTCACACAAATTTCCTACCACCCAGCGTTCCCCCAGGTCTCCCGATAAAAATGGTGCCTCACTTGTGTGGGAGGCCCAAGTACCCGCGACAGGCAAGGGCCCACAACGTATTGAGGCGACCTCAAAATGGCCTTTCACAAAACCACCTGGTTTTGCAAGGGGTCACCTGGGTTTTTGGCCCTGTGCTCGGCGGCCATCTAGGGAAACCTACCAAACCCACACATTTCTGAAAAGTAGACACCTGGGGGCTTCCAGGGAGGTATGGCTTGCGTGGATCCCCCAACGTTTCCTTACCCAGAATCCCCTGCAAACCTCAATTTTAGCTGAAAAAATCACTTTTTTCACACATTTTTGTGTGGGAAAGTGTGGCATCACTGGCCTCACACAAATTTCCTACCACCCAGCGTTCCCCCAGGTCTCCCGATAAAAATGGTGCCTCACTTGTGTGGGAGGCCCAAGTACCCGCGACAGGCAAGGGCCCACAACGTAGTGAGGCGACCTCAAAATTGCCTATCTCAAAACCACCTGGTTTTGCAAGGGGGTCACCTGGGTTTTTGGCCCCGTGCTCGGCGGCCATCTAGGGAAACCTACCAAACCCACACATTTCTGAAAAGTAGACACCCGGGGGCTTCCAGGGAGGTATGGCTTGCGTGGATCCCCCAACGTTTCCTTACCCAGAATCCCCTGCAAACCTCAATTTTAGCTGAAAAAATCACTTTTTTCACACATTTTTGTGTGGGAAAGTGTGGCATCACTGGCCTCACACAAATTTCCTACCACCCAGCGTTCCCCCAGGTCTCCCGATAAAAATGGTGCCTCACTTGTGTGGGAGGCCCAAGTACCCGCGACAGGCAAGGGCCCACAACGTAGTGAGGCGACCTCAAAATTGCCTATCTCAAAACCACCTGGTTTTGCAAGGGGAGTCACCTGGGTTTTTGGCCCCGTGCTCCGCGGCCATCTAGGGAAACCTACCAAACCCACACATTTCTGAAAAGTAGACACCCGGGGGCTTCCAGGGAGGTATGGCTTGCGTGGATCTCCCAACGTTTCCTTACCCAGAATCCCCTTCAAACCTCAATTTTAGCTGAAAAAATCACTTTTTTCACACATTTTTGTGTGGGAAAGTGTGGCATCACTGGCCTCACACAAATTTCCTACCACCCAGCGTTCCCCCAGGTCTCCCGATAAAAATGGTGCTTCACTTGTGTGGGAGGCCCAGCTAAAATTGAGGTTTGCAGGGGATTCTGGGTAAGGAAACGTTGGGGGATCCACGCAAGCCATACCTCCCTGGAAGCCCCCGGGTGTCTACTTTTCAGAAATGTGTGTGTTTGGTAGGTTTCCCTAGGTGCCGGCAGAGCTAGGGTTCACAAACTACAGCTAGGCACTTTGCCAAAAAGGGTCATTTTTCACTGCGAAATTGAGGTGTGACCACGTTGCGTTTGGCGCCGTTTCCTGTCGCAGGCACTAGGCCGACCCACACAAGTGAGGTACCATTTTTCTCGTAAGACTTTGGGGGAACGCGGGGTGGGTGGAAATTTGTGGATCCATGCAGATTCCAGAACTTTCCACCACAGAAATGTGGGGAAAATGTGGTTTTTTTGACAATTTTTTATGTTTGCAAGGGATTCTGGGTAACAGAACCTGGTGGGAGGCAGACAAGTCACCCCATCCTGGATTCCCCTGGGTGTCTAGTTTTCAAAAATGCATAGGTTTGCTAGGTTTCCCTAGGTGCCGGCAGAGGTAGGGTTAAAAAACTACAGCTAGGCACTTTGCCAAAAAAGGGTCATTTTTCACTGCGAAATTGAGGTGTGACCACGTTACGTTTTGCGCCGTTTCCTGTCGCAGGCACTAGGCCGACCCACACAAGTGAGGTACCATTTTTCTCATAAGACTTTGGGGAACGTGGGGTGGGTGGAAATTTGTGGATCCACGCAGATTCCAGAACTTTCCACCACAGAAATGTGGGGAAAATGTGGTTTTTTTGACAATTTGTTATGTTTGCAAGGGATTATGGGTAACGGAACCTGGTGGGAGGCATTCAAGTCACCCCATCCTGGATTCCCCTGGGTGTCTAGTTTTCAAAAATGTATAGGTTTGCTAGGTTTCCCTAGGTGCCGGCAGAGGTAGGGTTAAAAACTACAGCTAGGCACTTTGCCAAAAAGGGTCATTTTTCACTGCGAAATTGAGGTGTGACCACGTTGCGTTTTGCGCCGTTTCCTGTCGCAGGCACTAGGCCGACCCACACAAGTGAGGTACCATTTTTCTCGTAAGACTTTGGGGAACGCGGGGTGGGTGGAAATTTGTGGATCCACGCAGATTCCAGAACTTTCCACCACAGAAATGTGGGGAAAATGTGGTTTTTTTGACAATTGTTTATGTTTGCAAGGGATTCTGGGTAACAGAACCTGGTGGGAGGCAGTCCAGTCACCCCATCCTGGATTCCCCTGGGTGTCCAGTTTTCAAAAATGTATAGGTTTGCTAGGTTTCCCTAGGTGCCGGCAGAGGTAGGATTCAAAAACTACAGCTAGGCACTTTGCAAAAAAAAGGTCATTTTTCACTGCGAAATTGAGGTGTGACCACGTTGCGTTTTGCGCCGTTTCCTGTCGCAGGCAGTAGGCCGACCCACACAAGTGAGGTACCATTTTTCTCGTAAGACTTTGGGAACGCGGGGTGGGTGGAAATTTGTGGATCCACGCAGATTCCAGAACTTTCCACCACAGAAATGTGGTGAAAATGTGGTTTTTTTGACAATTTTTTATGTTTGCAAGGGATTCTGGGTAACAGAACCTGGTGGGAGGCAGTCCAGTCACCCCATCCTGGATTCCCCTGGGTGTCTAGTTTTCAAAAATGTATAGGTTTGCTAGGTTTCCCTAGGTGCCGGCAGAGCTAGGGTTCAAAAACTACAGCTAGGCACTTTGCCAAAAAAGGGTCATTTTTCACTGCGAAATTGAGGTGTGACCACGTTGCGTTTTGCGCCGTTTCCTGTCGCAGGCACTAGGCCGACCCACACAAGTGAGGTACCATTTTTCTCGTAAGACTTTGGGGAACGCGGGGTGGGGGTACATTTGTGGATCCACGCAGATTCCCGAACTTTCCACCACAGAAATGTGGGGAAAATGTGGTTTTTTTGACAATTTTTTATGTTTGCAAGGGATTCTGGGTAACAGAACCTGGTGGGAGGCAGTCCAGTCACCCCATCCTGGATTCCCCTGGGTGTCTAGTTTTCAAAAATGTATAGGTTTGCTAGGTTTCCCTAGGTGCCGGCAGAGGTAGGGTTAAAAAACTACAGCTAGGCACTTTGCCAAAAAGGGTCATTTTTCACTGCGAAATTGAGGTGTGACCACGTTGCGTTTTGCGCCGTTTCCTGTCGCAGGCACTAGGCCGACCCACACAAGTGAGGTACCATTTTTCTCGTAAGACTTTGGGGAACGCGGGGTGGGTGGAAATTTGTGGATCCACGCAGATTCCAGAACTTTCCACCACAGAAATGCGGGGGAAATGTGTTTTTTTGGACAATTTTTTATGTTTGCAAGGGATTCTGGGTAACAGAACCTGGTGGGAGGCAGTCAAGTCACCCCATCCTGGATTCCCCTGGTTGTCTAGTTTTCAAAAATGTATAGGTTTGCTAGGTTTCCCTAGGTGCCGGCAGAGGTAGGGTTCAAAAACTACAGCTAGGCACTTTGCAAAAAAAAAAATTTTTCACTGCGAAATTGAGGTGTGACCACGTTGCGTTTTGCGCCGTTTCCTGTCGCAGGTACTAGGCCGACCCACACAAGTGAGGTACCATTTTTCTCGTAAGACTTTGGGGAACGCGGGGTGGGGGGAAATTTGTGGATCCACGCAGATTCCAGAACTTTCCACCACAGAAATGTGGGGAAAATGTGTTTTTTTGACAGTTTTTTATGTTTGCAAGGGATTCTGGGTAACAGAACCTGGTGGGAGGCAGTCCAGTCACCCCATCCTGGATTCCCCTGGGTGTCTAGTTTTCAAAAATTTATAGGTTTGCTAGGTTTCCCTAGGTGCCGGCAGAGGTAGGGTTCAAAAACTATAGCTAGGCACTTTGCCAAAAAAGGGTCATTTTTCACTGCGAAATTGAGGTGTGACCACGTTGCGTTTTGCGCCGTTTCCTGTCGCAGGCACTAGGCCGACCCACACAAGTGAGGTACCATTTTTCTCATAAGACTTTGGGGAACGCGGGGTGGGTGGAAATTTGTGGATCTACGCAGATTCCAGAACTTTCCACCACAGAAATGTGGGGAAAATGTGTTTTTTTGGACAATTTTTTATGTTTGCAAGGGATTCTGGGTAACAGAACCTGGTGGGAGGCAGTCAAGTCACCCCATCCTGGATTCCCCTGGTTGTCTAGTTTTCAAAAATTTATAGGTTTGCTAGGTTTCCCTAGGTGCCGGCAGAGGTAGGGTTCAAAAACTACAGCTAGGCACTTTGCCAAAAAAGGGTCATTTTTCACTGCGAAATTGAGGTGTGACCACGTTGCGTTTTGCGCCGTTTCCTGTCGCGGGCACTAGGCCGATCCACACAAGTGAGGTACCATTTTTCTCAGAAGACTTTGGGGAACGCGGGGTGGGTGGAAATTTGTGGATCCACGCAGATTCCAGAACTTTCCACCACAGAAATGTGGGGAAAATGTGGTTTTTTTGATAATTTTTTAGGTTTGGAAGGGATTCTGGTTAACAGAACCTGGTGGGAGGCAGTCCAGTCACCCCATCCTGGATTCCCCTGGGTGTCTAGTTTTCAAAAATGTATAGGTTTGCTAGGTTTCCCTAGGTGCCGGCAGAGCTAGGGTTCAAAAACTACAGCTAGGCACTTTGCCAAAAAAGGGTCATTTTTCACTGCAAAATTGAGGTGTGACCACGTTGCGTTTTGCGCAGTTTCCTGTCGCAGGCACTAGGCCGACCCACACAAGTGAGGTACCATTTTTCTCGTAAGACTTTGGGGAACGCGGGGTGGGTGGAAATTTGTGGACCCACGCAGATTCCAGAACTTTCCACCACAGAAATGTGGGGAAAATGTGTTGTTTTTGACAATTTGTTATGTTTGCAAGGGATTCTGGGTAACAGAACCTGGTGGGAGGCAGTCAAGTCACCCCATCCTGGATTCCCCTGGGTGTCTAGTTTTCAAAAATGTATAGGTTTGCTAGGTTTCCCTAGGTGCCGGCAGAGCTAGGGTTCAAAAACTACAGCTAGGCACTTTGCCAAAAAAGGGTCATTTTTCACTGCGAAATTGAGGTGTGACCACGTTGCGTTTTGCGCCGTTTCCTGTCTCAGGCACTAGGCCGACCCACACAAGTGAGGTACCATTTTTCTCGTAAGACTTTGGGGAACGCGGGGTGGGTGGAAATTTGTGGATCCACGCAGATTCCAGAACTTTCCACCACAGAAATGTGGGGAAAATGTGGTTTTTTGACAATTTTTTATGTTTGCAAGGGATTCTGGGTAACATAACCTGGTGGGAGGCAGTCAAGTCACCCCATCCTGGATTCCCCTGGGTGTCTAGTTTTCAAAAATGTATAGGTTTGCTAGGTTTCCCTAGGTGCCGGCAGAGCTAGGGTTCAAAAACTACAGCTAGGCACTTTGCCAAAAAAGGGTCATTTTTCACTGCGAAAATGAGGTGTGACCACGTTGCGTTTTGCGCCGTTTCCTGTCGCAGGCACTAGGCCGACCCACAGATTGAGGTACCATTTTTCTCGTAAGACTTTGGGGAACGCGGGGTGTGTGGAAATTTGTGGATCCACGCAGATTCCAAAACTTTCCACCACAGAAATGTGGGGAAAATGTGGTTTTTTTGACAATTTTTTAGATTTGCAAGGGATTCTGGGTAACAGAACCTGGTGGGAGGAAGTCAAGTCACCCCATCCTGGATTCCCCTGGGTGTCTAGTTTTCAAAAATGTATAGGTTTGCTAGGTTTCCCTAGGTGCCGGCAGAGCTAGGGTTCAAAAACTACACCTAGGCACTTTGCAAAAAAAGGGTAATTTTTCATTGTGAAAATGTGGTACGTCACCGTTGCATTTTGAGCCATTTCCTGTTGTGGGCACAAGGGCTACCCACACAAGTGAGGTACCATTTTTATCGGGAGACTTAGGGTAACACAGAATTGTAGAGCAACTGTTATTACCTATTGACTTTCGATGCCTTCCAAATGAAAGACAATGTGTAAAAAATAAGTCATTTTGAAAAATGACCTATAATTCTCATGCTAGTATGGGTACTCCCAATTTCGGAAATGTGCAAATATCTACTGTTTCTAAAATCTACATTTTGTTCCCATTTCAGAAATACATAGGTGTCTTTCATAACAATTTTTCCATGTATACATTTTCCCAAAATAATTGCTATATACCCGGTACATAATAAAAAACCATTGCAAGATGCTGCTCAATTATTGGCTCTGGGTTCGTCGGGTTCTTGGTGAACCTACAAGTCCTATATATCCCCACAACCAGAAAGGTCCAGCGGATATAACGGTATATTGCCTTCAAATAGCTGTCATAATTAGAAGAAGTTACAGGTGAAAACGTTGACACAAATGGCTGTTTTTTTCAACTAATTTTCAATTTTTCCTTTATTTAACTGTTAGTTTCTATAAGGAAAACTTTAAGGATCTACACAAATGACCCCTTGCTGAATTGAGAATTTTGTCTACTTTTCAGAAATGTATGGCTTTCCAGGATCCATTATTGGTTTCATACCCATTTCTACCATTAACTGGAAGGAGGTTGAAAGCACAAAAAATAGCAAAAATAGGCTATGTCCCAGAAAAATGCCAAAACTGTGTAAAAAAGTTGGTTTTCTGACAAAAGTCTGCTTGTCCCTGAAAGCTGAGAAGATGGTGATTTCAGCACCAAAACCCCTTTTTGATGCCATTTGCAGGGAAAAATCAAGACGCTTTCATCTGTAGCCCTTTTTTTGCATTTAAAAAAAAACAAAAAACATTTAGCTGTATTTTGACTAATTTCTGGGTCCCCTCCAGGGGAATCCACAAACCCTGGGTACCTTTACAATCCCCATGATGTTAGAAAAAAAGGACGCAAATTTGGCATGGATACCTTATGTGGTCAAAAAGTTACAGGGGCCTAAGCGCGCACTACCCCAAATAGCCAAAAAAAGGCTTAGCACAGGAGGGGAAAAGGCCTAGCAGCGAAGGGGTTAAAGAGAGGTTTTGCAATCTAAAAAAAATAAGGAACTATTTTGATTTGTTCTTTATATGTATTTATGTGTGGAGCAACAGGGAAATTCTGCCATTACTGGTTCCATTCTTGATGAAAGTGGTGCATTAGATGTACTGTGTGACAAGAAAAGAATTGCATATGTTTGTGACATTTGAAATCTGCATACCAACTACGAAGGTAAATTAGAAATTAAGAAGGTGTGTTATGTGTTTTGTAGTAGTGGTTAAGTATTTGAGACGATATTTTTAACTTTCAAAGTGAATGACAACAGATGCAATGGAGCCAACGATCATGCAGCTCGGACACCCAACACTGCTCTGACACCCCCGCCACCAGCCCCTTGTCCGCCATCCCCCCTCATCTCCCCCCCCACACAAACAAATGTGACAGCAACCTTAGGAAATCTGGAACGTAACAAATTGGCTGATGTCGCACAATTATAGTAAAGAAGATGCATGTGGGGTTGGACAAATAAGAATCTCAGTCATCTATGGATTTACATATAAAACATTTTATTTAAACAAAACAACAAAATAAAAGTAGGTACAGGTATGGCGTGTCATCCCTCGACAATTTGTGAATCACAGCCTGCAAGACAAAAAGAAAGATAAGATTGTGCGTCATGCGTCCATGAAAGGAGAGAGAGAGAAAGAGTGAGAGAGAGGAAGAGACAGAGAAAGAAAGAGTGAGAGAGAGGAAGACAGAGAAAGACAGAAAGAGTGAGAGAGAGAGGAAGAGAGAGAGAAAGAGAGAAAGAGTGAGATACAAGGAAGAGAGAGAGAAAGAGAGAAACAGTGTGAGAGAGAGGTAGAGAAAGAGAGAAAGAGTGAGACAGAGAGGAAGAGAGAGAGAAAGAAAGAATGAGAGAGAGAGGAAAAGACATAGAAAGAGAGAAAGAGTGTGAGAGAGAAAGGAAGAGATAGAGAGTGAGAGAGAGAGAAAGAGTGTGAGTGACAGAAAGGAAGAGATGGAGAGGGAGACTGAGTGTTGACACTGTGGAGAAAATCCTCACAGCTCACCTTTCTGCCACTGGTGTGTCTCCAGCCACATGCCGGGACATAGTGCAGTCTTGAAATTTAGTCATCTGAAACATAGTATAGAATCAGTAATGGCAGAGTACATACAACTGCACACGCCTAATTCTCTGTTTTGCCGCTGCGCACGCAGGCTGCTGCACCCCATCGACTCCCGCCGCCCAGAGGTGTCTGCCCGCTGCTGTGCACCCAGGCTGCTGCACCCCATCCACTCCCACTGGTCGGAGGTGTCTGTCCGCTCTTGTGCACGCAGGGTGCTGCACACTATCCACTCCCACCGCTCAGAGGTGACTGCTCGCTGCTGCGGAAACAAGCCTCTCTGCTCACCTTCCGCCACCGGCATGTGTCTAAGAGGGTCCACCACATGCCGAAGCAACCTTCTCAGGCGTTCCGTACACGCGGTCAAGCCGAGCTCACAATTCAAAGTGGGTTTTGATTGCAGGATGGCCACGCATCATCGCAGGCTGCACACGCGCTCAGCTCTGGTTTCACTAACTCAGTGGAACTGAAGTCATCGCCTCGTGGCGGGGGGTCGGGGTCGTCAATATGTGAATCACAGCCTGCTAGACAAAAAGCAAGATAACATTGTGCGTCATGCGACCATCAAAGGAGAGAGAGAGAGAAAGAGTGACAGAGAGGAAGAGAGAGAAAAAGAAAGAAACAGTGAGAGGTAGACAGAGAGAAAGAGTGAGAGAAAGAGGAAGAGAGAGAGAAACAGTGAGAGAGAGGAAGAGAGAGAGAAAGAGATAAACAGTGTGAGAAAGAGGAAGAGAGAAACAGAGGAAGAGTGAAAGAGAGAGAGAAAGAGAGAGAGAGGTAGAGAGAGAGAGAAAGAAAAAAACTGTGTGAGAGAGAGGAAGAGATAGAGTGAGAGAGAGAGGAAGAGAGAGAGAAAGAGTGTGAGGGAGAGAAAGGAAGAGATGGAGAGGGACAGTGAGTGCCCACACTGTGGACAAAACCCTCACAGCTCACCTTTCCGTCACCGGTGTGTCTCCAACCACGTGCCGGAACATAGTGAAGCCCTCAAGCTTACTCATCTGAAACATAGGATGGAATCAGTAATGGCAGAGTACATACAACTGCACACGCCTAATTCTCTGCCCCGCCTTTGTGCATCCAGGCTGCTGCACCCCATCCACTTCCACTGCCCAGTGGTGTCTGCTCGCCGCTGCGCACCCAGGCTGCTGCACCCCATCCACTTCCACTGCCCAGAGGTGTCTGCCCGCTGCTGCGCACCCAGGCTGCTGCACCCCATCCACTCCCACTGCCCGGAGTTGACTGTCCGCCGCTACGCACCCAGGCTGCTGCACCCCATTCACTCCCACTGCCCGGAGGTCACTGCCCGCCGCTGCGCTAACAAGCCTCTCTGCTCACCTTTCGCAACCTGCGTGTAGAAAAGAGGGACTACCACGTGCCGCTGCAAGCCCCAAGCCCGGGGCCCGCGGACACGGCACCCTGCATATCATGCAGCCCCACTCCGCAGGCCACTAGGTCTCACATTTGGTGCTGGATCTTGATTTCGCCATGGCAGAGGACATACCAGTGCACCGGGCTTTTCATCGCAGGCTGCATACCCGCTCAGCCCTTGCGGTGCAACTAACTCTGTGACCAGCGAGGCGACGCCACGTGCCGGTAGGCCTGCGCTGTCTGATGGCTCAGGCCTACACTGCGGTCCAGCAGGGCACACAAAACCTGAGCTGTCCAGACCGCCGGGACGGGCCATCACCGCAGGCTGTACACCCGCTCAGCAGTTACGGTACCTGTACCTCAGTGGACCGAAAGTCACCGTCCCGTGCCGGTGTGCCTGTGCCGGCCGCAGTGCATCCGGTGCGAGCAACTCTGAAATGGCGTCGAGCACGTGCGCCCGGTCTTTTTTATTGGCAGGGTGACGTGTCCTGTGACGCCTGTGCTGGATGGGTGTGGTGTGGGTATATACTAGCCGTGAGGGAGTGGCTGTGGCGTACTGACAACTAGGGTGTGACCAGCAGATCACTGCAATGAAAATCTGGGCCATGTAGCGTTGTTGTCCTTCCCTGTAAGCGTAAGCGGAGTGGGCTGGCCTGGCGTATGCCAGTCCTGCATGAGGCTGTGAAGAATGACTCCTGAGCTATGGGCGGGGCTCCGTTCTGGGCTGTATGAGGAATCAACTGATGCGGGAGTCCCTGTTGTAGTGCTCACATCACCCGGGTCGCAAGCGCCAATGTGTCACTCTGTGAGCCAAGTCCCACAACATGGCCAACATGGAAGGTACAGGGAATCACTGACCCTACATTCATCCATAGTTCCACACAGGAAAGATGGTGGACATGACACATCTGTGTGGATATGAATGTTTATTGCACATTCAGTGGAGTGTTGCAGCTGTAGCAATACAGGGCCATGCAAAGTTCAAGTTTCAGTTTTTGGCACATGGAGGGCAGTCAATTTGAGCCAAGCTTGTGTTCGGGGTTAGGCTGCACCAACATATGTACTTATACAATTACTCCGCCAATCTCCAAGCACTTATAAATTCACTATACACTCTCCTTGCAGTACTCTAATGATCCAGTCTCTACGTACGTACTTGTACAATGACCGAGAGAAAGTTACATAACCGAAGTTTTCCCCACTGCCAGAGGTAACATGGTTGCATACCCTGTCCACAGCACAATGTAATGTGGTAGGGCCCAGGGGCGGCAACTTGCATACATAATGAACACATGGACACAGATAGATAGTGGAACTGGGTACGGGCACTTGCGCTCAACTCATTTTTATTACCAGGGTCACATGTCCAGTGACGTCTGTGCTGGATGCGTGTGGGGTGAGTGTAAGCCAGCTGTCCGGGAATGGTTGGTGCTGGCAACAAGTACAACAGTAATCATTTGAGCAGGCACACAAATTCAATCATAAAGGGTCAATGATTTGTGCTGCACTAAGGTAGGGGCAACAGATGTGAAATAATACACACAAGATTGTATCGTAAAGGGTCCATGACTTGTGGTACACTGAGGTAGGGGCAGCAGATGTGAAATTATACACAAAACATTGTATCATAAAGGGTTCATGAGTTGTGCTGCACTGAGATAGGGGCATCAGAAGCATTCAGCGTGTGCGCAGCCAGCGATGATGCGTGGTGCGGGCAAGCCGCACTGGGAGCAATGTCTGTTGCCTCCTGGACTGAGTCATCTGCAATTGCGACTCGATGTGAATTGTGAGCCCTGCTATCCGCAGTGTAGATCGAAGGCAGTAGTCAGCACAGACATCGAAGAATGCTTTTAGTCACTTCCTGTTTACAAAATTCGAGGACATAGATTTCAATTCTCTCTGCATTAAATAAATCATGTCTCAATTTAAATTGTGAGCTCTGCTAACCGCAGTGTAGGTGTATGGAACAAAACATTTATGGAATACACTGTCGAAATATGTAGGGTTCAGGGACGTTATAGTTAGTTGCCTACTGGACTCTGAAATTAATGAATGAAGACTGAATTTGAATTGTGAGCCCTGCTGAGCACAGTGTAGGCTGGAGGCAGCGGTCAGGAAGGGCCTACAGCCACGTGGCGTTGACTTTAGCTGCATAGAGTTAGTGGTAGGTGTGGCGCTCAGCATGTGCACAGCCAACGATGATGCAATGTCTCTTGCCTTCTGGACTGCGTCATCTGCAATCGCGACTCGATCTGAATTGTGAGCCCTGCTGACCGCAGTGTAGACTGCCATTCAGTGTTCCTTTGGACTTGCAAGATGAATTTGGTCATTGTACTAAAGCTATAACTGATATAAAACAAGTTCTTGAAGCAAGGATACTAAAAGGATATTATGTAGGTTTTAGGGACGTAATACTTAGTTACCTACTGGACTCTGCAATTAATGAATCAAGAGTCAATTTTAAATGTGAGCCCTGATGACCACAGTGTAGGCCGGAGGCAGCGGTCAGCAAGGGCCCACATCCACGTGGCGTTGAGTTGAGATGTAAAGTTAGTGTCACCTGAAGCAACCAGCGTGTGTGGAGCCTGCGATGATGCGTGGTCCGGGCGGGCCGCACTGGTAGCAATGTCTGTTGCCTAATGAATTCTGTCTTAATAAGTCCACGTGGCGTTGACTTGTGGTGCACTGTGTTGGTGGCACCTGAAGCACTCAGTGTGTGCGCAGTCTGCGATGATGCGTGGTCCGGGCGGGCCGCACTGGGATCAATGTCTCTTCCCTACTGGAGTGCGTCATCTGCAATCGCGATTCGATCTGAATTGTGAATCCTGCTGTCCGCAGTGTAGATCGAAGGCAGTAGTCTGTACAGACATAAGTCTGTGGTGCTCTGCTGCTGGGTTCGCAGCGGGCCTGTGTCGAGGAGGCCGGCGGTCATGGCGGAGGCCACGTGGCAGGGTGAGGGCTGCTGTCCTGGCAGATGCTTTGGCCTACCCACAAGTGAACCACGCCCACAGCCCCAGCCTATTTATTCATACTTCTAAGCTGAAGTGGCGTATGTTGGACCAGCACACTCCGCTTCCGCTTCCAGGGGGGAACATCACAGCTACATGACCGAGATCTTCCCCACTGCCTGAGGTAACATGGTTGCGTCTATTGTCCACAACACTACAAGCACCAGCAGTATATGTCCACATGGAGAGGTTTGTGCTCTGCATAGTGAGGTCTGTCTACCACATCACCGCTACACTTGGTATTGTGTGCATTTTTATTGATGGGTGACTTGCGTCCTTCACACATACTTGGTTGCCACATCACCCAAGATTCAGCTATTGTGTGGCTGAGGGACCATGCCGTTTTTGGAAGGTCCGCTGTCCTGTTCTGCGCTGCCTTGGTGGTAGTAGGGAGGGGGGTGGTCCGGGGGGCGGTCCTGAGGGTGATGGCAGTGGGTGTTGTGGCCTTCTTGGGTGTCGGAGCTGCATGGTCAGTAGCTCTATGACATGTGTTGGTCTTCAGATGTGGTTCTGGGCTGGGCTCCCTTTCACACTGTAGGTAGTCGTCCTGCTTTACACCAGTAAAAGGCAGATGTTAAATTCCTACTGCTAACGCAGCTTATCGCCTGTGTTTGGATCGCACCCCAGATTTGGCTGCTCGTTCAAAATATCGGGAAGTGGTGTTTTCGTGTTATTTTTGCACGCAACGCCTACTCTGCATATTATTAGCGTTAGTTGTCGCTCTCATTTGTGGCGAATTTTTTTGCGAAAGCTATTGTTGGAAAACTGGTGATATTGGCTGTTTTCACTAGGTTGAGAATAGAATGATAATTTAAAATCACTGAAAATACCATAGGTTTAATGAACATTATAATTAAAAATTATCATTTAAAAAACGTTTGAAATTCACTGAAAAAACCATAGGTTTCAGGCACGTTATAGTTAAAAATTAGCATTTAAAAAACCTTAGAAATTCACTGAAAAAACCATAGGTGATGTCATCAGTGATGTCATTTGAGATGTGATCAGTGATGTCATCAGTGATGTCACTGACCATGTCATGAATGATGTAATATGTGATGTAATATGTGATGTGATCAGCAGTGCATTGCGAGGGCGCGAGTTATAGTTAGCTGAACTAACTATAACAGTGGAATTTCTATGGTTTTGTACGAGTGAAATGTCCAGCTAACTATAACGTCCCTGAAACCTATGGTTTTTTCAGTGAATTTCAAAGGTTTTTTAAATGCTAATTTCTAACTATAACGTCCCTGAAACCTATGGTTTTTTCAGTGAATATATATATATAAATATATTACCTACTGGTGGTTGCCAGTAGGTAGTTATATAAGGACCTTGTTTCTATTCAAAAAGCCTTTTTTGATTTGCCAATATCTTTGGCGAAGTTTGACAAATCTTCGCGAAAGTTTCAAAACTAATGGGGCACTCCACCCAGCTCCTGCCTTGAAAGTTTCGGGGTGATTCGTCAAGCGGGGGCCGAGAAAAAAGGAGGTCCCAAAATAAGTTTTCTCCATGTTAATTTCCATAGGAAATGTTTATCGCAGCTACAGCCTGAATTGCTGAACGGATTTACACCAAATTTGATAGAAAGGTAGCTCTTGGGCCAGAGTGCACTCTTTGTTTCAAATGGTATAAATCTGTTTAGTAGTTCCTGAGAAATTCATATATAAAAATATATTAGTATCTGGTGACCGCGAACCCTCCCGATAATGAGCGTGACTCTGATTGGCTGCCAACACTTAAAACCAGGAAGTGTTGGAAGCCATCTTGTGACTTGGTTCAACCCAGTCACAAGAATGTAAAAAATAAAAAAAGGGGGCAGGGTGGAAACACCCTGACCCCAGGACCCCTAGGGCCAAAAAAAGCAGTTTTTAGAAACCCGGACCCACGCCCCCCTTTCTCCACCACTCTGCAAACGCGCCTCTTGGCACACTACTGGTTGGGGGATGAAGTCCACTTTACTCCTGAGGGACTTTGGGGGCCAAGAAGCCCTCCTGGTACCTCCTGTAATTCCTACACAGCGGAATTCCTGAGCACTGGTTGTAGGCCCAGCACCTTTCTACACCACTCTGCAAATGTGACTACTAGTTAAAGAAGCATTTGCAATGCAATAGGTCTTGCATTGCCTGGAGTTAGAGCTATTGGCGTTGTAAATGCAAAAGTTTTTTACTATTGTTTTTGGGAGTGGGGTGGATGTACATTGTGTGTAGTGGAATTATGTGGTATGTTGTGCAGTGAAATTATGTGGATAGAAAGTATGTGGGATTTAGTGTATAGGAATTATGTGAAGTGGGATTATGTGTTATGGAGCGTAATTATGTGGTGTGGTAGTCTGTGTTGTGGAGTGGTAACCTCAAGTTTAGTCTTCCTCGTTTCCATTGAAGCTAAACTATAAACTCAATGAGGCACAAAAAAAGAAGCAACCACAGAGGAGCACTTCTGGACCTAGTCAGAGGTATGAGCAGGGCCACTGGAATTATGCGACTGTTCAGCTGCACCAATTTTTGCATAATTATACATTTTCCGCATTTGCCATATAATCCATCACCTGCTGCATAATTTGCAGATTTGAACAAAAAAAACCTTGTTTCTAGCTGAAACGTCTTAAACGTTACCAAAAATGCAGCGACAAGTGTTATAGCGTGGTGGAAGGCCCTTTGCAAAGCTGGAATGGTTACCTGTTACTTATTGCTAAATGTGGGTGTTAAATTGGTACTAATGGTGCGCAAACCACTCTTGCTTCTTTCTGCGCCTCTCTTGCCTCTTTCTACAGCTCTCTTGTTTCTTTCTGCAACTCTCTTGTCTCTTTCATCACTTCTGTTGCTTCTTTCTGCACCTCTGTTGCTTCTTTCAGCACTTCTCTTGCCTCTTTCTGCACTTCTCTTGCCTGTTTCTGCATCTCTCTTGTTTCTCTTGGCAACTCTCTTGCCTTTTTCTGCACCCATTTTCCATCTTTCTGCACCTCTGTTGCCTCTTTCTGCACCTCACTTGCTTCTTCCTGCACCCCTCTTGCCTTTTTCTGCACCTATCTTCCCTCTTTCTGCACCTCTTTTGCCTCTCTCTGCACCTCTGTTCCAACTTTCTGCACCGCTCTTGCCTCTTTCTGTATTTCTGTTGCTTCTTTCTGCACTTCTCTAGCCTCTTTCTGCATTTCTGTTGCTTGTTTCTGTACTTCTCTTGTCTCTTTCTGTACCCCTCTCGCCTCTTTCTGAACTTCTCTTGTCTCTTTCTGCACCTCTCTTGCCTCTTTCTGCAGTTCTCTTGCCTCTTTCTGCATCCCTGTTCCATCTTTCTGCACCTCTCTTGCCTGTTTCTGTACCTCTCTTGCCTCTTTTTGCACCCCTGTTCCATCTTTCTGCACCTCTCTTGCCTGTTTCTGTACCTCTCTTGCCTATTTCTGCACTTCTCTTGCCTCTTTCTGCATCTCTTTTGCTTCTTTCTGCACTGCTCTTGCATCTTTCAGTATTTCTGTTGCTTCTTTTGGCACTTCTCTAGCCTCTTTCTGCATTTCTGTTGCTTGTTTCTGCACTTCTCTTGCCTCTTTCTGCACTGCTCTTGCCTCTTTCTGTATTTCTGTTGCTTCTTTCTGCACTTCTCTAGCCTCTTTCTGCATTTCTGTTGCTTGTTTCTGTACTTCTCTTGTCTCTTTCTGTACCCCTCTTGCCTCTTTCTGCACTTCTCTTGCCTCTTTCTGCACCTCTCTTGCCTCTTTCTGCAGTTCTCTTGCCTCTTTCTGCAACCCTGTTCCATCTTTCCGCACCCCTCTTCCCTCTTTCTGCACCACTCTTGCCTTTTTCTGCACCCCAGTTCCCCCTTTTTGTACTTCTCTTGCCTGTTTCTGCATCTCTCTTGTCTCTTTCTACACCTCTGTTGCTTCTTTCTGCACTTCTCTAGCCTCTTTGTGCATTTCTGTTCCTTATTTCTGTACTTCTCTTACCTCTTTCTATGCCCCTCTTCTTTCTGCGCCTCTCTTGCATCTTTCTGCAGTTCCCTTGCCTCTTTCTGCACCACTGTTGCTTCTTTCTGCACTTCTCTTGCTCTTTCTGCACCCCTCTTGCCTCTTTCTGCACCCCTCTTCCCTCTTTATGTACCCCTCTTCCCCTTTTCTGCACCACTGTTCCCTCTTTTTTCACCATTCTTGCCTGTTTCTGCGCTTCCCTTGCCTCTTTCTGCACCCCTCTTGCCTCTTTCTGCACCTCTGTTGCTTCTTTCTGTACTTCTCTTTCTGTACTTCTTTGCCTCTTTCTGCAACTCTCCTGCCTCTTTCTGCTGTTCTCTTGCCTCCTTCTGCATACCTGTTGCTTCTTTAAGCACTTATCTTGCCTCTTTCTGCACTTCTCTTGCTTCTTTCTGCACTTCTCTTGCTTCTTTCTGCACCTCTCTTGCTTCTTTCTGCACCTCTCTTACCTCTTTCTGTACCTCACTTGCCTATATCTGCACTTCTCTTGCTTTTTTCTGCACCTCTCTTGTTTCTTTCAGCAACTCTCGTGTCTTTCATCACTTCTCTTGCTTCTTTCTGCACCTCTGTTGCTTCTTTCAGCACTTCTCTTCCCTCTTTCTGCACTTCTCTTGCTTATTTCTGCACCTCTCTTGCCACTTTCTACACCTCTCTTGCTTGTTTCTGCACTTCTCTTGCCTCTTTCGCACCTCTCTTGCCTCTTTCTGTACCCCTGTTGTTCCCTCATTCTGCATCTCTCTTGCCTGTTTCTGCAACTCTCTTGCCTCTTTCTGCAGTTCTCTTGCCTGTTTCTGCACCTCACTTGCCTCTTTCTGTACCCCTCTTGCCCGTTTCTGTACCTCACTTGCCTTTCTGCACCTCTCTTGCCTCTTTCTGCACCTCTCTTGCCTCTATCTGCACTTCTCTTGCTTCTTTCTGCTCCTCTGTTGCTTCTTTCAGCACTTCTCTTGCTTCTTTCTGTACTTGTCTTGCCTCTTTCTATACCTCACTTGCCTGTTTCTGCACTTCTCTTGCCTGTTTCTGCACCTCTCTTGCCTCTTTCTGCACCCCTGTTCCCGCTTTCTGCACCTCTCTTGTCTGTTTCTGCAACTCTCTTGCCTCTTTCTGCAGTTCTCTTGCCTGTTTCTGCACCTCACTTGCCTCTTTCTGCACATCGCTTGCCTCTTTCTGCACCTCTTTTGCCTCTTTCTGCAGTTCATTTGCCTCTTTCTGCACTTATCTTGCTTTTTTCTGGACCTTTCTTGTTGCTTTCTGCAACTCTCTTGTCTCTTTCATCACTTCTCTTGCTTCTTTCTGCACCTCTGTTGCTTCTTTCAGCACTTCTCTTGCCTCTTTCTGTACCTCTGTTCCTTCATTATGCACTTCTCTTGCTTCTTTCTGCACCTTTCTTGCTTCTTTCTACACCCCTCTTGACTTTTTCTGCAGCCCTCCTCCGTCTTTCTGCACCTCTCTTGCCTCTTTCTGTACCTCTCTTGCCTCTGTCTGCATCTTTCTTCCCTCTTACTGCACCTCTCTTTTCCCTTTCTGCAGTTCTCTTGCCTCTTTCTGCACATCTGTTGCTTCTTTCTGCACTCCACTCGCTTTTTTCTGTACCTCTCTTGCTTCTTTCTGCAAACCTCTTGGCTCTTTTTGTACCCCTCTTCCCTCTTTCTGCACCTCTCTTGCCTCTTTCTGCTCCTCTCATGCTTCTTTCTGCACTTCTCTTGCTTTTTTCTGCACTTCTCCTGCTTCTTTCTGCACCCCTCTTGGCTTTTATCTGCACCCCTCTTCCCTCTTTCTGCACCTCTCTTGCTTCTTTCTGCTCCTCTCTTGCCCCTTTCTGCACTTCTCTTGCCTCTTTCTGCTCATTTGTTACTCTTTCTACACCTCTCTTGTTTTTTCTGCACTTCTCTTGCTTCTTTCTATACTTCTCCCGCCTCTTTCTGTACTCAAATGGGAAGTGAAAGCTGTCAAGTCTAAAGGTCTGGGTGCTCTCGTGACTGAGGTATATGTCTACTTGTACATGTATTCTCACATGTGTTATGCTTCTGAAGAAGGTAGCTTAAAAAGTGGTTAGCTTCTCCTATGGGTGGTCAAATCTTCTCAGTTCTGCTCTGTCATTCGGTTGCACAGGCAGACATGTCTTATGTATATAGGTGTTATAGAGTCCCTCAAATATACTATTGAATACCCATGTGCCCTGTATTGTGAGCAGAAAGAAATACATACACCTTTTTGTACACAAATTTACAGAGTATGCTGTTTGAAACACAGGTATTCAAGTATTTGTATGTTTATTTTTATGTAACATGTCACAAGGTAAAAGCAGAAACACACGCATGCATACCTTCACAAACTTGGTGAGACTTACAACAGTGATTGCTGTTTTACATTTGGTAGGCCTAACATTCTGAGCAGTCGATGAATAGTGAACCTTCAAGAGAAAAGTTAGGTTTAAGACATCTTGGGAGAAGGATTAGTGATTAGGCTACTTTGTATGAATCTGTGGAAAGGTACAGTTGAAGTAGGCCTCTTTCTGCACCTCTGTTGCTTCTTTCTGCACTTCTCTTGCTTCTTTCTGCACCTTTCTTCCACTTTCTGGACTTCTGTTGCCTCTTTCTGTATTTTTCCTGCTTCTTTCTGCACCTTACTACTTCTTTCTGTACCTCTCCTGCATCTTTCTGCACCTTTCTTCCTCTTTCTGTACATGTCCTACCTATGTAGGCATAGTTAGAAATTAGCATTTAAAAAACCTTAGAAATTCACTAAAAAAGCACAGGTTTCAGTGATGTTATAGTTAGTTTTAGCTTTCAAAAAACCATAGAAATTCACTGTAAAAACACAGGTTTCAGGGATGTTATAGTTAGGAACTAGCATTTAAAATACCTTAGATATTCACTGAAAAAACCACAGGTTTCAGGGACATAATAGTTAGGCTGACATTTCACTCGTACAAAACCAGAGAAATTCAGCCGTCATAGTTAGCTGTGCTAACTATAACTCGCGCCCCCGCAATGCACTGTTGATGACGTCACATATTGCATCACTCATGACATGGTCAGTGACATCACTGAGGCATCTCCCAGGAGGCAGACAGTGCCACCATGGCCAACACAGTGGTGTGGCCCGTCCACCTCCGTGGTGTGACTCCTGTCCTCCCCAGGGCAACTCTGTCCACCAGGACAGCAAGCCACAGTGTCCACTGACAACTGTCAGTGACGAGAAGCAGGCATCTGCCTTCTGAGGGCTCTCTAACCTCTGTGGCATCTGGGAGTGGGGGCGGTTGCCTCAGGGGCTTGGCACCCTTTGTACACCCTTCTCCTGCCAGTTTAGTAATGGCATGCATGCTGACATTGGCCCACCAGTCCAGGGTCTGTACCCTGTGGGTGGCCAGGAGACTGGGGTGGGCTCTCCCACACTCTGTCCTCCCCCCTGCGGTCCTGTATCCTCCAAGGTGGAGAGGTACCCCAGACTCCAGAACTGTCAGAGCACTTCAGGCAAGTGTCCTGCACAATTATCTCACCAGTTCGGGGTGCTATCCTGCAATTGGTCTTCCAGCTTAGGGTCTTAGGCTGGACCTTAGGCTGGACCTGTACCTGGCAAGCCAGGACTTCCAGGGGAGTAACCCTACCCCTCCTAGGGGGCAACACATTCCTCATTTGTTGTGTGCGAGACTGCCTGGCATAGGCCTCTAGCCTCCTATCCATCTGACAGTGCATGAAGACCCCACAGTCCAGAATTGACCTAACCTGGGTCAGTCCTGGGGTGCTCTGACCTCAGTGCTGGCAACCGCTGACCCACTGTTCCTCCCACTGGGGACTGTCTCCTTCCTCACCCATTCCTCTGGACTTCTGAACCCTCCCTCCCGAACTTGTGCTGCCAGGGACACTCATTACAGCCAGCCCCTCAAGTTCTCTTGACACTATGGGACACCCTCAGCGGATGGCCTCCCGGTGAAGACTAGGCCCTCTTCTGGTGCTCACTCATGGAACTAACCAGGTTCTGGTACTAGATTTTGGTCATACTGGGACTCAGCCCACGCCCGCTTCCTCTCCTCTGAGACAAGACATGAGAACCTTCACCCATCCCACTACACTGGAACCTATCTGGACTACAACCTCCCGCACCACCCTTCAGGGTCACTCACAAAAGCCTCCTCAGACCCTCTGGAATCCACCAAACGGTCTGCCTCCCGTGCAAGCTCCCTGGGGTCAGAGAACACATACTCCACCAGGTGTTGGCATAGCTCTGGAAAACAGGGACTGAACATATGCTCTCCAACAGTCAGATCACACAGGCACACCAAGCTACCCTTCACCTCACCATCCAGTACCTTGCAAAAGTACTCCACATCACCCTGCTGAGACTGGTGAGACAGTATCAGACTGTCTTTGTAACTCAACCCACACTCTTCTGAGATAGCTCCATACCTCACTTCCAGGGCTTCTACTATGGGGGAGCACATCTCTGTGTCACTCACACCTAGAGCCAGTAGAGTGTCCCTCCCACCACTAGGAGTAAGACTCCTGGTGCCAGTTCCCCAATCCACCTCAGGGCCACTGCGCTAATCTGGAACAACGTCATAAACCTGAACCTCCTGGTGTATGTCAAACCCCTCCTTCAAGTCAGGCACCAAGATTTTTGGCACAGGCACTTCTTCTGCAGTAATTGACATAACACTTTTGCTGCCACCATCTGAGCTGGCCTCAGCCCTCATGGCTTTTAACTCCAGCTTTCCCAAGCTCAGTTCATGAGCCACACATATTTCCTTTTCCTGGGCCAAGGCTCTCTTGGGCTCAGCCCTCCCGAGTTCTCCATCCAGCTCCCTCAGTCTTCGCTCCCAAGCTAGAAGCCATACCCCTTTCTCTGTTTCCCTCTCAGGGCCACTGCCCTCACTTTCAGAGAAGTCCTCCTCCTCAGACTCATCTGGCAGCGTTACTTCTCAGCGTTTTGCCTCATAGCGATACAGGGCTGTCTCAAGATCCTCCCATGTAGACTTTCTCTACACAGTCAGCCCACTTTCCTTGCAGAAAACGTCTAGCTCCTGCATTGTATAGATGTACAGGTTCCAGAAGTCAAGCTCCATTTCATCAAGGCCTCACAGGTGCAACAACTAACCAGAGTTCTGAGTATCAATGAAAAATCCAGAAGGAAACCAAAGAACATAAGAAGGAAAAAACAGTATATGGACACAGTAGTGGTCTGCACTATGCAGTAGTGTACATCAATCACTGTATGTCAAGTACAAATACATATTCAAATCCTCATCACTGACCACCATTGTTAATTATGAGGGTCTCTAGTTGGCAGTGGTATGCACATTGTCCAAGTAGGGACCCTTCCTTCTAGTCAGGATAAGGGGATTACACACCCAAGATGACCCCTGCTCACCCCATTGGCAGCTTGGCATAAGCAGTCAGGCCTATCTCAGAGGAAATGTGTAAAGTAGTTGTACATAACACATTCAGTAACACAGTAAAAACATTATAAATGGACACCACCCCAGTTTAGAAAAAGAAAGTATCTTTACTAAACCAAACAAGACCAAAACTACAAAATCCAACATATACAACTTAAAATATGACTTTTAAAATGTTTTAGTAATTCTGTCCATCGGAAACTATGGATGTGGTGATTTTACACAAAGTTCCTTCAGGTGCCTCAAAATTCACAAGGCAAAACAGCCTCAGGGGAGGTAAGTGTCAGAAAACACAGCAATGCGTCGGTTCCTGAGTCTACGGGGAGGCAATGTGTCAATTCTGCTGTACGCAGGAGAAGTGTTGCGTCGAATCTGTACTGTAGGCGGAAGCGATGCATCAAAATCCAGGACGGTTCTGGTCTGAGGGTGATGCGTCAGAAAAACTAGGTGCACAGGTGCGATGCATGGAAATCTGGACATGCTGGAAATCGATGCGATGGTGTCAAACAGGCGCTGCATCCATTTCGTCAGCCGGGGTCCCACGATGCATTGATTCTTTCAGCCGCACAGCAGGACTTGCGCCATATAGGTGCGGGTTTCTCAGACTTCGAAGACATGGTGCGCTGAACTCAGGCTGCAGCAGTTTCTTCGGCCGCTGACAGGAGCTGCATCACTTTTTTTGGCCGCCTGCCCGCAATGCGTGGACATTTCTCCTGCATGGCAATGCTGCGTCAGAAAAACACCAACAGGAACAGCCTCCAAGGGCCAAGAACTGGAAGCGGCAACACAAGGCAGATCCGAAGTCCCAACAATGGAGTTGAAGGATGCTGCAGGTGAAGTCTTTGTCTCCCTGAGACTTCCTAACAGGAGGCAAGCTGTACTTCAACCCTTTGGAGAGTCTTCTCAAGCAAAATACAGCAAAGTAAAAGTCCAGTCCTTTCCACTGCCCACAGACAGAAGCAGCAACTGCAGGCCAACCCAGCAAAGCAACACACAGCAAAGGGGCAGTACGCCTCCTAGCAGCCCTTCGCCTGGGCAGGGTCCTCTCAATCCAGAAGTGTTTCAAAAGTCTGGGGCTTTAGTTTCAATACTTATACCCCTTTTGGCCTTTGAAGTCTTTGTAGTTTACAAGTTCCTGCTTTGACCTTCCTTGGCTCCAGACACACTGCAGGGGAGTGGATACAGTATTGTGAGAGGACAGGCACAGCCCCTCCCACCACTCTAGCTCAGGATGACCCATCAGTTTGGTGATGGGTCATCAGGATATGCCAGGCACACCATAACTCCCCTTGTGTGACTGTCTAGAGTGAATGCACAAACAGGCCCTAGTAGCATTTGATTTACAGGCCTTGGGCACACAGAGTGCACATTATTAGGGACTTACCAGTAAATCAAATATGCCAATCATGGATAACCAATCAGAATCACAATTTAAACAGAGAGCATATGCACTTTGCCACTGATTAGCAGTGGTAAAGTGCCCAGAGTCCTACAACCAACAAAAGAGGGTCAGAAAATAGGAGGCAAAAGGCATAAAGTTTGTGGGTAAACCTGTAAAAAGGGCCAGGTCCAACAACCTTCTCTCTAAATCTAACACAAAAACACCTGAAATAAAGATGATGTAAAACCACACCATCTTCACATATTAAGACCAACCCAATACCTAAACTCCTGCAAGGTACAGGCATATGTGTGTGTAAAGACATGCATGGTAAAGGCATATGCATGGTATGGGCATGTGTGGTAAATGATGTGTAGTAAAACCATTGTGTGATAAAGACTGCATGGTAAAAGCTGTTTACTTTGGGTGGCACAATGAGTGCTGCAGCACTCTGGTAGCAATTCATTTACAGGCCCTGGGTAATGGTAGTACCATTTGCTAGGGACTTACACATAAATTATATGTAACTATCCGTGGTGGGCAGATTGTACTGTGTTTTAGGGAGAGAGCACAAGCACTTTACCACTGTTTTGCTCGGAAAACGTGCACAGAGTTCTAATGCCAACAAAAAGGGGTTCAGGGGATACCGGATTAACTTGGCCAAGTCTCATGCCCTTAACCTTACTCTTCCAGCCTCGGAGATCCAGGACCTGCGGGAGCTGATTCCGGTACAGTGGACTGATGACTCGATCCGTTATCTGGGTCTTGATCTGACTCCCAGACTCTCAACATGAACTTCGTCCAACTGGCCTAGATACAGACGAGCTATCCGGGAGGAACTGCACAGATGGAAAGGCCTTCCTCTCACATGGCTGGGCCGCATTAACACTATTAAAATGTCTCTTCTTCCAAAAATCCTATACCTCTCTCAATCCCTCCCCACTGCAATACCACAATCTGATATCCTGGCTCTACAACGGGATTTCACCAAATTTATATGGGGAAATTCCAGACCACGCTTTTCTAATAAGATCTTGATGCTACCGCGTGACCGGGGGGACTAGCGTGTCCCAATCTCCTGGAGTACTATTGGGCTTGCCATCTCCTGTAAATATCGGAGTGGGTGGTTCGTGAGAGCGAAATGCATTGGTTTAATCTAGACCGTGCGGTATCCTGTAGACCTTTATGGGACTTGGCCTGGCTCCCTCGGGGGGCTCGCCCCCGCAGCGCATACATAGCTACCCCAACAAAGACAGTATTGGAGATCTGGGATAAACCTGGGGTGCCCCGCGGGCTGACTACATTTTCCTCCCCTAATCTCCCTCCCCTAGCTCGTAACCCTGTGTTTCCCCCTGCTATGCCACCGCAGGCATTCACTGCATGGACGGATGGCGAATGCCGTTTTATTCAGGACCTCTTTCAGGGGGATAAGTTTCTTACATTTGATCAATGCAGGCAAGCTTTTCATCTCACGAAGGGTGCACAAATGCAATATTACCAGTTATGTCATTGGCTTAGCTCCCAGACTTACATCCCGGGGGCCACCAGGCAACTGACTGCTTTCGAATCCCTGGTTTGCAAATTCGAGGGTTTGAAGGGGCTGATTTCCCATACATACTCTGTGTTACAGCATTCTCAGGGACCCATATCCCATGGTTATCAAATGCGATTGGCTTCAGACTTGGCGGAGGATATATCTCCAGAGGGTTGGGACAGACTATGGCTGGATATCCCGAAAGTATATCAGAGCACGCTGCAACGCGAGTCAGCGTACAAGTTAATGAGGAGATGGTACTACACCCCAACCCGCTTGCATCAAATGTTTCCAAACTTCCCCCCGACGTGCTGGAGATGCCAGGGAGACAGAGGAGAGTTCATCCATATATGGTGGTCATGCCCGGTTCTCACTATGTTTTGGAAGGAGGTCCTCAGTCACATCAAGGAGATAGTGGGGTTCCCTATTCCTTCCGCACCGATAGTCACCCTATTGAGCATTAAACCCTTAACACTAACTGCTATGACATACACGGACTGGCGCTTGATTTTACACTTGTTAGGAGGTGCTAGGCAGTCCATAGCCTTATTTTGGGAGAAACCGCACCCCCTCCCCCCTATAGCCACTTGGTTCCTCCGCTTGTGGAATGTTCTAGCCCTTGAATTACTTACTGCCCGTATTAATCACACAGATACTAGATTTACCCGTACCTGGCAGCCACTCATACACTATTTTACTATGACTAGACACTCCCAGCTGGTTCCCCCCGACTACGTGCCCTGCATCTGTTTGATGACTCTCTCGAGCCATACTCCAGAGGCCGGAGACCTGAGTCCCCGGAATAGCCTACTTAATACAGGAGACCTATTCTCTTGCCTCCCGACGGTTCCCACACTCTCGCTATGGAGAATAGATCCCCCCAGCGCATCCCCTCTTCTTTTCCTTCTTTCTCGAGAGAGTTTCTCTCCTTAGGTTTTGTTTGCGTAAAACTAATGACAGATCCCTGCTATCTCTATAGAGTAAAGGGCCCCATTAATAGTGGACAGAATGTATATATTGTGATGTCCCACATGGCAAGATGCTAAAGTCCCCGTTGACTGTTCATCCCTGGGATGTGATTCTGGTTAAGATAATTTGTAATAGGGGCAATATTATATTCTATCCCTTCCTCTCCTAGCATATTTTTGGGAGACTGTTCTGGGGATGTATTGGATGGGATTGATTCTGCCATGTATGCTCTTGTCACAATGTCATGCTATTTAATGTGGATAATAGCCATAATCTGTGGTTTTTCTCACAGGGACATGGGTCCTTGGTTTGTCAGATTTTTGTTGTCTGTTATATATTCAATAAACTGAATTTACAAATAAAAAATGGGTTCAACAACAGAAAGCAAATATCTGGTGGAGACCCTGGAAAAAGGGCCAGATCCAAAGGGCCACATCCAACAACGACAAGGTCAATCTTCAGACTGCTGCCTAAAGAGGTCGTTGTAAAGCCTGTTCATCCTCCGAATTTCTGATAAAGCAAAAAGGATGTTAAGAGATAAGCACTGCTGGTGTATTAAATGTAATTGACCTTACATACAGAAGATCTAAGAAATTTGAGTCAGAAATTCATACGCTGGAAAATAATGTAATGGAAGTTAATGCTTTAAAAAGTTTAATGAAAGAATTTCAAAGGCCTCAAATGTGATGCAAATTGTGCTAAATTGGAAACATGATATTTCTGTGAAGGTTTAAACAACTATGCACAGGCTTCCAAGATTTCATGAATCATAATAATTAAGGTAAATAACATTGGAATCGTGTGTGTGAATAAATCACAAAGTAAGGAACAATTCATTTGGAAAGGAAGCAAGATTTATGGCAAACTTACGTGCGACAATTGTGTATTTGGCAAGGTCTGACCTTTAAACTAACAAGCATAACCTTTCAAGTTGGAGCTGTGAAAACAAATATTGCACAAGATTCTTAGAAGCAGCACACTGCAAAGAATATAACTCAGAGTATTTGTATTTAAGCAGTGTAATACAATGTGATGTTTGCTTACAGGTGAATAGTGAAGAAGTCATTCACTGAAAGAAACAGAGGCAGTGCATAGATTTTTGAGTTGTAGAACTGTCTTGAAGACAATATCAGTACAGAATACCCTCCCTATTCCCAATCCTTTTCCCGTTTGCGCAGGTTCTGTTTAAGTACTGATCTGAGTAAAGAAGGAAAGTCATCGCTCCAGCGGGCCAGAAACTGTAAGGTCTGTCAAATCAAGAATAATTTAATTCATTGCAAAATTAGCATTCCTGATTCAGTCACAGTTCTGACACCTTTTCAAGTGCAATTCGATAAACATGGTCGGAAGGCATATTTTCAATCATCCTGATTTCCTGCCACTTTGTGAAATAATCTACCAAAACTAAAGCAAATGTTTCTTTCTAGGAAACAACGCTCGAAATGTCGATTCCAGTTTGTCTCCATGGACTAGTTGCAACTTCCAGAGGTGTGGATTAAGAAACACACAGTATTGCTGTCATCACTAGACTCGCACGCACCACACTTACCTGCTCATCCACCATTCACTCCATCCGAGACGACCGATATTGCTCTCTGATTCTTCTCTTCATGCTTGACATTCTTAGATGTCCTTTGTGGACCAGCACAAAAATGTTCTTTTTAGTCCCAATGGCAGAACTATCTTACACCCCCTAGACACAATCCCATCATTTACCATCAAGCCATCCTTCACCCAAAAATGCATTAAGATTGCATATAAATGTACGTTCTTCTTGACAACCTACAGTGAAATAATTCAAATCCAGCATTAAGTATTTATCTTCTTCAATACACTTCATCATCCACTCATCCATAGACTCAAAAATACTAACATAACTTTCACTATCTCAGACACTGACATCCTCAAACATGAAAGCCGCTTCACGATCTGCTTCTTCCTTAGAAGAGCTGTCCTCAACCAAGGTTAGGCATGACATGCAGTTAGCATGCATGTTGGCTCTTCCCGGAATGAGTTCCACTATAAGTTAGAATGACGCCAAACATATGGATAAAGACCTTCCACCCTAGGAAGACAACATGTTATCTAATGGTTAGTGGTCCGTTCCAAGTCAAAAACGTTTTCCCTGCATAAACATCGTATCCTAAAGTGTTCCAAAGCCCATGTACAAGCCAATAGTTCAGAACCAATAAACACAATACAGAGAAAGATTGTCTATCCACAGTAACATCACTAATTTGGATGTCAATTCTGAAGACACTACTCTTGTTTTTAGGTCTCGCCTAGGCAGCACGCATGTGCTGCTCTAGGAGATGACCTTTAGAAATTGGTCAGCTCTTTTTCAGCGCTCGTGCTTGCATCCACCTAGCGGGAGCGAGCGGCGGCACGCGCGCTAATTGAAAAACACGGGTGGTCCGCGCGCCGCTGCTCGCTCTCGCAAAGGGTATGCTAGCACAAGCACGAGTGTTTAGCATGATGCTGCTTGTCGCTTTAACTTTCGCGGCCGCGGGGCTGCGCTTGTTTACATTTGAACGAGCACTTCTTATAAGTATTTGTGTTTTGGTTCCCTGGCTGAGCTTGGCTCCTGCTTGACGTCCGCCGTGCTTTATCTTTTTTGGGGGGGTTCCTCAACCTTTACATTATAACATCAGCGTGCCCTTGCGATTCTTTTACTCCTCCGAATGGCCGGGTCCTGCCCCTTTAACAGTCCTCTTGCTCCGCTTTGCCTTTAACTCTGCTCAGTGCCCCCTTTCATTTCCTCCATGGCCATAGCCGGAAAACACCAGCTGGTGTGTTCCAATCAGGATCTGCTGCAACAGGGGTGCTCTGCTCACTGAAACCCGCGCTCACAGGCCCCGCTCTAGTGCAAGGGCCTCCGGTGCTCTTTCCCCCCTTGTCTACGCCTCTATGGGAGACTGATAAAGGAGATCAAATGCAGAAAGGTTGGTGTTCAGAGACCCCTCACCCACAATAAATCAAAGGCCTGCAATCAATTCTTAGGAGACATGGTAACTCACAACGGGAATGGTTGGACGTATTGTAGGAGGTTGCAGGATTAACCAAAGGAGTAAAGCAATTCTCATTTGCCCGTTGTACCCAACGTACTGTAGTGGAAATGGAGTTGGTGTGGCACGGCAAGGTCCTGATTCTCATGCTGCAGTGTTCTTGCGGAAGGAATGCACGCTACGGGCTTCCACCCCACCTATTGCATCCCCTCCCTTTCCCCAAACTCTCTACTCATTTCCACCCCCTCGTTGCCTTGTACTCCCTAATACCAATTCTCCTCCCTTCAGGCTCCCTGCCGTTCAGGACAAAAAAACACACACATCGCCTTTATCATTTCAGTAGCCAAATTTTGGGTGTCAAACTACAAAAGTCACAGAACAACCCATGTACATTTTTCCTATTTTGAACTTCGCTCTCAGGTTTTCCAGGCCCAACATGTGTAGCTCATCCATTCCACGATTTATCTTTGAACGTTAAGACTTGTATTCCCGATTTTTAAATAGGATAAACGGGACAACAAATCCCAGAATGCAAAGTAAAACCCTGGAGTGGATGAGCTACTCACGCATAGATCTGGGATACTAAGATCTCTGGTTACAATCCAATATAAGTGCTGCACGCAAGGAAAAACAACTCTAAAAAATGATCATAAGCTAGTAGAGAAAAGAACATCTCACTGAACAATGAAAACACCACAAAAACATACAAAGGACACAGTAGTCCGCCATCTACAGGTGTCTAGGGTTCTTTGAGTGTAAGTGCTACACAGGGTGCACAATCGTACAGCATTCCCTTTCTGCCCAGGATGAGCCAATGCTGGAAATCCAAGAAGGAAACTACTGCCATTCATGAGTCACTGACTACTAACTCCTTCACTCAGAAGAGCAGCCCTGCAATCCTGCCCACAATCCCACCCCGGGAAATGTCAAATATTTCCACATTAGCGTGCACGCACTACTGCCATGTGTGTACATCAGATTGGCCCACGCTGTCACGATATGTTCTCCAGGTTAGTGGGCTACTGTGCTGCATACATGTATGGACTCGGCTGCAAACCAGCGAGGGCTTAGAAGGCTACCTCTGTAGGGAATTGACAGCCTGGATTAGCCTGAGAACCTTCATCTACTGACACTAAAACTACCCCTCGAGCATCTTTTCCCCTCACTATACCACACTAGTACCAACAGGGCAAGCAGCGTCTGTGGTTGTTGACTATTTTAGACAGTTGTTTTCTTTCTGCAGACTGCATACATTTTAAGTTGACCCATGTCTGATGCTCTGCTTCTTCCAGTTCTGTTATTTGTAGCCAACAAGAGCAGGCCTCCTCTGTTCACTTTTCTTCTTATAAGATTGGCCCCACTGGCCCCAGCATGCTTCCTGTTGTTGGAGTGTGTGGGCATGCGAGTGGGGGATAATGTGCTGCTAGGCTAAACACTTATAAGGTCCCAAAGGCGAGACCTATTGGCTATGCCAATGCTTGTTGTCCTTAGGTGTGCTATGTAAGATTTTCATGTGTCTGGCCACCAACCTTATATCAGTCTCTGAATTTCCTAGACGAATAGTTCTGTTCACTTGGCGTTGATTTGAGAAGGTTGTTTTATTTTATTTGAATTTTTTTTAATAAATTGAATACTAAATTAAGACATTTGAAGAGTAAAAAGTCAATCACACAATGGCAATGATGAAGTAGAGGGAAGCATAGTAGAAGCAAGCAAGCAAGACAGACAAAAGCATGTACAGCCTCAAAAGGGCTCACTGGAAGTATACAGCACCGACACATATGGACCACATAGTACTCTGAATGATCCAAATCCTATGATATTTAGGGCCATATGTATGAAGCTGTTTTGCGATCGCAAACACTGCGAATCGCAAAAAAACGGTGTTTGCGATCGCAAAATACAGCCCCGCAATGTACGAGACACATCCCGATCGCTAATCTGCGAATCGCAAATATAGCGAGTCGCAAAATAGCGATCCGTACGCATTTGCGAAAAATCAGCGAATTCGCAAAATGTGACACACAAATAGCGAAACTCGCAATTGCAGAGTCCGCAATTAGCGATTTCGCTAAACGGAATGCATGAACAATTCGCAAATTGCGAATTCACGGAATTCGCAAATTAGAGAATCGCAATTACCATCAAGTATGAACAGGTGGTAACCATGTGCAAGCTAAATAAAGAGGCCCACAATGCAACTGATGTTTGTCATGATGGCTGGGCTGTACGTGATAGCCAGGAGGCTGCGACTCAGAGCTGCTGCACAGAGAAGGCGAGGCCAGGAAAGGATCTTTAGAGCACGCATAACCCTGTTCCAGCGGACTGAGGAGGAGATCCATACAAACTACAGGCTGGACGAAGAGAGCATCCTGGAATTGATAGCAGAGCTCAGACCTATACTTGAACACCCCACACGCAGGACACACACCATCCCCACCCATATACAGGTCCTGTGCTCACTGCACCTCTTGGCGTCAGGGAGCTTTCAGGGGGTGATAGCCACAGCAGGAGGGGTCTCACAGAGTGCATTGTCGCGCTTTTTCCACGCGTTCCTTGATGCCATGGTACAGAGGCTGCACAACCACATCCACTTCCCCAGCACACCACAGGCACTAGCCCAGACCAAGCAGGACTTTTATCAAATTGCACAATTTCCCCACGTCATTGGATGCATCGATGGGACACATGTCGCCATATCCCCCCTCCCAGAACGAGTATGTGTTCAGGAATCGCAAGTCCTACCATTCCCTGAACATACAGGTGGTGTGTGATGCCAAGCACATCATCACCGACATCGTCGCCAAGTACCCAGGCAGCACCCACGACTCATTCATCTTCCGCCACAGTGGGATACACCGTCGACTCACAAGTGGGGAGTTTGGCGAGGGA
This sequence comes from Calotriton arnoldi, assembly GCA_963921515.1. Lineage (NCBI taxonomy): Eukaryota > Metazoa > Chordata > Amphibia > Caudata > Salamandridae > Calotriton > Calotriton arnoldi. The sequence continues at coordinate 891,266 of CAWUFW010003456.1, forward strand.
TACCTACTAGGTAAGTGCATGTGAAAGTAGGACATACTTGTAATGCACAGCAGTGGCAGGGCGGTGTTCAACCATATTCCTCTCGCCCCACAGGTGACAGTGGGTATGCGGTCCGGGACTACATCCTTACTCCCTACCTGAATCCTGCCAACGCTGGGGAGCGGAGGTACAACAGTGCCCACATAGCAACCAGATGCACCATTGAGCGGACCTTCGGAATACTCAAGAGCCGCTTCCGCTGCCTACATAAGAGTGGAGGGGCACTCCAGTACAGCCCCCAGACTTGTTGCAAGATAGTGGTAGTGTGTGCCATGCTGCACAACATCGCCACCAGGAAAGGCACACCAGTTGAGCTCACCGAATCGGAATCATCTGATGAGGAGGGGCCAGCTCAAGCACGCATGCCAGCCGGTGTAATTGGTGCAGCTGCTGGGCGCCAGAGGCGAGATGAGATTGCACGCAACTATTTTTAGGCAATAAAGAATGACATAATGCTATATATCCATTGCCAGACTGTGTTTAATTTCCTTCATCACAGGTTAAATATCAGCACACAGCCTGTGTGGCACACAATGTATAGTCCAATGTCCCGCACAATGGCCATCTTGACCAAGTGTCTGTGTGCACTGGGTTGATGCACCCAGGACCATGCCTCAGTCTGACCACCTCAACTGCGGCGCTGACGGCCTGTAGCCCCCCGCCGTGGGTGCACAGTGCCCTCTTCACCTGCCTCAGCAGCCCTGCCGTGACGCACACTACGGCGCCTGTCCGGTGGGGGCGGTGGTGTGATGCTGCTCCTGCTCGATTGGGCGTCCTCGTCCGTTGGAGTGAGGACTCCTGTGCCAGCAGTGGCAGCTGCACGCAGCTCATCCACAGCACATGTCACCTGCACCAGACCCCTGGCCACGTCCTGGCTGCAGTGTGCCACCTCATGCTGCATGCTGATGCTGCGCCTTGACAGCACTGAGGTCGCAGTGGAAAGGCGGTTAACCGCCCTGGTGTAGAGGTCCAGCCGGGTGTGTAGGCGCTGTCTCTCCCTGCGCCTAGCAGCACGGTCCGCCCTGAGTTCTGCACAGAGTGCCTCCAGGGCACCCGTCAGGCCCATGAAGCCAACCCTGATCTGCCTCTGAATCGTGCGCATGTTCCTTGCCTGCAGGCGCTGGACCTCTAACATCTGGCCCTCCAGCCCTTGGAAGACTGTGTCGTCTCCTGTGTCTGCTGCACTGGTGGATGCACGTGGTGCCCTGCGCCTGGATGTAACTGGTGGTGTTGTGATGGCACGTGCTCGAGCACGGGGTTGTGGCTCCGACTGTCCCCGGACTGGTTGGACATCGCCATCGGTGTCCTGGCCTTCCTCCTCCAGCGGGGGCAATGGTGGCACTGCACTCCGCCTGCGGCGTGTTGGTAGGATGACTGGGCTGCCCTCCTCTTCCTCCTCCTCCTCCTCCTCTTGCCCTGTTGCCTCTGGGCTGGGGGATTCATCCTCCCCTCCACTGATCCTTCCCTGTGTTTCTGATGGTGCTGTGGACATAAATGCACACATTGATTTACTGTCCTGCCTTGCATTTGTGGAGCATTAAATTACACTGTTTGGAGTGACATGAGTCCTGTCTGTCTGTATTTTGCCTTCCATGATGCACACATACTATTTGAGCCTGGATGGGTGACACTGCTCCACTGTTAGGTGTATGTAACTACAACTCCCATAATGCATTGCTGTGTGTGTTTGTGTACCTGCACTGGACCTATAGTCTTGTTGTGCCCCTGGGTCTCTCCTGGGTGTGTGTGGGTAGTAGGGAGGTGTCAGGGGTGTGATGGCATGCTTCTTACCTTGTCCTGGTTGTGGGTGGTCGGAGCTGTCCAGGTCTGCCACGCCCATCACACTCTCCGGAAGCAGGGTCCCCTCAACCATCTCCTCAAGTGGTGTTGAAGCGGTGGCAGTGGAGGACCCACCACCGGTCTTGTTGGCCTCCTCCAACCTGGCAGCAACCTTCTCCTTGGAACGCGCGCGCATGTCATACCAGCGCTTCTGAAGGTCTTTAACGCTCCGATGCGTGACGCCAATAGCGTTTACTTTGCGCTGTATGTGAGCCCATATCCTCCTCTTGCGGGTCTCTGGCACGTGCAGGGACTTCTTCCCAAACAGGAGCTCATGGCTCACCACCATCTCCTGTATCAGGACCTCCTGCTCACTTTCTGTGAACTTGTGCTTCCTCTTTCTGCTGGTCTCCCCTGCTGCTGGTCCTTGCTGGCCATGCCTCCACTCTCTCCAATCTGTGTAGCACTGCAGTGAATCCTCTGCCTACACTCCTACTCTCTCACACTGCTTCTGTGACTCAGGTGCAGCATGGGTAGTCACACTTCCTGGTTGTGATGTCATCAAGGTGCACCACAACCCCCGATTCGCTATTTGCGAATTCGCAAATAGCGAATTCGCTATTTTGAGGAATCGCTATTTTGCGGATTCGCTGATAGGGAGTCGCAATTTGGCTAATCGCTAATGCGTTAGCGAATTTTACCGATTCGCAAATAGTTTGCGACTTTTCATTTACATTCGGTTTTGCGAATCGCTAATTGCGATTCGCTAGGAATCGCAATTTGCGATTCGCAAAAGGGGAGTTTGATACATATGGCCCTTAGTGCTTTAACCATGACCCCATAAGTGAAAAAGTAAACCAGAAAAAAGCCTGACCATAACACATAAGAAACGTTAAAAATTATAATATTGTCAGAATACGTGTTTCTGATTAATATGCATCCCAAGTGTTAGCAAAACATCTACTGCCCCAATGATGCAGAAGACTGCGCTACACCCTGAACCAAATATTAGGAGGAGCCACCAATAACATTTATGTGTACACTTGTAAGTGATTGCTAGGGGTGTGTGATGTTGCAATTCCCTCTGATTCACAATTTTCACAATGTTTTTCAGAAATACCTTGTGAACTTTGAAAAGTGTTAAGCTAGTAAACTTACAAACTTTGCTGTAGCAAGGGAACAAGTCCAGTGCTGCTATTTGGTGGGAATCCCCTCCATTCCGTTCCGGCTCAGCTATCAGCCGAATTTCATGCCACGCCCCAAAGACTTATTCCTTCTACGCAGCTTCCCCCCCCCCACAAGTATCAACACTGGCAGCAAAGGTGGTGTTCATGGATAAAAAGATTTTCCAACTCAAGGCTGTCAGTCATGCAGGAGAGACAGGCTTGTGGTTTTCAAACTATAATAAAATCTGCAAGATTCATTCATCTCGATAGGCGTACTCCTGGAAATCTACAACTGCCTTGCGTTACTCCAGATTTATCAAGCCATGCCGGGCCACGCAAGGTGGCCTTGCAGGTCTTGATAAATTTCACTTAAGTTTTGCATCGCCCTTGCGCCCTCTTGCGTGGTGCAAGTGCGATACAAAACATTGATAGATCTGGCCCTAAATGTAGTAAAAAGCCTATGAGAGTGTATGTCTGCCTTTTTCAACCCATCCTTTGTGAAATGTGCCCAATCAGCTGCTTGTGGGCTGAACTGTAATAATTGAGCCTCATAACTCTTATTTGATATGATGAGGATCAATCAGTGTTGTGAGTGATTGAAGAAAGACGAAGTTCATCCACATTTTATTAATGCATCATTGAGGCTTTTAGGTTCATGATCTCTTGCGAATGTATGCTTTTTTTTGGGTGACTTAGTGGAAGTCCAGTTGATTTGCTTCATTTTTCATAGTTTTACCTTGCACAATTTCTAAAGACATTACGAAGAGTATTTATTATCTGTAAAACTTAGGGGCATATTAGCAAGGAACGGCGATAACTATCGCAAGTTAGCGGCAGTTTTTTTATCGCCGTCGATCCCTGAAAGTTATCGCCTTGTTAGCAACGAATTACCAACACGTCGCTAACAGGCGATAGCTACAGGGATCAGCGGCTAAAACTGCTGCTAACTGCAGCGCGATGGCAATAGGAAAACAGGCGATAGCGGGCGGAATCCAGCGATAAGCCCACTAGTGATAAAAAAACGCACTCTAGGCAGCAAGTGAGGACTTTGAAAAAATAGCCTATCAGTCCACCTCCCATAAAAAAGATGCCCAAAAAAACAGTTAAATGCAGATTGGAACAGCCAGGGCCAAGTGCAGCACACATCAACAACCCCCTCAAGTCACCTAACATCCAGGATGACCAGGATGAGAGCCTGGATGCCTCGCTGGACCTGCGTCTGGAGCATGGATGCCTCGCTGGACCTGCGTCTGGAGCCTGGATGCCACGCTGGACCTGCGTCTGGAGCCTGGATGCCACGCTGGACCTGCGTCTGGAGCCTGGATGCCTCGCTGGACCTGCGTCTGGAGCCTGGATGCCTCGCTGGACTTGCGTCTGGAGCCTGGATGCCTCGCTGGACCTGCGTCTGGTGCCTGGATGCCTCACTGGACCTGCGCCTGGAGCCTGGATGCCTCGCTGGACCTGCGTCTGGTGCCTGGATGCCTCGCTGGACCTGTGTCTGGTGCCTGGATGCCTCGCTGGACCTGCGTCTGGTGCCTGGGTGCCTCACTGGACCTGTGTCTGGTGCCTAGATGCCTCGCTGGACCTGCGACTGGAGCCTGGATGCCTCGCTGGACCTGAGTCTGGAGTCTGGATGCCACGCTGGACCTCCGTCTGGAGCCTGGATGCCTCGCTGGACCTGCGTCTGGAGCCTGGATGCCTCGCTGGACCTGCGTCTGGAGCCTGGATGCCTCGCTGGACTTGCGTCTGGAGCCTGGATGCCTCGCTGGACCTGCGTCTGGTGCCTGGATGCCTCACTGGACCTGCGCCTGGAGCCTGGATGCCTCGCTGGACCTGTGTCTGGTGCCTGGATGCCTCGATGGACCTGCGACTGGAGCCTGGATGCCTCGCTGGACCTGCGTCTGGTGCCTGGATGCCTCGCTGGACCTGTGTCCAGAGCCTGGATGCCTCGCTGGACCTGCGTCTGGTGCCTGGATGCCTCGCTGGACCTGCGTACGGAGCCTGGATGCCTCGCTGGACCTGCGTCTGGAGCCTGGTTGCCTCGCTGGACCTGCGCCTGGAGCCTGGAGTGGGATGCGGAGGAGCCGTGGAGTCGATGAGCCGTGGCGGGAGACATTGATGTGTGAAGTCTGGCAGGTCGCATGGAGACATGTTGCTGACCTGTGTGAGAAGTCCACCTTGCACACCTTGGAGCAGTTAATGTTAGAGGTGCTCATGTGCACCAACGTAGTGAGGTCCGCATCGCAAACTACAATCCACCACCACACCGGGGTGCACGGAGGGGATTACCAACGGTGGGTGCCAACTCCCTGCATCACAGGCCGGATGATGTTGGGCTGGCCGTACACTGTGGAGGGTGAGGCCCCTGTGCTACGCCGAACTTGTGTGGTCTGATTGCTGCAACTACACCCCCAAGGGAGCCCTGCTGCATCAACTGCATCGGAAGGTCCACCAGCGGACTAGGCGGCGACTGCTGTACCCAGCCCAGTGAAATCACACCTGGCTGAGGCTCCTGCTGGCTGAGTTACAGATTTGGAGAGAGTGCAGTGGATTGCGCCACGGTGTCAATGTCCAGGTAAGGAGAAGGTGGGACGCGTAGCACAGGAGGGCCGGGGGGTGAGTCGCTCATGCCTATCACACATAGATGACGCACCCCCAGTGGCGGCTCTACCACTATGGTGGAAGAGCGTTGCCCTTCCGCCTCAAGCAGTGCAGAAGAGGAACAATCACATGATGATAACTCAATCAGTCAATCAATCAGGGGAATTGTAAGCGCGCTACTCACCCGTGAGGGTCTCAAGGCACTGAGAGGGGGGGGGCGCAGATCTGTTAGCCGAAGAGCCAGGTCCAGAGGGTCTTCCTGAAGGTGTTCAGGTCGGGGACACGTCTGATGTCTGCCGGTAGCTCGTTCCAGGTCTTGGCTGCAATGTGGGAGAAGGATCTTCCGCCTGCTCTGGCTCTGTGGATGCGCGGGGTTTCGGCCAGTTCGAGTTTGGAAGATCGGAGGTTTCATTTGGGTACGTGGAAGTTGATTCTGTCGTTGATGTATTTGGGTCCATTGTTGTGTAGGCATTTGTAGGCGTGAGTGAGGATTTTGAAGGTGACTCTTTTTTCCACTGGGAGACAGTGCAGTGTACGTAGGTGTTGGCTGATGTGTTCGTGCCGGGGGAAGCCGAGGACAAGTCTGGCGGCGGTGTTCTGTAATGTCTGGAGTTAGCGAAGTTGGGACTTGTAAATGCCGGTGTAGAGTGCGTTTCCATAGTCTAGTCTGCTGGTGATGACTGAATGGGTGACTGTCTTCCTTGACTCCGGGGGATCCATTTGAAGTCTTGCGGAGGATGCAGAGGGTGTTGAAGCAGCTGGAGGTGACGCTGTAGACCTGTTGGTTCATGGTGAGGGATGAATCGAGTACGATGCCGAGGTTTTTGGCATGGTCCGAGGGGGTAGGTGGGCTTCTGAGGGCGGCGGCCACCAGGAGTTGCCCCATGCTGAAGGGGTGGTTCCAAGGACGAGGACTTCTGTCTTCTTAGTGTTGAGCTTCAGGCAGCTGTTGGTCATCCAGACTGCAACGTCTTGCATTCCCCCAGTGGATGCCTTTCATGGTCGAGGCAGTGTCTTCGGCTGTGACCGGCGCCCAGGTGGAGATGGTGGGCTGGCTGGTGTGTCTGGGGGGCGGGGGCCGGCTGTGGCGTCTGGTGGATGTTTGCCAAAGCTGGCGTAAAGTTTATTGATCTAGACGAGGAAGTAGGTTCCACGCTTATCGCAGAGGTCTTGGGACGGGGGGATGTCTGTGGCTTCGCTGCGTGGGTTGGTGAATTTATGAATGACACTGAAGAGTTGCTTGGAGTTGGTGGAGTTGTCGAAGATTTAGTTGTGGATGAAGTCCCTCTTGGTGGTTCTGATTTGGTTGTGGTAGTCCGTCATGGCGTCCTTGTAGGTGGTGTAGATTTCGGGTGTCTTGGTGTTTCCCCAGTTCTTCTCCAGGCATCTGCAGGTGCATCATGCTTCTTGGAGATCGGTGGTGATCCATGCGGCTTACCTGGGGCGCTGTTTGTTGGGGTTGTGTAGCGGGGCCAGCTCGTATGCGCAGTTGGAGATCCAAGTGTGGAGTTATCTGGCTGCGACATTGGCATCGTGTGCCCAGGTGTGGTTGTCTCGGGTGAGGGTGGAGTTGAGTTGCTCGTCAGTAACCTTGCTCCAGTTCCTCCGTGGTGTGTGTGGGCCTGGTTTGGGTGCCTTGGGTTCATCAACGGCGAAGTGTACGCAGTGGCGGTCGATCCATGGCGGTTGCATTGTGTGGCTGAAGTGAACGCTGTTTCCTGCCGCAAAGATGGGGTCGAGGGTGTTGCCTGCTCTGTGGGTCGGTGTGGTGATGAGTTGTTTAAGTCCGATGTTGGCGAGGTTGTCACGAAGGATGGTGGAGTTGGGGTTTGCTGGGGTTGTCGAGGTAGAAGTTCAGGTCTCCAATGAGTATGTTGTTCATTGAGGTGATGGTGTGGGGTGCGACGAAGTCGGTGATGGTGGTGGCGAAGGGTGTCCAGGGTTCGGGGGGTCTGTAGACGAGGGTTCCTCGGAGTGTGGAGTTGTGGCTGGTCTTTATCTGGAAGTGCAGGTGTTCGGCGGAGGGGAAGGTTTTACTGGAGGTGGTGAGGCGGAGGGTGCTCTTGTGGGCGATGGCGAGGCACCCTCCCGGGTGGTTGGGGCAGTCCTTCCTCTGGATCTTGTATCAGTCCGGGATGGCGGTGTTGATGTCGGGGGCAGAGGAGGCGTTGGTCCAGGTCTCCATGAAGAAGGCGATGTCGGGCGAGAGAGAGTCGAGTAGGTTCCAGATTTCCATGGCGTGTTTGTGCACGGAGCGCACGTTGAGGAGGATGCATCTTAGGGTGTCGCCGGTGCTGGCGTCGGCTGTGTTGGAGTCCGAGGTGGTGGTTAAGGTCTGGCGGCAGTGGAGGCAGGAGAACTGGCTGTGGGTCGTGTTTGGTGATGCCTGTTGGCAGTCTCTGACTTTTCCGGGGTTGAGTGCATGGAGGATGGCTGTGCTGTAGCAATGGGTGGCCCGGGATCCAGGGTTTCTGGTGCTGGTCGCGGTCAGGTCGCAGACGGGCACAGACGGGCTTGGCTTAGGCGCACCTTCTGCGCACCAGCGGCGCACGTCCGCTGCGCGACCGCGCATCGGCTGCTATTAAGTAGGGGACGGTGGAGGAATGATCAGCTGGGAGGCGGGAATGGGCGAGGACAGGGGTGCGGGCCGCAGGGGCAGCAGCAGCGGTAAGCGGTAAGTGCGGGCTCAGAGAAGCATAAAAAACAGATTAAAAAGTGCAATACAAGGGATAACTAACTGATGTACTCATGCTATGTATCCTGAGGGGGTGGGAGGGTGGGTAGGTCATGTGTGGATTGGCATGCCCACTCAAGTGCGCAATGACTGTTTGGTCGGCCCACTCAGGCCGCCCAAAGCAGTCATGCGCACTTCCCTGTTCGCAATGCAGGCTGCATTACAGCCTGCATCTAGAACATGCCCAACCCTCCGGCTCCTGGCTGCATGACTTGTCCCATTGGCAATTACCAATCCCACCGCTGCATCGCAGCGTTGTGATTGACTCAGGGGAGGGAGTCTGGCTGCCTACTTCCTTTTCCTGGAAGCAGACACAGGAGAGCAGGAGCTACGATGACACGGGACACAGCTTAGAGGTAAGACTTCCCTCAATAAATTTTTAACAACAACCGCTCACACACACATCCCCGCGTCCATGCACCATCCAGTGTTCTTTCCGGCGTTTACCACCTCACATCTGTCCAGCCCCCCACGCACTTCTCAATGGTGGACGCTGTGCGCCCATGCACAGCGGGCGTACCACTCGTGTGCCAAAGGCACATACGTAGTTGCGACGCATGCCATAACATCGCATTCCATTCCAATGCATACTAATACTAGGCACATTGCAACAGTAGAGTAGGTGTTGCATAGCGGAGACATAAAGATCACAGTTCCCACTTCAGTGAGTGCAACCCAAAACTGACCTTTGCACCACAAACCCAACGTAAACTCTGGAATTCCTTTTTGAGCCCCCAAAACACACCCAAAAATCACATTTGAGACAAATGCACACCCCAATTTTCACATTTTACCCCAAAAAACACCCAATTTTTAACATTGTACCCCAAAAAACACCCCAATTTTCATATTTTACCCCTAAAAACACCCCAAATTTCATATTTTACCCCTCAAAACACCCCAAATTTCATATTTTACCACAAAACCCATGCACACTTGACAAACTTTAAATTACCCCATTACTGACCTCACAATGCGTTGTAATCACAGGCGATGTAAAGGCACCTTCGTTGTCGGAGTTGCGTTGTTGACGATGTACTACCTGCGTTGTAATGGTCATCTCCCGTGCCAAAGGCAACCCATAGGCTACGCCGCTTGCGTCCGTCTGCCCCTGGACCGCGCCCAGCACCAAGGAGCCTTCCTATTGGACACTCCACCGCTACGACGCCAGCACCCTCCTCGCCATCAACCCTGGACGCCACCTTGCCTGCCAGGACCAGCCTCTGCTCCGGACCGGACATCGCCATCGCCATCACTGACGGCTGCAGTATCACCTGCAAGGAGCACCCTGACCATCAAGGAGGAGGCATTGCCATCACCTACAGAAGCACAATCCGACTAACCACGCACTCTAATGACCCAAGGGTGAGCATGGACCACCTCAACTCCCAGATCCAGACCAGTCCCAAGTACATCCTCTGTGGCACCCTCATGTGCAGGCCCCCCGGGACATGGCCCCCCATTCTCCAATACCAATGTAGACGTCATTGCACCCCAGGGTCTCCCATCCACCGACGACATCCTACTCGGCGAACTCAAGTTCCACCTGGACAACCCCAGTGGCCAGAACACCACCCCGTCCTGGGGAGGGTCCACTACATCAGACGCAAGCAGCAAGTCACCTCAACAAGCCACATAGCAGGACACACGGTCGAGCATGTCACCTCCGCCAGCGGGAACTTCAACTACAGCCACAACACCGGACTCTCCTGGACCGGCCATCATTGCTGACATCAGGTCTTCACCTTGCCCACCGGACGCCACTGCCATCATCGCACCCCCTCGCAGCTGGATCAAGGCCACCAAAGAACCTCTTGTCAACTCCCTCCACACCAACACTCCACCAATGCTTGCAAACGATGAGACCGCAGCCCGCAACCACCACCGATGGATCTCCAACATCGCCGACATTCGGGCACCCCTCATGAACGACACTGCGTCAGTACCTTCTGCCTGCCTGATGGCAGGTGTGAGGGTGACGCAGTGCCACAGGGATAGGCTGGCCCCATGCATTGCTGGAGTTGCGACATGGTTGTGACACAACTGCAGCAATGCGTGACTTTAGCGCAGACAGATACGTCAGGATTCCAGACATATCTGTCATTACTTGCGTCATGCAGCACTGTCCAGTGAATACAGCGCATCTATGCTGTCGCAAGAAGGGCATGGTGAGAAGTGTTGCAACGGTGTCTTGTCGCAGCGCAGCAACACTTTTCGTGACTGGGGCACAGGAATGCACACTATCTTATTGATTGTGTGCATTTCTGCACTGTAGTTTTGTCGCAGGGCAGCGCTGCAACATTGCTTGCAGTGCTGGCCAGCGCCAAAACCTGCAGAGATATGGGCCCAAGTGTTATCTCCATTTTTTAGACCAGCTATTTTCTGGTCTTAAGTAACTAGCTCTAACTCCAGTTAGAGCCATTTTTTTTGCTCTTTGGAATTTCAAGGAGCCCCTTGGTAATATGGAGTAGTGGTGTTTACGTGCCTTTTTGCACGGGAATGCCTACATTGCATGTCATTAGCGTTAAATATTGCTAACATGCTTGGCGATGAAAAAACGGGCCGCTATCACTAGAAAGCTGTCGCTAACGCCTGTTAGCGACAGCTTGCTAATAGTGAGATACAAATATTGCCACTTTAGCAGCAAAAAAGTGCTGGTAAAGCAGCGATAGGCCCTTGGTAATATGCCCCGTAGTCTTATTGACTTAAAGGGGCATTTGGTGAATGATGCCTTTTCTCCTATGTCATTTCCGTGTTGAATCTTATTTTTTTCCTCTAATCTCCATTTATCATTCCTTCACCTATCACCATCACATTTGTCTTATGTCCTTCTTTTTTCAATTTCCTGACACACCTCCAATCTTCTCTTGGACTTTTACTATCAAATTTACTTTACGTGCTTTTTTACTGCTTCTCTTTGGCCCCCACACTCCCTTCCTCACTGCAGTACCTCCGGTAATAGTTTCATGCCTACCTCTGCTAAGTCCTCAATTCGCTTTCTATATATATATTATTATTGCCTTGACACATCAACTTCCTTTCTATGTATTTTCCTATTGCCTTAATACCTTACACTGATCTATGAAACCCACTCACAAACTTCCTCAACTTTGGTCCTTTTCTTTACTTCATTCATTGTACTCTTTATACAATACTTAATGATGCTGATGACTTAATCATTTTCTGATAATTTATTTGTTCTACTTTGCACTCATTATGTGACACTGGCTTGCTAAAAACTTGCTACAAACAATTTTCAAGTTCTTACCACTAGTCTTTTCCAGTACCTTTTCCTTTTCTAATTGTCAAGCAGCTCCTTTATCCGTCGTCTATAGACCTCTTAGCACATTGATCCCTCTCCAAGTCTGACTTTGCCACTTTATTAAACTCTAAGATTAACCCTTTATAAAACGGAATTTGTACCTGGTGACCCACTCCTCTCATCACAATAATAAGTTTCATATATATATATATTCACTGAAAAAAACCACAGGTTTCAGGGACGTTATAGTTAGGCTGAAATTCCACTCGTACAAAACCAGAGAAATTTGGCCATTATAGTTAGCTGAGCTAACTATAACTCGTGCACCCGCAATGCACTGCTGATGACATCACATATTACATCACTCATGACTTGGTCAGTGACATCACTGATGACACCTCAAATGACATCACTGACGACATCATCCAGTGACTGTTTCTAAAAAGTTTAAGAATGTTATATATATATATATATATATACCAAGGTGTATTGACAAATGAGTGGGAGTATGAGTGTCTGAATGGATGATTTCTTGGGTGCGTGACTGACTGTATGAGTGAGTGATTAAACATGTCCTAGTGAATGCATGTGTGAATGACTAATCTGTGTAAATATCTGTATCAGTCTGTCAGTTGGTGTGTAAGTGTCTGCATGGGTTGTTGAGTAGCTACATGAGTGTCTATATGGGTTAAGGAATGGTTGTCTAATTACCTGTATGGGTGCCTGAGTGTTTGTGTGGGTGTGAGGGGGGTGTGTGACTCCCTGCATGGATGTGTGAGTAGGTGATTCAGTGGGTGTATGGGTTTATGAGTGTATCTGCGAGGGGCTGTATGGGTGAGTGAGTGTGTGTATGGCTGTGTTGCTGAGTGAATGAATGTCTCAGTGGTATATGTGTAAGTAACTATATATGTGAAAGGCAGTATATGTGGGTGTTGGAGTATATAAGTGACTAAATGTGAGAGTGATTGTGAGAGTGGCTGCATGGATGAGTGTGTGCTTGTGTCAGTGATTGTAGAAGAGAGTAAGTATATGGTACTCTCTGTATGAATAAGTGAGGTGGTGTGTGTGTATAACTGTATAGGTGAGTAAATGGCAGTGTGATTGATTCTTTGGGTGACTGACTACATGTTTGAGTAACTCTGTGGGTGAGTGGTGGTGTGTGAGTGTCTGTATGGGTGTAGAGTGCAAATATCAGTGGCTGTATTGATGAGTGACTGTGTGTATGAGTGACTGTATGGGTTAGTGAGTGGATGTGTGTGTAGTCCTATAAATCAGTGAGCGGGTATGTACTAACTGGTATTGGTGTGTCTATGATTTTGAGATTGGTAGTCTGTATTTTAGAGTGGGTGTATCAAAGGTTATATTAGGGTGTGAGGAGGTGCATAAGATGATCATGTGGATGATGTCATCAGTGATGTCATTTGAGATGTCATCAGTGATGTCATCAGTGATGTCACTGACCATGTCATGAGTGATGTAATATGTGACATCATCAGCAGTGCATTGCGGGAGCGCGAGTTATAGTTAGCTCAGCTAACTATAATCGACTAATTTCTCTGGTTTTGTACAAGTGAAATGTCAGCCTAACTATAACGTCCCTGAAACCTGTGTTTTTTTCAGTGAATTTCTAAGGTTTCTTAAATGCTAATTCCTAACTATAACGTCCCTGAAACCTGTGTTTTTTGAGTGAATTTCTAAGGTTTTTTAAATGCTAATACTAATTATAACGTCCCTGAAACATCTGTTTTTTTCATTGAATATCTAAGGATTTTTAAATGCTAATTTCTAACTATGCCTACATAGGTAGGACATGTGGAGAAAGAGGAAGAAAGGCGCACAATGAAGCAAGAGATGTGCAGAAAGAAGCAACAGAAATGTAGAAAGAGGCAACAGAAGTGCAGAAAGAAGCAACAGAAATGCAGAGAGAGGCAAGAGAAGTGCAGAAAGAGGAAGAAAGGTACAGAAAGGTACAGAAAGAGGCAATAGAAATGCAGAAAGAGGCAACAGAAGTCCAGAAAGAGGAAGAAAGGTGCAGAAAGAATTAAGAGATGTGCAGAAAGAACCAACAGAGGTGCAGAATGAGGCCTACTTCGACTATAACTTACAACAGACTCATACAAAGTAACCTAATCACTAATCCTTCTCCCAAGATGTCTTAAACCTCACTTTTCTCTTGAAGGTTCACTACTAATCAACTGCTCAGAATGTTAGGCCTACCAAATATAAAACAGGAATCCTAAGCATATCACTGTTGTAAGTCTGACCTGTTTGTGAAGGTATGCATGCGTGTCTCTACTTTTACCTAGTGACATGTTACATAAAAATAAACATACAAATACTTGAATACCTGTGTTTCAAACAGCATACTCTGTAAATATGTGTACAAAAAGGTGTATGTATTTCTTTCTCCTCATAATACAGGGCACATGGGTATTCAATAGTATATTTGAGGGAGTCTATAACACCTATATACATAAGACATGTCTGCCTGTGCAACCGAATGACAGAGCAGAACTGAGAAGATTTGACCACCTATAGGAGAAGCTACCCGCTTTTTAAGCTACCATCTTTAGATGCAGAACACATGTGAGAATACATATACAAGTAGACATATACCTCAGTCACAAGAGCACACAGACCTTTAAACTTGACAGCTTGCACTTCACATTTGAGTACAGAAAGAGGCAAGAGAAGTTCAGAAAGAAGCAAGAGAGTTACAGAAACATGCAAAAGATGTGCAGAAAGAGGGAACAGGGGTGCAGACAGAGGCAAGAGCAGTGCATAAAGAGGGAAGAGGGGTACAGAAATAAGCAAGAGGGGTGCAGAAGTTTGCAAGAGAGGTGCAGAAAGAAGCAAGAGCAGTGCAGAAAGAACCAACAGAGGTGCAGAAATGGATAGAAGGGGTGCAGAAAGAGGCAAGAGAAGTGCAGAAACAGGCAAGAGAGGTGCAGAAAAAGGGAACAGTGGTGCAGAAGGAGGCAAGAGAGGTGCAGAAAGAAGCAAGAGAAGTGCAGAGAGAAGCAACAGAGGTGCAGAAAGAGGCAAGAGGGGTGCAGTGGTGGAGAAAGGGGGCTGGGCCTCTGATCAGCGCTCAGGAATTCCGCTGCGTAGGACTTACAGGAGGTACCAGGAGGGCTTCTTGGCCCCCAAAGTCCCTCAAGAGTAAAGTGGACTTCATTCCCCAACCCGCTCTTGAATGGGGATTCAAGTCCCCTTTGATGCTGGGGGTCCTTAGGGGCCAACTAGCCTACCTGACACCTCCAGTAAGCCCCAGATAGTGGGATTGTTGAGAGGTGGACACAGGCCATGCTCCCTTTCTGCACCACTCTGCAAATGTGCCTCCTGGCGCGCTCTTACTTGGGGAATGAAGTCCCCTTGCCTCCTGAGGGTCCCTTGGGGCCAACTAGCCCTCCTGTTATCTATAGTAAGACCCACACAGCTGGATTGGTGAAAGTGGTCCGAAGTCATGCCCCCTATTTACACCACTCTGCAAACGCGCCTCCTGGCGCACTGCTGCTCAGGGATGAAGTCCACTTCAGTCCTGAGGTCCTCAGGACACAAGAGGACCTCATCACCCCACCAGCAGCGCGCCAAGAGGCGCATTTGCAGAGTGGTGTAAAAAGGGCCGTGGCCTCAGACCACCGTTCAACAATACCACTGTGTGGGGCTTACTGGAGGTACCTAGTGGGCTAGTTGGCCCCTAAGGACCCTTAAGATTCCAGGGGACTTAATCCCCCAACCCAGAATGCGCCAGGAGGCACGTTTGTAAAGTGGGGCAGGGAGGGAGCAAGGCCTCCGGCGAGATGCAGGCTTTTTTTTCATCTTTTTTTTTGTTAGAAGGGGGGCTGTGTGGCCCCCATTCTCTCAATATTTTGTGGGCCCTGGGGACCCCATCCCCCAGGGCCTGCGACATTATTTTTATATATATATATTTTTAAACGGGAAGGGGGCCACGCGGCCTCCCTCCCGAGGCCGATTTCGGCCCGGGGACCCCATCCCCTGGGGCATGGCCAAATATTTTTATTTATATAACATTTTAAATTTAAGGGGCATTGGCTCGTTTATTTATTTTTTATTTTCACGGGAGGGGGTGCATGGCCCCCCTTCCATTGGCCACATTTGGCCCCGGGGACCCCATCCCCCAGGCCCTGGCCTCACGTTGGGGACCACGGGGGGAGCCCCAATGCCCCCGCGGTCCCTGTGGGAGCCAGCATTGCTTTTGGGCAAAGGGAGCTGCTAACATGTAGCTCCCTTTGCCTAAAAGCAATTCTGCTTTGCTTCGTGGAAGCGAGAGCAGGTTTCCTGCTCTTGCTTCCACGAAGCAAAGCAGTGTTTGCTATGGCAGGGTGGGAGCCGTGCTCCCGCCCTGCCATAGCAAACTGCAATGTCCCGGGGGTGGGCACCCCGGGACACTGCTGGAGCTGGAGCCGCGCGGCCCCCCTCCCATCATGATTGAAGCCCCGGGGAGGTGGTGGGCCCTGGGGCAGTGTGGGGAGGGGCAGGAGCCCCCCCACACTTTCTTATTTAAATTAAAGCCTGGGGAGGTGGTAGTCCCCGGGGCTTGGGGGTCTGCGAGGCCCCCCGCTCATAATCAGGAATGCCCGGGGAGGTGGCGGTCCCCGGGGCTGCGGGGGGCCGCATGCCCCCGCATATTATTTAAACAGCCCCGGTGAGGTGGCATTCTCTGGGGCTGTGGGGGCCCGCACGGCCCCTGCATATATTAGTAAGATTGCCCCCAGGACCTGGCCCAGCCGGTGACTCATTGAAACAAAGCGCGGGACACTGCGCTTGCTTTTTAAAAAAAAAAATTCAGCAGGATTCGCGTACCCTACGCGAATCCCGCTGAAAAAATAAAATATAAATGCTTTTTTCGGCCCTGGGGGTCCCTGTGGGACCCCCTGAGCAGGCCTAGGGGGTCAGGGATTTTTCTACCCTGCCCCCTTTTCTTTTTTTAATCGTTTTTTGACCTTTTTGCTTGTGACTCGGTTCAACTGAGTCACAAGCAAAAAGCTAAATTTACGAGTAGTAAAGTCAGACTTTTGCCTCAGTTAAACTTAAGTTTTGGTCTTAAGTTTAACTGAGACCAAAACTGAGACAAAAGTCTAACTTTACTACTTGTAAATGTCCTTTGTGAATACCGAAAGCCATAAAGCTAGATTTTCGTCTCAGTTTACCTTTGTGAATCGGGCCCATGGTGTTTTGGCCAGTCAGAGTCTAACCCATCCAAAGCCTTATTGGATCCCAAATCCTTCTCAGTCTCCTTCTACGATCATCATTGTCTAGAAAAGACATTTTCAAAGAACATGTGCTCATGCCACCACACCCAGGGACTTGGAGCCTCCCTTAATACCCAGTAGCATGCCAGAACTAGTCTGGCAGGAGAGATAGATAAGGAAAACATAGCCTCTCAATATTTGCTGAGATAGCAGGTGAGTGCCGCAAAATAACTTACTTTCAAATCCCACACAATATCGGCATGAGAGATGCTGTTAACTTTCCCAAAAAACAAAAGCCCAGTAATTAAATAGCACTGGACATGCAGCGAAGATATGAACTACATTGTCCCTATCAGCCCCACACCTAAAGCACTTCTCGTTCCTTCTAAGCTTCATGATGACTAAATGGTGAGGCGTTTAATAGAAGTTCTTAATACATTTGATAAAATGGGCCTCTATGCAGGTGACATTGAGGACACTCTGCGCAAGAGAGTTACTAAGCCTCATATTATCTGCAGTCACTTCTATACCAAGATGCCTGACCCATTTATCTGCCCTTAGCTGGAAGAGATCAACCTGTTGCTCCACCTTCGATGAAAGAATTAACTTATAGAACAGGCTAATATCCCCCTCCTCAGGAGCTCTCATTAGTAAATCTAAAAAAATATTTTGCGAGCAACCAAGCTCATCTTTTATAGTGCCAGTTATGAAATGTGAGATTTGTAAATACCTAAAGAAGCCAATGCAGGTGATGGAGCAGGGTAAATAAAATAATTTTGTACCCCCTTGGAAAATTAATGAACTCTTAATAAATTAATAATACTAATTGTTTGAAGAAGCATGTATTAACCAACAAATGCACCTTTTAGTAAACACTACATAAAGGTAACATGCAAATTTGTGCAAAATCTAATTTATTTACAATTGTGAAGTTAATTATTGTGATTTGCGTACTAATTAGAGTGAAATCGCATGATTTATACTATGTAGTAGATTTGTATTGTGGCAAAGAATACAGATGGTAAGTAAAATGGCTTTAAATGTCGCTTCTGCTAGGTAACACCTAACACGGGTCTTTAGAATGGCGGGTGGTAAACAGAAAGGCTTATTTTCTTTGTTTTAATTTTGGTTGCGTTTGTTCTTATGATAGTTCGTTCGGGCCTGTTAGGCCATGCTGTGAAAATGGCTGCTGAAACAGATGAGGTCACGTGAAAAGCCAAAGATGGCCTCTGGGCAGAAGAAATAGAGAAACTAAGTCACGTGGATGCGGCCTGTGCACGGAGTGAGAGATGTCAAGGTCGTACTGACCTACAATAAGGAGGGTGCCAAGAAAGACTCAGCACGTATTCGTGGGAATGGAAGAGAAAGTACTGAGCAACAATGGACTAACTAAATTGTGACCATC
The DNA here is from genome assembly GCA_963921515.1 of Calotriton arnoldi. NCBI lineage: Eukaryota > Metazoa > Chordata > Amphibia > Caudata > Salamandridae > Calotriton > Calotriton arnoldi. The sequence goes on from CAWUFW010003456.1 coordinate 909,468, forward strand.
AAGATCGCAACAGAATGAATGGACAAGTTGGACTGCTTTTAACCCCGAAGTCATGAGACTCATTGTATGTTTAAATGTCCCCAGAACCAGTTTGAACAAGGAGGGCGATGAGGTGACCATCACCACCCCTCAAATGTACCAATTAGCGTGATTCTTGCCCCTAAGGATTGCAACTTTTTGTGTAGTAAGCTAGAAAGTAGGGTATAAGAGGGTCTACTCTTATGTGGGGTGGGCTGCTGCTGCTGTGGTCGCTGCTATTGATGCTACTGCTGCTGTTGGTGTTCTCCTGCCATACCGCCTTTTTATTTTCCATTTTTCCACCTCAATACTACGAAAAGATTTTGTCATTTTTGGACTTCGAACTTGACTGGGGAAGGAATGAGATCGTTGCGGGAATTCTGTACGGGAGGTTCGTCTGAGGAGGTTAACGGGACAGTCAGTCAGTTTTGGAGTTCTATTCTGTGATCTGCGGTTTATCTTCTTTTTGGTGAACCATTCCTATCCGCATCCTAAGACTATGGGTAATGCATAATTTTCTATTCTTTATTAGACTTTTCATAAAAATGTTATTGATATATTAAAAGTGATTAATAAACAAAGAATTTCACCCATGCAATTGAGAATTTAGATAAAATTACATTCTAACTTAAAAATGAGTCTGTGGTTCTTTAGTTCATTTATAAGTTTTAAAGGTTAAAAGGTTTTAAGTGTGATTGAGCTGGTCTTAATCACCATCAACTTATTCTACTAGTTGGTCCATCGACCAAAGAGCGGAATACCTTGATGTTTAGAACTGACAGGATCAAAAGTTAATGTATATGATGTCTGAGGTATTATTCTGTCAAATTTAACAAGGTATCCTGTTCGTCCAGCAACACATTTCTCCTTGGTGTGTAATCCAGTGAATGAATGAATGTATGATATGCCGTGTCATGGGCCCCACCGACATATGGTTTAATAGACAATTGGTTACATGAATGTTTTACCTGGATTCGTGTCCTAAGGAGAGATTTATATTAGCTGCGCTGGATCAGATTTCTTGGTAGCAGAGTTATGGTTTCTATAGATTAGTTTGGTGATTATTGATTACTGATTTATTGATTTTTCATGTCTAACACTTTATGTCGAGTTGTATTATGTTATGTGTAAGTCAAAATTTTGAAGCTTCTGGGAAGTAGGAAGTGGACACGTATGGCAAGAGAAGTCACACGGAATTGTGCATTGTCTGATTTTCAAATTGGGGATAACACAGGATTGTGTTATGTTAGGGACATTTCATGTATGAAAATGCGTTTGAGTGAAATAGCAACAGGTTTTCTTGTGAAACTCTGGCCTTAATTCTCAGGAGCAGTGTAGTCTCCACATGTGTTTTATCCCCAGAGAAACGGGTTCACTCCTTGCTTGAGAGAAGGGTAAGGTAGAGAGAAGTGATACACTTATCGAACGAAACAGTATTCTTGTAAGTTAGAACAAACTATTTCTTTTGTTTAGCGAAACAGACAACGGTAATGTGTTTTACGTTGTAACTAATACAATTTTGTCAAGAAGAGAAGGTAAGAAAACTGCAGATAATTTTTGTAGAGGAGGGGTCAGTAAAGACAGGAGTAGAACTGACGTCAACAAAGACCGCGCTGGTATTGGCCAGTTGTGGGAGAGAGAAGAGCTTCTTGATTGGTGCGTTAGTGTGAAGACGCGCTGGTATTGGTTAGTGTGACAGTGACGTAGAGCTTTCGGATTGGTGCGTTGGTATGAGACGCGCTGGGATAGGTCCGAATAGCCGAGCAGTAGAAAGAACAGAGTGGTGAAGAATTTTCGTGTGTTTGTTTTGAGAAAAAGAACAGAGTAACATGGCTTATTATGAGTATGGTAGAGAGAAACCGTCATGATTTGCGAAGATTAAAAACTTTTTCAAGAAAGACAAAAAGGTAATGACTAGGGAAGGAGAAGTACTTCCTCTGCCGAAAACACCAGCATCTCATATGATGTTGAAATATGGCTATCATACTTGTATTTGGTTGGAAAATTGGGCAAAATATACCCAAAGCGATGGAGTATTGGCATTTCCAGAAAATGGTTCGTTTAGCACAGCTGTACTTCAAAATTTGAGAGAAAAGATGATGAAACTTGAACCGAGACCTAGACCAACACAGTTTGAAGCATTAGGTGAATGGGAAGATGAGATGTATGAAAGGGAAAGACACAGAGGTGCAAAGAATTATAGTTTAGTCCATGGAAGAGTATGGGGAGTGAATCATGAAGACAGGATGAGACGATGGAGGTATGCTAATATGACGGTTGGTTTGCTTCCTGTCAGAACAGTTGAAGAAGTTACAGGGAGAAAGTGTACGGAGAAAAAGAAGCATGCAGTAATAGAGAGATAAGGGTATGGAGCTAGCGACACAGAGGATGAGTTGCTGGAGGACATTTTAAATAGAAAACCCCTCCATATCAACAGAATTCTGCGGTGGTGACTCCAAATGCACCACCAATGGAAACTGTAAGAAATCAAAGCCCTGAACGAAATTATGAAATAAATAAATCCTATGAAAAATTAGAAACTCCACAGAATGCGAAGCCTGATAATGATAATACAGCTGAGTTAGCCAGAACCACAAGAGAATTGACTGAAAAGATAAGAGAAATAACAAAGAACATGGAAGCTGGGACTGTGCCAGTGACGATAGGGCCAGTAATTCCGGTATTTGAAAATCAAAGAATAGATGAGCATTCTTTGACAATTCCATTAAACTCGAGTATGCAAAGAGTGAGAGAAGGGATAATTCCAGAAACTAGAGGGACAAGAGATTCAGTTGGTTCATGTAGGTCGAGTCCACCTACTAATTTGATGATTAATGAGAGTCAGATAAATAGGATTCCTACGGGAACAGAGTCAGCAACTGAGACCCCAGAGAGAAGTGCAAATTGGGTAGAGATAAATAATACCCCTATGGGTCCGACTCCAGAAGAATTAAATGAGTGGATGAGGAATTTACAGAAGAAAGATGCTGAACCACAACCTTTGGATGTAATCAGACTAAAAATAGATATGGAAGAGTTAATTCTAGGGACTATTGCGACAGAACGATTAAAATCCTACCAAGATGATGAGCTTATGTTTATGTGTAAAAGTGTTACTTGGAGAGCTAGGAATTTGCATGAAAAATTGGAAGAAACAGCGAATGAACTAGGAGTAGAGTTTGGAAAAATCAGAGGATTGCAGAAACCGTACAGGGTAGACTTTAGTGAAAAGGATATAGAAAATCTGAACACTTCAGGACAATTAGCACAGATAAAGGAACTGATTGTGTTATTGAGAAAATGGGGAGATGTGGACAGATGGAGAAGCAGGTGGATAAGAAGAAAGGAGGGAACGACCGATAAAGCTTCATTGGCTTTTCCGGTAAAGGAGAAAGTATCAATAGTAATGGAATATCCAATGAGGGAAACTCCAGGAGGAAGCTATGTACATGTCCCATGGTCCAGACAAGATATATTGTCATTTACAAATGACTTTCCAAGATTGAGAGAGAAACCCGTAGAATGGTATAGACAGGTAGAAAGATTTGTAAAGGTTTCAAAGGTGTTGTGGGAAGATTTGGATGAATTGTTTGAAATTGTAGTATCAGCAGATTTATGGACAGAATGTAAGATTACAATTGACTGGCCGAAGGAAGAATATCCTAGAGATACAAAAACTGGAGCCCCAGGTCCAGAAGTAATGAGAAAATATGAACAAGCCATCATGTTTTTGAAAAATAAAATCCCACCAAAAGAGACAGATTGGGTAAAGATTGATAGAACAACTCAAGAAAGTAAGGAATCTGTACATGCTTACTATGAGAGACTGCTTTTGGTCTTTAAGCAGTAAAGTGGTTATGAGAATTTGAGTGAAAAGGACATGAGTCATTTCGTGTATAGATTTGTATATGGTTTGAAACCTGAAATAAGAGAAATGATTGAGCAGCATATGTTGTGTTGGCAGAATAGCACTGTAGATGAAGTATTAAGGTATGCAAAATATTGTAGTGATGATATTGAGTGTAGACAGCGTAAACTAAAAGAAAAAGCGATGTGGGCACAAGTAAAAGTTGCAGAAAAACAGGAAGCTCAGATGAATAATCAGTCTAGTGATGCAGGACAAACTAAATTCAAACCGAATATAGGTAAAGGAAAAGGTCAAATGAGTATAGAAGAGGCCAAAAAGAAATGGCCTGTCACAATTGCGGAAAATTAGGACACTGGAGAAACGAGTGTAAATTTCCTCCAAAAGCTAATACAGAAAATCAACCATTAAATCCACAGGTGTAGAGTGAGGTGAGTTACCAGAAGCTGCAACAGCCGCAGGTAGTTACTCAACAGTGTCAGGTGCCGCAACCACCTCTTCCAAAAAGTGTAAACCCCCAGAGATACAGTAGAGAGGCAGGATTCTACGAAGGAGAGCAGGTAACAAAATTGCAGCGCGCAGCTGCAGTGTCGCAGTATTGGTTACGGCAGGATGGAAATGAGTCGGATGAAAGTTTATGACGGTGCCTAGGAGAGGAAGAAAAGTGCGTGCTTGGCGCAAATCTAGAGGTAGATCAGTCAGGTCCATTTGTGGATGGAGAAGTGAATAGTGTAAATGTTACATTCCTTGTGGACACTGGAGCTACCCGTTCTACTGTTAGATCAGTGGAAATTCCAAACCTTCCTTTCTCAGGAGAATATATCCAAGTTGTAGGTGTTTCAAACAGGCAGATTAAAATGCCTCTTACCAAACCAGTAGAGGTGAAAGTTGGACCATTCAAAGAGATGCATCGTTTTGTGGTATGTGATTGCAGTCCTGTAAATTTATTAGGACGTGATCTACTTTGTAAAATGTATTGCACCATCTATTGTACCCCAGATGGTATTGCTTTCCAGACACCAGATGAGGATGTCCTGTATAAAATGACAATGGCAGAACTAGAACCAGGAGTGAATGACATGTTTCCTGTGTTTGATGCAGAGAAAATCCCGATTGAATTGAAAGGAATAGTCAGATCTGATGTATGGGATTTCACAGGCGAAAACATTGGACTAATGAGAGGAGTAGACCCTGTAAAAATTACTGTAAGGGAAGGAACAAATTACCCAAATACTCCACAGTACAAATTAACGCCAGAAATTATTGAAGGAATAACACCTGTAGTTAATAAGATGATTGAACAAGGAATTTTAAGAGAAATAATGAGTAGCCCATGTAATTCTCCTATAATGGGATTGAAAAAGCCGAATGGAACATATAGGATAGTGCAGGACTTGAGAAAGGTAAATAAGATTGTTATTCCTTGTTGCCCAATTGTGCCAAACCCCGCTGTAATACTGTATCAGATTCCACAAAATGCAGAATGGTACACGGTTATTGATTTGTGCCATGCATTCTTTTCCATTCCATTACACCCTGACAGCCAGCCATTATTTGTGGTCCGGTTTGGAGAGCGTATTTTGGCATGGTGCCGAATTCCTCAAGGGTATACTGAAAGCCCCTCAATCTTTAATCAGATCCTAAAGAAATCATTAGAATATTTAAAAATGCCTGAAAAATCTGTGATGGTCCAGTATATTGATGACTTATTGGTGGCATCAAGGACCAAAGAAGCATGTGTTACGGACACAATTGCTTTACTAAATCATTTGGCAGAAGGAGGACACAAGGTGTCTCCATCAAAACTGCAATTTTGTCAACAGGAGGTACAGTATCTAGGTCATAAGATTGAGAAAGGGATGCGAAAGGTGACGACAGAAAGAATAAGGATTATCCAAGGAATGAGAGCCCCGATGACACAGAGAGAGGAGAGAATGTTTCTTGGAATGGTTGGTTATTGTCGACAATGGATAAGTGGATTTTCATTAATTGCAAAACCTTTACAGCGATTGACAAAGAGGGATGTCAAAGATCCGATTGAAATGAAAGCTTGTGTGAGGCACCAGCATTGGGGATGCCTGATTATGAAAAAGAATTTGAGCTGTATTGTAGTGAGAGAGATGGATGTGCACTTTCAGTGTTAGTGCAAAGGCATGGAAAAATGAAAAGACCAATCGCTTATTTTTCAGCTGTCTTAGACCCGGTAGCAAAAGCGTTGCCTGGATGTCTGAAAGCAGTAGCTGCTACGTGTGTGAGTCTGGAACAGAGTGAAGGCATTGTGATGGGGTATCCTCTGAGAGTATATGTCCCACTCTCTGTTGAAATACTTCTGACCCGAACCAAAACCCAATTCATGACACATAGTCGGCTGACTAGGTACGAAAAAGTGATTTTGGGTGCAGATAATGTAACCATTGTAAGATGCACAAGTGTGAATCCCTCAACTTCACTGCCAGATGAAGTAAATGTAGAAGTCAAAGATGATGTTGATCATAAGTGTTTCGATGTGTTTGAATTTTGCACAAAGCCTCGCCCAGATATTAAAGATGAGCCCTTAAAAGAATCAGATTATGTGATGTTTGTGGACGGGTCATGCCTGAGAACAAGTGAAGGAGTTTTAAGTGCTGCGTATGCTGTATGTACGGTGGCAACCATAATGGAAGCATCCTGTTTGAGAGGAATACGTTCAGCCCAAGTGGCTGAGCTGATTGCTTTGATTCGAGCTTGCAAACTGGGAAGGAACTTCCGAATTATGGTGATCACGGATAGCCAGTATGGCTTCGGAGTGGTCCACGACTTCGGACAGATCTGGTCCCAGAGGGGTTTCCTGACTTCTGCAGGAACTCCTATTAGGAATGGTGAGTTTGTGAAGAAATTGCTTGAGGCAATACAGCTACCTAAACAGATTGCAGTGGTAAAATGCGCTGCACACAAAAATGGAACTGATTATATTACAGTGGGAAACCAATTCGCAGATGAAATAGCTCAATATTGTGCCAGAAATATGGTCTCACTGAATAGGAGAAGAGAAAAAGAGAATGTTTCATGTCCCTTGCTGTTTACTAACACAGTTGAAACCTGGGATGAGGTAAGGCAATTGCAGGAAGAAGCAGATGAGGAGGAGAAAGATGGTTGGATAAAAGCAGGCTGCAGACAAAGAGAGGAAGATGAAGTCTGGGTTTATAGAGATGAAAGACCAGTTATGCCTGATAGCATGATCTCTAGTATGGCACGGATGTACCATGGACAAGCACACATTGGTAGGGATGCCATGATCAGACTTTTCAGACAGACCTGGTACAACCCGAAATTTAGGGCTATAGCTGAAAGTCTTTGTCAAAGATGTCTTATATGCCAACAAATAAATCCTGGAAGGAAAACTGCAGTGAGTTTAGGAACAATAGGACGTGAAGGAGATCCTTTTACCAGAATGCAACTAGATTTTATTGAAATGCCCCCAAGCAATAGATTGAGATATGTCCTTGTGGTCGTTTGTTTGTTTTCTCGTTGGGTGGAAGCCTATCTGACAAGAAGGATTGATGGAGTTACTGTAGCTAAGCTCCTACTGAGAGAATTCATTCCTAGATATGGCTTTCCATTAACGATCGAAACAGATAGAGGAACACATTTCCAGAATGAAATAATCCAATTGATATGTGAAGCACTTGATATTCAACAAAAATTGCACTGTGCCTTCAGACCAGAGGCTTCTGGAGTGGTAGAGCAAGTAAATGGAACAATGAAGAATAGGTTAGGGAAAATGTGTCAAGCCACAGGACTCAAATGGCCCAATGCCCTGCCATTGGTGCTGATGAGCATCAGAAGCATACCAGACAGAAAAACAGGTCTGAGTCCTCATAAAATATGCATGGGACGAGCAATGAGGCAAGCACATGTACCTGTCAACAAACTGCTGACTATAATTGATGATCTCGTATTGGACTATTGCAAAGGATTGGCTGATGTGGTGCATTCTGTATTTCATCAGGTTGGACCGGATGCGATAACTCTTGAAAGAAAACCAGCTCATGATTTGAGTCCAGGAGACTGGGTCCGCATTAAAGTCCACAGAAGGAGAAACTGCTTGGTTCTTCGCTGGGATAAGCCACGTCAAGTGATCCTGGTGACAACAACTGCTGTAAAGTGTGCAGGTGTGAAAAATTGGGTTCATGCCAGTAATACCATCAGAGTTCCAGATCCTGAAGCTCGACCTGTAAATCGACATCTGGAGATATCAGATACCAGCTCAGCATCTGAAGCAGAAACTGAAACAAACAGAGTTCCAGATCTTGAAGCTCGACCTGTAAGTCGGCATCTGGAAGAATCAGGTACCAGTTTGACAACTGAAGAAGAAACTGAAACGATCAGAGTTCCAGATCCTGAAGCTCGACCTGTAAGTCGACATCTGGAAATATCGGATACCAGTTCGGCATCTGAAACAGACCAACCTGAATCAGATGAAAGGCCAAAAAGAAAATCAGGAAACAGAAGAACTGATGTTATAATAGGAGAAACCGAACCAAGAGACAGCGACAGTGAACAGCCAAGTACAAGTTATGGGAAAATTCCTCCAGAGATAGTTGAGGTAACTGAAGGAAACTTAGATTCAGATAGAGAGATAGAGGAAAGTGCGGAAGAAAACCGAGGAGTAGTAGGGTCAGAACTACAAACAGAAGAAACACAGGGAAATTTAGATTCAGACAGAAAGATTGAGAAAAATGCGGAAGACAAACGAGGAGGGTTAGAATCAAATTTCCAAACAGAAGAGTCTCAAGAAGGTTCGGATTCAGACAAAGAAACTGAGATCATAAAGTTCAAAGTTAGAGGAAGTGAAATGAGGTCTGAGACAGAATCGGAAGAAAGTGAAGAAGAAAGAAAGCAAAGAATAGGACCAAGAAAGAGAACTTGGAGAACAGAAAGAGAAGAAAAAGAAAACGAACTGAAAAGGCCAAGAAAAGGAGACAATTGGCCCAACGAAATTAAAAGACTGAGATATAAGATAAAAAATTTGAACAAAGATAATGCAGAACAAGTAAATGAAATAACAAGTCAAAAGGAACAAGAAAAACAAAGTGCAAGACAATTACAGAGACCAAAAAGAGTGAAGAGACCTAACTTAAAATATAAGTCACCTGAATGGCTATACATAGCATTGACCGACATTAAAGAAGTGGATAGCAGTCACGAAATTCCTGACGAAGACTGTGAACAACTGGGTGAGAGTGAACTGCACCAAACCTGAAAGACAAAGAAAAGAAAACCGGACTGGACATCAAAACTGAATAAGACGAGAAAAAGTTCTGAAAAGAGCTGAAGAGAGCACCAAAAGAGACTAAATTAAAGGGTAGAGTGGCTGGAAAGTCATTCTGAGGTGTGGAGAAACATTTGTCTCTACAAACATTTATATAGCTAAATAGTATTACAACATGGTAGACACTGAGAATAGAAGATCTAGATGTGAGTTTTTACGTAGATGGTGTAGAATGTGTTTCTATTGTACAGGATTGCTAATGCTTATCTGGTTTATTTTAGCAATAATAATTCCACTTAGATTAGTTGTAGAAAATACATCTGTAATAGTGAATGACACAAATAATGACAAGGAACCTAACATAAAAAACACTGCAGCATTAATAGATAGTACTGATTTACATAGGGATAAGTCCATAACTAATTTCTCCAAGAATGTCTTCACGAAACTGTTATATGAATATGTGGAGACAATGGATGTGAGAGATTGCTATGTCTGTATGCAGTTACCTGCGTCTGTCACAGAAGGTGTGACATATCATCACCTTCCTTTGACGTATGGGATAACTTGTAGTGTTTTAGCTAGCTTATTTTATAAAACAGGTAGATTAGAATATTATTACACTGATATAGACACTGTTTTTGCTAAAATTCCCATAATCCCTGAAACAGGGTAAAAGTTGCAAAAGTTTTTGGAGAGTTTTTCTTAGATAATAAAGAATTAACGTTAGAATATATATTTAGACACAATCTTACTTGTGAGTTAAAGAAAGAAGAAAAGATTTTCTTGGACATGGTAGAGGACAGAAGAGTTAAGTTTCAAAGAAAGGTAGCAGAAGGAAAGACAAAAACCCCACCTTGGGCGTTTGAAGAGAGAAAAACGATAAGGGAGAAAGAAATGCAGCTATGGTTCTGGATTGGCCCCAAAAGGGAAATTTGTGTATTAGTAGAAGTAACACTATGTATGATAACTATTTCGTGGGTTCTAGTGAGTGCCAAGATACATACAAAATTCTAGGGGGATGGGGATTTAAAGGAGGAAAAGATCCAGTATATCCAGGGATCTATTATATTTGCGGAAATAGAGCTTACTATAGGTTGCCGGACCATTGGTATGGAACATGTTATTTAGGCCTGGTCTTTCCAAAGATTTTTCATGCAGAGAGAGGAACAAAAGGAATTCACAAGATAGGTAAAACATTAACACGTAGAAGGAGGGAAAGCTTCTCAGAAATAGTAGGTGATATTTTTGGAGCATTGATACCAGCAGAGGGTATATCTTTGAATGCATACAAGATTCGGAAATTGTCTACAGTAGTAGATCGTTTATCAACGAATACTGCTGGAGGGTTCTTGATGGTAAATACCGAAATGGTTGCCATGAGAGCTATGGTAATGCAAAATCGACTTGCCTTTGACATTCTTTTGGCAAAAGAGGGTGGAGTCTGTGGAATGCTGAAAGTCCAACATTGTTGCACTTACATTCCAGATAAAAGTGAGAATATACAAAAGTATATAAAAAATATTACTAATTTGCACAAAGAAATTGCCCCACTGGAGGTTGGAGGTGTTTGGGAGAGACTTGGTAAGAGTTTTTCCTCAGTATGAACTAACAAGAAAGCAAGTGGACAAGAAACATTTATCTGATAAGTTGTAGGATAGGTTTTTGTGGTGATGTTAAAAATCACCAAAGGGGGGAATTGATGGAGCAGGGTAAATAAAATAATTTTGTACCCCCTTGGAAAATTAATGAACTCTTAATAAATTAATAATTCTAATTGTTTGAAGAAGCATGTATTAACCAACAAATGCACCTTTTAGTAAACACAATATAAAGGTAACATGCAAATTTGTGCAAAATCTAATTTATTTACAATTGTGAAGTTAATTAACCCTAATACTGTGATTTGCGTACTAATTAGAGTGAAATCGCATGATTTATGCTATGTAGTAGATTTGTATTGTGGGAAAGAATACAGATGGTAAGTAAAATGGCTTTAAATGTCGCTTCTGCTAGGTAACACCTAACACGGGTCTTTAGAATGGCGGGTGGTAAACAGAAAGGCTTATTTTCTTTGTTTTAATTTTGGTTGTGTTTGTTCTTATGATAGTTCGTTCGGGCCTGTTAGGCCATGCTGCAAAAATGGCTGCTGAAACAGATGAGGTTACGTGAAAAGCCAAAGATGGCCTCTGGGCAGAAGAAATAGAGAAACTAAGTCACCATCAAGATCGCAACAAAATGAATGGACAAGTTGGACTGCTTTTAACCCCGAAGTCATGAGACTCATTGTATGTTTAAATGTCCCCAGAACCAGTTTGAACAAGGAGGGCGATGAGGTGACCATCACCACCCCTCAAATGTACCAATTAGCGTGATTCTTGCCCCTAAGGATTGCAACTTTTTGTGTAGTAAGCTAGAAAGTAGGGTATAAGAGGGTCTACTCTTATGTGGGTTGGGCTGCTGCTGCTGTGGTCGCTGCTATTGATGCTACTGCTGCTGTTGGTGTTCTCCTGCCATACTGCCTTTTTATTTTCCATTTTTCCACCTCAATACTACGAAAAGACTGTCATTTTCGGACTTCGAACTTGACTGGGGAACGAACAAGATTGTTGCGGGAATTCTGTACGGGAGGTCTGTCCGAGGAGGTTAACGGGACAGTCAGTCAGTTTGGGAGCTCTATTCTGTGATCTGCGGTTTATCTTCTTTTTGGTGAACCATTCCTATCTGCAACCTAAGACTATGGGTAATGCATAATTTTCTATTCTTTATTAGACTTTTCATAAAAATGTTATTGATATATTAAAAGTGATTAATAAACAAAGAATTTCACCCATGCAATTGAGAATTTAGATAAAATTACATTCTAACTTAAAAATGAGTCTGTGGTTCTTTAGTTCATTTATTAGTTTTAAAGGTTAAAAGGTTTTAAGTGTGATTGAGCTGGTCTTAATCACCATCAACTTATTCTACTAGTTGGTCCATCGACCAAAGAGCGGAATACCTTGATGTTTAGAACTGACAGGATCAAAAGTTAATGTATATGATGTCTGAGGTATTATTCTGTCAAATTTAACAAGGTATCCTGTTCGTCTAGCAACACATTTCTCCTTGGTGTGTAATCCAGTGAATGAATGAATGTATGATATGCGGTGTCATGGGCCCCACTGACATATGGTTTAATAGACAATTGGTTACATGAATGTTTTACCTGGATTCGTGTCCTAAGGAGAGATTTATATTAGCCGCGAAGGATCAGATTTCTTTGTAGCAGAGTTATGGTTTCTATAGATTAGTTTGGTGATTATTGATTACTGATTTATTGATTTTTCATGTCTAACACTTTATGTCGAGTTGTATTATGTTATGTGTAAGTCAAAATTTTGAAGCTTCTGGGAAGTAGGAAGTGGACACGTGTGGCGAGAGAAGTCACACGGAATTGTGCATTGTCTGATTTTCAAATTGGTGATAACACAGGATTGTGTTATGTTAGGGACATTTCATGTATGAAAATGCGTTTGAGTGAAATAGCAACAGGTTTTCTTGTGAAACTCTGGCCTTAATTCTCAGGAGCAGTGTAGTCTCCACATGTGTTTTATCCCCAGAGAAACGTGTTCACTCCTTGCTTGAGAGAAGGGTATGGTAGAGAGAAGTGCTACACTTATCGAACGAAACAGTATTCTTGTAAGTTAGAACAAACTATTTCTTTTGTTTAGCGAAACAGACAATGGTAATGTGTTTTACGTTGTAACTAATAAAATTTTGTCGAGAAGAGAAGGTATGAAAACTGCCGATAATTTTTATAAAGGAGGGGTCAGTAAAGACAGGAGTAGAACTGACATCAACAAAGACCGCGCTGGTATTGGCCAGTTGTGGGAGAGAGAAGAGCTTCTTGATTGGTGCGTTAGTGTGAAGACGCGCTGGTATTGGTTAGTGGGAGAGTGACGTAGAGCTTTCGAATTGGTGCGTTGGTGTGAGACGCGCTGAGATAGGTCCGAATAGCCGAGCAGTAGAAAGAACAGAGTGGTGAAGAATTTTCGTGTGTTTGTTTTGAGAAAAAGAACAGAGTAACATGGCTTATTATGAGTATGGTAGAGAAAAACCGTCATGGTTTGCGAAGATTAAAAACTTTTTCAAGAAAGACAAAAAGGTAGTGACTAGGGAAGGAGAAGTACTTCCTCTGCCGAAAACGCCAGCATCTCATATGATGTTGAAATATGGCTATCATACTTGTATTTGGTTGGAAAATTGGGCAAAATATACTCAAAGCGATGGAGTATTGGCATTTCCAGAAAATGGTTCGTTTAGCACAGCTGTACTTCAAAATTTGAGAGAAAAGATGATGAAACTTGAACCGAGACCTAGACCAACACAGTTTGAAGCATTAGGTGAATGGGAAGATGAGATGTATGAAATGGAAAGACACAGAGGTGCAAAGAATTATAGTTTAGTCCATGGAAGAGTATGGGAAGTGAATCATGAACACAGGATGAGACGATGGAGGTATGCTAATATGACGGATGGTTTGTTTCCTGTCAGAACAGTTGAAGAAGTTACAGGGAGAAAGTGTATGGAGAAAAAAAGCATGCAGTAACAGAGAGATATGGGTATGGAGCTAGCGACACAGAGGATGAGTTGCTGGAGGACATTTTAAATAGAAAACCCCCTCCATATCAACAGAATTCTGCGGTGGTGACTCCAAATGCACCACCAATGGAAACTGTAAGAAATCAAAGCCCTGAACGAAATTATGAAATAAATAAGTCCTATGAAAAATTAGAAACTCCACAGAATGCGAAGCCTGATAATGGTAATACAGCTGAGTTAGCCAGAACCACAAGAGAATTGACTGAAAAGATAAGAGAACTAACAAAGAACATGGAAGCTGTGACTGTGCCAGTGACGATAGGGCCAGTAATTCCGGTATTTGAAAATCAAAGAATAGATGAGCATTCTTTGACAATTCCATTAAACTCGAGTATGCAAAGAGTGAGAGAAGGGATAATTCCAGAAACTAGAGGGACAAGAGATTCAGTTGGTTCATGTAGGTCGAGTCCACCTACTAATTTGATGATTAATGAGAGTCAGATAAATAGGATTCCTATGGGAACAGAGTCAACAACTGAGACCCCAGAGAGAAGTGCAAATTGGGTAGAGATAAATAATACCCCTATGGGTCCGACTCCAGAAGAATTAAATGAGTGGATGAGGAATTTACAGAAGAAAGATGCTGAACCACAACCTTTGGATGTAATCAGACTAAAAATAGATATGGAAGAGTTAATTCTAGGGACTATTGGTACAGAACGATTAAAATCCTACCAAGATGATGAGCTTATGTTTATGTGTAAAAGTGTTACTTGGAGAGCTAGGAATTTGCATGAAAAATTGAAGAAACAGCGAATGAACTAGGAGTAGAGTTTGGAAAAATCAGAGGATTGCAGAAACCGTACAGGGTAGACTTTAGTGAAAAGGATATAGAAAATCTGAACACTTCAGGACGATTAACACAGATAAAGGAACTGATTGTGTTATTGAGAAAATGGGGAGATGTGGACAGATGGAGAAGCAGGTGGATAAGAAGAAAGGAGGGAACGACCGATAAAGCTTCATTGGCTTTTCCGGTAAAGGAGAAAGAATCAATAGTAATGGAATATCCAATGAGGGAAACTCCTGGAGGAAGCTATGTACATGTCCCATGGTCCAGACAAGATATATTGTCATTTACAAATGACTTTCCAAGATTGAGAGAGAAACCCATAGAATGGTATAGACAGGTAGAAAGATTTGTAAAGGTTTCAAAGGTGTTGTGGGAAGATTTGGATGGATTGTTTGAAATTGTAGTACCAGCAGATTTATGGACAGAATGTAAGATTACAATCGACTGGCCGAAGGAAGAATATCCTAGAGATACAAAACCTGGAGCTCCAGGTCCAGAAGTAATGAGAAAATATGAACAAGCCATCACGTTTTTGAAAAATAAAATCCCACCAAAAGAGACAGATTGGGTAAAGATTGATAGAACAACTCAGGAAAGTAAGGAATCTGTACATGCCTACTATGAGAGACTGCTTTTGGTCTTTAAGAAGTATAGTGGTTATGAGAATTTGAGTGAAAAGGACATGAGTCATTTCGTGTATAGATTTGTATATGGTTTGAAACCTGAAATAAGTGAAATGATTAAGCAGCATATGTTGTGTTGGCAGAATAGCACTGTAGATGAAGTATTAAGGTATGCAAAATATTGTAGTGACGATATTGAGTGTAGACAGCGTAAACTAAAAGAAAAAGCGATGTGGGCACAAGTAAAAGTTGCAGAAAAACAGGAAGCTCAGATGAAGAATCAGTCTAGTGATGCAGGACAAACTAAATTCAAACCGAGTATAGGTAAAGGAAAAGGTCAAATGAGTATAGAAGAGGCCAAAAAGAAATGGCCCTGTCACAATTGCGGAAAATTAGGACACTGGAGAAACGAGTGTAAATTTCCTCCAAAAGCTAATACAGAAAATCAACCATTAAATCCACAGGTGCAGAGTGAGGTGAGTTACCAGCAGCTGCAACAGCCGCAGGTAGTTACTCAACAGTGTCAGGTGCCGCAACCACCTCTTCCAAAAAGTGTAAACCCCCCAGAGATACAGTACAGAGGCAGGATTCTACGAAGGAGAGCAGGTAACAAAATTGCCACGCGCAGCTGCAGTGTCGCAGTATTGGTTACGGCAGGATGGAAATGAATCGGATGAAAGTTTATGACGGTGCCTAGGAGAGGAAGAAGAGTGCGTGCTTTGTGCAACTCTAGAGGTAGATCAGTCAGGTCCATTTGTGGATGGAGAAGTGAATGGTGTAAATGTTACATTCCTTGTGGACACTGGAGCTACCCGTTCTACTGTTAGATCAGTGGAAATTCCAAACCTTCCTTTCTCAGGAGAATATATCCAAGTTGTAGGTGTTTCAAACAGGCAGATTAAAACGCCTCTTACCAAACCAGTAAAGGTGAAAGTTGGACCATTCAAAGAGATGCATCGTTTTGTGGTATGTGATTGCAGTCCTGTAAATTTGTTAGGACGCAATCTACTTTGTAAAATGTATTGCACCATCTATTGTACCCCAGATGGTATTGCTTTCCAGACACCAGATGAGGATGTCCTGTATAAAATGACAATGGCAGAACTAGAACCAGGAGTGAATGACATGTTTCCTGTGTTTGATGCAGAGAAAATCCCGATTGAATTGAAAGGAATAGTCAGATCTGATGTATGGGATTTCACAGGCGAAGACATTGGACTAATGAGAGGAGTAGACCCTGTAAAAATTACTGTAAGGGAAGGAACAAATTACCCAAATACTCCACAGTACAAATTAACGCCAGAAATTATTGAAGGAATAACACCTGTAGTTAATAAGATGATTGAACAAGGAATTTTAAGTGAAATAATGAGTAGCCCATGTAATTCTCCTACAATGAGATTGAAAAAGCCGGATGGAACATATAGGATAGTGCAGGACTTGAGAAAGGTAAGTAAGATTGTTATTCCTTGTTGCCCAATTGTGCCAAACCCCGATGTAATACTGTATCAGATTCCACATGATGCAGAATGGTACACGGTTATTGATTTGTGCAATGCATTCTTTTCCATTCCATTACACCCTGACAACCAGCCATTATTTGTGTTCCGGTTCGGAGAGCGTATTTTGGCATGGTGCCGAATTCCTCAAGGGTATACTGAAAGCCCCTCAATCTTTAATCAGATCCTAAAGAAATCATTAGAAGATTTAAAAATGCCTGAAAAATCTGTGATGGTCCAGTATATTGATGACCTATTGGTGGCATCAAGGACCAAAGAAGCATGTGTTACGGACACAATTGCTTTACTAAATCATTTGGCAGAAGGAGGACACAAGGTGTCTCCATCAAAACTGCAATTTTGTCAACAGGAGGTACAGTATCTAGGTCATAAGATTGAGAAAGGGATGCGAAAGGTGACGACAGAAAGAATAAGGATTATCCAAGGAATGAGAGCTCGATGACACAGAGAGAGGTGAGAATGTTTCTTGGAATGGTTGGTTATTGTCGACAATGGATAAGTGGATTTTCATTAATTGCAAAACCTTTACAGCGATTGACAAAGAGGGATGTCAAAGATCCGATTGAAATGAAAGCTTTCAAGGAACTGAAAACAAGTTTGTGTGAGGCACCAGCATTGGGGATGCCTGATTATGAAAAAGAATTTGAGCTGTATTGTAGTGAGAGATATGGATGTGCACTTTCAGTGTTAGTGCAAAGGCATGGAAAAATGAAAAGACCAATCGCTTATTTTTCAGCTGTTTTAGACCCGGTAGCAAAAGCGTTGCCTGGATGTCTGAAAGCAGTAGCTGCTACTTGTGTGAGTCTGGAACAGAGTGAAGGCATTGTGATGGGGTATCCTCTGAGAGTATATGTCCCACACTTTGTTGAAATACTTCTGACCCGAACCAAAACCCAATTCATGACACATAGTCGGCTGACTAGGTACGAAAAAGTGATTTTGGGTGCAGATAATGTAACCATTGTAAGATGCACAAGTGTGAATCCCTCAACTTCACTGCCAGATGAAGTAAATGTAGAAGTCAAAGATGATGTTGATCATAAGTGTTTGGATGTGCTTGAATTTTGCACAAAGCCTCGCCCAGATATTAAAGATGAGCCCTTAAAAGAATCAGATTATGTGATGTTTGTGGACGGGTCATGCCTGAGAACAAGTGAAGGAGTTTTAAGTGCTGCGTATGCTGTATGTATGGTGGCAACCATAATGGAAGCATCCTGTTTGAGAGGAATACGTTCAGCCCAAGTGGCTGAGCTGATTGCTTTGATTCGAGCGTGCAAACTGGGAAGAAACTTCCGAATTACGGTGATCACGGATAGCCAGTATGGCTTCGGAGTGGTCCACGACTTCGGACAGATCTGGTCCCAGAGGGGTTTCCTGACTTCTGCAGGAACTCCTATTAGGAATATTGAGTTTGTGAAGAAATTGCTTGAGGCGATACAGCTACCTAAACAGATTGCAGTGGTAAAATGCGCTGCACACAAAAATTGAACTGATTATATTACAGTGGGAAACCAATTCGCAGATGAAATAGCTCAATATTGTGCCAGAAATATGGTCTCACTGAATAGGAGAAGAGAAAAAGAGAATGTTTCATGTCCCTTGCTGTTTACTAACACAGCTGAAACCTGGTATGAGGTAAGGCAATTGCAGGAAGAAGCAGATGAGGAGGAGAAAGATGGTTGGATAAAAGCAGGCTGCAGACAAAGAGAGGAAGATGAAGTCTGGGTTTATAGAGATGAAAGACCAGTTATGCCTGATAGCATGATCTCTAGTATGGCACGGATGTACCATGGACAAGCACACATTGGTAGGGATGCCATGATCAGACTTTTCAGACAGACCTGGTACAACCCGAAATTTAGGGCTATAGCTGAAAGTCTTTGTCAACGATGTCTTACATGCCAACAAATAAATCCTGGAAGGAAAACTGCAGTGAGTTTAGGAACAATAGGACGTGAAGGAGGTCCTTTTACCAGAATGCAACTAGTTTTTATTGAAATGCCCCCAAGCAATAGATTGAGATATGTCCTTGTGGTCGTTTGTTTGTTTTCTCGTTGGGTGGAAGCCTATCTGACAAGAAGGAATTATGGAGTTACTGTAGCTAAGCTCCTACTGAGAGAATTCATTCCTAGATATGGCTTTCCATTAACGATCGAAACAGATAGAGGAACACATTTCCAGAATGAAATAATCCAATTGATATGTGAAGCACTTGATATTCAACAAAAATTGCACTGTGCCTACAGACCAGAGGCTTCTGGAGTGGTAGAGCAAGTAAATGGAGCAATAAAGAATAGGTTAGGGAAAATGTGTCAAGCCACAGGACTCAAATGGCCCGATGCCCTGCCATTGGTGCTGATGAGCATCAGAAGCATACCAGACAGAAAAACAGGTCTGAGTCCTCATGAAATATGCATGGGACGAGCAATGAGGCAAGCACATGTACCTGTCAACAAACTGCTGACTATAACTGATGATCTCGTATTGGACTATTGCAAAGGATTGGCTGATGTGGTGCATTCTGTATTTCATCAGGTTGGAACGGATGCGACCACTCTTGAAAGAAAACCAGCTCATGATTTGAGTCCAGGAGACTGGGTCCGCATTAAAGTCCACAGAAGAAGAAACTGCTTGGTTCTTCGCTGGGATAAGCCACGTCAAGTGATCCTGGTGACAACAACTGCTGTAAAGTGTGCAGGTGTGAAAAATTGGGTTCATGCCAGTCATACCATCAGAGTTCCAGATCCTGAAGCTCGACCTGTAAATCAACATCTGGAGATATCAGATACCAGCTCAGCATCTGAAGCAGAAACTGAAACAAACAGAGTTCCAGATCTTGAAGCTCGACCTGTAAGTCGACATCTGGAAGAATCAGGTACCAGTTTGACAACTGAAGAAGAAACTGAAACGATCAGAGTTCCAGATCCTGAAGCTCGACCTGTAAGTCGACATCTGGAAATATCGGATACCAGTTCGGCATCTGAAACAGACCAACCTGAATCAGATGAAAGGCCAAAGAGAAAATCAGGAAACAGAAGAACTGATGTTATAACAGGAGAAACCGAACCAAGAGACAGCGACAGTGAACAGCCAAGTACAAGTTATGGGAAAATTCCTCCAGAGATAGTTGAGGTAACTGAAGGAAACTTAGATTCAGATAGAGAGATAGAGGAAAGTGCGGAAGAAAAGCGAGGAGTAGTAGGGTCAGAACTACAAACAGAAGAAACACAGGGAAATTTAGATTCAGACAGAAAGATTGAGCAAAATGCAGAAGACAAACGAGGAGGGTTAGAATCAAATTTCCAAACAGAAGAGTCACAAGAAGGTTCGGATTCAGACAAAGAAACTGAGATCATAAAGTTCAAAGTTAGGGGAAGTGACGTGAGGTCTGAGACAGAATCGGAAGAAAGTGAAGAAGAAACAAAGCAAAGAATAGGACCAAGAAAGAGAACTTGGAGAACAGAAAGAGAAGAAAAAGAAAACGAACTGAAAAGGCCAAGAAAAGGAGACAATTGGCCCAACGAAATTAAAAGACTGAGATATAAGATAAAAAATTTTAACAAAGATAATGCGGAACAAGTAAATGAAATAACAAGTCAAAAGGAACAAGAAAAACAAAGTGCAAGACAATTACAGAGACCAAAAAGAGTGAAGAGACCTAACTTGAAATATAAGTCACCTGAATGGCTATACATAGCATTGACTGACATTAAAGAAGTGGATAGCAGTCACGAAATTCCAGACGAAGACTGTGAACAACTGGGTGAGAGTGAACTGCACCAAACCTGAAGGACAAAGAAAAGAAAACCGGACTGGACATCAAAACTGAATAAGACGAGAAAAAGTTCTGAAAAGAGCTGAAGAGAGCACCAAAAGAGACTAAATTAAAGGGTAGAGTAGCTGGAAAGTCATTCTGAGGTGTGGAGACACATTTGTCTCTACAAACATTTATATAGCTAAATAGTATTACAACATGGTAGACACTGAGAATAGAAGATCTAGATGTGAGTTTTTATGTAGATGGTGTAGAATGTGTTTCTATTGTACAGGATTGCTAATGCTTATCTGGTTTATTTTAGCAATAATAATTCCACTTAGATTAGTTGTAGAAAATACATCTGTAATAGTGAATGACACAAATAATGACAAGGAACCTAACATAAAGAACACTGCAGCATTAGTAGATAGTACTGATTTACATAGGGATAAGTCCATAACTGATTACTCCAAGAATGTCTTCACGAAACTGTTATATGAATATGTGGAGACAATGGATGTGAGAGATTGCTATGTCTGTATGCAGTTACCTGCGTCTGTCACAGAAGGTGTGACATATCATCACCTTCCTTTGACGTATGGGATAACTTGTAGTGTTTTAGCTAGCTTATTTTATAAAACAGGTAGATTAGAATATTATTACACTGATATAGACGATGTTTTTGCTAAAATTCCCATAATCCCTGAATTAAATAAGGTAAAAGTTGCAAAAGTTTTGGAGAGTTTTTCTTAGAAAATAAAGAATTTACGTTAGAATATATATTTAGACACAATCTTACTTGTGAGTTAAAGAAAGAAGAAAAGATTTTCTTGGACATGGTAGAGGACAGAAGAGTTAAGTTTCAAAGAAAGGTAGCAGAAGAAAAGACAAAAACCCCACCTTGGGCGTTTGAAGAGAGAAAAAACGACAAGGGAGAAACAAATGCAGCTATGGTTCTGGATTGGCCCCAAAAGGGAAATTTGTGTATTAGTAGAAGTAACACTATGTATGATAACTATTTCGTGGGTTCTAGTGAGTGCCGAGATAAATACAAAATTCTAGGGGGATGGGGATTTAAAGGAGGAAAAGATCCAGTATTTCCAGGGATCTATTATATTTGCGGAAATAGAGCTTACTATAGGTTGCCGGACCATTGGTATGGAACATGTTATTTAGGCCTGGTCTTTCCAAAGATTTTTCATGTAGAGAGAGGAACAAAAGGAATTCACGAGATAGGTAAAACATTAACACGTAGAAGGAGGGAAAGCTTCTCAGAAATAGTAGGTGATATTTTTGGAGCATTGATACCAGCAGTGGGTATATCTTTGAATGCATACAAGATTCGGAAATTGTCTACAGTAGTAGATCGTATATCAACGAATACTGCCGGAGGGTTCTTGATGGTAAATACCAAAATGGTTGCCATGAGAGCTATGGTAATGCAAAATCGACTTGTCCTTGACATTCTTTTGGCAAAAGAGGGTGGAGTCTGTGGAATGCTGAAAGTCCAACATTGTTGCACTTACATTCCAGATAAAAGTGAGAATATACAAAAGTATATAAAAAATATTACTAATTTGCACAAAGAAATTGCCCCACTGGAGGTTGAAGGTGTTTGGGAGAGACTTGGTAAGAGTTTTTCCTCAATGAAGAAATGGTTCACAGAAATAGGTAGTTCTCTTATTGGGAAGATACTAATACCAGTAACAGTGATAATAATGGTAATGTTATTAGTGAGATTAGCATATGTGTGTATTAAAAGAAGAAAAAGACAAAATAGAGTAAAAAGAGAAAATGAGAAAAATAAAGAAAGAGAACGGGAGATGGGAGAGATAGAATTAGAAGAGTTAAAAGAGAACATGTACATTCGGTCTAAAAGACAAGATGAGAAAACCACAGTTGTATGAACTAATAAGAAAACAAGTGGACAAGAAACATTTATCTGATAAGTTGTAGGTGTCAAGACCAACAGAGAAATCTTACCATGAACTTGCACAGGAACAGAAGATGCTAGTTCCCAACTCCCTCTCAAGGATTCTCCAGAGTCCGATAATGATCTAGACTCCAAAAGACCCCCAAGGGGGAAGGGGGAGTGGATAAAATAACAAACAACAGAAGAGACTGGTCCTGGAACTGTTCTTTCAGCTTCTCTTGGTTTTCGTCCGTCCTGCAGACTGAAACTCCGAGAAAACCTGAGGACACTAAACACAGATATTACTGTACTACCTATTCTACTCTAAGCTAGTCTAAATTCCCTTCTTTGCTCAACAACGTACCTAACGTTCCGAGTATCTTAGCTTCTCTTCTTTATTATTCTTTGGTAATATTCTCTTCTTTCTTCTTTTATTGTAAATATTACTCCGTAGGTTAACCCTGTCAAGCAACACAATTATTACTATGTTTTCTAGTCTACATTTCTCTAACTATATGATTAACCTGTAATGCCTTACCTACTTTCCTCTCTTTAGCCTTTTACTTATTGATTCTTCTCAATGTATTGTTATTCTTTCTTCCTTCTTTTAGAATCCTACGTAACTATATATATATATATATATATATATATATATATATATATATATATATATATATATATCCTTATCTGTACAGCTAATACTACTGATAGAAACTTAACATATTTCCATATTTTCTTACAGCATTCGAAATTACATGTTTGAGGTAAGTTTCTTCCTTTAAACCTTCAAAATATATACATGCTTTCTTAAAGTCTTGTTTTATATTTCTCTATTAGAAACGTGCAGTCACTTAGCTTCTCTCTTCTCTTTTCCTGGCTGCCGGTGACTGGAAACTGCTATTAACGGGTTAACAGGCAATGAAGACTGTAGATCTTCCGCTGTGAGAGGGGGCGCGTCTTAGCTGGGAACGCCTCCTCACATTCCTTGCCTCTGGAAAACAACCGGCAAGAACCTTGTCAAGTAGACAAATGGGAGCTACTCCCGACGGGGACGA
Source organism: Calotriton arnoldi (assembly GCA_963921515.1). NCBI lineage: Eukaryota > Metazoa > Chordata > Amphibia > Caudata > Salamandridae > Calotriton > Calotriton arnoldi. Next base: position 932,906 of record CAWUFW010003456.1, read on the forward strand.
AACGGAGCGAAAAACCGGGAGAATACCCGACGCGACACTCTAGGGAAGGAAGGATTCACACGGAGCTCATTTCCTGAGGTACGAGCTTGGAAATTTCTCTGGTGAAGTGCGCATTCGTTATTGAGCGCAAGCTTCATCAAGGCTCCAGGCACCTGTGGGGAAATAAACTAGAACGCTAGTGTAGATTTGGAATCTGCGGCCATCTTGGAATTCCACTCGCGGTATAACATTTTCCAATTATTATTCCAGGACTGATTTCTCCTTTTAACCCAATGTCTTTTGTTCAGTAATGCACACACTACATGTGCTAGGTGGCCCAGAGGTCTGACAGTACCCCTCAACAAAGGAGGTCCTTCCAATCTTGGTTTCATAGGGAATCTTTGATGAAAAGATTTTAACAACCTAGGAGCATGAACATCTGACTCAAGCTCCCAAGATCGTTCTTCTGGACCATAACCCTTCCAGTCCACCAAATAATATAGCTTTCCTTTAACCTTCTTAGAATCTAGGATTTCTTTTACTTCAAACTCTACTCCAGATTCTAATTGGATAGGTCTTGGAGGTGAGTCTTTTCGTAACTCTGGTGAAGTCTTTTTTAGCAAGGAAACGTGGAAGACTAGATGGATCTTCAGCTTGGTAGGCAGTTTTAACCGATAAGTAACTGGATTCATTTTTTTCTCAATTAAGTAAGGCCCTATGAACCTAGGTTGAAACTTTCTATTACCCTTTAGTCTAAGGTTCTTTGCACTTAGCCATACGCTATCTCCTTCTTCTAAAAGGGGGCCTTCTCTTCTCTTCTTATCTGCATAGATCTTATACTTCTTTTTAGCCTGCTCTAAGTTTTGTGAAGCAGTTTGATGAATTTTTTGTAAATGGGTTACTAAATCTTTTACTGCTGGGACTGAAATTTCAGTTTGTCTTACTGTGGAATTTGGGTGTTTACCATAGTTCAGGTAAAATGGAGAATATCCTGTGGAAACATTTCTAGCATTATTGTGTGCAAACTCTGCTGCCCATAAATAGTCTGGCCAATCCCCATCTTGCTTCAAAAGGAACAACCTTAGATACTGCTCTAATTCTTGGTTCACCCTCTCTGTCTGCCCATCTGTCTCGGGATGATAACTGGTGGAATATCTGGCTTCAATTCCTAAACCTTCAACAAAGGCCTTCCAAAAATGGGACAGGAACTGTGAACCTCGGTCCGAAATAATGATTTTGGGGATTCCGTGAAGCTTAACTATGTGAGTACTGAAGTGACTAGCTAGTTGTTTCGCAGTCGGGACCCCTTTTAGTGCCATAAAGTGTGCCATTTTTGAAAATGCATCTACAACCACCAAATCGTATTGTAACCCTGGCTGGAAGGTAAATCAACAATTAGATCTAGGGTGACTGTGTGCCATGGAAAAGGGGGGTAGGCATGGGTTGTAACAACCCTTTTGGAGCCTGCCGTTCTGATTTTCCCTGAGCGCAGATTTCACAGGTCTTAACATATTGCTCTATATCTGTAGTCATTCGAGGCCACCAATAATGTCTCTTCACCAATTCTTCTGTCTTGGATTCTCCCTTGTGTCCTGCCAAAAGATTATCGTGACATTCGTACAGTACTTGATTCTGTAGTTTCTTGGTAGGTAGATACAAGGCTCCTTTGTGATAAGGTAACTGATGTTGAATCTCTCTTCCGGCTTCTTCCTCAATCCAATCCTGCATAGCTTCTGGACTTATGGCTTGGGTGACTTGCTCTTTCAAATCAAATGGAGTAGTGGCACAAATTATTTTTGAGCTTGGAATTATTGTTTGAACTTCTATCTGACTCTTTTGGTTGTCAGTTCCTAATCTGGACAAGGCGTCTGCTTTCCCATTCTGAGCCCCTGGTCTGTAAGTGGTTACAAAGTCATATTCAGCAAAATACAGTGACCATCTGAGTTGTCTTGGAGTTAAGGTTTTAGCTGATTTCAAGAACTTCAGGTTCCGGTGATCAGTGAAAACTGTTACTTGATGCTGCGCTCCCATGAGGTAGTGTTGCCACTCTTTAAAGGCGTCCTTGATGGCCAACAATTCTTTCTCTGTTATTGTGTAATTCACTTCAGTAGGTGTTAATTTTCTTGACCTGTAGGCGACTGGATGTAGTTGACCTGTTTCTTTGTGTCTTTGGGATAGCACGCCACCAACCGCTTGATCTGAAGCATCAGTCTCAACGTAAAATGGTTCCGATGGATCAGCATGTAGAAGTACAGGTGCAGAAGTGAAACCTTTCTTTAGAGATTTAAAGGCTTCTTCTGCTTCTTCGGTCCATTCAAAACGAATTCCTTTTTTAAGCAACCGTGTAAGAGGAAGTATCTTTCGTGAGAACTCATTGATAAATCTTCTATAGAAGTTCGCAAACCCTATAAAGCTCTGAACCTCTTTAACACTTGCAGCTGACTTCCAATCAACAACGGCCTTTATCTTTCGCTCATCCATGTTCATTCCGGTTGGTGAGAGGATAAATCCCAAAAACTCCACCTTGGAAACATTAAATGCGCATTTTTCCAGTTTTACAAACAGTTTGTTCTCCCTGAGCTTCTGCAACTCTCCTCTCACCTGTTCTTGGTGTTTACTCTTGTCAGCGGAATAAATCAGAATATCATCAATGTATACAATTGCACATTGATCTATGAATTCACTGAGAATGTCGTTAATAAAATGCTGAAAGGCCGCTGGGGCATTACACAGACCATACGGCAAAACCTGGTATTCGAATAGCCCAAATCTTGTTCTGAAAGCTGTTTTCCATTCGTCGCCCTCCTTCATTCTGATTAAATGGTAGGCCCCTCTCAGATCTAACTTCGTATATATTTGCGCTCCTTTGACTTGGTCTAACAAAACTGAAATGAGGGGGAGAGGATAGCGATTCTTCTTTGTGATTTTATTAATTGCACGATAATCGATGCAAGTCCTCAAATCTCCCTCTTTCTCTCGGCACGAAAAACAGAGGCGACGATACAGGAGATTGGGATGGCCGTATAAAACCGTTTGCCAAGTATTTGTCTAAATATTCCTTCAAGTGCCAATGTTCCTTCTCGGTTAGAGCATACACTCGACTGCATGGTAGATTCGAACCAGGCTCCAGATCTATTTTACAATCGTATACACGATGGGGGGGCAACTGCTCAGCTTCTTTTTCATTGAAGACATCTTCAAAATCTTGGTATTCTCGAGGTATTTCCTGAGAATCAATGATACACACAGATGCTCCAGCCATACAGAAAGAGTGAGCAGGATTACTCTCACAGGTTTTTTCCTTTTCTCCAAAACAATTTTCTTTACAATAATCAGAATCCATCGTTATCGTTCTGGAGCTCCAATTGATGGTGGGGTCATGCTCTGTAAGCCATGGCAATCCTAGAATGAGCTGGAACTGGGGTGCATCGATCAAATTAAATTGAATCACTTCTTCATGCCCATCACTCGAAATCATTTGTATCGGTTCAGTATGGCTCACTATGGGCCCAGATGAGAGATTAGTCCCATCCACCACTCGTACTGGCTCACCTTTGGATTTTTGTATAGCTCGCAACCCCACTTTTGCTGCAAATTTTAGTTCGCAAAAGTTTCCAGCGGCTCCGGAATCTATCATTACACTAACTCCTGTCAGAGTTATTTGCCGAAACTTGATAACCATGGACAAAATTAAATGTGGTGAAGACGACTGCAGGGTATTGGCCACTTGATGTTCCTTTGGAGTTGATTCTTGATTAGCATCCACCGGTCCAACTCCTCCTACAGGTGGTGCTGCAAGTTTTCCTTCGGTTTAAATGAAGTTTTGGGTTTCTTTGGACAACCCCTCACGAAGTGTCCACTTGAGCCACAATACATACACAAATTACCAGCTCTCCTTTTCTCCTTTTCCTCCTTAGTTAAAGGGCCCCTTATGGTTCCAATCTGCATGGGTTCTGAAACTGATGGTCCTTCAATAGTTCGGCTGCCCTCGGACCTGATTCTATCAAATCTTGGAACTATTGGTTTGAAATCCCTTCTTTTTTCACCTTTTCTTTCGCCTTGACGGAAATCGATTTCTAGCACCAGATCTACTAGTGCCAAGATTTCTGTGGGTCGATTTGGTATTTGTGCCAGTACGTCTTTAAGCTCATCTCTTAACTCTCGATAAAAGACCGCAGCTCTTTTACTCTCCGGCCAATTTGTCTCCACTACTAATTTGTTAAACTGAGCCAAGTAGGCTACAAGGTCCCGGTTACCTTGTCGTAGTTTTAGCAATTCATTGTCGACAGCCTGAGAGATTCGTCGCCTGTCAAAAATTTGAAGAAATTCTTGTTTGAACTCATCATAGTCTTGCAAAAGAGGATCGTCACGGGAGACCAGGGGCATGGACCAAGACGCTGCATCCCCACTTAAATACGACAAAGCAAAGGCCAGTCTTGACTGCGCATCTGGGAAAATAGAAGGGTGACACATGAAGTGTAGGGAGCATTGAGTGAGGAATATTTGTGCCTTTTGTGGATCCCCACTAAATCGTTCCGGGGGAGCTAACGGAATGACTGGTGACAATGAAGGGATTACTTGTGTCGTTGTTCTACTTGAGCCTTCGGTGAGAGGATTTAAGGTTTCTCTTCCTAAACTAAATGGTTGTCCCATTCTCAAGGCTAATTCCGCTGTTTCCTTTCTTGAATTTACCACCTCCTGTCTAAGACTCTGATTATCCTCTCTAACAGCTACCAACTCCTTTTGAATTGCCTCTAGAACTGTTCCCAAGGTCTGCAAATTAATTCCTTCGGCCATTCTGTTCGGGTGCAAGTATAATACGTGGGCACTTCACTCTGTCAAGACCAACAGAGAAATCTTACCATGAACTTGCACAGGAACAGAAGATGCTAGTTCCCAACTCCCTCTCAAGGATTCTCCAGAGTCCAATAATGATCTAGACTCCAAAAGACCCCCAAGGGGGAAGGGGGAGTGGATAAAATAACAAACAACAGAAGAGACTGGTCCTGGAACTGTTCTTTCAGCTTCTCTTGGTTTTCGTCCGTCCTGCAGACTGAAACTCCGAGAAGACCTGAGGACACTAAACACAGATATTACTGTACTACCTATTCTACTCTAAGCTAGTCTAAATTCCCTTCTTTGCTCAACAACGTACCTAACGTTCCGAGTATCTTAGCTTCTCTTCTTTATTATTCTTTGGTAATATTCTCTTCTTTCTTCTTTTATTGTAAATAGTACTCCGTAGGTTAACCCTGTCAAGCAACACAATTATTACTATGTTTTCTAGTCTATATTTCTCTAACTATATGATTAACCTGTAATGCCTTACCTACTTTCCTGTCTTTAGCCTTTTACTTATTGATTCTTCTCAATGTATTGTTATTCTTTCTTCCTTCTTTTAGAATCCTACGTAACTATATATATATATATATATATATATCCTTATCTGTACAGCTAATACTACTGATAAAAACTTAACATCTTTCCATATTTTCTTACAGCATTCGAAATTACGTGTTTGAGGTAAGTTTCTTCCTTTAAACCTTCAAAATATATACATGCTTTCTTAAAGTCTTGTTTTATATTTCTCTATTAGAAACGTGCAGTCACTTAGCTTCTCTCTTCTCTTTTCCTGGCTGCCGGTGACTGGAAACTGCTATTAACGGGTTAACAGGCAATGAAGACTGTAGATCTTCCGCTGTGAGAGGGGGCGCATCTTAGCTGGGAACGCCTCCTCACATTCCTTGCCTCTGGAAAACAACCGGCATGAACCTTGTCAAGTAGACAGATGGGAGCTACTCCCGACGGGGACGAAACGGAGCGAAAAACCAGGAGAATACCCGACGCGACACTCTAGGGAAGGAAGGATTCACACGGAGCTCATTTCCTGAGGTACGAGCTTGGAAATTTCTCTGGTGAAGTGCGCATTCGTTATTGAGCGCGAGCTTCATCAAGGCTCCAGGCACCTGTGGGGAAATAAACTAGAACGCTAGTGTAGATTTGGAATCTGCGGCCATCTTGGAATTCCACTCGCGGTATAACATTTTCCAATTATTATTCCAGGACTGATTTCTCCTTTTAACCCAATGTCTTTTGTTCAGTAATGCACACACTACATGTGCTAGGTGGCCCAGAGGTCTGACAGTAGGATAGGTTTTTGTGGTGATGTTAAAAATCACCAAAGGGGGGAATTGATGGAGCAGGGTAAATAAAATAATTTTGTACCCCCTTGGAAAATAAATGAACTCTTAATAAATTAATAATACTAATTGTTTGAAGAAGCATGTATTAACCAACAAATGCACCTTTTAGTAAACACCTATATAAAGGTAACATGCAAAGATTTGCGTACTAATTAGAGTGAAATCGCATGATTTATGCTATGTAGTAGATTTGTATTGTGGCAAAGAATACAGATGGTAAGTAAAATGGCTTTAAATGTCGCTTCTGCTAAGTAACACCTAACACGGGTCTTTAGAATGGCGGGTGGTAAACAGAAAGGCTTATTTTCTTTGTTTTAATTTTGGTTGTGTTTGTTCTTATGATAGTTCGTTCGGGCCTGTTAGGCCATGCTGCAAAAATGGCTGCTGAAACAGATGAGGTTACGTGAAAAACCAAAGATGGCCTCTGGGCAGAAGAAATAGAGAAACTAAGTCATGTGGATGCGGCCTGTGCACGGAGTGAGAGATGTCAAGGTCGTACTGACCTACAATAAGGAGGGTGCCAAGAAAGACTCAGCACGTATTCGTGGGAATGGAAGAGAAAGTACTGAGCAACAATGGACTAACTAAATTGTGACCATCAAGATCGCAACAAGATGAATGGACAAGTTGGACTGCTTTTAACCCCGAAGTCATGAGACTCATTGTATGTTTAAATGTCCCCAAAACCAGTTTGAACAAGGAGGGCGATGAGGTGACCATCACCACCCCTCAAATGGACCTATTAGCGTGATTCTTGCCCCTAAGGATTGCAACTTTTTGTGTAGTAAGCTAGAAAGTAGGGTATAAGAGGGTCTACTCTTATGTGGGGTGGGCTGTTGCTGCTGTGGTCGCTGCTATTGATGCTACTGCTGCTGTTGGTGTTCTCCTACCATACCGCCTTTTTATTTTCCATTTTCCACCTCAATACTACGAAAAGACTTTGTCATTTTTGGACTTCGAACTTGACTGGGGAAGGAACAAGATCGTTGTGGGAATTCTGTACGGGAGGTCCGTCCGAGGAGGTTAACGGGACAGTCAGTCAGTTTGGGAGTTCTATTCTGTGATCTGCGGTTTATCTAGTTTTTGGTGAACCATTCCTATCCGCATCCTAAGACTATGGGTAATGCATAATTTTCTATTCTTTATTAGACTTTTCATAAAAATGTTATTGATATATTAAAAGTGATTAATAAACAAAGAATTTCACCCATGCAATTGAGAATTTAGATAAAATTACATTCTAACTTAAAAATGAGTCTGTGGTTCTTTAGTTCATTTATAAGTTTTAAAGGTTAAAAGGTTTTAAGTGTGATTGAGCTGGTCTTAATCACCATCAACTTATTCTACTAGTTGGTCCATCGACCAAAGAGCGGAATACCTTGATGTTTAGAACTGACAGGATCAAAAGTTAATGTATATGATGTCTGAGGTATTATTCTGTCAAATTTAACTAGGTATCCCGTTCGTCCAGCAACACATTTCTCCTTGGTGTGTAATCCAGTGAATGAATGAATGAATGAATGTATGATATGCGGTGTCATGGGCCCCACCGACATATGGTTTAATAGACAATTGGTTACATGAATGTTTTACCTGGATTCGTGTCCTAAGGAGAGATTTATATTAGCCGCGCTGGATCACAGGGAAGAGAGAACCATTGTTGCAAGGTTGCAAAAGGAAGAAGTATATCACCCTCAAACATTTGTCCCAGGGTGTAAAGTTTAACCCCCCTCCCAGCTCTCATGTTCCCCTGCCCATAACCAGAAGAAATCGCAACAAAAAAGCAGCCAGATAATACAGCCACAGGCTGGGAGGGAGACTGCTTTATCCCGGGGTCACTGATAAAGCTGTATGCTACAGTGGGGTTTCTTATAACTCCAAATAAACTTCTGCCAACAAGTCTCTATCTTATAAAAAAAAAAGCCTTATAGAGATAGAGGGGGAGACATCTAAAAAGATACAACTATCAGGGAAGAATAATCATTTTAATACGTTTACACTGCCCAGTTAGACGAAGGTACCACTTGTTTAAGACCTCGATTGATTGTTGATGAATTTTTCAATAATTGTATTCAATGATACAATCCATTTGTAAGCTGAGCTCTATACCCAGATAGGTAGCCGAATGTACCCACCTCTTATAAAGAGCGGGAAGGGTAGTATTAGACTGAACCTGTGTTTTATCAAGGTTGAGTTTATATCCTGAAACTGCTCCAAATTCCTGCGTGACCGCCTCCGCTGCTCTAAAGGCTGTGACCTGGGTGGGAGTTAATACTGCCACGCCATCTGCATAAACTAAGACTTTCACCTCAAATCGATGTAAATGGAGTGAGTGGATACCCTCGGACCCGTTAAGAGCTTGAATATATGACTCAATATGTAGCACGAAAAGCTGAGGAGATAACGGACAGCCCCAGGACATTTCAATAGGGTCCAAAAGTGAGCCAGAACAGCAAATCCTAGCATTCAAGCTGACATAAAGTTGACAAACCTTAGATATAAATCACAGGCCAAATCCTGAGGCACCCATGGCCACCCAGAGGAATGGCCAAGAGACCCAGTCGAAGGCCATCTCTGAGTCTAACATGATAAATGATCATGCCAACAGAGGCCCCATCCACGGAAGAGACCTCAAGAGCCGAAATAGCAGTGTTGACATGCAAGGTTGTATCGCGTCCAGGAATTAATCCATGCTGATTTAAATCTACCAACCCTGAAATTACCCCGGAGAGCCTGTTAGACAAGACACAAGTATAGATTTTAGAGTCAGCATTAATAAAAGAAATATGGTGGTACAAGCCACATTGGATAGGGTTCTTCCCCTTTTTTAAGGAAAATTACAATGGGTCTCTTCCCAGGACCCCGGGACCTGACCCAACAAGTCGAAAGAGTTAAAGAGATCCCAGAGAACCAGTACCAGAATATATGAAAAGACTGTGTAAAACTCTAAAGGAATTTGGTCCGGCCCCAAAGCCTTGCCCTTAGCTAATGACCTGATAGCTGTTTCTACCTCAGACAATTTTTTAGGCTTTTCCAATCTTGCCTGCTGAACCTCTTTCAGTTTACAATGAAGATGCCCCTCTTTCAACTGATCCACAACCTCAGTTGAAGAAAAACATCCTCCCATAAATGTTTTGGTAAAAGAGCCAAAAAACTTCCCTGACGCCTGCTGGATATCACACAGATTCACCCTTTTTGTTCCTAATCCACGGAATAGTATTAATGCTAGTTCTGTCATTGAGTCTAAAGGAGAGTAGCTGGCCCATCTCCTCGCTATTTTCAAAGCTTAACAGCTGCCTAGCGCTGCGTTTTTTGACTTCCCTAATCCATACATGTTTCTTCAGAGACACTTGCAGATCAGCTAATTGCTCGGAGAAGAATAGTGCACTCTGCCCATCCTGGGCAATTATACTACTCCCCAAGCTAGACACTATAGAGCTATGAGATGAACGCATTTGAGTCTCCTGCACAGTAACTGCCTTCCGTTGATAAGCAGCAAACATCCGGATATGGCCTCGGCAAAAGGCTGTAAGCAGGTCCAAAATTACGATAGTAGCTGCCGAGCAGATATTAGCCTCCAAATACTCAATTAGGAGCAAGTTCATTGAGCAAATATGTTCGTCTTCAAGAAGCAGTTCTCACTCAAAAATCCAGCCTCCTTGTCCTGGAGACTGGAGAGGCCTTCCCTTTTGAATGAATTAGGATAATGAATTGTGGTTGGATATTATTCTCGGATTTACCTGAATTTTCTGTACCAACACAAAAGAATGACAAGCTAACAATATATCAACCTATGAGATGGACTTGTGGGGGGCAGAGTAAAGGGTAAATCCAAATTGACTAGCTCTACAATGTTGCTAAACATCCACAAGTGCCTAGGAAGCCATAGGTTGTTTCAACACCCCTCTGAGGTGTTGCCTTCCCCAATTGTCTGAGTTAGAGGTCTCGGGCACCTGAGACATGTAATCTATTTGAGGAGACAATGTAACATTAAAGTCCCCACAAATGATCAGTGGTGATGACCAACAAGAAGTCAAACATTTCTGGGTGATCCTCATTTGGGCCATATACTACACACATAGTGAAACACATGCCGTCTTTCCGAACGGTCGCATTAAGCCATTGTCCACCAGGATCAACGTTCTGTCTCACCACAACCCATTTGTTATCCCATACAAGCAGCCCAACCCGACCTCTGGGCTGAGGTAAAACAGGAAGTTACATTGGACTCTATAACTCAACTCCATTTGCAATGATGTTTGCTCTGAGGAATGATGAGTCTCCTGGAGACAAAACAGTTCTGGTCTTAGAGTAAACAGTTCTTTCCCGACTATCTTACGCTTATGGGGTGCTTTGACATCATTAATATTCTAGGAAAGATCATGCAAATCCTGGCCAAGACTACTATCATTACCAGCAATTATCCCAATGTGTCAAAGCACATACGCTTCCTCTAGAAACCCTGTACCCCAGCCACCCAATACCCTGAGACTGTCCCCCGAAGTAATTTGTTCCAATTTGTTCTCAACGTTTTTCTCCATTTTTCTCCTTAAACCTTTTACCCCCTTGACCCCAAAACAGACCCACGCACCAGAGCTAACATCAGGTAGTCTCCCCCAACCCCTCATCCCCCAACTAAGGAGGCCCCCAAGTACCCCAATCTACATCCTAACAAAAGGGCCATCACCCACAAAACCCCCAACCAGCAAACTAGATAGCTCAGGTTCATGGGCCCTCTCCAAGTGCATCCTACCTTAAAGGAAGAAATAACCCCAGCCCATTTCCAAACAAATAATTCCAAAACTATTTAAAAAAAGAACCACCCCGCCAAACTAACCCTCATACAGGTAAATTGGGTGCTGGGTTAGAGGGCAGCAACCCTATATGCAAAAGAAGAAACAAAAGAAATAAGAGAGAAGACACATGCCAGCAATTAGGCTAGTTAAGACTGATAAGAGAGAAGACTCATTTCACAGGTTGCCATTCGGCTAACAGTTCCGAAACCTTCAATCCATCATAGCCAAAGTGCATTTGCCCATCATATTTGATCCGCAATGTTGCTGGCTCCATGAGAGAAACTGTTGCCCCAATCTTCTGTAGAGCGGGGATATGTTCCCGGAGCTGCCACCGCCGAACTACCGTTTGATGTCAAGTCAGAACATACAAAAAACTCAATCACACATGCCTTAATTAGTGACCTGGGGTGGCTGTTTGGTAAAATTCCTGCTGCAGTGTGAAATTGCCAACATAAAAAGGATGGGGCGAGGATGACAGGAAGGCCCACCCTTGCTAGGCAGCCAGAATGGAAAACAACATGCCCTTTGTCTCATACTGTCTGTGTCCCAATTGCTTAGTGCAGGTAAAGATTCTCTAAAAAGATGAACAGCATAACTTCTAGGATCAACTCCTTCCAAGCCCTCTGGGATGCCCAAAACTCTGAGGTTGTTTCTGTGCGGTTTATTCTCGAGATCTTCCACCTTAGATGAGAGAAAGGAGAGCTGAGATTCTGGCTGTAGAATAGATGATCGATTTCTGCCAACTGCTGTGTGAAGGGCAGCCTGGGATGTCTCCACCTCTCAAAGGCAGGTTTGGATAATGTCCAAATTCATTGACAGCTTTCTCAAAACTACCCAGGTTTTCAGATGAGCTATTTTTTATTGTAAGAGAGTATTTCCTGTATTCCTCCCTACATTGCAGAAGAAGATTGGAAATAGCCTTCAAGGTATAGTATCCGGATTGGATAAAGTTTCCTGCTGGGACTCACTGACACCATATCCATAGAAGCAGTCGAATTGATGGCCAAGGGGATAATAGAAGGGACAGAGAACAGTGGAAGAGGAGTAGTGGCCGTCAATTCAATCCCATCAGGGTCTCAAAGGAGCTTGTCCTCAGCTAGTGGAAAAGCAGAGTCAAGGACCCGCTGGTCAAAGGCAGACGTGACCAAATCCTCCAGCTGGGTAGTTGTCATAGGACCAATACCAACCTGTAGTCTGCCACCGGGGACATCAGCAGATCCTGAGGCCCCCAAGATCACGGGTCTCCCCCTGAGTAATCCAGATGAGTGTCCTGGTCTTGATCATCGATATCGGACAAGCTGCCTGAATCTGAGAAGAGAGAAATATGCCTCCTGGGGTTCCTGCACAGTTGCGGCAACAGCAGGTAGAGCATACTCCCCTGAAATAACCACCTTCCATGGAAGAAGATCTGTGGGGTATGTGACATAGGTTCCCCAGCTCTGCCCATTGATCCTTCACTGAACCCGAAAAGTCTCAATCGGGTACCTTCCACTGGGCCTCAGAGACATCTGTCCAGATGAGAGGGTATTTATCCATCCCATGAGTAAGATGTTTAGCCAGTGGGGAGTTAGATATTAGTGGAGCAGGAATCTTGCTAGCTGATAGCTCCATCAAGGCTGGTGCTTCTGTTGGAGGATTTATTAAAACACCCACAGCACTGGATGTATCGTCGTGGGATACCACATCACCACCATTACCCCTCGTAACCATAGAAAGAGGCGAGATATAGCAATCCATGGTCCTCTCAGAGTACTTAATCACCACTCCAGTGCTTGCTCCCATTGCTACCAAGGATGGCAGTGTTGTGCAAAGGTCAGTAGGCAGATCAGACTTGGCCCACTGAGTCTTACTGCCCGGTCCAAGTAAGGCCAGATCAGCACCAGGAGTCCCAAGATGTGGCGTGGTGGGCTGAGCAGAATCTCTGGATTCCCCTGAGCTGTCAACTGTCTTGGCAGATGCCTTGCCTAGCAGAAGCTGCTTCCTTTCAGTTCTTCATGAGGTAAGAGGGCCGACCGCAATAGGCCACCCACCCCCCTTGCTGCACCCTTAACCGTCATCCTTGCCCAAATAGAGCAAGTCACCGCTGAAATAGTAGTTACCAGCAAGAATGTCCAGAAATACACGAGATACAGCAACAGAGTAGCCTGACTGCTGCAACAGAGTATTCCAACTGCTGCAGTAGGAACAGTATAGTGAGCGAAAACAAAAACACAATCCCACAATGTCTTCCACCCTGCTGCCTGCATGAAAACAGTCTGGCAGTCGACTCAATATCTCTCAGCAGAGCCGCTGAGAAAGCTTTGGCCGCGAGAGAAAGAGGCCACCCTCTCCTCTGAGCAATGGACCATGGGAGGATGATGGCTTTGCGCCGCTAGCAGCTGCCCGAGGCTGACCGAAGCCGATCCGCCCAGGTCACAAAACAAACACAGAGGAGCCAGCAAATTGATGACCCCCCCCCCCCCCCCGGAGGGGCGAAAGGTAATGAGTGTGCGGGCCCCGTGCTCATTGTGGCTTAGTATCACATCAGATACAACTTGGGAGGGCCCGGAGCTTTGCCGCTACTTACCCCAAGCCGCCATCTTTGACCCATCATCTACAGCAAGACTGTACATGTTGGTACATGAGGAAAAACAGCAGTAGCACAGCACATATTTTGCAAACATCCATTGCCTAGACCCTTGCATTAGAGGAGTAGTTTGACAATGCACTGCATATTTTCGTGAGTTTTCAGGGGTAGGGCCTGGATTTATCGACATATTCATATGCTCTGGTGCTCCACTTCATTCCGTGTATCCATTTCTGCAGAAGGGGAGACCTGACCGAGAACCAATGGCATGCTACATCACGTTTGGCAGGTAAGAGTCCAACTGCCACCTAGGTTCTAAAAGCCCCAGGGTCCTCCACTCATCCATCAGCCCCAAAAGTGTCTTTCTGGGGTCGACTGCCACGTTACTACCCACCACCTCCAAGAGGCTCGAGTGTATGCAGGAATAATAACTCTGTATGATAGGACATGTCCACACTGTGTGGGAGAAAGTATCCAGAAAGTATTACACCTAAGACAATCAAGATCAAGGCATTGCTTCATTTTACTAAGCCTCAAGGGGCTATAGTAGGTCCTAAGTAAATACTTCTGCTGGATAAGGTGAAGTTTTGTTGAGATTGCCAGTATCCTTGGAGCCATTTTTGCCTCCACCCAATCTGCCTCGTCTATTGGGACAACATCCTGTGCCCACCTGTCTTGCAATATCAATCAATCAATCAGGGGTTTGTTAAAGCACGACTACTCACCTGTAAGGGTCTCAAGGCGCTAGGGGTGGGGGGGTGCAGGTTCCATTCCATCAAGGAGGGGGTCTGTCGAAGAGCCAGGTTTTGAGGTTTCTTGCGAAGATGGGGAGCAATGTTGTCTGTCTGAGGTGGAGCGGAAGGACGTTCCATGCTTTGGCCGCGAGGAAAGAGAAGGAGCGGCCTCCCGATCTGGTCTTTCTGGTGCGGGGGACCAGGGCATAGGAGAGCTGGGCTGCTCGTAGGGTCATTTGGGGTGCGTGGAATTTGAGTCGGCTGTTCAGGTATGCTGGTCCGGTGCCATGGAGGGCCTTGTGTGCGTGGGTGAGCATCTTGAAGGTGATTCTCGCCTCGACGGGGAGCCAGTGGAGTGTGCGCAGGTGCTGGGAGATGTGGCAGTGTTTTGGCAGGTTGAGGACCAGTCTTGCGGCGGCGTTCTGGATGTTCTGTAGCTTGCAAGTGAGGTTTTTGTTTATTCCGGAGTAGAGTGCGTTGCTGTAGTCAAGTCTGCTGGTGACCAGGGCGTGAGCGACAGTCTTTCGGTGTTCGAGGGGGATCCATTTGAAGGTCTTACGAAGGAGGCGGAGGGTGTGGAAGCCGGAAGACGAGACGGAGTTGATCTGGCGGTCCATTTTGAGCTCAGAGTCCAGGATTATTCCCAGGTTCTGTGCGTGGTCCGTGGGGGTTGGCGAGTTTCCGAGGGCGGGGGGCCACCAGGTGTCGCTCCAGGTGTCTGGGTTTGGGCCCATGATGAGTACTTCTGTTTTGTTGGTGTTTAGTTGTAGGCAGCTGTTTTTCATCCATTTGGCGACGGCTTCCATGCCTTCTCGAAAGTTGCGTCTGGCGGTGTTGGGCTTGTTAGATAGGGAGAGGATGAGTTGGGTGTCGTCTGCGTATGACACGATGTTGAGTCCGTAGGTTCTGACGATGGGGGCGAGTGGAGCCATGTAGACGTTGAAGAGCGTCGGGCTGAGGGAGGAGCCCTGGGGGACTCCGCAGGTGGTAGGTGTGGGGTCCGAGAGGAAAGGGGGGAGTCTGACCCGCTGCGTCCTGCCGGAGAGGAAGGAGCGGATCCAGTCAAGGGCCTTGTCCTGGATTCCTGCGTCGTAGAGTCTGCGTATTAGGGTGCGGTGGGAGACTGTGTTGAACGCCGCTGATAGGTCGAGGAGGATGAGGGCTACTGTTTCTCCTTTGTCCAGTAGGGTGCAGATGTCGTCTGTTGCGGCGAGGAGGGCGGTTTCCGTACTGTGGTTTTTCCTGAAGCCGGATTGGGAGGAGTCGAGGATGTTGTGTTCTTCAATGAATGTGGCGAGTTGGCTGTTGATGGCTTTCTCGATGACTTTCGCTGGCAACGGGAGCAGGGAGATGGGTCTGTAGTTTTTGAGGTTGGTGGGGTCTGCTGAGAGTTTCTTTAGGAGGGGGTTGACCTCAGCGTGTTTCCAGTCGTCGGGGAACGAGACGGTCGCCAGGGAGCGGTTGATGGTGTGGCGGAGCATGGGTGCGATGGTGTCGGCGGCTCTGTTGAAGATGTGGTGGGGGCAGGGGTCCGTGGGGGCCCCTGAGTGGATTGGCTTCATTGTCTTCAGTGTGTCTTCGGTGGTGAGGGCTGTCCAGTCGTCAATCGCTGGTTTCCGGGTGTCGGGGTGGTTGGTGAGGTTTCAGTGTGTTGGTTGTCTTCGTCGAAGTTGTCGTAGATGCTCTTGATTTCATGGTGGAAAAAGGTGCTGAGTTTGTCGCAGAGGTCTTGTGAGGGAGGGATGTCGGTAGACTCGCTGGTGGGTTGGGCGAACTCCTTGATGATGCTGAAGAGTTCCTTGCTGTTGTGCGTGTGGGTGGAGATTCTGTCTTCAATCGCTTTTTTCCTTGTTTCTCTGATGAGTTGATGGTGAGCGTTGGTGGCGGCTCTGAAGTTGTTGTGGGCTTCTGTGGATTTGGTGTTCCTCCAGGCCTTTTCGAGGTGGCGGCATGTGCGTCTGGACTCTCGAAGTTCGGTGGTAAACCATCTGGCTTTCTTGGCGCGGGTATTGTTGTTTTTCTTGAGGGGGGCTATGGTGTTGGTGCTGTCCGAGATCCATATATGCAGGGTTCGGGCTGCGGTGTTGGGGTCATCGTTTTCCGCGATGGTTGGGGTGGAGTATGTCACCATAGGGTTGGGGTGTTAGCCATCAGCGAGGGGGAGAGTTTAAAGATACCCTTGCTTCCAATGCCCGAGAGTGTGACTTGTGCCTCTAGAGGATTATGAGCGGAGAATTTGAGTTTGAGAAGGGTGCCTATGTGTGCTTCCACCACTTGTCACAGTTGTAGATGGCAATAGAATTGTGTGTGGTGCATATGATAGGCCTCAACCTGGATAGGAAAGGGGCAGATTTGACTCCCGTTACAAATGTCTCTCAACCTGGAAATACTGATACTGTAATCATCTTTATCTCTTATTATTTCTCAAATCAATGATATTAAATACCAGGGGCTAATTGTTTTCTCTATCCTGCCCACTTTTAAACAGTAATCTGTTTAAAACCCGTCTTTTTGCCAATCTACACATCCTGTCTATCAACCATTACTGCACGGTCTTTCACAACAATACAACACAACAGTGGATTTGCTCTTACTCCTTACCTATTAACAATTGAAATCTTGTACTTTCATATTCCCTTCCTTCATTTTTAGAGCCTATTCTTCCTGTCCTTTTTCCCTCCTTTTCACCCTGCATTCTCTTATTTGGCCCACATTATTGTTGTAAATTTTGATTGTAATCATTCTTTCTCTGTGGACATCACACTGATAGCTCACTCTCGTCATGTTCTACAGTCTGTCTACAATAGTCTTAAAATATGCAACTTTCTTAATTATTCTGCTACTAAAAATGTTATCCTAACTCTAGTCGTCTCTGGTCTTGCAACCAGAGGTTTGTCTTTAACATCCTTGCCTTCTACACTACTTCGTACTGTATTACACTAGGCTATTCGATTGCTGTTTAAGCTCTCCCTACAGCTAGAGTCACTTCAGACTTCCCCATCCTTTGCTACCTCAAGTTAGTCCTGTGTTTCTCTTCTGCTTTCTCTGTTGCAGTTTTAAATGTATTTAGGGCCTTTATTTGCTTCAATTTTACACTTTTTAAGTAACTCTTTCCAGTAGATCTGCAGTAAGGGTGGTGGCTAGGAATATGCAAGTGCACAACTTCCTCCTCTTACTTGAGCCTGTGTTTCTGCACTACTATCAAAATTCCCAGGTGCTTTAAGAGGGTATGAGTAGTCACAAAATATCAGTTCAATATGAAATTCACAAAGCAACACCTCTCCCTTGTGCACTCAAGCACATCAATTCAATGTCAAAGTGTATTTAAATTCACAGTCTTCTTTATTGGATACGTCAATTTTCAACTCTAGCCAACATGTGTTTTGGCACTTCATGACTTCCTTAGGGCAAGAAATAAAATATCGTCTCCCATTACTCCATTATTAAATAACACATAATGTTATCCTACATCATAATATGATCACCAGTTATAAGTGAAAAGTACATGCAGGAAGTGATTAGATAGAGAACATACAAAGTCAACCAGTGTGTTTGAATATACTATTATCTCAATCAGTTAATCACTGCCTTTTTATATCATGTCATACCAACTCTTGTAAGTCCCAATGACATTTGGATACACCACTGTGACAATCTCAAACATTTAATCACCATCAATTTACCCAATGCGATCCTAACTCATTTGTGGCACATGAAGAAGGGTAAGAACCTAGTAAAGTATCAACTGTCCAAAAAAGATAGTATCTCAATGTGGGTTATGTGGAACCACCCTACATATTATCACTAAAATATATTGCTCTATTTATCCCACTATAGCAATGCTCACCTTGAATGGACACAGCATTGGGTCAATTCTGATTGAATCTGTCTTTTTTACACAAATACTGTGTAAATTGACCAATTCAATGTGAATTGAACTAATACCATGTCAATAGAGGGAGAGCATTATGGATAGTGGTTAATTGATTATGATTGTCACGGTGGTGTGTCCAAAAATCATTGTGCCACACAAGAATTAGTATGACATGATGTGCAAAGACTGTGATGAATTGATTGAGATAATGATATGTTCGAACTCAATGGTATGTATGTTCTCTACCTAATCACTCTCAGCATTTGTTTTTTATGGATAACTGGTGACCATATTATGGTGTAGGATAATACAATGAATTATTTAATAATGGAGTAATAGGAGACTTTGGGCCCGATTACGATGTCGGACGGAGCGCAGCTGACCGGCACTGGGTTGCGTTCCACCCGACATCTGCCCCTGCAGTCCGCCCGCCGCATCATAATGTGGCGGGCAGAGAACATCTGCTGCTGTAGCCCGGAAAGAATCACAATCCCATAATGACGGCACAGCTAGCTACGGCTCCACAGTCAGGATTATGATGTCACTTTCCGACAGCCTTTACATGTCGTAAAGGGCGACATGGAAAGGCTGTTGGAAAGTGAATTTGGGGGCCCCAACCAGGACCCCTTTCCCCTCTGGCCCTCCGCTATGGGTCCTGGTGCCCCCTAAATATCCCTGCACAGTGTGGCCATGTTATTTGAGTACTCTAAAGAAAGGTGTTGCAGTGTGTCTTTCCAGTAGACATTTGTGTTCACCCCACTCTTTCTAATTTTGGGACGTCCTTGAAAATTAATCTCCTCCATAAAGTCTTCTCAGGAGGTTTCTCTACAATAAATACAGTGGTCCCGTGTTACTCCACCATTTCTTTTAATGTCTCAGATCAATCTTTAACCTTGTAATTCTTTGACTATTTGACCTACTTACAGTGTACAGATGACAAAGCTTTGAGTGTCAAATGAATTAGTTGACAAAGTGATCACAATTTCTGTTAAACAATAGTGTTAAGCATGATTTACATTTTCAATGTGAAAAAATATGCAGACACCTGCTCATACTTTTCTAAAAGTTGCAGAGAATTCAAAAACAGCATTTACAATAAGTCTATGTTTTCAGCTGACTTGTGAAATATGTTGGAAAGAGTTATTGAAAGTCTTCCAAAGCTTACATTTCGTGCTCCTCAGTAAAACTTTGAAGCGCCAGATCCTTGTACTATTCCAATGTTTTCAAAGTAATTTGCATTAATTTTACTCCTGGGAAAACAGATGTATTTCCCATTTGAAAGCTCATTCAAAAAAGTTGGAGGAGAAAAAGTATTTGTGACGATTATAAATTGCTAACTGTGTGGGTTTTATAAGACATGAAATGATTTTGGGAGAGAAAAGAACTGACTAAAGTACATTTAAAAAGAAAATAAATTCCCTTAAAAGTGTATGAGAAAGGATAATGTATGAACAACATTTCCACATCTGGAAGCAATATGTTATCGGTTACAGTGCCTGCACTGTAACACTAACAAGTTAGACAATAGGAAGATGCATAAAGGGAGAGAATCAAGAAGCCTTCCAAAAGTATAGAATTCAACAACCCCAAAGGACTATTTTCATTCACTACCCAGATCTGAATAGCAAAACTAATTCCTTTCGAGACAGGTGGGGTGCACATCAGTTCTGGTGCAAGGATATTTTGATCCCCAGGAATATTGACTTTTTGCCATTTGGGTTCCATACCTCCCCTGGAACAACTGCATTTTATGACATTTGTTGCAATCTAGCGCCATACTACAGCAGCCTAGAGTTGCATTAGGCACCAGCTCTAGCACACATGCAAATACCAGCTCCTCATTATTCACCTCTATACTCACTCCGAAAAAGTCCACTGAAATTGAAACAAGTCAAACTGCTGTGGTGAGTGTACCAGAGGATAAGTTATGTTTGTAAGTGATTCAAGTTTTAATTACTGATGGCATTGACACTGTCTAAGCACCTACAGTGTGACCTCTCTTCAACTAACAACAATCACTGTGTCTCAGCTGGGTCCCTTTGCTTCAATTGTCCTACTAAGATCCAGAGTGAAACATATTTTAGGAGCTGCATCAAAACAAAATGTAAATTAACACATGAATAACCAAAGTTGCTGTAAAGGGTTACATTGAAACACGACTTTACAAAAGTTAATGCCCCCAAATAGCTCAAATGTCCATGATGCACTGGGACACGAGTGCTTTAGAAGTCTACAATTGCAATCTAAGAGAGAAACTCTTAAAAATACAGCTGTAAGGTCCACAATGAAGTGAAATATCAGAGAAAAGAAAATCTATTAAAGCTGTGAGAAAATGGTTAATAGTTGGGGTAGATTGAGAACCATTACGAGAAATAAAGGCACTATCTTTTAAAATCCAGTTAAAGGTTTCAGTAATTTAAAAATTAGCTCAATCCTTGGTAACTATAGCACAAATTAGACAGGTCTAATGTGTAAAGCACTCAGAAATACCAACATAGTTAAAAAGACAAGAACACAACACAATAAAAATTCAACTTAATTTTTTTAAATAGAATACAATTTAATGAACAAAATTACACCAAATTGACAAAAATCCTATAAGGGGACTGGAGACATGAATTTGAATTACATAAAAATAGTGCCAAAAAGCATAAAGCGCTCCCAGTAGTCAATGGTTATGGTAGATCGGGACCTAGGTGCAATTTCAGGCCAATGAGATTAAGTGTGGGTCAGATGCACCAACAAGGTTCGACCTGGTTGCAGGTTTTATCTTGGAACTTAGTTGGAGAAGCACACGGTGAGATGCCACTAAAGCTGCTGGTGTCGGCAGGGTAAACTTAGAGTGGGAGAAATTCAAATTTCACGCACAGTACTGTCACTGGTCGGTTCTTTTGATGCCCCGACCTTGTCAAGATTTTTACCTTCAGGCTTAGGGCCACATTTATATGTTGGTGGTATGTACACTCGACCACAACAGTTTCAGAGTATACATACCACTAACAGGAAGGTCTGCCCACCCGATTTAAATGCGGGCGAACCTTTGCTTTGGCTGGGGCAGTGAAAACTCTATCACCTCCGTAGTCAAATGGCTACATGTACACCCGCCCAATCAAGGATGGGCGGACATGTAGCCTTTTTTTGCTGTCCTTCTCCACCAGGTAAGACCTGGCATCGAGGGACTGTAAAAACCAAATAATGCTCCCTCAGCCATGGGAGATGACTCCCACGGTGGGTGAAGCATTATATTTTTGTTATTTTCAAAAGAAAAATCCTGTTTTCGGATTTTCTTTTTCAAAGTAAAAAATGAGTACTGTTTGGTGCAGGGTTGCATCATACTGGTACTGAACAGTGGATTGCATTGACAGGATCTGCCATGACTGTAACAGCAAACAAATGATGGACGGAATGCTGACAATGCAAACATTCTCCCCCAGTCAAAAGATCTGGGTTAAATCCATCGATCTTTTGCCCACTATGCCACCCCAGTTTGGACCCAGCCATATGCAAATCGGTCCTGACCCTGTGCCCCATGGGAACAGTCCAGACCGAACTGCCAGGCCAGGTCCTCCCTGGACCGGAAACAAGCATCCTGGGACCGGTTTCAGGGTATGTCACCCTTCTTCAGCCAGGCTAGCTTGAATCCAGTGGCACAGTGAGCAAGGGACCCACGTCTGGGCATACCCATCCACTTAGGGCGAAAAGTGTAACAGCAAACAAATGATGGACGGAATGCTGACAATGCAAACATTCTCCCCCAGTCAAAAGATCTGGGTTAAATCCATCGTTCTTTTGCCCACTACGCCACCCCAGTTTGGACCCAGCCATATGCAAATCAGTCCTGACCCTGTGCCCCATGGGATCAGTCCAGACCGAACTGCCAGGCCAGGTCATCCCTGGACCGGAAACAAGCATCCTGGGACCGGTTTCAGGGCATGTCACCCTTCTTCAGCCAGGCTAGCTTGAATCCAGTGGCACAGTGAGCAAGGGACCCACGTCTGGGCATACCCATCCCACTTAGGGCAAAAAGTGTAACAGCAAACAAATGATGGACGGAATGCTGACAATGCAAACAATTTTCCCCCAGTCAAAAGATCTGGGTTAAATCCATCGTTCTTTTGCCCACTACGCCACCCCAGTTTGGACCCAGCCATATGCAAATCAGTCCAGACCGAACTGCCAGGCCAGGTCCTCCCTGGACCGAAAACAAGCATCCTGGGACCGGTTTCAGGGTATGTCACCCTTCTTCAGCCAGGCTAGCTTGAATCCAGTGGCACAGTGAGCAAGGGACCCACGTCTGGGCATACCCATCCCACTTAGGGCGAAAAGTGTTACAGCAAACAAATGATGGACGGAATGCTGACAATGCAAACATTCTCCCCCAGTCAAAAGATCTGGGTTAAATCCATCGTTCTTTTGCCCACTACGCCACCCCAGTTTGGACTCAGCCATATGCAAATCGGTCCTGACCCTGTGCCCCATGGGAACAGTCCAGACCGAACTGCCAGGCCAGGTCCTCCCTGACAGCAGTTCCTGCCAATGATTTATAAATGACAGCCTGTTTGGCGGTAATTTATAATTTTTGCAGGTGATCCCTCCTTCATGAGGACAGAGGTATTTACTCCATCCACATGGCAGAGCAACTGGCCGTCCACCAAGATATAAATAAGGTCCTTAGGGCCAGATGTACGACCCGTTTTTGCATGCGCAAATGGGTTTGCGAACCCGTTTGCGCATGCAAAAATATCATGGGCCATGTACAAAGCCTATTTAGTGAGTTGCAATTTATTTGCGACTCGCTAAATAGGTTTTGCGACTCGCTATTTGGAAGGGGCGTTCCCTTCCAAATAGCGAGTCTCAAAATGTGCTACTAATGTTTTGCGTTCGCAAAACACTTGCAATTACCACCTACTTCAAGTAGGTGGTAATGCATTCGCAAATGGTAAGGGGTCCCCAGGGGACCCCTTCCCCTTTGCAAATGCATGCAAAAATATTTTTTAAGGGCAGACAGTGGTCCCAGGGACCACTGCCTGCCCTTAAAAAATGAAACGATAACGGGCTGCATTAAAAAAAAAACTGCTTTATTTAAAAGCAGTCCCAGACATGGTGGTCTGCTGAGCCCAGCAGGCCACCATCCCTGGGAGGGCCTGTGATTCCCAATGGGCTCGCAAATTGCGAGAGGCTCATTAATGTTAATGAGCCTCGCAATTTGCAACCCCATTGGGAATCGCAAACAGTGTAAAACGACTCGCAATTAGTCGCAAATTGCGAGGTGCAAAATAAAATGGTCGTACATCTGGCCCTTAGTCTCATTTTGGAATTCTGAACCCTCCAGCAGGGCAAGGCTGAGGCTGTATTTGACACTGAGTTCCATGAGGCCGGATACCTTTTTGCAGAGGGTACACTGTATTAAATGTACTGCTGCAGTGCTCTGAGTGGGAAAAATATGATTTCATAGCCCAGAAAGGTAGCTCCTTGATTAATAGGCTGTAGTGGTTTGGCCTGATTCTCTGGAGATCTGGAAGTCTAAACATTTTGGATGCCCTAGTGTTGTGCACGGAACAAGCCAATCGTTAATCAACCCTTTGTGAGCCCGCAGGTGAAACCCATCTATTTAAACATGCCATGAAGTTTGAACTAAACATATGACCGTGAAACCAGTCCGATTTAAAACAAACATTAAAAGGTCACATGTTTCGTTCAGACTTGAGGGCATGTTTAAATTGGTTTCACCTGCGTTGCTCACAAAGCGTTTATTAAGGATTGGCTTGTTCCGTGCACAACTCTGTTGGTTTTACGGGCATTAGATGAAGCGATCATGCTGCTGGACACAGTGCTGAGACATTGAAGATTTAGATCACACACTTGTAGCACTGCGAGTTCATTGTTTATGTTGGTGTAATTGTTTTTGCATATGGTTAGTTCAGTGTGTGGCATATTTTAATCATGGCGCAACAGCACACACATTAAGCACAGAATACTGTTCTGTTTATTTTTCAACCAATGTAGGGTTTAAACTGAGCATGGATTTCGGGGCACAATTGGCTGTAGCACGATCTGGTGTTGGTTGTTGGCACCCATTTTATGGGCTTCATGCTGCATTTGTTTAAATGGTTTACTTGTGTTTATGTTTTATGAGATTGTTTACTGCTACTGTGAGGAAGAGTCAAACAACGCGACCCCGGAACCCAACTACTTACCTTGTGTCAACCCATTTTCCAGCAAGGAAGCACCGAAACCATTTCGGACTCGGAAAGGAAAAAAAAAAGAAGGAAAGGGT
Source organism: Calotriton arnoldi (assembly GCA_963921515.1). Classification (NCBI taxonomy): domain Eukaryota; kingdom Metazoa; phylum Chordata; class Amphibia; order Caudata; family Salamandridae; genus Calotriton; species Calotriton arnoldi. Next base: position 957,335 of record CAWUFW010003456.1, read on the forward strand.
TAAACAATTCCTCCTGGACTTTTACATACAGGAAGAAAGAGCATCTACCCCTCAGAGAAACCAATCATGGGGCCCAGCCAGAGGGAGAAAAGGTCGCACATCCAGAAGGCAAGAGGAACTTGAGGTCGAGGGGCGGAGCCGGAGAGAGACGGAGGACGCCACGAAAGAAAGCTCGAGAGGAACGCCGACTGAAGAGGACGGGGGACAAAAGGAAGACATCGAAGAAGGGGAGGAGACTGTAATGTTCCCAGGTGGGGTAGCGGTGCAGCTTACCCACGACCTGGACGTACGCCTTGGTGCTGGCGTATGACGCCATGCGCCGGTATATAATAAAGAGGCGTGGCCCCGCATCGGCAGTCGGGACCACACTACCGAACGAAACACCCGCGTAGCGTGGTTATTTCAGCAGCTGCAGCGCGCATGCGACCCCCCGCGCTGCAGCTCTTTACACTGGCGACGAAGGCGGTAACGAGCTCACGCTGCATCATTGCCCGGCTCCAACGCTCCACAACAGTGAGTAGCCTGTGCCACGAGTGTAGGCCCTGCAGCCACATACAGAGTCAGCCTGTTGCAGCTAAAGAAGGCCCTGCAGCCACATAAAGAGCCAGCCTGCTGCCAGAGGCCCTGCCACCCAAAATAAGAGCCAGTGCTCAGGCCAGTGATTAGCCCTCAGCACCCCGGCCTGTAATCACGCGCGCATCAGGCCCTCAGCACCCCCTGGTGGACGTCGACGTCGGGGGCAAGCAGAGTAACCACAGTACACTGTGTCAAGGCCCAACTGTATCGCTGCCACTCCAGTCCGGTAGAGAGGCAGTCCACGTGCCGCGAGGTACTCCCACAGCTGCGTCAGGATGACAACGATCCCGGCCATCGAGCCCTTCGTGGTGGACGGTGCCCCCTCCTCCCTCGCCCCAAAATGGAGGGACTGGACCGAACGTCTCCAATTCTATTTTGAAGGGGCAGGAATAGCCCACGACAGGTGCAGAGCACTGCTCCTCCACCTAGGAGGCAAAGACATACATCGCATCTACAAAACGCTGGTAGAGGCCACCCCCAAGACGTATGCGACACTGCTAAACGCTCTGAATGCACACTTCGAGCCTATGGCGAACAGAGACTATGAGAGATTTATCTTTCGCCAGGCCAAACAGGAAGCGGAGGAGTCGTTAGACGCATTCCACGGGCGTTTGAAAGAGCTGGCCAGCACGTGCAGCTTCTAAGACGAACAAGAGGAAATCAGGGCCCAGATAATACAAGGCTGTTACTCCTCGAAACTCAGAGAGAACATCCTCCAAGAATCCGGCAAACCCTTGGCAGACATCCTCACCATGGGACGGTCTAAAGAACTAGCAAAGGTCAGAGCTTCTCATATGGAGGCCGCTCTCCACCGTCCCATCAAGACGGAGCAGGTGCACGTCGTGAAGGCCACGCCGCGCCAACACTCGGGCAAGCGTCCACCAGACAGGAGGAAAGAATGCGGCTATTGTGGAGGCACGCCCCACCGCACGCAGGCCTGCCCGGCGAGAGGGAAGAAGTGCTCGGCCTGCGGCAGGATGAACCATTTCGCAACCGTGTGTAGGTCATCGAAGCCGCAGAGAGAGCGGCCCAGACCGTAGAAGAAACGCAAGACAGCGAAGACATGGATGACGACACGGGAGACTACCCCGTCCATTACGTATTCGCAGTGAACCAACCGCCGCAGAAAAGACGCAGGCTCCCAAAGTGCCGGGTCCAGATTCACCACCAAGACGTGCAGGCCACCATAGACACGGGGGACTCAATCGAACTGATGGCCGCCAACATGTACAACCGTTTGAGTCCACGCCCACCATTGCGCGAGGCAAAGATTTGTGTATTCGCCTATGGGCAGAAGACACCCATCCCACTCCTGGGATGTTTCAACACCGAAGTTCGGCATCAGGATCTAAGGGTCCCCACCATGGTGTACGTCACAGATGAAGGGAGTGGAATGCTGGTAAGTGGCCAGACAGCAGAAGAACTGAGGCTGATCTCCTTTGCTTTCGCTGTCCAGGAAGAGGAACTAGCGGCCATTATGGAGGAGTTCGATGACATTTTCAAAGGAATCGGGTGCCTCAAAGGGAAAGAAGTCTCACTCCACATCGACCAGTCCGTTCAACCGGTGGCGCTGAGGCACAGACGCATAGCGTTCCACCTACGGCAGAAGGTCGAAGAGGAACTGGAGGCGCTGGAACGGCAGGGGATCATAGAAAAGGTCAGCGGACCCACTCCTTGGGTGTCCCTGATCGTAGTGGCGAGAAAACCAAAACAGCCAGGGCAGGTCCGCATCTGCGTTGACATGCGCCTTCCGAACGTAGCTATAAAAAGGGAACGTCACATCACCCCCACCATCGATGACATTCTGGGGGAGCTGAACGGTGCAGTGTGGTTCTCGAAGATGGGCCTGCGTTCCGGATATCACCAACTGCCCCTACATCCGGATTCCCGATACGTCACCACATTCTCGACACACGTAGGCCTCAGACGATACAAGCGTCTCAACTTTGGGATTTCAAGTGCCGCCGAGGTGTTTCAGAACACCATTAGGGAAGTCCTCGGTGGGCTCCCTGGAGTCCTGAATGTGAGTGACGACCTGCTGGTATACGCCACATCCCTGGATGATCACCACAGAAGGCTCCGCAGTGTCCTCCAGCGGATACGAGAGTCCGGCCTCACACTGCACAAGGAAAAGTGTCAATTCTTGAAGAAGAAAATCAGCTTCTTTGGCTACATGTTCTCGGACAAAGGAGTGGCCCCAGACCCGGACAAGGTGCGAGACATCCAGGAAGCCCCGGCACCCTCTAACATCTCGGAAGTGCGAAGTTTCCTAGGGATGGTAAACTTCTGTGGACGTTTCATCCCAGATCTGACCAACATCACGAAGCACCTCAGGGAACTGACGAAATCCGCTACCACGTGGCAGTGGGGCCCGACCAAGAACAAGCCTTCAAGGACACCAAAGCAGCTCTCTCGGCGGACACCACGCTGTCGTACTTTGACCCGGCCCGGCCTACCAACTTTGCCATTGACGCCAGCCCCTACGGGCTAGGGGCAGTGCTCACGCAACAACAACGCAACGAAGACTGGGCTCCGATTGCCTATGCAAGCCGCTCCCTGACAGAAACCGAGCGGCGCTACTCTCAGATAGAGAGGGAGGCGATCGCCATCCACTGGGCATGTTGGCATTTCCACATTTACGTGTATGGCCACCCATTCACAGTTACCACCGACCACAAGCCCCTCATACCCCTCTTTCAAGGATCAGCGTCAAAGCCCCCCCGAGGATAGAGAAATGGATCCTCCAGCTGCAAGGATATGATTACCGGGTCGAGTACAAACCTGGTTCGTCCAACCCGGCAGACTATCTCTCAAGGCACCCGAGGGCTGCAACCAAAGCAGAGGAAGAAGATGCAGAGGACACCGAAGAATACGTCCATTTCATAGCAGAACGGTCCCGACCGCTTCCGATGAGTCTCGAAGCGATAGTGGAAGCCACCCAGAGTGACGAGTGTCTGCAGCTAGCCATCACCGCAGTTCAAACAAATGACTGGCGCCCCGTCCAAACCACGATGACGCGGCGAACACCACAAGCAAAGACCAGGCTGGAGTCGATCATGAGAATCAAAGAAGAACTCTCTGTCAACAGTAGGGGGTGCCTGCTGAGAGGTCTGCTGCTAGTGATCCCTTCAAGCCTTGCCCAGCAGGTGGTGGATCTCGCATATCGAGGGCACCAAGGCGTGGTGAAGACAAAAGGTCGGCTGAGAGCGAAAGTGTGGTTCCCAGGGATGGACACAATGGTAGAGCAGGCAGTCAGAACATGCCAATGGTGCCAGGTGTCAGGCCAACCTGATAAACCCTCACCCCGTCATCACTGAAGACAACCCCCGACGACCATGGGCGTGCGTCAGCATGGACTTTGGGCATCTACCGGACGGGCGCTATACCCTCGTGGTCATAGATGACTACACAAAATACCTCGAAATAGAAATTGTCAGAGGCCAAACGGCCACAGAGGTGATCACCAAAGTAGAAAAGATCATTGCTACCCACAGGATCTTTGAGGTGGTGAAGACTGACAACGGCCCACCCTTTCAGGGACAAGAGTTCGCCGACTATCTCAAATCTTGGGGCATACATCATTGGAAAGTGACACCGCCCTGGCCCCAAGGAAACGGAGAAGTAGAGAGGTTCATGCGCACCCTCAACAAGATAATTGGCATTACGCAATGCTGAAGAAGCACCTCTGGAAAGAGCCATCTACAGCTTCCTGAGGGAGTACAGGTTGACGCCCCATCTCACGACAGCGAGGGCACCGGGACCCGCAAGTATGAGTCGAGTGGTGCGAGACACTATTCCCCATCACCCAAACTGGGCCCCTTCCCCGATTGACAGTACAAGGGTCCTAGCCAAAAGGACCAATACCAACGATAAATCCAGTGCCAACCGAAGAGCGAGAGCGTCGACCATCCAGGAGAGGGACATGGTCTACGCCAAAGACAGACATCCAGGGAGTAAGTTCCACCTCCCGTTCGAGCGGCGTCCATGGACAGTAACCCGCCGGACAGGCACGATGGTAACAGCCCGGAGAGGAACGGAAGAACTCACACGGAATGTATCTTTCTTCAAAAAGGTCCACGCCGGAACTCCCAACATTCCCATCTCGGACAGTATGGATGCTGGTCCAAGTCAAAGAATGGCTGAAGAGGGGGAGGCAAGCCAGAGAACGAACCCCGCGGATGACTCGGATGCGGCTGGCAGAGGACCGCCATCACCGCTTGGAGCTCCTGAAGAAGAGCCGTCTAGCTCTCCACTGAGGTCTCCTGCGGACATGGCATCACAGGAAGTCGCCCCGTCCAAGCCCTCATCCAGGGGAGAGCGTTCCAGATACTGCCTGCGGAGCAATTCAGCTCCCTCCTCCTGTCTTGTGGGATTCATGGTGTGAAGAACCTAGGACCCGCAGCGGACTGGGACCTTTACCTGGATTGGTGAGCTGGGAGCAGACGCCACGACCGGAACTGGTAACAGATTGAATGTTAATGTTGTATTTCTGTTTTATTAAAGGTTAGAAGGAATGTAATGTTCCCAGGGGGGGTAGCGGTGCAGCTTACCCATGACCTGGATGTATGCCTTGGTGCTGGCGTATGACCCCATGCGCCGGTATATAATAAAGAGGCGTGGCCCCGCATCGGCAGTCGGGACCACGCTACCGAACGAAACACCCGCGTAGCGTGGTTATTTCAGCAGCTGCAGCGCGCACGTGACCCCCCACGCTGCAGCTCTTTACAGAGACTTCCGCAGACTGGAGGGAGGACTGGTAGACTCCCTCAGGAGACGTGCAAGTGCCGCCGCAACTCGGGAGAGTTGTGGCATTGGCGGTGAGTGACCCAAATCGGGGAAAAGCCAAGCAGGAATTAAAACAGGGAAGTGGTAGAGCCCTGTGGGGAGAAGGGGGGAGAGACACTGAATAGCTGTTATTTTCTTTCCTTCTTCCACACTGTGTTTATCTCTCTGATTGTTGTGTGGGTCCTGACCAGAAGGGCTGATACGATTTGAGTTAAATGCGGGTATTTTTTGTTGTTGTTGTTTTTCCTTTCCCTTTATTGGGACTTTGGGACAAGAACACTGGGACATGAGTCTAAAGATGTGTTAAAGGTCAACAGTCCTGCCAAGTGCCACGCATCAGGCATTAGACTAACGCATTTCAGTGTGGTGCTCCGCATCACCGCACTGAAATGCATTGTCCCGCATATATGTGTTGTGTCTCAGCTGTCACTCAAAGCGCCAAGGTAGCTGGTAGTGCGCTGCTGGTGGCGTGCACTGTGCGAACTGTGCTCCTGCAGGCTTTGGCTCTGGCACTGTGAGCTAAGGATGTGCTGGCAGGCTCACACTCACTCACAGGGCCAACTTAATTTACTAGTACCTATCCTCGATTAATCTGTGATCAAATGCCCTGCCTACAGTTTGCAGTCTGACGTTATGATCGGGCGCCGTGGGGGGCGTCACATACTGCTGTGGAGCGGGACGCCGGGGAGTTTTGAAAAAGGTGCGTCTCCGAGCTGGTTTGATTTGCGGGCGGCGCCGAAAATTCAATGATCATGACACAGCTCGCAGCTTGCTACAGGCAGCTCGTACCCGCCGCAGACCGTGCTCTAGCTCAGCTTATTTTACCCCCGCCCGCGCCTGATTCAGCCCGAGGCAACTGACTCCAGAGGGGGGAGACCTGAGACCATGACCCGGGAACTCACAGGAGTCTAATCACCATCTGTGGAGGCCGCGGGTAGGGCAGCAATTGGAAACCCGATTTGCCGTGTCTTGTGGCCTTGCGTGAGCTCAGCCTGCCTGCCTGCCGCAGCCAGCCCTTGCAGAACTGAGTTGCTGCCTGCGACTACCAGCTGCCTTCGCCACAGACTCACTCCGGACTGACTCAGGATTTATCTGCGGCCGGGGCCGAGGTCCAAGTAAGTACCAACCAGAGAGCCTTAAATTATAGACAGGGAATCCCTTATCTTCATTGCTTCATTTTCCTCGGGAGAAAGTGTCACTCATAGTTGTTAAATGTCACTCATAATAACCCTGAAATTATGAAAACGTCACACATGGCAATCTGAAACTTTGGCAGCTATGGGTCAATGATAAGCAAACAGACAAGCATTACAAACAAAACTTATTTGTACTGATCATTGGCATATTTTGAACCCTGTTATATAGAAACTTTGAACCCTGAGAGATGTAGAACGCTCTTCTCAGATTCCTATTTTCTTGTTGGCCTCACGGTTTTCTCAGTTCTTTCAAGGAGATTTCTCCCACTATTTGTTCAAGAAGAGTTGAAAGAGTGTGCGTATGAAAAGGGGAAAGAAAGGGTTTCCCTACCATTCTGCTTTTATCTCTTGTCTATCCCTGACACCAGAGAGTGTGTGAACATTTATTTTTTCCTCTATATTCACCCTGGGTGTGGTGAAGGCTACTGTCCAAGCTCCTACACATCAAGAGTAAAGACCCAAAAGATACTTACCGTCATTCTTTCCTCTTTTTGAGACTCCTGGGCACCACCACCTGGAGAAGTCCTGAAAGAAAGAAGAAAAGAAAAAAGAGTGACCAAGCATAGAAAACCGGAATCTAGAATACGAAGCATCTTTTTTCCATATGTGCATTCAACTCAGATAATAAAAACGCATAAATTGAGAAACATATCAAGCCTCCTAGCTTCTATTTCCGCCCATCACTCCCACAGTTACTGATGGGCCTTTTTATACGAGAGTTACTACTGACGAAGGGCACTCTGCCTGAAACGCATTGGGTGAATATCCATGCGGTTACCGAGGATGAGATGTGACTTCTAACGTGACGCAGGAAATGCAGGGATGAGCATTTCTTTAGCATTAAAAGTTTGGAATCACGTTGCCTATGTGTGTACTCATAAACTATTGAAGTATATTGGAATAAACTTGGATTACAATGGATTACTTTCGTGAAAACTGGATTCTTTGCTGTTTGATGACTTTTACAGTGTGTGCCCGCAGGGCTGTGGGGCTTGATTCTAGTGCACGACGGCACACCAACTAACTATGGAACTTTGAAACTGTGCTATTGGGGCAGAGCATGAGTCCAGACTACACATCAAATTTGGAGATTACGAGGTAAACAAGGTGTGCATTCGAATATTCAGTTTGAGCAGCGGGTTAGTGCCACTCAGCACAGAATTAAACTCATGGCCCAAAGTTAAAAAATTAGCTCTCCTGCTTCCTCACTTCTTAGCATGTGCCCTACCACAATCTTCCCCATACAAACACCCCATTGATCAGTGGATCACCCCATGCCATCCCCGCTAGACATAGGAAACTCTGGTTTACCTATCACACCTCCTCTAGTCAGTGGGACAGGGGGGTGACAACTGCACTGCTATATTGGGGATAGTGTCTATCTCAGCATATTATTAAGTACACTTTCCCATTCCCTCTATTCCCTCCCCCATTCCACCAGCTTCTTGCCGCACATTCTACTTTTTCCCTTCTAAAGAGTTACTTTTTCTACAGATCTCCCTTGTGGCTGGACTCAGACCGAGACACCCTGGGCCCTGCTCCATGATGTCGCAGCCACTGACAACAGTCTTTGTGAATGTAATGGCTTGTCCATTATGTCAAGCAAAAGAAAGTTACATTACCTGCCCATGAAACACACAGACATAGCCTTGTCGCAGGAGACTTATCTGTCTCTGGCAAAATCGTTTAAGCTCAAACTTGAATGGGTGGGCAATGCCATTAGTAGCAGTAGAACATTATTGATCATGGGGAGACTTCATCCTCCAGCGGTTACTCTAAAAAAAGGTGGCATAGCCATCCTCATTGGGAAGGGGATCCCATGCAAGGTCCTTAACACTTGTGTGGACAAGGAGGTCCATTGACTTCTTGCCAAATTACGAGTTCTAGACAGGACAGTGTTGTAGAATCCGTATATGCCCCTACTACCGATAAGACTGACTTTCTTGCTTCGCTATCCAGACTGCTGCTCTCATTCAGGAAGGTATCTGTCCTCCTGAGGGTAGACTGGAACCTCGCCCTGAACCTGATGTTAGATAGGATGGCACATCCTGATTCCTGAGCATGAATGACAGGGCTCTCCTCTGCGACCTTACAGACAACCATGCATTGGTAAACATCTGGTGATTATTATACACAACCGAAATGGATTACTTCTTTTTTTCTGGCCCATGTAACCCAATTGTGTATTGATTATTATCCTGTTCATGAGGGCTACTACCTCACCTAACCCACCGTGCATTCTGCAAGCAGGACTCACTGTCTATAGGCTGTTTCTCCTAGATCTTGCACTAATGTCTGGAGCACAAACCAATTATATTGAGAAACAATCAAAGTTCAATTTGATGAGAAAAAAAGCTGATTTATTCATTACAATGTCATAATTTTAAAACATGACATAGAGAAATTTTGATAACAAGCTTATAGAGAAATGCTGTCAAACATGGAGAGTATATGGACAGTACATATGTGATGAACCAATGAACAATATGCATTAAACATGTCCCTAATGTACTAGAGTCTGTACAATATCCTTATAAAATACACAATAGAGGTATAAACATTTTAAATGAGTTAGTTACCCCCGAAGTCAGAATTCACATCTGGGGCTCAAAGCATGGTTCGGATAACGCCAAAGAAACATGTTCCTACCACACTCTGCAGCTAACCTAGCCAGTGCCCCCTCTAATTTTACACTATTAGGTGATTTTAACCTCCATTTTGACGACCCCGCACACATGGCTGCAGTGGAGATGATTAATGACCTTGCAGCCTATCAGTTTAAACAAAAGGTTGTTAAACCTTCCCATGTGAAAGGCCACCTACTCAATCCCATTTTCTCCAACACTGATGAATTATCAGGAAGGGACCCTATCCCAGTGCCCTGGTCCGATCACTTTATTATTCCGTTTATCTGGACCCCTACGTGCCCCACTTTATCAGTCAGGCCGGTTAGAAGCCTGGCATGTCTCTGGTCTAAACTTCCATTAGAACAGTGGATCCTGGCTTTGGAAAACACTAAGCCGATCCCTGATCATAATCCCATTATTGCTAATGAAAATTTTAATAAATGGATTGAGGCCTCACTAAACTGGGTTCAGAATACAGCCGGGACCAATAGAACGGCATGGTATTCTCCCAAGCTCCGTGAGCTAAAACAAACTTGTAAGAAACGTGAAAGAATTTGGAGAAAGGACTTCTCCTCAGTCAAGAAACTGAAATATAGGGAGGCCATTAAAATATATAAAGCAGAAATTAAATTGGCCTAAGTCTTATACTATGAAGAAAGAATTTCTTTGGGAGCTAATTCTCTTTGCAAAATTTTTTGCATTGCAAAAAAACTGCTTAAAACCCCCTCATCGCCAGCTTCATCTGATGCTACCTGCTCGCGTTGTAATAATCTGGCAGATTTATTTTATGAAAAAATTCAAGCTATCTATACCTCTTTTCCTTTGGTGGATGGCCACAGTAATTCGCAAACACTGGATATTATTCCTCAGAGCAGGGAACACCGCTTGGAGGCAATTCCTTTGATGGACTCCAAGTCGTTTGAAACCATCTCGGCGCTCGTAAAGTGTGGGTCGCCTAGAGACTCAGCTCCTCCCAATATTTTGAAACAGGCGTCCGGAACTGTCTCTCCTATCATACTGGAGCTGATTAACGCCTCCATTTCTACTGGCGTAGTTCCTCCTCCACGGAAAAGTGCCATGGTGAAGGCGTTGTTAAAAAAGTCTAGTCTTAACCCTGATCTCCTGGGAAACTATCGTCCCATCTCGCTTCTCCCAGGGATCAGTAAAACTGTGGAAAAATATGTTAATTCAGTACTTTCTACATTTCTGGAGTCCCACAATCTTCTTCACCCTTCGCAGACTGGCTTTCGACCACTACAGGGAACAGAAACCGCCCTCTTAGCAGTAGTCGAAGAGTCCAAGAAGATCTTGGATGCCGTAGGCACTACAGCTGTCATCCTTCTGGATCTCAGTGCAGCCTTCGACACTGTTAACCACCAAATTTTGGTCTGTAGACTTAGAAATTTGGGGTTGACTGGGGGAGCTTTAGTGTGGCTACAATCATTCTTGGAAGGCAGGTCTTTTCAGGTTTTCGAAGGTGATGCTACTTCAAAATTGATGTCTCCCCGCTGCGGGGTTCCGCAGGGATCGTCCCTGAGTCCCACCCTGTTTAATATATATATGAGCCCGCTAGCGGAGATTGTGCTTCCTTTTGGGGTGCATATTGTCACCTACGCTGATGACACTCAACTTGTCGTGGCCCTGAACCATTCTGATAATTCCTCTTGTGGACTACGCCCTTGTTTGGATAATGTGGCCAAGTGGATGGATCACTCATGTTTGAAATTAAATGGAGATAAGACAGAGATGATGCTTCTTGGGAATCCCTCCAGTTTTAATGCAGAAGGAATGTGGCCAGTCTGTCTGGGCTCTGCACCTGCTCCCAAGAACCAGATTAAAAGTCTGAGTATCTGGCTTGACTGTGATCTGAGCTTTAAGTCACAGGCTCGGAATGTGGCGGCTTCCTGTTATGGCATCCTTCGGATGCTTCGGAAAGTCCTTCCGCTTCTTCCCTTCCTTGCAAGAAGACTTATGGTCCAGGCTCTCATTCTTTCTCGCCTGGACTATGGAAATGTTCTCTATTTAGGAGCCCCTTGTGCTACTATCTCGAAACTCCAGACGGTGCAAAACTGCGCAGCGCGGATGCTCCTTGGGATTCTGAACCGTCAATCGGCAAAACCAGCACTGAAGTCTCTCCATTGGCTTCCTATTCAGGAGAGAGTTAAATTTAAGGCCATGTGCATCGTTCATAAGACACTAGCAGGGAAGGGACCGTCCATCAATTGTTCCATTATTCTGCCTTACCGCGCTAATAGACGCCTGCGTTCGGACGACCTCCATCTTGCCTTAGTCCCTAGAATTAAAAGGGCTAGAAGTGGTGGCCGTCTGTTTTCTTACAATGCTGCCAGGATATGGAACACCCTTCCACTTCAATTACGCAGTGAATCTAATCATGTAGCCTTTCGTAAACTTCTAAAAACTTGGCTTTTTCCTTAATGTGGTTGTGGTGTCTATTGTTGTGCCTCTGCTAGCACTGGGATGCCCCCGGGTAGCTATGCGCTTAATAAATGTTTGTTTCATTTCATTAATTTCATTCCCACCGACTCCTTGCCGGAATCGTTTCCGAGCGACTTGGGTTTAGGGAGTCCGACATACCGATTATGATGGTTCCGACCACCATTCAGTTGGACTCCCATTGACTTCAAAAGGAGCCCGTGTTCTGACGAACAACACAGGCTCCCATTGAAGAAAGGGGTAGTTCCGTAAAACCTTGCACCCTGTGGTGGGCACCCCATGGTGCCTGCCACACAGTGCATGGTTGCAAAGAGGGGTCCCATGGGTACCCCCTATGGCCCCAATTGGAGGGCTCCGGGTGAAGGGGGCCCGCTATGGGCCCCCAAAGTCAGTTTCCGACAGCCTTTTCGTGTCGGACAAACCGATTCTGAAAGGCTGTCCGAATCCGACATCGTAATACGTCGGTCGGAAACGCGGTTCATTGAGCTGAACGATTCGGCTCCGACCGACTCGGAGTCTCCGAGTGCCAGTCAGAACTGAGTCGGACAGACCAAACGGTTACCTTCCATCATAATCGGTCGGTCAGAAATGTTTCCGAGTCGGTCTGAAACATGGCTTCCGACTCAGGTTAGGAAAATTTGAATGCCATTCAGAGCCTTTCCGACCGACATCGTAATGAGGCCCTAAATTGTAAGAACATCGACATGAAAAGGGGACACATAGTCAAAAGTCCAGAGTAAGAGAATCACCTGTGGTGGTCATATTGCAAGGTAATGTTTGTCAAAGCAAGAGATATCCTGGGCTATATACGTCAAAGGAAGTGCTGTGATCCACATATGATATTAATATAAACATACCTGGATGTGTCCCATATTATCTACAGGAGTATTATGCAGTATGAACTGTATTAATGTGTATACACAATGAAGGGACAAAATTATCCGAAATGTAGATGTAGACCCTCAAGACATTACTGGCACAAACAAAGTTTCCTTCATGTGCCTGTTAGAAGGCCCACATAGAGTGTGTAAGATAAAAATGTATAGAATATGTTGATCTGCATAATGAGAGACAGAACTCCTTGTATTGAGGGCAATCAAGCCGTAGTCCTCAAATAAGGAAGGGAAGAAGAGTCGCGCGCTAAAGATGTGCACTAGGAATCTGCAAATATCTCCATTTACTAGGCGGGATTATAAGTGTTGTTAAATCACAAAATTAACTATGCAGACTATTCTTAAAATCCAGAGAGCTAAGTGGGTAGGAGTACATACAGCATGTATCCATACTTAAGAATGCTTGGATGGGAAAAACATAGTCTTATATATATGTTTAGAGATCGTAATATAACCCAAAAAGGATTGTACACTGGGAAGGAAGGAGATCCAAATTGCAGTACCCCCAATCCAAAATAGGCAAGCTGTGATAAATAGTTGACTAACACCATACAGAGACTAGAAATACTGATGTGTAGATCTTTCTCATAATCACCACAGTATGGACGATATACAGAAAAGGATTTTTTTCAATCATTGTTCCACCATAGAGAACAAATTAAATAAGGGATCTCACAGAATTCTACGATATCATTAAAAGTTGGTATTATACAGTCAAGAAAATCCCTATCGATATTCAAACCATGATCGACAGCACGTAGTCTGATCAGCCACTTGGCTTCTTGACTGCGCAGCAGTTTTGCCCTGTAACCCACCATTTCCAAAGCATGACGTGCTATTTTGATGTTGTCTGTATCTGGATGCATGAGGTTGTAATGTGTTGCTAAGGGGTATCAACTATCCCTATTACAAATAGCATATATGTGTTTCTATATTTTTTCACTGAAGCATCTAGTGGTGCTGCCCATATAAATGAGGGAACCGTGGCAGATGATGATATAGACCACACATTTTGTGCCACAGTTGATAAAATCACGCATAGAGTAGCATGTGCTTTTGTTGAATTGGAATTTAGTGGTTTTATTCAAAGTGAATGGACAGATGTTGCATCTGCCGCACTTGAAAAATACTTTGGGTTTAGATGGCAATCACATGGTGATACCCACATTGGGCTCTGATGGTAAGAAGCTGCGGCATATTCTATTACAGATAGTAGTGCGCTTCTGAAAAACAATATTGGGTTTAGTGGATATCACAGTTTTTAGAGTTGAATATATTGTCAGAACATGCCAATGTCTGCGCATAATGTTATAGACCTCATTACTGTTCCTATTGTAAGGAGTGATGAGTGCCAAGGGAAATGTGTGTTTGGTCTTATGGCGAGGTGTTAACAATGATGAACGATGGGTTTTGCCAATTCGTCTTTTAGCACTGTTGATGCAATCTGAAGTGTAACCCCTATCCAGAAATCTATGTTCCAATACCTCAAGTCCAGATTGAAATGTATCCTCCTCACTACAGTTTCGCCTGAGGCGAAAGATCTCCCTGAATGGGATAGCCTCAATTTGGTGTCTGGGATTCACGCTGATAGCATGCAAAACAGCATTAGGTTTGTTTTCTGAAAAGACAAGAGGCAATGTGAGAATTGTGTACATAGATGGTAATGTCAAGGCAATCAACAGAAGTTTTATTGAAGTGAGAGGCAAAACATAGATTGCAGTCTTTATGATTCAGATGTGCCACCAAGTCATTGAACGTAGACTCAGAGCCTGTCCATATTACGAAGATATCATCGATATACCTGCCCCAGAACACAATGTTATCGGTCAGGGCAGGTGAACTTATCCTCTAGAGATGAAATTTCTCAAAGTAGCCCATACACAGATTGGTGGGAAAATTAGCTCCCATTGCCACTTCTAATGCCTGCCTGTACCACTGCTGGCCATGGCAGAAGATGCTGTTCGCCAAAACCAGGAAAATCATGTTAATCAACATGTTGGTATGCTCCATGAGTGTGGCTTTCCTATTGCCAAGAAAGTGCTGAATGGCTGCGATGCCCTTATCTTTGGGAATGCAAGTATATAATGCATTAACATCCAAGGTTGCAAAGGACATATCAGCTGTCCATAAAGCATCAGCCAATTTGTTCAAAAGATCTCTCATATCTTGTACATATGAGGGTACGTTTACCACGTATGGTTGTAGAAAGTAGTTAATGTATTCAGACAGTTTTTCCGTAGTGAGATGATGCCAGAAATTATGGTGTGGCCAGGTAGATCTTGACCTAAGAGGGATTTTACCTAACTTAATCCAACAGGGAATGTGAATTCACCTATAAGGTGCTTGAGGGTAAGGATCAGCGTTGCAAATCATATTTGGTCGTACGTTTCCTATGGGCAGCAGGCAAATCGACTTTGAGGGGGAAGATGATGCAGGATTTGGCACTGGCGTAGCATAGGGCCTGTATGGACCTTACATTTTTGGAGTCAAGTATCCTCACTCTTTCAGACAGATACATGGTCCCGTACAGATACTCTATGGAAGCAACTGAAACTTGCCAAAATATGCCTGCATTTGTTCTTCATTGTGGCAGCTGCAAAAGCATTGATTAAACTACAGTGGCATAGATACAACCATGGGGAGAAGGTGGAGATGCTGTTAGCCACAGAACTGCGACAGTGGGAATCCCTAATAATCATTCCTTGTAAATCCCTTCTAGTGCAAACCAGAGATATTGCGAATTGTTTTACTTCTTATTACACCTCCTTGTATACCTCAGAACAGGGGGTGACTCTGCACGGGTTGAGGACTTTTGGTCACCACTACACTTACCCGTCCTAAATGAGGAGGGACATGCTGTGCTTAAAGGTGACTTTGCGGAGGATGAGGTGGCTGAATGTATATCGGCACTCCCGACATGCAAGTCCCCAGGAGAGGATGGGTTCCCGGGCAAGTTTTACAAAATGGGAAAAGACCACTTGACACCCCACTTGACCCGAACATTCCAAGAGGCTGAGATGAATGACGCCCTTGGGGGTATCCAATAAAGCTACTAATACCCTTCTCCTTAAATACATCAAGGGTCCATTGTGCCAACTACCACCCAATCACTTTACTTAATGCAGATCTAAAGATCATGGCTAAAATCCTCGTGACGTGCCTAGATAAGGTGATCCCTCACCTTATTCATGAAGGACTGGTGGAGTTAATTCAATGCCATAGCTCCCACAACCATACACGGACGTTTGAACAACATTTATCCCTGACTAAAGACAATCCAATAGAGATGCAGGCACTCTCTTTAAACAAAGATAAAAAAGTGATTGTGACTGGCGGGGCAGTGTTTCTTCCATGTCATGTCCCCTATAAGTTTGGGTGAGGACATCAAGGTCCGACTTTTGCGCGATGTGCCCTCAGCAGTGGGTACATATGGATGATTTCTCTCGGAGGTCTTCAAGATCAGCTGTGTGCAAATGTCATTTACCCGCAATATAAACACAAGTCATGGAGGTGTAGATGAGCTTTTCACACAAATAAAATAAGAATACAAAATAAAATTATGAATCAGGATTAAAAATAGAAAAGCATTCAAAGAAAGGGATAACAGGGGGAGAGATTGTCAACATTTT
Organism: Calotriton arnoldi; assembly: GCA_963921515.1. Classification (NCBI taxonomy): domain Eukaryota; kingdom Metazoa; phylum Chordata; class Amphibia; order Caudata; family Salamandridae; genus Calotriton; species Calotriton arnoldi. The sequence continues at coordinate 973,495 of CAWUFW010003456.1, forward strand.
CATATCAGATAGGAAACCATTGCACATGCAGATTAATTGAGGAATGCATACACAACAGTAAACCACACTCCTATAGAACCTCTTGTCATCTTTTATTGTGCAGGGCCGCCTTTTCAGCTTTGCTCCTAAACACATTACACGCTTATGCCTACATGCATTCCATGCAAGGTAATCAGAGGAAGAAATCAGGAGTGTAATTACTGTAATACACTCTGTTGCGTATCCTGATTCATCGGCCATCTTTGGGCAACATCTTGTCCCCAAAGAATTATCACAGCATGACGAAGTGGATTTCTGCCACCCATCGTTAGACAACGTCCTGTCCCCAAAGAATTAGCACAGCATGAAAAAATGGATTTCTGTAAACGTGAAAAGGATAAAAATAAAAGTGTAATGCAGATTGATAGATATGGGTAAGACCAAAAAGAAGGAGAAATAATGTATCGGCTGAAGTATATGGGAGGACTTGGAACGAACTGCACATAAATAAAAGAAGGTACCAAACAGTTACAAAATATTCTGATGATCATAGTACGAAGTAAACCAAAATATGTCTAAAAACCAGACAAGTTACAATGCACAGGAAAAAAGACCCAATCAACAAGGATATTGAAAAATATGAGGAAATATATTATCATATTACAGCAAAAATAAAAGAACACTTACATCTGCAAATTAAAGTAAAAAGATCCATGGTTAAAAAAATCACGCCTTCTCAGGCCTTAATTTGATGAGGGAGGAGGCCATTCCCTCTTCTTTAATAATGTTTAAGAGGACCAATGACACAATTAAAGTCAGTCCGACTATTTTATTTGCATTGTTAGTACCTTTAAATAAAAGTAAATAAAATATGCATTACAAACCATGTATAAAAATTATAACAACCTATTTAACATTTTCATAATTAAATACTATAAGAAAATTCTAGAAAATTGAATCTATTTAGTAAGGATTTTAATAATTTAGAAAACAATAACCTTAGAGCCACTCTATAGTTCAGGCAAGTTGACCACATTTGGCAGGCCTAACTATTCTTTACAAATAGAATTTAAATACATCTTATGGAGATAAAAGCAATTCAAGGCCGTTTTAAAGCCAGGCAACGGAAACATCCATGTTGCACATCTTGTATGCCTTCACCTCACGCATTTTGGTAATTGCTATGATTTCTTAAACAAATGTTCCATGTTAACCTCTTAAGGAAACCTTTCTGTATGTAATTTAAAAAATAAAAAATATTCTTACGATTATTTAATTTTTGAGATGCACCGGCATTTTAAATTCTGATATCGGGCAAATGCAATCCACCAGACTAGAGTTTTAATAACGGGCAGACAAGTCTTCCATAGAACTAGATAATTTTGCTTCTATAGATAGAACTTGCTTGGATGCATTCTTGCCAAACATACAACACTTGTCCCAGAACCTCCATAGTGGGCGGTGAGGAGATTTTACAGAAAATCTTTAGTGAGCATAAAAAGGTAAACATAGGTCAGGTGAAATCATGTCTTTGCCTTCACTGCTTAGGTGTGATGTTGGGTGGCTTCTATGACAGAATATTGAGGCAAACTATATTGAAATACACAAAGATCCTGAAAAACAATATTGCCAATAAAAATATTGTGACCTCATACTTAAAAAACAAATAAACAAATATTTATTTAAAAAAAATCTGAAATACCTAAATATCACAAATAAAAGTAAAGATGTGTGGGATATTGCAACCACAAATACCGAAAACTACTTTATCAACAACTCATAATTACTATTAGATCAAAAATAATATGAATTGAAATACACTACATTAATAGTTTAAAAAGTGTAAAATATAAACAAAACATTAAACCTTACAGTAGCAATTATTTTAAAAGCTAAACACAATATACCATATTTCAAAATATTATTTAAAAATGTACTAAAAAATATTTAAAATAAATAGACGATAAATAATGTTAAATTGTTAATTAAATATAATTCTAAAATTATAACAACAAAATTAAACAAATTATTTATTTCAATATGATAAATACGTAAGTTGCTTTTATATAACTATGCAAACACAAGGAGATGATCGACGGAGCGCTGAAACTTTTCAGACACTCACTCCCAGTCACAGATTTGGGTTGAATCCATCATTGTTCTTTAGCTCACTTCGCCACCTCAGTTCAGACCCAGTTATATGCAAATCAGTCTTGACCCTGTGCCTCAAGGGAACAGTCCAGCTCAAACTGCCAAGCCAGGTCTTCCCTGAACTGGAAACAAGCATCCTGGGACCGGTTTCGGGGTAACACCCCTCATCAGCCAGGCTAGCTTGAATCCAGTGGCAAAGTGAGCAAGGGACCCACGTCTGGGCATACCCTGCCAACTTAGGGCAAACAAAGGAAACACAACGAGATGATGGACGGAGCGCTGAAACTTTTCAGACACTCACCCCCAGTCACAGATCTGGTTTGAATCCAGCATTGTTCTTTATCTCACTTCGCCACCTCAGTTCATACCCAGCTATATGCAATCAGTCTAGACCCTGTGCCTCATGGGAACAGTCCAGCCCAAACTGCCAGGCCATGTCTTTCCTGAACCGGAAACAAGCATCCTGGGACCTGTTTTGGGGTAACACCCTGTCGGGAGTCCGAGAACGAACTGGGAGAGCTGGCGTCGTGTGCCCCGCTGAATTTTAAACCTGAAGTTCTGATGCTTCACATGCAGGCTGAGGAATATACCTTTAAGTCTCCATACGCTGTCCAGGAGGAGGAGTTCCATCTATTGACGTCATCGCCAGCCGTCCAATCCGTGGAGGCTAAGCCAAAGAAAGAGGAAGAGGATCTCCTACCAAAAAGACCCGCGAGCGAGGGAACGGGAGAGATCAGAGAGCCGAAGGAGGAAGCAGTGGTCTGCGAGAATCGTCGGGTGGTTCCTGAGAAGCTGTCCGAAGCCGACATCCAGGAAGGGAAGGAGAAGCCAGGAGGCCAACGAGACCACGCGCCGCCTCTCCACTCTCCTGGAGGAGTGTGGCTGGAAAAGGTATGGCGCAGTATATAGGGGTTCTCGGGCACTGGGTGGGAAAGGGAGGCACTTAGAGGGAGGACACCGCTACAACGGGGCTGCACAAGGTGGCGGTATGTGGTGATCCCTCACTGACCCCCTCCCTAGTCAAACGTCTGAAAACCGGCCAAACCACTGATTCGTGGCAATTATTTTGTTTTCTTTTCTTATACCATCCCTGTTCTACGTGGACAACGTCGAGTATCCAGGCTGGATCCTCCACTGCAGGTAACAGAAGACGTATATCCTAGAAATAAATTACCAACACTGAAGACTATCATTGCCTACTGGTTCTCTTTCCTCAGTGTAGAGTGCCTTGCCCTGGGGTAGCCCTCTGACACACCCCTCAACAGCCAGGCTAGCTTGAATCCAGTGGCAAAGTGAGCAAGGGACCCACGTCTGTTTTTTTATAACTATACCATAAAAACTAGCTCCCCCGCCATGCACAGTCTTGTCATCAATTAAGTCATTTCAGATATTGCAGTCATTCATTTCAGATGTTGCAGTCATGTTATCAATGATGTCATAGAAAATGTCTTGAACATGTCATGAGTGATTTATAATGGGAAGTAATTAGCAGTGCATGGCGAGGGTGTGAATAATAGTTAATTTTTGGGCATGAGTTATAGTTACCTGCGATAAATATGACTGGTGAATTTCAGTGGTTTTATTAGTGTAAAATGGTATGTTTTAAGTGACTTTTCACCTAACTATAATGTCTCTTTAACTATTGTTTTTTCAGTGAAATTCTAAGGTTTTTTTTAATGCAAAGTAAGATATTATTGCAATACCTAACTATAACATCACTTTAACTTAGTTTTTTTTTAGTAAATGTCTATGTTTTTAAAAAATGTAAAGTAATATTTTATTACAATATGTAACACAAATACCTCCTGGGCAGTCAACCTCATGCCGGGCACGGCCAGCCTGGCCTACAGCCAGGCCCTGCACCCAACACCTTGCAGGCAAGCAACCCCACATCATGCATCACCTGCATCCAACCCCTCGTAAGCAGCCAACCCCAGTCTTCTGCTATGCGCAACATGCAGTTGGTCTCGTATGTTCTGGTCTCACTCAGGCAGATTTACTGACTTTGTCAAAGAGTCACAATGCCAAAATATAAAAAGGTGTCTATAGGCTTGATTAAAGTGTGAGCATATCAATATATAAAGAAAGTATATTTTCTCCAAAAATCAACAATATTTTTAATAAAATATATATTTCAGTAATTTACACAATGCAATGTCTGTGTCAAATATACTTTTATTTGATTTCATAAAAAAATCATAAAAGGGTGGAGAAACCACCATAGATTAAACATGCATAAAATATACATTTTTGAATTTTGAAGAATCGGGAAAAGACATGAAGCAAAAAGCAAAGAGCAATGGTTAAAAAAGTATTTTAAAACGTGCAAGCAGTGCAATAGAGGGGTTTCGGGGCTGAACGATCTGAAACTACTTAAGTTGATTGGCAGATTCTATTTTGTCCAGTTCTTTTGCCGCATTTTTCAAAATGTTTATGGCGCTGCAGGACAGTTGGATTGATGAGCCTCCGAGGCAATGAACCACTGCTGCTCTACAAGTTCTTACATGTTCTTTCCTGAACACCTCCCGAAGGACCGTTTTGCGTGTTTCTGCTAGGGCAGGGCAGATGCATATTAGATGCAGTAAGGACTCATCCCCTACCCCGCATAGACGACATTCCTTTGATTGACATGAGTGTTTCCATTTCGGGGTTAGGTCCTTAGATGGATATGACCCAAGCCGTAATAGCGTGAAGAAGTGCTTTTTCTGGTGAGGAAAGTGATCTAGCAGGTAAGGTTGGGGTTGCAGCCTTTGGTATGTCTGTATCACGGTCCAGGCATGGGATTTGTTTGCTAGAGCTGTTTTGTCTAGTAATAATGAGTACTGTTTAATCGCTTTATTGACCGCAGATTTAAAACCGAGGTAGGTAGGAGCAGTAAGCCAGGCCTCCTCTAGCTGCAAAGCCGAGAGCGAAGCCTTCAGAACTTTGAAGATTGAATTATTAAGCCTGGCTTGGTTCTCAATCTCTACCCAACAATAGTGAGCAAGTGTGTTGTCCTCTGCGTCCCTCATCCTCCAATAGTACTTGACTAGTGCGCCTTGTCTGTCTGGGATCTGGTTTCTTAGGCCATATTCTAGCCGAATTTGAGCTTGCGGGATGTGACGGGGGATTGCAAACAATTTCTTAAAAAGGATTGACTGTGCTATGTTCAACCTTGTGGCATCTTTGCCATTCAAGATTTCTGTACCGTATGAGATGGAGGGAAGGAATTTTGCTGCAATAACCTTTAGTAGATGGCCGGTAGAGCAGCCTGTGAGCTTCTTTTTTAAGATTTTAAAGGCGAACTGCAGCTGTTTAGATTTTGTGCGACCTTGGTCCAGGTGTGTCTTGAAGTTGAGATTGCGGTCAATTTGGATATTTGTACGAATCCACCTCGGTCAGAGGTCACTCGCCCAAGGTCCAAGTAAATTTGCGGTTTTTCACAGCTTTAAGATGCTTGACAAAGCGCATTACCTTTGTTTTTTGGTGATTGATGATTAATTGAACCGAGGTGGTATATGCTCCTAGATCGGTGATTAGTCTTTGCAAACCAACCAGTGTTTGCGCTAGGAGAACGATGTCATCAGCGTATTGAAGGCTGGGTATAGGAATGTTGCGAAGTTTTGGAGGGTCGGATTGAGTCGACCGAAGGTGCTCATCCAGGTCAGCAATGTAAATGTTGAAAAGGCAAGGCGCCAGCACACACCCTTGTTTTAACCCGTTGAGAGTTGTGATCTTGTCAGTTATGCTGAGCCCGTGTCCTTTCCTGATCTGCACCCACGTCTGAGAATACAGGTTGATTATAGCCTCCAACAACTTGTCTGGGACCCCCCAATTATGCATTTTTGCCAATAGCATGGCTCTCGAGACTTTGTCAAAGGCCGCTTTAAGATCGATGAAGCATGCATACAGTGGCCTTGATTTTACGAGAGCTTGGTTGGCTAGGAGGGTTACAGCAGAAATGTTCGTAAGAGTGCCCATCCCGGCCCTAAATCCGGTTTGTGTATAAGGGATAAGATTGTTTCGTGCCGCCCAGTCCTCTAAATCTGCCAGCAGGTTTGATGCGTATATTTTCACCTCCACGTCAATTAACGCGATCAGTCTATAGTTTGAGGGGTCGGAGCGAGGACCCGACTTGTATATCGGGCTTAGAATACTTCCCCTCCAGGAGTCGGGGATCGTGTTGGAGGCTAAAACATCCGAGAAAAGAGGGGTCAGATGGTTCACCCACAGTTGTTGATTTTGCCGGAACAAGGCATTTGGGAGGCCGTTGGGCCCTGGAGCACCCTCGGATCTTAAGTTTTTTATAATTTTTAGGACTTGCTCGTTAAGGATCCGGGGTGAGAAGTCTGGTAAATCAGAGGTGGAATCGTATTTTACTAGATCTCTGGCAGCGGCTCCATTCCTTGTTGGAGAGCCACAGTCAGCAATACCTGGAGATGAAGTTTCGTTGTATAGTGATTCAATGTGAGCTCTCCATGTTTCCTCCATTATGTCCGAGTTGTGGTGTCGGTTCCTACCGTTGGTGAGCTGGTTAATGATTCCCCAAAAGAGCTTGGAGTCTCTTTGTTTGCAAGAGTAATGGAGTTTCGCCCAGATGTTTTCGTGAAATGCTTTCTTGGCCGCCTTTATGTCTCTTTTGAGGTCTTTTCTGGCTTTTGAAATTAAAAGCAGGAGGTCTTGGGAAAAGGGTGATCCCGGGATCTTAATTGACGTAAATGTTTATTTAAATGTTGTTTTTGAATTCTGAGGCTTTTAGTAAACCATACTGCCCCTAAAGGTTTTCCTGCTTTACTGCCAGTCACTGGATTGGAGCATTTTAGATTTAGTTCTCTAATAAATAACTCCCAGGCCAGGATGCTTGATGATTCTGTTTTGGTTTTCTCCAAAATGCTGATGCATGTGCCCATAAGGTCACATATGTTGTCCTTTTTCCCTGAGAGACGTTTAAGGTTGTGGCAGTTAAGTTGTTGTAGCGTTGCGTTAACAAGGATTGGATTTGCAGTTTTTCTTAAGAGCGTGAAGGATTACGGTTGGTGGTCGCTCTCTACTCTGTCCAAAATTTGAAAGTTCATAATGTAGAGAGGTAATAGATGGTTGAGGCTGACTTTTTAGTGACCCTGGTGTATGCTGCTGGACAGTCTGTTGGGCTTTGACCATTGAGGATACACATTGAGAGGTCGTGCAGGCGAGCTGCACATCTCTTGCCTAGGGTGTCACGTCGATTTGAGGCCCGAGCGTGTCCCCTAGTGCCTTTTGTCTCTTGCAATAAGTTCATATTAAAGTCCCCAGACAGGATGATATTAGCGTCAGAGTAGGTGAGTTTTAGTGTGGCAAGTGAGGCTAGTAAATGCTCAATACTTTCTCGTTTTTGTTTGAGTGCAGGGTGGATGTAAGTGTTCATGATCAACAGGCTAGTTGAGGGGGGGGCGTCAAGTTTGACACATTTCAACCAGGAGGAATCGAGGTCTATTGCGGAGGCAAGACCGGAAATATCAGTCGAAATAAAAGTGGAGAGACCCCCTTTTGCTCTCCCTTGGTTAGTCCCCTTCCTAGCAGGTTTCAGGAATTCCTTGTAGCCAACTAGGGATGTGGAATTTGTTAGCCATGTTTCCTGAAAGAGGAGTATGTTGTAATGTGTGATAAACTCCATGAAGTCTGGATCTTCTAATTTCGTACCGAGGCCAAACACGTTCCAGGAGCAGATTTTGTAGCCCTTGGGTGGATCAATGGCTACCTGTGGGTTTTTTCATGCCCTGGCTTGAGATGCTCCAGCCGTGTTTGGATGCCAAGATCCTCTTGACTGGCTGGCTTCAGGGTGAGCGAAGGTGATTTGGAATGTCCTGGCCTTTGAGACTATGCCTGATAGAGGGCTACAGTTGTCCGGGCCTTTGGCACCTTTTAACAGGCCTGCTGAAAGTGTGGGCAGGTTTAATGGACTTGGATAGCACGGAGGGTCGATATTTTTTAACTTGATGCCCCACTTTTCAAGAGGATCCCTCTGCTGCCAGATTTGCTCAGTAAAGAGGGGGTCTGCGAACGTAGCCGTAGTTATTTCTTGGAATTCCGTGGAATGCGGGTTCTGTTTGAACTCTATGCTATCAATGTCCCTGGTATTGATATGGCTCAGGGGGGGAAGAGCTTTGAATAGTTTTAGTAGAACGCTTCTATTGAGGATGTCGTTGTTGCCCCTTGAAACGTAGTATGGAATAAATTCCAAATTTCTTTTGTATGGGAAATAGTCATGCTGCAGCACGCGTTCACCCATTATAATTGTTTTAGCGCCCCCTTTTGGCTCTGAGTGTGGCAAGGGCGGGTGCAGAGAAACATTGGTATTGTTTTGAGTGTAAATTTCGTTGACCCTTGTGTTGGTGATGTCATTGCATCCCGGGCTCAGCTTGTCGGATATCACTAGGTTGCAGTTAACTTTCCCGGCGTTTTCCTTGATCGTGTTGACCTCTCTAGGGCACACTGTGCTTACTTCTTTCATTTCAATCCTGGATGGGGATACAAGTTTTGCTAAATGTATGGCCGGGGTGTTAGCATGTTGTTTCTCTTTCCTGGTTGGAGGTTTAAATAAACTATATAGTTTGTCTGACAGCGGTTGTTCCCTTTTGATGTTCTTTGGGCTGCTAAGTGTAGTCGGGGAGACAAGTGGAGCAGTCAAGGGTTCCTTACTGCTTTTTGCTTCCGGGACATTTGAAACCTCGTCGTTTTCACTTTGTTTCCTTCCCTGTTCAGATTTAATGGAAATTGCGTTAATTGACTGTCTTGGTTGTTTGCCTTTTTTCGCTTTTCTTAGGCGTTTTTTCTCCCGCTTAGTTAGTGGCTTGTTTTCTTTTGGCAGCCTTCCTGGTGAATGATTGCTATTGTTAAAGGATTGGGAGGCCAAAATGTTGGAGTTATCGCGGGAGGTTGCGGCTGTGGGTGCCGATGTTTTGGCTTTTATTGGTGTTGGAGGGGTGCCCGTGCTGACAGTAATTTGATCCTCTGTGTGGCCGGAGCCTGCCGTTTTCTTATCCCGTGGGGCCTCGTGAACTTTCCTGGCCTGCGGAGGGATGTTTAGTAGGGCTTCCCTGGTGGTGTCCAGGAGATCTGTGAGTAATGTTGGAACAGTGGCGAGCTTGTCAATGATTTGAGTGCAGTGGCAGTGGCACGATTGGTATGTGGTGTCCCGGTCCCGCTGCACCTTCGTGATCATCTCATTGAAGCTGTGTAGTTTCTGTTCGCCCCCTGGACATGAATTGCTAGGATGTTTAAAAGATCTACTTGTGTATCTAGCTTATCAGCGTGGAGGGTCATGGCTTTGCCGATCGTATCCAAAGTATTGAGCAGTAGTGGCCAAACAAGGGATGTTGGAGATTCGCCGGAGGGAGCCTGAGCGTGGTAATCCCTGTTGCTAAGAAAGGCAGGAAGAGGGGGCGTGGCTTGGTGCCGACCGAGATGGCGGCGTAGTTCTCGAGCTCCGTCAGGGCCGGTGGTATAGCCCGTGAAATCCGACATGAATCCGGCAGCCTGAGGGGGAAAACGGACTCCGAACAACCCCTGATATCCTGTAGCGGCGGAGGGAGAATCCTTCAGCACTGACGCGACGAAGACAGACACAGCCCCAACCTGAGACTCGGCCCGGCTGCGGTGCGATGGCCTGGGTGAGAAGGGGGCGGAGTCGCGTGATGACTTGATCGGCAGCGCGAACGCGAGGCCGAGGCTCTGAACTACGCGAGCCCGGTGATTTACGGCCTAAAACCGGCATAGTCATTCCTACAACAGACGACCTCAATCCGGCCACGGCGCTGCATGGACAGATGACCGGTGAGGGCGCGGCGCCCCCCCTCCTCCCTGCGGCCCGCCGGGATCGCAACTCACCCTATGCGTGACACCAACCCCGGGCTGAGGGCGTCCGCTGCCTCATGACCGGAGGCTCTGGCGGACCCTGGGCGTCCTGTACCACGCTACCGCCTAAATAAGATTGTCATAAAACTACCGGAGGGAGCGCCACCGGTAAGGGACTGCCCCCTGACTATCGGGGAGGGCACCAGTACGGCGCATGGCGCAGTAGAAAACGGCGAGTAGGGGTCAGTGGACGCCCCGCAGGGGACTATCGCTCTCTCCCACAGGTGAGGAAAACGCCTGGCGCCACTGCACGCGGTGCAGTGGGAATATACACAGACTGGTTGCAATCCAGGCCGCCCTACCATCGGCACAACAACAACCTGGGACTCCAGCCAGCACGCAATAAACTGGGTGAAGCGATCCCGGCAAATACCGGCACACACACCCTGAAAACACTGAAGTGACACAAACCCCCCGTGACCTGCATAGAGAGGACCGAATCGATTGCTGAACGGGGGTATCCTACAGATTGATGACCCCATCTGGAGAGGGACTGATCACATTAACAATAGTGGAGACAGTGGACCTCCCTTGGCGGGAAAGAAACACGGGCTGGAGGTAAGGCGACGATCCTCGTCCCACTGTGGGGCGCCTCTCTCGGTGGCAATTCACACCATGACGAAACCGAAGGGGGCCGCAGCGTCTACTCAGGCCAATAAAATGGACAAATACGCGGTGCCGAGGCGGCTCGCGGTGGAGGAGGGGGCGCAGGACGACGCCGGGACTGCCGAGGAACCATCTCTCAGCTCCATAATGGCGGCCATACAGACAGTCGGGACCAACCTGGAAACAAAAATCGATAAGGTAACAATTGAAATGAACCTTATGCGAGCAGACATGCGGAAAACATCGGAGAAGGTCACCGTCGCGGAAGAAAATATAGTGGAGCTACAGTCAACGACACGTAAGCTGGAGGGAAGGATCCAAACATTAATACATCAACATAAGGAACTAGCACTGCAGCTGGATGATCAAGAAGGACGCGCCCGCCGAAACAACATTCGAGTGGTGGGGGTACCGGAGGGAACGGAAGGTCCAAGCGTGGATCTCTTCCTTGAAGACCTCATCCTGAATCGCCTCAAGCCCAAAAGGCTGTCCCCACTGTTCTCCATAGAGCGGGCACACAGGGCCCCGGTCCCTAAGCCGAGGCCTGGTGCGCCGCCTAGAACCATCATTGCGCGTATTCTGAACTTTCGAGACCGGGACGCAATCCTACAAGCGGCAAGAGTCCACGGAGATATCTCCTATAACAACGCCACAGTCCGTTTCTTCCCGGACTTCACGCTGAGGGTGCAGCGAGAGCGGCGCTCTTTTGAGGGGATCAAGCGGGTCCTAAGAGACAAAGGAATCAAATACATGATGTTTTTCCCAGCTAAGTTGAAAGTAGTCGATGGGGACAAGTCCTGGTTCTTCCTGACGCCGGAAGAGGCACAACACTGGCTCGATACAGGACCACCACGAACACATCGAAATAGAGAAGAGGAAGACCGCTTGACCACCGATCAACGCCCAAAAGATTCCGAACGCTGGCCTGAAAGCAAGACACGCTCGCCATCCAGAACCAGAAGCTCCCGCTCCGGCAGCCCTGGCAGCGACACGACACGAACAGGGAGGTGAAAGACTGCATGAACATCCCTGGTCCGTAACTCTTTATCTTCCTTTGTCCTCTGGCGACCTTTTGAGAAGGTAGGGGGGAGTATTTCCCCATTATCCGAACACGATATGCATTAAAGGTTCGCCCAAGATTAAACTGACATAAGGCTGAATAAGCTATGTACTTTGGACTGCGAGAATGACCCTCAATCTGAATGGGCATGGTCGCCGGCCCGGGAGGGAGAGGCTACCGGATGCCAGCATCGCACACCCCTAGACTTAAATGTTACATGTTTTTGGGGCCATAGGCACTCTGCTATTGGGGAGGTGGGTAGTTTTGAACCTACTAGGCAGGGATGCAGGGAGGGGGGACATGTTTTTTCTTGGGAAGTTAGGGCGGGTTCAGTTATTGTTAGGCATTGTTACAATACTAGCATTCTCACTTGCCCTCCCACGGACTGTGAAATGTGGTGATATGCAAGTGGCAACACTCCGGTGTAACAGGGACCGGGTAACGAAGAATTCATGTGTCCGAAATGTGTACATGCAATGCAAAGTTTTTTGGGATATTAATGTTTCAGTGGTTATTGATCTGCAAATACTCATACATGGTCATGACGGGACTAGGCCCACTCGGCTCCTTAATATTCGACACGTCACAACCCCACACACCCTCTACGATGTCGCCTGATCCACTGACGCAGGGTACCACAACGCCCACACTACCATTTATATCCTGGAATGTCAATGGACTAAGGGATAAGATAAAAAGAGGCCTGGTGATGCAATATCTGAAACGGGCAGTGTGCAAATCCCTCGACCGGTGGGGGCTGCAACTGGTGGTACACTCAGATTTCACCACAGGATCCCGGGGGGTGGGCATCCTGGTTCGTAAATGATTCCCACTCATTATCCACCGTACTTTCAAGGATGACCAGGGCCGATTTGCAGCAATCTCAGTGCAATGGGAGGGTCGTCTGATTAACTTTGTATCTATCTATATCCCGCCCACCCTGCATTTCTCCGCCTTCCAAGACTTGGGCAAATTCCTTCTAACACTACCAGAGGGGGATTTGATATTAGGGGGAGACTTTAATATGACCATGAATGACACACTGGACCGTATGCCCGCTCGACCACAACATCGCACAACCACACTACTGACCGAATTTATAGAAGCCCATGGGTTATTAGACATATGGCGGTTCCAGAACCCATCCAAGCGACAATATACTTTTCACTCAGGAGCTCATAACAGCCTCTCTCGTATAGATAATATATTTACGGCACTAGACAACATGGGCAAGATGGGCCAGATCTCACATTTACCCAGGGGTATCTCTGATCACTCCCCGATAAAGGCGGAGATCCGGGCATACAAAACTACTCAACGCCGTATGTATCCCATATATCCTGGATTCCTTTCCAACTCCGAGATCAAGAAAGACCTCGTTGCAGCGACAAAACTATATTTTCAGGAGAATGAAGCGTCAGTCACCTCCCCATCCATACTATGGGAAGCATATAAATCAGTGATACGAGGTCAAGCCATTTCCCTCATAGAAGGCCATAAGACAGAAAAGAAAAGGCAATAGAGGCCCTGGAGCAGGAATTACAGCAATTAGAATCCCAACATGCCCTAGCTCCTACCGACGATGCGGCGCATACCCTGCGACTTAAAAGACAGGAATATAGAGAACACCTATGGGCAGACGCTAACAGACGTCTGCAGGCTGTTCAGCATCGGATCTATGAAGTGGGAGACAAAACAGGCAAAATTCTTGCATGGCTAGATAAGAAGGAAAGGGCGGGCAGATGGATAGCACAGCTCCGAACCCAGACGGGTGATACTACATCCGAACCACAAGAAATAGTGAATGCGCTGGCGCAACACTATGAACAAATCTACACATCCACAAATGAAATCACGATCCAAGGGGCACTTGCATTTCTTAAAGATATCCATATGCCGAAACTCACGCCGCAAGATGCGGACGGTCTAGAGGCAGACATTACGGTGGACGAGCTCAAAGTCGCCATCTCCCAGCTACAATCGGGTAAGGCTACTGGCCCCAACGGTATCCCACTAGAACTATATAAACATACGGTAGATACGATAACCCCCTATATGCTACAAATGTTTGAATCTAGCCGCGACATAGGAATCCTCCCCAGAGATCAGCGTATGGCAACCATCGTGGCAATCCACAAACCTGGGAAGCCAGTGGTGGAATGTACGTCGTATCGCCCAATCTCATTGATCAATGCAGAGGCAAAAAATTTAGCCAAAACATTGGCAATCAGACTGACCCCACATCTAATTAAACTGGTTCACTCGGACCAATCAGGCTTTATGCCCGGTAGAAATACAGCCCTGAACCTTAGGCGCCTACACGGAGTACTGGGCCGAAGACACACAGTACAGGAAGATGCAGCAATCCTATCGCTAGATGCGAAAATGGCCTTCGACTCGGTGGAATGGGCCTTTTTATTTGCAGTCCTTCAGCACCTGGGGTTTGGACCAAAGTTCTGCTCCTGGATACATCTGCTATACACGAACCCGGTGGCACACGTTGTTGCTAATGGGCACATATCACGGGAAATAACCCTGGGTAGGGGAACACGGCAGGGCTGCCCACTATCACCCCTACTGTTTGCATTAGTCCTGGAGCCGCTGGCGACCTGGATAAGATGGGACCCCAGAGTCCGAGGTCTTAAATGGAGGGAGGGATGTGAAGACCGTATCTCTCTCTATGCAGACGATGTCCTAATCTATATGGCCTCACCAACGCGCACCCTCCATGCACTACTTAACATATGTGCAGTGTTCGGTTCAGTATCGGGATATGCTATTAACTGGGATAAGTCCATACTCTACATACTACATGGTCGACCTCCCTGCCTCCCAAAGGGTTGCACAGTCCAGATAGTAACAGATAGCTTTAAGTACCTTGGTATCCACGTAACGTCAGACCCAGATATGTTCATTACCCTCAATTTGCAAGCCCCGCTGCACAGACTGAAGCGAGATATTAAACACTGGAAAACACTGCCACTCACCTTGCTAGGCAGAGCGGCTCTTTTCAAAATGATGGCCCTGCCCAGATTTCTATATGCCCTACACAATACGCCCTATCCAGTTCCGGATACGTACTTTAAAGCGGTTAACGCGGAGGTCACTGCCCTCCTATGGGATAGCAAACCGGCAAGGGTAGCAATGAACAAACTAGTCAGAAGCTGGTATGATGGCGGGATCGCCTTACCTGATATCAAAGCCTATTACTGGGCATCACAACTTACAGTCATTAATCAATGGTTCCATGTGCCAGACACAGACCCCGCTTATCGCCTGGACAGAATGACCCTGGGGAACGGTGGGCCCAATAGGGGACTCTACAACAGACGGAAAATCCGAGATCTCATAGGCCCCAAGGCACACACAGTTCGTACTTGGCACACGGTCACCAAACACCTGGGATGGACGGACAGACTGACGCAGCATACTCCACTCTGGGACTCGGACAAACTAGGCATATTGGGAGAGAGTAAGGGTTTCCAGAAGTGGGATCTGATAGGGATCTCCCGGCTGGGAGACCTATGGCAGAATGGGGAAGTGGTGAGCTTTGCATATTTGCAAGAGCAGTACCAGATGGCTACGGGGGAACAATTTCGATACATGCAGATAAAACATGCAATCAATGCAGTTCTCCCACCTGGAGAAATACTCCCCGAATCCTCCCCTTTAGAGGACCGATTGCTTACTACCTACCTAGAACAAAAAGCAACCTCATCCATTTATAAAAAAATTATTCACAACCGGACAGACCCCCTTAGCAGACTTAGAACACTCTGGCAGGCCGAGGTCGGCGATATGGATGACCCTGACTGGCAGGAAGCGACTGCGTCACCCAAAGAGCTAGCAATCTCTTCCAGACTGCGACTGGTACAATTTAAAATCTTACACAGAACCTATTACACAAGGGAAGTACTACACAAGATGGGAAGAATTACGGACCCATACTGCCTACGTCGCTGTGGGGGTATTGGTACTTTCTACCATACTATGTGGGAATGTCTGAGGCTCGTACCATATTGGACAGCAGTGATGCAAACCATCACAGACGCCGGCGGGAAACAGGTCCCGCTTGAGCCCAAATGTTGTCTCCTTAACGTATGGGAACCGACGGACCTTACTCATGCCGAACGTCAGTGGGCAGCGACGGGTGTGATGATAGCCAAACGAAATATAGCACAAAAATGGGGAACAGAATCACTGCCGACTGTACGAGACTGGCGCAGAGATATGGATATCGCCATGGTAGCGGAAAAGGCCGTATTCCTAAATCGAAAGTGCCCCAAAAAATGGGGAAGGGTATGGGGAAAATGGAACACATATAGGGGAAACATCTGCGAACCCCCACAAATGGAGTATGATGCTGAAGTGGCCAAATAATAGTGAAGTAAATGTTTGAAAGCCATAACCTAGTGCAAACCTGTCTATAGATTGACTATGTATGTAAAACCATTGAATATAACAATGTATAATGCAGATCGTTTGTTTATCAATAAAAATTGTTTATAAAAAAAAAAAGAAAGGCAGGAAGAGAGTTGCTCTGACATTCCGGGGATCTGCTGGATTTGTCCCTTTTCCTTGGGTCCTTGATTTGAAGGGAAGGCATCGATGGAGTAATTCTTAGATTTTCAAACTGGAAGAACGACTCCTCCAGTAATTCGATTTGGCTCGAGATCTGGCCTTGGTGTTCTATTGCTTCACGCAGGTGCGAAAAGTGTTCGAAATTGTCTCTGCTATTTTGCGCTTCAAGGTGTGAGCCTCCTGAAAGCGTGATCAAATTGCTCAATGGGCTCATAATGTTTATAATCGATTGGTCGATAGGGACGCCATCCTTGGGTCTTTTAGATTCTTGGGGGCCCGAAGCAGGTGAGGGTAGTGGTTGCGAACACAAAGGAGCTGAAGGAGGCTGAAAAGGCTGAAAATGATGATGAAATTGTGCCTCGATGACTAGGGGCTTTGGCTGTTGATGATAGAATTTGAAGACTTGGGACTACGTAGTTACTTTAGATGTAGCTGCCCAGCCATTGGTCTGAAGTCCACTCGTAATGGACTCGCATCTTGTGGATAAACTATCAAGTGTGGGACTCGTGGGAACCTCGCTTGCAGAAACTGTGGTAGGATCAGTTGAGATGTTTGTTTTCGGAGTCTTGGAGTGGTTAGGGTGTCGGTTTTCCACAGTAGATTTGATGGCAACTTTTAAAAAATCAGTGATCAGAGCCCGTTTGCTGCTGTTTTGAGCTGGATGAGGCTTGGTAGAGGTCATGAGTGAGGCTGTAGTGCTGCCTTTCCACTTAGCTTCCGGGGTCGATACTGTAGGGTTTGTCGAAGCTGCTGTAGGCTCGGTGCCCATCTGGGCTTGATTTTCATCTTCATGGGCTGTTAAAGCTGTAAAGGCCGCTGACTCACACGGCGATTCTGGATCTTCACTGCTTGGTGTTCCTGGTCCTAAGAGGCGCTCGCTGGGAGGGGCTGTGGTAGGTGCCTTAAGTTCCTCCTTGGCCTCCTTGGCCTTGTACTTTTCCTTAGGTAGGGGTGCTCCTCTGGTTTTTCCTGAACGCATTTCCAGCTTGTAGACCTGGATTGCAGAGTTCGAGAGGCCTGGGGGAACTGTAGGTGCAGGAGGTGCGGGAGCAGGGCAAACTGGGGGCGCCAAAAGCCTGCACCCAACCTAGTTGGGCCGCTTCTGTAGGCACTTCCGGGCTCAACACTCTGCGGCCACCGGTAGCGGGGGCCGCGCACTCTCTCGCACTCTCACTGGCGCTGCTTTAAAGCCCTGCAGGAAAACTTTGTGCTTAGATGTTTGGTGCGCAGTGCCTTGCCTCCGTGCACATTACCTGCCTCTCGTCTACCCTCCAGGTGGTGATGACAGGCAGTGAAGGCAGTGGAGGCAGTGAAAGCAGTGGAGGCATGCAAGTACAAGTGCCCTTAGTCAGGATTATCTGGGTATTGTCTCTGCGCTTAATCTGCAGTGATTGCAGTGGATTTCCGCGTCAGTTGCTGCCCCCTTACGACTGGAGTGATGAAAACAAAGGAGAAGGGGGGAGGGATCCCAGTCCGCTCTCCGCACTCTGCGCATTTTTGGTGGAGTAGGCTCGGCGCTCAGCTCTGGCTCAGCACTTGATGCAGGAAAGTGGGAGCCGCAGAAGCCGCGGGAGAGGGGAGCGGGCGTAGGAGAATGAACCGCCGCCACTCCACCTGCTCGACCCGACTTGACTCCGCTGGTCCCCAATACCTCTGGCTGCCGGCTCTTTACCCGGATCCAGTCCGGTCCACAGTCCGCAAAACACCGCACCGCTACGCTCAAGCCGCTGGCCGCTGGCCACTGACTGCTGACCACGGGAAACGGGAAAGCTCCTCCTCCTCCACCAGCAGCGGTGTAGCTTCTTTTCTCCTCCAAAAGGATTACAGGCTCACTATAGTAGCAGTTCCAATCCCAAACACCACAATTACCACTTAATATGAGTTTGTGGCCTGAAATACAACCTTCTCTTCAGACTTCCCCCAGCAGATCTCTCGGACAACCAGCACACATAAACTGCCTAATAATAGTGCTTATTTAAAAAATGTTTGCTAAAGTTTTAATAAATTAAATAAATACATTAAATCAACATGTTTGTTAGTCTTTCCTTTAACATAGTTATTAAGATTGCATTTTGTGGGCTGAAAAACGTTAAAAGAACGACTCAGAAAGACCTAAATTCTCCATTAGTTTACAAGCGGTTCAGAGCAGAGCTAGACTTCACTAATGCAAGGGATGTGTTCACCCAATTTCTTTCATGATTCTAGAGAAGTCTGTGAAGCAGCCACAAAAGTATACATGTTGGGATAACCCTTTCTTAATTAAATCCACTATTTAGGAGTTTGTGATCTGTTACATATGATCTAGATCACTGTGAAGGGATGGAATAGAAAAATATGAGCAAGAAAAATGCAGTTTTCTCAAAATTTGATAGTAAATGCCCATCTGGACATGCAGGGAACCACAGTGTCCTGGGGTATGCTAACTGGAAAACTGTTATCAGGCCCCAGGGGATGGAGTCCCCATGGCACAAGAAGACTTGGGGAGGGGACAGCATGGCCGCCTGCCCTTTAAAAAAATACAGCCCCTGGGAATGGGGTCACCATTGGCTTTAAAGGCTCTGGGAGGTGGACAGCGTGGCCCCCTCCCCTTCAATATTACAGTGGCTGCCAGGGAATGGTGTCCCCAGGGCCTCAATAGGCTTAGGGAGGAGCATTTTCTGCTCCTCACCCCGTCAAAATGAGTTGTGCTAACCCACTGGCCCTGGCCCACCGCGGGGCAGGGTTAATTTATAAACCGTGCACTTTCAAAACATATGAACATACATAAAATTATTAAATATGTAACAGGAACAAATAAACTTTTTTCAACAGAAAAACCAAGCACCAGACCATAACCTCTTGACAAAAATGAAAACCCAAACAAAGATCTCTGAAAAAGTAAAACTACATCTAATTCACAGGTCTGAGTGTAAAAATAATGTAATACATGTTTAAATAATAATGCTACATAAACAATGATTTAAATGTAATATTTGTTGAATCATTCAAAAGCCCACGTATGAAATGCCAGAAAGAACCACATATGGATGCCATTTATAGGTTGCCAGGCGTCGCAGCTGCAAACCCTGGATTGTCTCCTGTGACCCCTTGCACTGTACTTGGGACCTTAGGCTTCGGAGTTTTGAGGGCAGTGTCAGAAACAGAACAAATGTCACACAAGGCTCTAATGAGAATTGTTTACTCTCTGTGCCTCTTAGCTACATCATGTGCTTACTCAGGTATAAAGACTCTCAGCAGTAGCTGGATCTCAGCAATGTAACAAACTTGTAAAACAATTGTTTGTTTTTGCAAGTGGTGCAGCTTTTATCCGTTCCTCAAGGTACCCCCTCTTTCACTGTACATGAGGAACTTGGTACGACATACATAACTGACCTGATAGCGTATCTCCCTGTATCTCTTTGACTAAAAATCTGGGCCGGTAAGGGGACAACATTAAATAAAATCATTTTAAAAGACTGCTTGGCTCTCGATCATGCCTCACATGTGCCATGGCTCAAGTACATCGAAGAGAGCTTAACGAGCATGTGGAGAGGAGATCTCCTTACCAACCCACACCGGACAACCAAGAGAGACTTGAACCTTATAATGGTGGACTTTTATGTGCAGCGTGCCATGGCAAGGGAAGAAAAGTAGCTCATGAAGCCTAGTGTATGTCGCTTTGTCATGATAAAAAACACCCAGATGGCAGGGCCGTACCTACTGGGATTCATAAACTCATATGATAGATTTCTGCTGATGAGGTTTCGGTTTGACCTTTTTCACCTCCTCCTTGCCCACCCCAGAGGTCAGAGTAAGGGCCAAAGTTTGCCGTCCTGTGGCTGTGATGGTCAATCTCCACAGGACATGATTCATTTTATGATGTTTTGCAGTTTTGTATGATACTCCTAGAAAGTCCTTCTTAATTCCGATTCTGGAAAAGGCAAATTTTAGGCAAGTGCACCAGGCTTTTATGTTTTTTTACAAATGTTGACAGGTAGCACTGTATTTTATGTACTCAACTTTTTAAAAATCTGCCATCAGGCTCAGGTGTAGTTGTGATTAACCAGCTTGTTCCTTTTATCCCTTTTATGGTATCATGTATTTTACATGGTCTTGCTCTTCTGTATGTCATATCCTCAGAGCTGTGTTTTACTGTATTGATCTTGATTGAATTGTTTAATTGGTATAGTATGAGTGATATTGGAGCCATTGAATCTGTGCATTTCCACTGTTACAAGTTATTTTTAAATGCCGGCAGATCCCTGTGAGGATTGTTTTTTTTATTAGACGTTATTATTACATTATTATATTTTAACATGTGCTTTCATGGTTTTAATATCTGAAACTGAATAAAGATTATTTGAATTTGAATTTAAAGTGGTGCAGACCTCAGTAGAAAGGGAGTCTCTATGACTCCTGCTGCCCATGAGCTTGTGAAGGGAATAATAAATAATAAATACAACTTAGAGAGAGACGTGTAGAGGGAGAGGATATAGGGAGAAAAATGGGGAAATAATGAAAGGAAGAGCATGAAGAGGACACTACGGAGAGACAGGTAAGAGATTGAAAGACAGGTGTCTATGTGAGAGAGAGAGAGAGAGAGAGAAATAGAGGTATGGATTAAATTGACAGAGGTGACAGGGGTGAGAGAAATATAGACAGGTGTGAAAGACAGTGAGATAGGTGAGAATGATAGGTGATAGACACAAACAGGTGACAAAGAGATACCCAAGAATCAGAGAAAGGGTAATACCATTGAGATGGGCTGACACTATGAGAGATGTGTTATAGATATGACATAGAGACAGCAACGAGTGAACGAAAGAGAGGGGAAGACAAATGTGAGAGATGTGCAATAAAGAGACAGATTAAAAAGACATCTGAGAGAGATGGACAGATCAGAAAGTGAGAGCTGAAAGAAGGAAGACAATTGAGAGAGTGGTGCTAACGTGACAGAGTTGAATGGAAGGTACAGAGCTTATATAGTTTATAGAGAGAAAGACAAAGTGGTGATAAAAGACAGAATCAGGTCAGAAAAAACACAGCTGAGGGAGAGGCTGGGAGGAGGAAAGGTGAGAGATATTGAGGGGATATTTAGAGAGACAAACAACAGATCATAAGAGAGGTGGGAGACACGTCGAAGAGGGGCTAAAAAGCGCAGGTGAGAAAGTCAGTTGAGACAGGGGAAGACATGAGATAGTATAAGATCAGCGAGAAAAGTCTAATTGAGAGAGAGAAGGAGGGAAGAAGTTTGAGAAAGAGACAGCAACAGGCGAGAGAAGACATTAAAAGTTAGCTGAGAAACAGAGAGCTGAGGATTGAGTGACTGCAGGTCAAAACTCATGTGACATCACATCATGTGAGGGTCGAATGACATGTGACGTCATTTCCACTACCCCTGGCACACTGGAAATGTACGAAGTACTATTCTAATGCGTGTCTTAGATTGACTTCAACAGAATATGAAATATTTGAAAACATCAGCGAGCACAACCATCTCCCAAACATTATGGAAATTGAAGTCAGAAATGTATTACGATACCACTGTGAAGGTAACTCAAACTCACAAGAGCCTACTGGAACAATTTACATAACAATTATACCAAATGTGCCTGATTATACTACAGGCCAACACCTGGGTATCCCAAATTCAAAATGACTCATAGCCAGAATTAGAAAAACAACCAAAGAAACCCCTGCTGCTAACAAACAGTTCCTAGATATAAATATCCCTAAAACATAACTCCAATGCACCAATGATCCCTTTCTGTTATATGCCAACACCAATAATGAAAGATGAATAATTATGTATGCCACTGACAACAACCTACTAAGATGAAGTCAGAGCAACATGTGGATGATGGGCAGCATATTTAAATTGTCTCCTCCACCATTCACTCAAATCTATACAATCCACAGAGAATACCATAACACAATTTTAGCATTAGTCTACAAACAAATAAAGTGCAAAATACCACTAACTACTAACTGAAATAAAATCCAAAACTGACAATTAGCATCCACAAAAAGTACTTTTTGATTTTGAGCAAGCAATGATTTCTACCATTTAAAAAATATAGCCACATGCCGCTATAGAGGTGAGTCACTACCATTTTAACCAAAGTATATGGGGACACCTGCAAAAATCAAAACTGAAGGCCTGGTAACGAGTTTGGCGGTGCCGAAGCGGGCCGCCCTGCTGCTGCACCACCAAACTTCTGTGGGCACCACCCACAAGAGTATGACTTTTTCAGTCACTGACAGGCCGTTCTTTGGTGTTTCCACGGTGGTGCTTATGAAATAGGCACGGCAATGGGAACATCAAAGGCAGTACCTGCATGGCATGGACTGGAGCAGTCAATGCCGTACAGGTACTGAGGTGCATACGCACTGGGGGGTGCATTCATCCCATGGCCCAGAGGCAACAGGAGGCCCTGCAGGGCCACCTATTTTTCATCTCCACCATGATTTTCATGGAGAAGGAACTGCCATAAAAACAGTGGCAAAAAGGAAGCTCATAATATGTTTGGCAGGACTGCGGCGGTCCCGCCATGCATATTGCAGCCTCAAGACCCCGTGCCACCGCTAAGGATCTCAGATCCCTGGCAGTTGCGGTGGTGCTATGGCAGTCCGACCACCCTAGTTGTAATAGAGCGGTCGGAAGACCACCACAGCCACGCCCTGCGAGTATGGCTGTCCATGGACCACCAGACTTGTAATCAGGCCCTAAGTTGTGAATACTCAACAAATGCCAAACTCACCCATTAAATAGATATACTTAATTGCCCTAGCATATGTCTCAGTAACTGAAGTAGCAAAACACTGCCATCTACCAATAGTTTTGCAATGCACTGAGAATGCACTGCTTATGACCCCACATATTACATCACTCATGATCTGTTGAATGACATCATTGATGATATCACTGATGACATCAGTAAATCAATGATGTTATGTAGGCTTTGTACTGAAAAACATCAGTGGTGCAATTTTGACCTTGGGCTTCTACCACTTTCATCTGGTTTAGGCTATTCAGAATGTGGGAAATAAGATGCCACAATAAATGTAATTTGTGCCTGTTGGATATGGCCCTTTTGCAGGGCCATTCCCAAATGTTTTGCTTATTCCTCCTATTTTTCCTGACCTGTTTTCTTTTGGCTTTAGGACTCTGGGCACTTAGCACTGTTAATCAGTGCTAAAGTTCATATGCTCTCTGTGTAAATTGTTATTACAATTGGTTCTCCCTGTTTGGCATATTTGATTTACTGGTAAGTCCCTAGTAAAGTGCACCAAGTGTGTCAGGGCCTGTAAAGCAAATGCTACTAGTAGGCCTGGAGCACTGATTGTGCCCCCACCTAAGTAGCCCTGCAAATGTAACTCAGACCTGCCACTGCAGTATCTGCGTGGAGTTTTAAACTGCCATGTTGACCTGGCAAGTGCACCCACTTGCCAGGCCCTAACTTTCCCTTTTCTCACATGTAAGGCACCCCCATGTTATGCACAATATACCCCCCCCTCGGCAGGGTGCAGTGTATGTGAAAGGCAGGACATGTACTGGTGCGTGAAGAAATGCTGCAAAAATCATTTGAAATATGTTAAGACAAGAACTATGAGTGTTTTATTTGAGGGTTCTAAGGACCTGGAGAATTACAACTTTATACATTTTTAATATTTTAGTGAAATTGACAAAGAAATAGAGACTTTGAATCCAGTGTTGAACAATGTTGAATTACTACCTGTCTCAATGCCATTCAGGTAATATGACATATGTGTGATAAACGTGGACACATAAAAACAATTTACAATAACTTGTAAAACATCTGAATGTTCATATCATTGCACCTTTTTGTCAACAACCTTTATTGTAAAACCTGCCGCTCAAGCATGCTAATAAACAGCTATTGATTTTAGGTACAAATATCTAGCAACCTAAACCTATGCTTGCATTGTTCCTATGCTAGACTATTGTTTTTGCAATAGGAAAACACTCTAATGGATCCCTTATTAAAAACTGCCTGACGCATACCGGATGTATCCAATATAGATAGTGTATACTTTGTATCCAATAAAAACACAAAATTGAATAATTAAACAGATAATTATTACAAAGAGAGTAAGTATTTAACACAATCCCACTCAATTCAATTCAATTCAATTCATCTTTATTCGGATAAAAAAAAAAGAATATCCATAAAAGAACAAAGTAACAGATACCAGCAAGATAAAAAACACAATAAATACACGAAACATATACATACACAATACTCAGGGATTTGTCTTACACTTATAATTTGTTAGGGGCAATAGTATAATAATTCCTTGAATCAACTGATACAGGCAACCAATATCCACTGATTTGATAAATAACATCAGACTAGAATAGTAACACATATTAAAATGAGAATAAAAAAAAGTTCATTAAATATAGCAGCATAGTGATTTAAAATGCGGACAATTTATCTCATTAGACCAGCGTTAAAATCAGACAAATTCATTAAATCTAGCAGCATAATATTATAAAGTGCGGGCAGTTTATCAAAAATTATATAACAATGAGATACACACAATACAATTATGCAACCTACATATAAATGAAAGGTTAAAAATGGGCAATCAAGGCCAATTATACCAAACTCATAGAAGCGCGTGAGCGGACAGCCAAACGCAAGAAAGTACTGACGCGGAAAACTAAATTTTCGTCTTTGAGCTCAACAATTTCTCTATATGCCACCTTATAGTTGCGGATAGCAGCTGCCTTAAAAAACGGGATCAACAATTGTTTACTATATAACTGATAAAAGTTACAGAAAAACAAGAAATGTAACATAGATTGATTGCCACGATTACCACAGGGACAAGGGATTTGCTCAAGGTTACTGGTGTGCCCAAGGGGAAAACATAATAAATATTTTAGAGTACCAGGCCTAAGGCGAAAGATCAAACTTCTTTCCCAACGGTTAGTCGCCATTAAAAGATAACGGACTGGCAATATTATCGGTGGGCCCTCGGCGTCCGACATCGTTATGTAACGGGCAACTGAGCTTTTCGAAGCTTCATGCCTAAGTCTCATACTGGCATAATACCCATACAGGGTCTCCTGTATAGTCTTTTTATTAATGCCTGACATATCACTTGGATTTGAGAAAATGTGTGGCAGATTTACAGCGGACAAGTTGTCCTTAACAGCTGCCAACCAAGGTATGCTACTGCCCTTGTCACATTTAAGACAATCAGCTATTATTTCTCTGGTAAAGGTGGTTGCCGGATTTTGCCATACTTTTATCCAGAAAATAGTTGGGCGGGCCCTAATGTAATCTTCAATATAAGACAGTTTTAGCTCTCGGTGACAAACAAAGGAAGAGGAGCTAATCGGAACCCCAGAACTCTCCGACAAAATCTATTTTCCTCTATTTGAATATTGTTACAATTCGCATAACCCCACACTTCAGCTCCATAAGTTGCGGTTGGTCTACATTGAGTTCTGTATATCTTCAGTAGGGATAGCACTACCTCAGTTCTTCTGGGTTGAGGGAGGCATAGGATTGAGTTGGAGGCCTTTAAGAGTTTGTTCCGACTGTGTGTCAAATGGGCAGTCCAAGAGCCATTATCAGCAAATACCAGCCCCAGGTATGAGAAAGTGCGTGTGCAAAATAGTTTTTCAGAGCCGGAGCTGATTACATTAACCCGATGTTTATTTGGACCACAATTCATTAAAAAAGATTTTTTTAAATTTGTACACAAGTCCAATTTAGACATAAAATCGACAAAGCCCCCGACTAAAGTGCGTAGTGCATTTGGTGTGCGGCCCATTAGGACCGCATCATCCGCATATAATAAAGCAGGTATTTTGATACCATTGATCACCGGGACATCCGTATTCAAGTTTGACAGCTCATCATGCAACTCATTAATATATAAAATGAAGAGCAGAGGGGCCAGCACACACCCCTGCCTGACCCCTCGGCCGATGACAATATTCTCTGATACGGCCCCATCCCTACTAATCCTTACCCTTGCCCCCAAATCCTTGTGTAAAAAGGCCAAAAAGTGTACTAAGGCCTCGTCCAGCCCATAATTTAGGAGGCATGACCATAGGCGCGATCTATTCACATAATCGAAGGCTGAGGTGAGGTCCATGAAAGCTAGGTAAATGGGAGACTGCCGAGCTATCGTATATTTGTCAACAATCAAATTTAAATTGAGACATTGCTCTATAGTTCCTAATTTGCTTCTAAAACCTAACTGACATTTATTTAAAATATGCATATCCTCAGCCCAACTCCTAATTTTATTAAATAGCACCCTCCCAAGTATCTTTAAAGTGTTATCGATCAAAGAAATTGGTCTATAACAACTAGGGTTAGCCCTGTCCCCCTTCTTAAAAATCGGTACTATTGTGCTGGACGACCATGTACTAGGAATTTGGGAGTTTGTTAAGTTATTAAAAACTTTAAGTAAAATCGGGGCCCAGAAATCTAATTTATATTTAATAAAATCAATGGGAAATCCATCAGGGCCGGGGGCCTTATTGCCTAAACTCTGATCAATTGCATCTACCACTTCTGAGAGCGATATCTGGACTCGTGATGCGACGTAAAGATCTATATGGACCTCATCCAACGATGGGGCAGAATATATTTTAGAGAAATGAGAGACCCAGGCATCACTGGTTATATTACAACTTATGGGACTTAAGTGCTGACCAGTGTTTCTCATATTTTTGACCACCTCCCAAAATCCTTTTGTATTATTGAATCTTGCAGCGCAAGCCAAATTATCCCATTGATCTCTCAAAATCTCCTCTTTCCTTTGCTTAACCACTTTATTATATTGGTTCCTTAGTGATCTGATTAAAATTGCATCCCTAGGTATTGCCGACAAAGCGGCACGAAGTTCTCTGTTAGCCCGGGAGCATACACTATTGAACCACTTAGGATGGTGGTTGTTGTTAAACGCAGGTTTAGAGATCATCTGTTTAATACCTGCACATAACTGAGTAAAGGCTGCAACCACCTCAAGGTTAGGGTCAATAGATGACAGACATATGTCAACAGCTGATCGATGAAGTGTTATCATATTCTTAAACAGCATGCTGTTATCAATTCCTTTCCAGATGATTCTTAGATTATCAGTTGAGGAAGATATATTACAAGCCCCAGGTTCTCCCTTGAAAATATGTCTGGGGGCAACCCTAAACGATACCGAAGTTGGGTTGTGATCCCCAAACATAGTAGGTATAACCTCTGCACCAACTAAAATGTCTTCAAGTGGGGCAGATATAAAAACATAATCAATTATTGAGGCACAGCCTCTGCCTCTATAAGTTGGCACTGTCTGATTATCACTATGGTCCATGGGTGCAATGTCCATCACATTGGATAAATCATGCATTAACAGATAATCCACCAATTCAGTTCCCCTTTTACTCAAATTTTCATATTGTATATAGCCAGTATCCAAATTATATGCTCTAGAGATCTTAACATTAAAATCACCCCCCAGACAAGTTCCAACTAAATTTTGATTTCCCACTACAATGTGTATATTAGAAACAAATTTAAAAAGATTTTCAACAATCTTATTGGGTACACTTAAAAAGTCATTATTATAAAAATTAATAAAACAAATTGAGGCCCCACGTGTGTATATCAAAGCTTGGTAATTAGGGCTGTTTGTCGAAATAGTCTTAATAACGCCACCTGACGATATTTTAACCCAAATAGAAAGGCCACCAGACGGACGCCCATGTTTAGGAGCCAGTGCACACACATTAAAACATTGAAAGCCCTCACAATGTATCTCACTTGTCGCCCAAGTCTCCTGGATCAATAAAATATGAAATTTATTTACCAACCCGACCCAGTCTTCATTATTTACTTTAGAGGCTAGGCCAGCGATGTTCCAACTTAATATCTGCAAGAGTTGGTCAGACTGCCTAGAGGCATCTCTTAACAGTGATACAGGTGCTACTATGGAGGGGGCCAATTCAGTAAGCACTGATAACGGGGCCAGTCAATCTAGAGTGTCTAAATCCGAGAGGGAGGAAAATCTATTGTGTAACATAAGCGGAGAAATGGCTTGCGTAACGTTGGGTTTATAAAAATAGCCAAGGGGCAATGACCAGACATCAGTAGAACTGTCATGCTCTCTCTGTGATAGTATCAATTTTACAAGTGCGGGTTGTCGGAAATTAACAACAATACAGTCTCCCTTTATTAACTTCACTGATGATCCAACCCAGCCAACCCTGCGTACCATCAAAATCTCATTAATGTTAGACACCCTAAAGCCTTTATGTTTCGTAAGCCAATTTGTGCACTTATTGCGCAATTGGTCCCAAGACTCTTGTTGGTTTTCCTTTAAAGGTGGCACCCCAGCTAAAACTAATACATAAGGACAAGCCTCAGGAGGTAAACTTAAAACATCATTTCTTGCATTGAGAGGCCTGCAAACGTTAATCCCACTCAGTATTGAGATACTGTCATTTAATTTTTATAGTATTGATATTTTGGTGGCATATTTTGGATGAAACAAGCAGTTGTGACTTGTTGCCAATTCATATTTGCTACACTTTAAAAACAGCTGACGTGTTTCATCAAGAGGACAGTTTCAAGGCTAATTTGTTTTGATAATATATTAAAAGATGGCTGACGTTTTCTGTGATGCATAAGGGAATTGAGTAGGATGATTAGTAAAGAACATCCATATGATAATCTTCCTGAGAGCTGACTGCTGCAATGTACAGCCACAGTGTCAGTAAATGGCATCATATGGATTCTCTTTACCTTGAACATCATGAATACAGGTTCCACTTTCTATTGATTTATCATAGAACGATGTCAGCTACCACTAATAATCCCTTTACCTTACTGCTCATCAGTCTCCAATTATTATCCAGGGGCCTAGAAAGTACGCCTGGTAGCGAAGTTGCAAATGGTGACCGAATGGGCAAGCCCCACACCCTTATGCTTCCTACCTTTTCCTTGATGGTCTGGTGAGCTTTCTGCCCTACGGAGATGAGAAGCTAGGGGGTAACTGCCCCAATCTCCCACTCACCATGACTGAAAGCCCACCAGATTAGCCGGAGAAAAAGTGAGAAAGGGAATCTGATGGGGTGCTGGACCATCTTGGCATCAGTCTCCACTGGCGGACACCAGAGAATATTTCTGCTCCCAAGGAAGGCAGATTGGGGTGGAGGGTTGCCCTATTTCTGCCTGCCCATATGTCAGAATACACTAAAAAATCCCTATTTCCTTTCACTTGCCACGGTGGATGCAGGATTCAGGAACTGGGAACTTACCAAACCTGGCCAATTATGAAACCTAGAAACTTTGGGGATGCAGGTAGGTGAGACTTCTGTGGATCTCTGTACATTTCCTTCACCAGACTGCCGTGCAAACATTAATAATATGCTTACACCGCCCAATTTTCTCTCAGTTCCCACTGTTAATGGCTGGTTGTCTCTTGATCCCGAAGAATGGGTGATCCCTTCCCATAGCCACCCTGCTCATTCCAGTAAGTGGATGCCTTAGAAAAGAGACCTCTCTGATGGAGGAGAAGCAAATGGCACCAAAAACCTCGGGATAGACTCAGAAGGGCTGGACTCAACAGAGAGGAGCAAAACCACCAGAACAGCACAACAAGAGAAATAACCAGTTAACAGATAACATACAGATCAGGCACAGACAACATTGGGATGCAACTACCCCAAATGCTCCCTTCTTATATACTAACATAAGGCCTGGAAGCAAAGAGGACGACCCCAGGAAGTGATTCTGCCATCTTGGATTGTGAAAGCCAAGCAAAGACAGCATTGACAAAGCAAAGAACATCCATATGATAATAATGTGCTTCCAAGATGGCCGCCACGAACGTAGGATGCCGAAGAGGGCCACAGAAGCCAGCATGGTGCCTGCAGCACCCAACAGCTGTTCCCCATGCTAGGCCACAATGCCCCCAAGAAGGACCACAGTACCTGCGCAGGTAAGGCCTGTGCTGAACACCTTGTCCCTCAAGTTGCACTACTGAGGAGAATAACAGAGAATGGCGTAAGCGGGAAGCAGAGCTCCTGGTATTCCTCAGGGCATAGTTGCAGCATTTCAGCCTGGGGTTTGTCGACACCCAGGGAACCCTGCCAACCCTGGACATTTCTGAAACTAGTGACTGAGGGGAATCTATAGTGATGTGCTTGTATGGATTCCTGCACATTTTCTTACACAGAGAGCCCTGTGAACATTAACCCCTTCGCTGCTAGGCCTTCCCCACCCTGCCCCCGTGCCCAGCCTTTTTTTGGCTATTTGGGGTAGTTCGCGCACAGACCCCTGTAACCTTTTGTCCACATAAGGTATCCATGCCAAATTTGTGTCCTTTTCTTCCAACATCATGGGGATTCTAAAGGCACCCAGGGTTTGTGGATTCCCATGGAGGGGACCGAAAAACTGGCCAAAATACAGCTAATTTTTGTTTTTTTTAGGAAAAATGGGAAAAAAGTGCTGCAGAAGAAAGTGTCAGGTTTTTACCCTGCAAAAGGTATCAACAAAGAGTTTGTGGTGCTAAAATCACCATCTTCCCATCTTTCAGGAACAGGCAGACTTTTGTCAGAAAACCAACATTTTCTATACAGTTTTGTCATTTTACTGGGACGTAGCCTATTTTTCCTATTTCTTGTGCTTTCAACCTCTTTCCAGTTAGTGGTAGAAATGGGTGTGAAAGCAATAATGGATCCCGGTGAACTATACATTCTGAAAAATAGTAGGTAAAATTCTGAATTCAGCAAGGAGTCATTTGTGTAGATCCTTGAAGGTTTTTCTATAGAAACTAACAATTGAAATAAACAAATATTGAAATTGTGTTGGAAAAAAAGCCATTTGTGCCAACATTTTCACCTGTAACATCTTCTAAGTATGACAGATTTTTAAAAGCAATATACCGTTACATCCACTGGACTCTTCTGATTGTGAGGATATATAGGACTTGTAGGTTCACCAAGAACCAGAGGTACCCAGAGCCAATAACTCAGCTGTGTCTCGCAATGGTTTTTCATTGTGTACTGGGTATATAGCAATTCATTTGGTAAAATATAAAGAGTGAAAAAAAGGTATCAAGGATACCTAAATATTTACGAAATGGGAACAAAATATAGAGTTAAGAAGCAATGGTTATTTGCACATCTCCAAAATTGTGGGTACCCATACAACCATGCAAATTAGAGGACATTTTTCAAAATGACTTCTTTTTTACACATTGTCTTACATTTGGAAGGCAGAAATGCAAAGAAAGTCAATTGGTAATAACACTTGTTCTAATAGTCTCTATTCCCCTAAGCCTCCCGATAAAAATGGTACCTCACTAGTGTGGGTAGGCCTAGTGTCTGCGACAGGAAACGGCCCAACACGCAAAGTGGACACATCACATTCTTCCAGTGAAAACTGACCCTTTTTTTTCAATGTGCCTAGATGTGGATTTCGTACCCTAGCTCAGCCAGTAGCTAGGGAAACCTAGCAAACCTATTCATTTTTTAAAACTAGTCACCCATGGGAATGCAGGATGGGGTGACTTGTGTGGCTCTCACTAGGTTATGTTACCCAGAATCCCTTGCAAACTTCAAACTTTGTAAAAAAAACACATTTTCCACATATTTCTGTGATGGAAAGTTCTGGAATCTGCATGGATCCACAAACTTCCACCAACCCAACATTTCCAAAAGTCTCCCGATAAAAATGGTACCTCACTTGTGTAGGTAGGCCTAGTGCCCGCGACAGGAAAAGTCCCAAAACGCAACGTGGACACATTACATTTTTCCACAGAAAACGGATCCTTTTTTGGCAATGTGTCTGGCTGTGGATTTGGGACTCTAACTCAGCCGGCATATAGGGAAACCTAGCAAACCTATACATTTTTGAAAACTAGACATGCAGGGAAATCCAGGATGGGGTGACTTGTGTGGCTCTCACCAGGTTCTGTTACACAGAATCCCTTGCAAAACCCAAACTTTGTAAAAAGAAAATACATTTTCCTCACTTACTGTGATGGAAAGTAGTGGAATCTGCAGGAAGTCACAAACTTCCACCCACCCAGCATTTCCCAAAGTATCCCAATAGAAAAATGGTACCTCACTTGTGTAGGTAGGCCTAGTGCCCGCAACAGGAAATGGCCTAAAGCGTACTGTGGAGACATCAAAATTATCGATTACAAAAAGACATTGTTTTGCGAGGGAGTCCCCTCCGTATTTGATCCCGAGGCTCGGCGGCCATCAGGGGGAAACCTACCAATCCCAGATATTTCTGAAAACTAGACACCTGGGGGAGTCCAGGGAAGTGTGACTTGCATGGATCCCCCAACTTTTTCCTATCCAGAATCCCCTGCAAACCTCAAATCAAATTTAGCTGAAAAATCACATTTTTCTCACATTTCTGTGTGGTAAAGTTGTGGGATCACCGGGCTGACACAAATTTCCTACCATCCAGCATTTCCCCAGGTGTCCCAAGAAAAATGGTACCTCACTTGTGTGGGTGCCCCAAGTACGCTTGACAGGCAATGGGCCAAAACGTATTGTCAAGACATAAAAATTATCTATCACAAAACGACCTGGTTTTGCAAGGGGGGCACCTGCGTTTTTGGCCCCGGGCTCGATGGCCATCTAGAGAAACCTACCAAACCCACACATTTTTGAAAATTAGAAACCGGGGGGAAGGTTGGGAGGTGTAGCTTGGGTGGATCCCCCAACGTTTCCTACCTAGAATCCCCTGCAAACCTCAAATTTAGCTAAAAAGAAAATCACATTTTCCTTACATTTCTGTGTGGGATCACCTCACCAGCACAAATGTCCTACCATCCAGCGTTCCCCTTGTTCCCCGATAAAAATGATACCTCAGTTGTGTGGGTGTCCAATGCAGAATCAACTCAAACGTATTTAAAAAACAATATAGCCTTAGAGTTTGCTGTGCCATCCCCTCAATACCTATGTTTTTGGCCTTTCCCTGTCGCAGGCCCTTCACCCACCCACACAAGTGAGGTATCATTTTACTCGGGAGACTGAAGGAACACTGAGTGGTAGGACATTTGTGCCGGAGCTGGGATCCCAAACAGAAATGTGAGGAAAATATGTTTTTTTTAGCTAAATTTGAGGTTAGCAGGGCATTGTGGGTAGGAAAATGTTCGGGGATCCACACAAGTCATACCTTCCTGAACTCCCCCAGGTGTCTAGTTTTCAGAAATGTCTGAGTTTGGTAGGTTTCCCTAGATGTCCGTCAAGCCCGGGACAAAAAACGCAGGTGCCCCCCTTGCAAAACCAGGTTGTTTTGTGATAGATAATTTTGATGTCTCCACAATGCATTTTGGGCCCTTCCCTGCCATGGGTACTTGGCCCACCCACACAAGTGAGGTACCATTTTTATCGAGAGACATGTGGGGATGCTGGGTGGTAGGAAATTTGTGTCAGCCCAGTGATCCCACAACTTTCCCACACAGAAATGTGAGAAAATTTGATTTCTTTCCAGCTAAATTTGAGGTTTGCAAGGGATTCTGGGTAGGAAAACTTAGGGGGATCCATGAATGTCACACCTCCCTAGACTCCCCCAGGTGTCTAGTTTTCAGAAATATCTGGGTTTGGTAGGTTTCACTAGATGGCCGTCGAGCCCGGGATCTAAAACTCAGAAGCCCACCTTGCAAAACCAGGTCATTTTTTGATAGATAATTTTGATGTCTCCACAGTACGTTTTGGGCCTTTCCCTGCCATGGGTACTTGGCCCACCCACACAGGTGAGGTAACATTTTTATGGGGAGACCTGGGGAAATAGAAAGAGATGTCACTGGTATCTGGGATAAAACACCTAGAGAGAAGAGAACTTGTGAATTGTGCCAGCTGCAGATCCAAGATCTAGATCATGTTTTATTTGTATGCTCAAAGCTGCAAAGTGCCAGGCGAGTGTTCTTAAGGCCAGTTTTTATCAAATTTAATATTCACTCTGCCCAGGAGGCACGATCTTTGGTTGTGTCCCCTCCGAATGAAATGGTTTGTTTTAAGATATATCAATTTTTTAAAACATTTCTGCCTATTTATTAGGATTTTTTTTTTTTTTTTTTAACAGTAATTCTATTGTCATGACATAATATTGATTGGTTGGTCATTTGATTGCTTTATGTATTCATAGCATTATTTGCACATCTCTCAATATGTCGATATAGGAATTTTATTGTTCGGTTATTTGATTGCATCATGTATTTATAGCACTATTTGCACACCTCTCAGTATGTTTGTTATAAGAATATTTTACAGTAATGTATAAGGAAGAATTTTGTATTGTATGTAAAGTCTGTCTTTTTTAATCTGATGGTGTGTTTTTGTGGACCTCCGTAGGAACAACAAAATAAATAAATAAATTGAATTGAAATAAAAAATTTCTGTCAGTCTAGTGATTCCACAACTTTCCCATAAAGAAATGTGAGAAAAACTTGATTTTCTAGCTAAATTTGAGGTTTTCAGGGGATTCTAGGTAAAAAAACATTGGGGCATCCATGCAAGCCACACCTCCCTCTACTCCCCCGGGAGTCTACTTTTTAGAAATGTCTGGGATTGGTAGGTTTCCCTAGATGGCCGCTGAGGCTGAACAAGAGCAGATTTCTGACAATATCAATGGTGGGAATATGTTTTCCAATAATTTGTGAACTAAAACATCTCACCCTAAACCCCCCAATATGTTCTTGGTAAAATTTTGTTAAAACATATTATTACACCATACTGGTATAGTATTCTGTGGGAGAAAATCCTTTAATGCATATAGATTCTGCGCCGGGATACCCTCCCAGGTGACTTGTGTGTGATACAAATATACATAACATAACAAAACATTTACTCTTTCTAAATAGAAACCTTGAGCTTTCACTTTTAAGTAAAAGTATTTTCACACCTGCGTTCAACATGTGCGCCTTTGAGAAACTGCCCCTTTATGACATCCTTACTAAAATTCTACATTTAAGGATATCTTTGCCTCTGGTATTCATGCACAGGCTGACGTGCATTGTAATACCCTGTCAAACTGAGACGAGTGGCCTCTCTGTGACTCATACCTTCTTGACATTTAGGCTACATCTCCAGGTGTACCTGTGTGTGTCCGAGAGGCACTACCCACTTGATCTTGGCTTCCTCTGCATTTTTTAAATCAAAGGGGCAAAGGCCACCATTGGAGGCACAGGGCCCCATTAACAAATACTTTCCTATGAGTAGCTGGGTCTAACTCCTGCCTTGGATTTGAGGCAAATCTGAATAACCAGACTGATAATTCTCAAAGCATTTTTCTGATTAGTTTTCAAGACTAAGACAAGCTTACTCAGGGAAAATTTGAGTAAATGTCTTACTGATAGAAAATTGAGAATAGATCAGACCTAATCCCAGAGCTAAATTTGTGCTGGTAAATTGCAGATGGTGGGCACTTATATGAAGAACTGGAATTAATTTTTCATCATCAAATTTTGACCCAGAGCATGAGAGAAATGCAGAAAAAGGAGAAGGAAGCCTTAGGAATGCTTAAGGAATCCGGCCAATGGGGTGAATTCCCTCTGTTGACAAGTTCACATTGGGTGGCACAGTACTGCTGCTACTCTCAATCCAAGTAGAGAGCAGTCACTGGATTTTGTGTTTCCTTTGTTGGTAAAGGATGGAGGAGGATTTGTTAAACATTCTCAATTCTCACAGGATGCTGAACCTTACGGTTAGTTTTGACTTTTACCGAAGCAAGGATGACCGTCTACCCACAATGAGGCCTGTGGCTGCCATCTCGTCGTTATTGGCATAAAGGAAAGCAAAAGCCTGTAGTAAAAATTGATTCTTGTTCATGGTTTTCTTTGATACGGAGAAGTTTTATCTCAATTACGTCCACTTCTGCTTATTTGTCTGAGTGCATCCAGATTTCACTGAGCATAATCTGATACATTGGCACAACAATTTGCGAACGAGGTATCCGTGCTATATCGAGTCTTTCTCCAATATCACCCAATATATACATACGTGCATAAATGACATAAGTAATTTAGAATCAGTTGAAAATGAATTAATTACACATTTATTTACTTTTTTCAGTTTTGAACAGCTTTCGCAGTAGAAGTGATTGCAAATGCCCACATGCCATCATTCATCAGTGTCTAATGTTTCCCTGGATTCAGACTAAAATAGATGCATTAGCACTGAAATTGACCACTTATATTTCTGCCCTTTCTTAGCCTTAGGAAAATAAAACTGATTCTATAAATTAAGTCCAGTAAATAAGAGTTTAACAAATACATAGTTTCTCAGCAGGAGTAAACCCTCCTATTTCACATTCCCTATCCTTGTGAGATCGGAATACATTTGCAGCAATCATAACAATATTTCTCACATTCAAAGCTGAACATCTTATATCAAGAGATGAAATGTACTTTATTCAAGTGAGGCCTTATTCAGCTAGCAGCAGCAAATCTGGCTCCACTCTGGTAGCCTGCAACCTACGTGGCTGCTTTGCAACCCCCTGTAACTTACAAAATGTGTCAACTGATGAAAAAAAAAAAAAAACAATTATGCCTTTTGGGTGCTAGGCATTTTTTTGTAAAAAGATCTTGTGAAACAATAAAATGTCTATTCGTCACCCCTGTGATAATTTACTGAAGGCCGAACGACAAGCGTGACATCATTCAGACTAAATTAAGAAAGAGTGATTAAACAAGCAGACAAAGAGGTGGGGAATATTTGTACAAGACAAAAACGTGTCAGATAATTGTCAAATAAGAAACGTTAATGGGACATGTCTGGCCATCCTACTGACTGAGAGGTGCTGAAATAATAGAAGAGACTGGTAGTCAAAACAAGAAAGCGAATTTATTATCGCTGGCGAACCAAATATCCCATCATTGTATTTTCTTCAAAAATACATGAGAACAACACACCTTTTCTGGGAGACTATATTGCTTAGTAATGGTTCCCTTCTGAAAACCCTGGCACAATCTGTAGTTTTCTTTCTCACAGATACTAGTAAAGAAAGTGCCCTCTCATCTAATAGACACCAAGCATACCTTGACTTTGATAAGGAAAAACCCCAACAACTATGACCCTCCTACAGACTGTAGGATCATTGGGCACCAACATTCCACAGGCTGAAACAACACGAGCTATTGAAGAGCTACTAAGAGCATAAGAATGGCTCCACTACACCACAACTGAAATGTACATCACTTGCACTCACAAAAAACACGCTTTTCACTTTGAGGAGGGATATTAATTACAGATAGACAGGACTAGCATGGGCTGTTCCTGCTCCCAAGCCTTGCTATATGTCCCTTATTTTGAGATGAATACAGTCTACCATGGATCAAATTCATTTGCTGCCAGAATGTATATCTGGCATAGATATTTGACGTCATCCTCATGATCTGGGACACTAATGAAGCAGACATGGAAGAGTGCTTGAACTGGTTAAACAGTGAAGATACCCATTTGAACTTCTCATTCAATATGAGCAGAGCAGAATGAACATTTCTAGATCTAAAATCAAGGGAAAAGTGGATTACACACAGACATCTATAGCAAACCAAGATTTGTAACTCTCTTTTGAGTTTCAACAGTTAACACCCAGCGTCTTGAGACCCTCGCGGGTGAGTAGCTACGCTTTATCAATCCCCGATTGATTGATTGATCACACTGTGAGAACTTACACGTGAGTTAGTATTTCAGAATTTAAGAGAAAATGCGAATTCTCAGCACAAGTTCGCAACTGTCCTGGAGGAAGCACATTCATTGTAAGAGGACGCACACTTGCTTAAAGGGTCTCCGTGGTGAAAACAAGCACAGTGAACCCTATTTGTAATATGGGCCCACTTTTTGGGCAATTGGGGAATGAGGCATTTCATTTAGCGTTTTGTTAGGATCTGATTGGGGCGTGCAATGCATTTTGGGATACAGTAACACAAGCAACCAACTGTCTTCTGTCAGCAAAGTTTGCAATGCACACATAATAATGACCAAATATAGTAGGACTATTTGATTAGTGAATAGGCACCAATAGCTTAGATATAAATTGAAAGTATGAAGATAGCCCTTGCCATTGGATAGAACAAACAAATGGTGTAAACAACATCGTTGGACTTATCTGTAGGATGAAGAATCAGGCTTTGCATAGTGAACTTGCAGAACCTAGAGTAGGACTTGCTGTCTCCGGGGACTCACAGATGCTATTAGGTTTGGGATTCAGCTACCTAGTGCTGTCCATAGAATATGTTTTCTCTGTAAACCAAGATTATGTGGAAGGTACATGAGGTATGTTAGGTCATGTTGGCGGCCTCTTGGGCAATTCTCTGAAGAGGATGCAGAGTGAAAATGCATTTAGAGCCTTCAGTAGAGAGTTCAATTTGCTGGGGTTGATGTTAGCTGGATAATGAATAGATGTTCCCTACAACGACAGGAGTCATTGGTTCTTCAGGCACATCTCTCATGCGCATTTCAAAAGAAAGAAGTAAGACAGGGCCGTACCTTTCCAGTTGTTAATGGTATCTTGATGCAGGGTCCTAACTAAGGTACTCATAGCCCCCATGGTGGGAGGGCTCCCACACAGTTTACCTTTCAGGGCTCCCACTGTCCTATCTGACTACAAAGAAATATAATTAAAAACAGTAGCTTAACAGACGTTGTTGCTGCAGCAAGGTTGGCTGAGGCAGCAGAAGCTTGAATTTCTAGGTCTTGGCCGGTCGAGGGGTTGGCCACTTTCAGTGAGTGTGAAGCCCCTCAACTACGTGGTGAAGATGAATATCAGCAGCTTTCATCCTGCAGTCCCAGGAAGGCCAGCCTGGTCTGTTTGGGAGAGCAGAGAGACCTGTCTCAGGATGAGGCCCACTGGCTTGAACACAAAAGACAAAGGGGGGGGGGGGGTTGCATTGAAGCTTGCTTTCCAGACTTCTCTTTAACTTTCTTTTAGCTTAATTGCCATGAGAGGCAATAAAAATAATTGTTTTGCTGCATTGGAAAAGCCCAAGATAGAAGGGAGCTCAGTGAATTGCGGGTGAGACACGTACCCCATGCCTGAGTTGCATTCTTTCTCTTACCTCTCATATACCCCATCAACAAAACCGTTAATACCAAAGGAGAGCCCACTGTTCACTTGAGTCCCAATCAGTAAGTGAGATATTGACATTGTAATATGAAGCAAACACCAGCTTAACTGAGCCTGCTAAATGGGCCTCTGTTTTCCAGGCCATGCTTAAGTGCCTTTCATCGATTTTGAGGCCCAGGGAGTACATTTATAGGCCCAGATTTAGC
Source organism: Calotriton arnoldi (assembly GCA_963921515.1). NCBI lineage: Eukaryota > Metazoa > Chordata > Amphibia > Caudata > Salamandridae > Calotriton > Calotriton arnoldi. Next base: position 1,013,001 of record CAWUFW010003456.1, read on the forward strand.
TTTGTGCTGGATTTGCAATGTAAACCCTGTACAAAGTTTTTGGTTAGGGTGGAATTTACAAATCAGGATCTGCGTTGAATTGTATCCCAAAGTAATATAAACTTGCACTATCTTCTGCTTTGCGTTAATTTGCATCAAGGGGGCGTTCCAGTGGTGGAGCATGGGCATTCCCATGCAACCACTCATGGGTTTTGATGCAACTCTCTACCTACAAACATTGGTAGACAGGGATTTGCACCAAAATCGTACACCTCCTTCAGGCAGGTGTAACAGTGTTATGTTATGCCTATTTTTTGAGCACGCTATCATTTGCGAGGGTATCATGGTGCTGGACATGTGTTCAGGCCTCGTCCAGAGGTCTTGGGGGTGGTCTCAAAGAGCCAAGTCTTCCTCTTCTTGCACAACACAGGTAGGGAAGTGAAGGCTCTGATGTGTAGTGGGAGGTAGCTCCAAGCTTTAGGAGCTATGTATGAGAAGGCTGGACCTCCAGCTCTATTTCTTTGTATATGTGGGATGTGTGTGAGTAGGAATCCAGCTGAGCAGAGTTGTCTGGCTGGTTGATGGAAGCAGGTGCATTTCTTTAGGTAGACCAGGCCTGTGTTATGTAGTGCGTTGAATGTGTGGGTGCAGAGTATGAACAGAGCGTGCTTGTGTATTTGGATCCAGTATATCTCCCTGAGGTCTGGTGTGATGCGAGTCCTGCATGGCATGTTGAGGATGAGTCTGGCTGCCGAATTCTGTATGGTTTGTAGTTATCTGGTAAGTTACTTGGTTAATTTGGCAAAGAGGGTGTTCCCATAGTCCAGCCTGCTAGTGATGAGGTGACAGTTTTTCTGGTGTTGCACGGGAGCCATTTGTAGATTTTCCTCAGCATTCTCAGAATGTGCAAGGAGGAAACTGTGACAGTGTTGTCTTGTGCCATTTCCTTCTTATTGTGAATGATGATCCCATTGTTTATGGCATGGGTACTGGGGGTGGATGTGGGCCTGAGGTTGGCCTTCTACCAGGTGGTGTCCCAGAGTGAGGTGTTTTTTTCTGACGATCACTACTTCTGTCTTGTTTGTGTTGAGAGTGAGATAGGTGGACTTCATCCTGGTGGCAACCCCAGTCATGCAGGCGGTAAACTTGTTCCGTGTATCGGAGTTGTATCCAAGGGGACAGTATGCATTGTTTGATGTCAGCATATGAGAGGATGATGATGTTGTATGCGCATATGACGTTGGTCAGTGGAGTCATACATTTGTTGAAGAGGGTGGGGCTGAGGGATGAACCTCGAGGCACTTCGCAGATGTGCTTCTGAGGTGTACAATGTTAGGATGACCATTTGAGTTCTTTATGTCAAAAAGGAGTAGATTCAGCAGGGATCAGGTGCTCAAATGCAGGTCATCGAGTCTGATGAGGTTGGGGCGTGATGCAATGTCAAGGCTGCTGAGAGGTCCACAAGAATGAAGGCTGCTGTCTCTACTGTGTCTAGGATCATTCGGATGTCATCTGTTGCAGCAATGGGTACTGTTTCCGTGCTGTGGTTGGGTCTACATCCGGACAGAGTGGCATCAAGGAGCAGATGGTTAATGAGGTGGTTGGTGAGGCATCTGTTGAGGAGTTTCTCAAAACCTTGTTGGGGCATTTAAGGAGGGAGATCAGTCTGTAGAAGGTGAGCTTGGTTGGATCAGCCGGGGGTTTCCTGAGCAGAGTAGTGACTGTGGCTCGTCTCTAAGCTTCCAAGAAGGTGTCTAAGTCTTACTTACTTATAATTCCTTTATTCGGCATATAAAAATATCATAAAAGTAACACTTTATCCATAGGTTACAGTACAAACTTCATTTTTCTTTTTTTTAAAAGGAACAATACAACAATTTATATTCTACATGATACAGATTAAATATATCTAGCTAAAAATAAACATCACATATAATGTGTCTCTCATAAAACAACCCCATCTGCAGGTCTAGTTCACGCAACCCCTTGTGACCCTTAATCTAAAAGCAGTCCTTAAAACGTTTGTGATACAGAAGAGTGTAAAGGCATCTGTGGCCAATTTCAAAAATAAAAGTGCCACCCGTGCTTGTTTAAATCTGGCTTTTTTTAAGATACCCCTCAGAAAAGCTCTTCTTGGAACAGAATAAAATTGGCAGAATAAAACAAAGTGAAGGGTGTCCTGTGGAGACCTATGGTCGCAGCCACAGGGCCCCTTCAACTCTGGATGCAATAAAAACCCAGCCGGTTCTGCTAAAATGTGGAGCAAAAGGTTTAGCCTGAACCGAGTCATTAAAAATCTATCATGGGCACTACTTATACAAGACAGGTATGGTTCAATTCCCTCGGTGGATCTGACAACTAAGTGTTCTCTCACCGACGGTTTAAATGACTCTCTGTCTTCCCGGTGCAACGTTACATACTTAAAGAACCGGTCCTTGACCAGTGCCCTATCTAGTGTACTTATTTCCGAGGGGTTAGCGAATAAATCTGCACAACCAACTTTCACAAGAGACTCCTTCACATATTTTAGCCAGGGAATTTTGAGGCCATGGTCCAGGGAGAGACAATCTTCTAAAACCTGCCTACTTAGTGCAGCCTCCTCATTTGACCAGATCTTTACCCAGCAAACTAGAGGGTTGACAGCCCACCTATCCATAATGTAACGGGCACCCAGTTCTTCATGTACAATGTGGGCTGACGTGCTCTGAGGAACTTTTAACAGGTGCCTAAGATACTTATTCTCCTCTATTTGTAGTTGGTTCGCCTCAATAAATCCCCAAACCTCACTGCCATACAGCACTTTGGCACAGCACATGGAACTATTCAGTTTCAAAATCTGCTCAGGGGACCACCGTCCTAACCTTTGGGCAAAATTCATTATTGAACCGTTGCATTTGGCCATGGTGCGACACTTCTCCTCTAGTAAGTGTTTAAAATTTAGACGCCCATCAAATAAAATCCCCAGATACGAGAAGGACTGCACCTTGCCTAAACAATGAGATCCAATTGTGTATTTGTATGATTTGACTGCCTTTTTGCCCACTTCCATGACATAAGATTTTGCCAAATTGGGAGACAAGTCCAAGTTCTCCATAAAGGAAACAAACCCGTCTATTAGGATCTGCAGACCTTTGGGAGTACGTGCTAGGAGTACCGCATCGTCTGCATAAAGCAGAACTGGAATTCCACGGGTACCTATCCTTGGAGTATCAGCATGAAGAGTGCTTAGGGTGCGGTCAAGACCGTTTATGTATAACGTAAACAGAAAAGGAGCTAATATGCAACCCTGTCTAACACCACTGGAGCACATAAAGGGTTCTGTTTTGCTTCCATCCTGGCAGTATCTAACCGCGGCTGTGGTGTTCAAATGCAAAGTTTTTTAAATGTTGATAAGCCCAGGGTCCACGCCAAACCCATCCATTAATGCCCACAGTTTCCCTCTATTGACTCTGTCGAGGGCGGCGGTTAAGTCCATGAATGCTAAATACATCGTTCCTGGACTTACCACTGTATATTTGGCTGTAATGAGGTACAGATTAAGGCATTGGTCAGTAGTTGATTTTCCTGGCCTAGAGCCAAATTGCACGTCAGTTATAATCTTATGCTCATCAGCCCAGTCCATTAGCCTACTTAAAACCACCCGCCCTAATACCTTCGCTGACACGTCAATAAGGGAAATTGGGCAATAACATTGTGGGTCGTCCTTATTGCCCTTTTTAAAAATAGGAACAATCGTGGCTGTAGACCAAGATGCTGGCATTACTGTGTCCCCTGCTGCGTTAATCACCCTTGTCAGGATTGGGGCCCAGAGATCCACATTATTTATGAAAAGGTCGGGTGGGATCCCATCAGGGCCAGGAGCCTTGTTCCTAGTTAGGCCCTCGATTCCCTTTTTAACCTCACTCAGTGAAAATCTCACCGGGGGTGTACCCTGTTCCCCATTACACTCCTGGGGTAGATCAGCACTTGAATTGTAATTATACAGCCCGTGAAAGTGCTCGTACCATTGCTCCGGCAGGATGTTATTGCTCAGCCTGGGTTTGTTCGATTCTTGAAAACAAGGATTATTTATGACTCTCCAGAAAGCGGTGGAGTCTTTTAGTGTTATTGCCTCTGTCAAATCCTCCCAAGCTTGTTTTTGCAATTGACGTTTGCGTCCCTTAACAGCTAACTTATAATTTTTTCGGCAAACGGACACCCAAACCCTGTCTCTTGGGGTGGTCTTTAGGGCATCTTTCAGCTCTCTGAGAGCACGTGAACAATATGGATCAAACCATCCTGGGCTATCTCTTATAATACTGGGCATAGGGGCTCGCAACAAGGAGTCAACTATTTGGGCCACCTATTTAAAAGCCTCCACTAAATCTGTCCCTTCCACATCAAGATCTAAGCACCTTAAAATGACATGTTCTCCTTCTTTTAACAAGGATTTATAAAAGGCTTCTCCATTAACCTGTGTCCACCGTAGCCTCCTGCCCTGATCCGTGGGCCTGGCCACCCCCCCTCCCATGCCAGATGACTCACGATAATCGCAGACATCCGCCAAGGATAAGGCGAGGGGTTATGATCACTGAACGCACTATAAATAATGCTAAACCTGGACACACAATTTCTAAGTGAAATTGAAACAAAAATATAATCAATAAAAGAAGCACACCCTCTGCCTTTAAATGTTGGGTGAACCGATTTATCCTGTTCGACCTCAATCATGTCCATAGTGTGCGTTAGCGCATGCGTGTTTAATAGGCTACCTAGCTCCCTGCCCTCCTTTGTGTGTTCCAAGTGAGGGCCCTCCTCAAGCGTGCAAGTTGACCAATCACCACAGGATGCTTTTAAATTTGGGCAGAAATGACAATTAAAATCACCAACTAACACTAAATGAAGCCCCTTCTGCCCTAGCTCCTGTGCCTGCGTTAGTCTAGCATCCAGCTCATACACGCTAGCGAGACCCTGACCATGTGACATTGAGTTATAGAAATTTATAAAAAAGAGCCTGTAACCTTTAGTGAGAAAAAAGAGCCCCTGCGCAACCTCAGAGTCCCAGGCCAAATCTATCCATCTACCCTGTATTGTGAGGTCAGCATAAATAACCAGCCCTCCCATGACTCTCCCTGATGTGGCCTTTCGCGCCGGGCAAAAGAATGTTTTATATCCCTCTAGATGGAAATTAGTATTAACGGGTTCCCATGTTTCTTGCAGGCAAATAATCTGGAAATCCCGTATAAAAGATAGCCATTCTACATCCTCAAATTTATTAGAGAGCCCTGCTATGTTCCATGAGAGGATTTTTATTTCTTTCCCATTTGACCTTGTTACACTATCAATTACTTGAGTGCTATTTGACATGAGAACATTCGTGTTAAGGCCACTATCTGCATGGACGTTTGCAGCCTGTAAGCCACAAATAATAATGCCTTCCTCTATCCCTACGGTAGTCACTTCCCCCTCCTACCTCGATCTGTATTAATTACAAGAGTACCATCGATTCTATCATCTTCCCTCAATGAACCTAGTCAATCAATATCATTTAGGTCATTGAGGCCTCTAAGTGGTGCAAAAACATTATTTAGCAAGAGTGCCTTGTCCCACCCCAATGCGCCCTCTTGTCGACATACCTCTCTGGGATGTTGATTCGTAAAGGTCAAGGGTCTATAGAAAAAGCCCAATGGGAGCAGCTTAACACATGAAACCATTTCAGCTCGATTAAGCCTTGTACTCTGAAAAAGGGTCTGGCGCACAAGATCGGGATGCCTAAGTGTCACTATCACACAGTCCCCTGGGAAGGCTTTCCTGGATCTACCGATCCAGGACACCCTCCTTGCCATCAAGATATGTCTATAGTCTCTAATGTTGAACCCCGCATTCCACACAACCAATGCACCACTTTATTAATCAATTGTGACGTAGGTTCCTCTTTTTGGCTTGTGTGTGTTGGGACACCTGTTAAAACAATTGTGTATGGGCAAGATTCTGGCGGTAGGTCTAGGACTGGAAGGCCTGGTGTACTCTGTACACTTGAAGAGGACATCTCTGTAGGTAATGACTGCACATTGTCTCCCCTTACCCCCCTAACTTGCCTTGCATTATCTATTAGAACTGATGAGGGGTTACTTATGTGCCCCGTCATTGGTTCACTCGCCCCCCTATCACTAATGGTGGCATTAGGTCTCCTTTCTTCCGCCTGCTCCTGTGGGACTCTAGTGCACACAGCATTTCTCCCGTTAGCATATTCAGTATCCCCAACATTCCTCCCTTCATTCACAGTCACGGGTGAAGGGGCTAGTACCACAGATTCCCCCCGACCAACACATACACACCTGCATACCCCTTGATGTAATGCAATACTCCCTAGATTCGCCAATGAAAGCAATTTGTCTTCAATTGAACTGAGTCTACATACTATAGGCCCCAAGAGAGCAGATATCAAAGTTTCCAGTCGCTCCCATTGGTCGGGGTCATCCCCAAACTCCACACCGGTTTGATTGTCGTTATCACCACTGTTATGTGTCTGATTCACGGCCAAACCCTTGTTCAGTTCTGGAGCCGATTTCTCAGTGGGCCTGGCTACTTGAGGTTTTAGTTTGGATTTGTTTTTTTGCTTTTGTATGGCTCCTCCCCTTGGGCGTTTCGCGGGCGGCTCTCCATTACCCACAGTTAAGGGCTTTGACACATTGATTGTTTTTTCCTTGGCGACCCTTTTAGATCGAGTTATGACCTCCCCACAACCTACGCCAGAAAAAACTGCGTTGTGTCCCGCAGTGCTAGGCAGTGGGTCTTTAACTAAAATATGTGACAGGTTAGGCACAATAACCCCTGCGCTGTCCACTGCAACCACAATGGGAACAACCTGCACAAAAGTGGTCGTCCCTGATACTACTAACTGGGAATCAGGGGGGTCAATTAAATCGCCATTTTCACAGGGACCTGGGCTGGTATGATGTACATGGTCCACAGGATGCAGTGGGGACTTAACCAAGACTATACTTCCCATTGAAGACCGTTTCTTGGCCGCAAAAGTATCCAGTGAGAGTCTTTTTTCGGCGATTTGAATTTCATGAGTCAAAACCGATTCGGCTCTTATCAAAAAAGCGTCCAAAGTCCCCACAACCCCCCCACCCCTGCTAATAAATCTATGGCCTTGCGTTTATTCATGCTTATCGTCTAACTATTACACCACCTTGGGGACCCGCAAACTGCACTAACACACAGAGATACCTTGTTTGTTAGCAGTATTCCACCTTGTTGGACACGTTTGTATGACTGATCACAGGGGGATGGCCCAGCCCCGCCTCTGATGGGCTCAGACGGGCCCGCCCTTGGCCCGGGCTTCGCACGGCGCACGCCCGCGTGCGTCCCGCGGAGCGTGACCCGCGCCGGCTTTTAAGCGCCTCCGGGCGCGGGAGAATGGCAGCGCCTCCTGGTGCGAAAGTCAGTATGGCAGTGGCAATGTGGGATCTGTAGTCCCCTTGTGCGTGAAAGAAGCGGCTGCCGCGGAGCGTGAGCCGCGCCGGCCTTTAAGCACCTCCAGGCGCGGGAGAATGGCAGCGCCTCCTGGCGCGAAGGTCAGTATGGCAGTGGCAATGTGGGATCTGTAGTCCCCTTGTGCGTGAAAGAAGCGGCTCCCCTCGAGGCACTTCGTAGATGTGCTTCTGAGGTGTACAATGTTAGGATGACCATTTGAGTTCTTTATGTCAAAAAGGAGTAGATTCAGCAGGGATCAGGTGCTCAAATGCAGGTCATCGAGTCTGATGAGGTTGGGGCATGATGCAATGTCAAGGCTGCTGAGAGGTCCACAAGAATGAAGGCTGCTGTCTCTACTGTGTCTAGGATCATTCGGATGTCATCTGTTGCAGCAATGGGTACTGTTTCCGTGCTGTGGTTGGGTCTACATCCGGACAGAGTGGCATCAAGGAGCAGATGGTTAATGAGGTGGTTGGTGAGGCATCTGTTGAGGAGTTTCTCAAAACCTTGTTGGGGCATTTAAGGAGGATCAGTCTGTAGAAGGTGAGCTTGGTTGGATCAGCCGAGGGTTTCCTGAGCAGAGTAGTGACTGTGGCTCGTCTCTAAGCTTCCAAGAAGGTGTCTAAGTCAATGGAGGAGTTGAGGACTTGAGTGAGGGCTTCGCTGATGGCGGTGAGTCCCTTGATGAAGGCTTGGTGGGGAAAGGGGTCTAACCGGGCCCCAGAGTGGATGGACTTCATTGTGGCAGCTGTCTTTCCTATAGTGATGGTGTGTCACAAGTTCAGGACCCATCATTTGTTTGAGACAGGAGATCTGCCGCAAGGTGAAATGGATCTGGTTGGGGGTGGAAGTTGCCATATATGTTAGCACCACTTAATATAGCGCAGGGAATCATCCCCGTAAGAATATATCTGCACTTCTGCTGAAGCATAAGACTAGCAAAACTAACTAAAACAGCCATGTTTTGAGGAGTTCTTCACACTTTCCCAGCTCTGTACACATACAAATTGGTAGGGGAAGTTTATTCCAGTGAAAGTGGGCGAGGTAGGAGATAGACCATGACATTTTAAGGTGCGCTTTGTCTGTGGATTTCAGCAGTCTAGCTGGGTGATGGTATCTGAGTCTGTTTTGTAGGTAGAGAGGGGCATTGCAATTCAGGGTTTTATAGGTCGGGCAGCGCGTCTTAAAAATAAGCCTTTTCCTAATAGGTAGCCAGTGCAACAAGTGTAGTAATGGAGCAGAGGAAAAACCAGACGGGAGATTGCACATAAGTCTGGCTACAGTATTCTGCACCACCTGCCATTTATACAGTAATATATGGATGTGATTTTGTCATAGAAGAGGTCCAATAGATTGTTGCAGAGGTCTTGAGAGGTGGTGATTTTGTTGGAGGTGGCTACAGGTCCAGCGAACTGATTGATAATTGTGAATATGTCCTTGATGATGCCAGTGTTGAAACGGTTTGCAAGGGATGTGCATTTGGTCTTCAGATTTGCTGGTGGTAGTGTCTCTGGGTGGGTTTAAACAAGTCTTTGTCTGTGGAGTCTTGGCTCATTCTCACCTTGTGCTCCAGTTGCTTTCAGTGCATTTTCCTCAGCCTGAATTCTTTCTGCTGGTTTTAGCTTGTGTTCTTCTTCGTTTTCATTTCTCCTTGTTTTTCCTAGTTGCATGTGTGCTGCAGTGTACAACACACATACAATGTGAGAAAAGCCTTAAAGCATGGTTTTTGTACTAAAATGGAAAGGGATGTAGTAGTAGTAACACTTTATTCGGTTATCGTAAACCATCAAAGTATGCACACATAATAAAATCACAAAATATCGAATTTTAAAATAGTACATAAAACAACAGGTATACAAATCAATTTAGAGACATCATCTCAATCATAAAGTAAGATAGAATCTGTGCCATTCTGGCTCCATCTTAATGTATAATGTAACCTGTGCAAATCGCAACCCCGAGTTATGTAACAAAATAGTACATCAATAACAAATGTCCCAGAGTGATTTTAAAACATCGACACAGCCAAAGCACTAGGAACTAGACCTATACAGCCCCCCCCCAGTGAAATCAGTGCAAATCGCAAGCTTGAAGGTTACTCTCTTCTTGACGGGGAGCCAGTGGATGTCTCGCAGGTGTTATGTCATGTGCTCGTGTCGTGGAGTTCCGAGGATGAGTCGGGCTGCGGTGTTTTGGATGATCTGGAGTTTGTGAAGGAAGGATTTGTTGATTCCGGCATAGAGGGCGTTACCGTAGTCCAGTCTGCTGGTTATGAGTGCGTGGGTGACGATCTTTCTGGCTATGGGGGGATCCACTTGAATGTCTTGCGGAGGATGTGGAGGGAGTTGAAGCAGGTGGAGTCTAGAATGATGCCGAGGTTCCGGGCGTGGTCTGTCAGGGTGGGTGGGTTTCCGAGGGCAGAGGGCCACCAGGTATTGTCCCAAGCGGAGGGGGCGGGTCCAAGGACGAGGAACTCTGTCTTCTCCGAGTTGAGCTTTAGGCAGCTGTTGCTCATCCAGGCTGCAACGTCCTTCCTGGAAGCTGAGTCTGGTGTCTTCAGGGCTCTTAGTGAGGGAGAGGATGAGCTGGGTGTCGTCGGCATAGGATACTATACTGAGCCCATGTTGTCTGACGATGCGGCAAAGGGGGGCCATGTAGATGTTGAAGAGCGTGGGGCTGAGCGATGATTCTTGGGGTACTCTGCAGTTGATCTCTGTAGGTTCGGAGAGGAAGGGTGTGAGTCTGATCTTTTGGGTTCTGCTGGCGAGAAAGGAGCGGATCCAGTCGAGGGCGGTACCACGTATGCCGGCGTCGTGGAGTCTGGCTGCAAGAGTGTGGTGGGAGACGGTGTCGAAGGCTGCGGAGAGGTCGAGCAGGATGAGGGCCACGGTATGGTCCTGGTCGAGTAGCATGCAGATGTCCTCAGTGGTGGCGAGGAGGGCGGTCTTGGTGCTGTGGTTGCTGTGGAATCCGGACTGGGAGGAGTCGAGGATGGCATTCTCTTCAATGAAGGCGGGCAGCTGGGCATTGACGAATCTCTCGGTGACTTTGGCTGTGAAGGGAAGGAGAGAGATGGGCCGGTAGTTTTTCAGGTCCGTTGGGTCCGCCGAGGGTTTCTTGAGAAGGAGCTTGACCTCTGCCCGCTTCCAGTCATTGGGGAAAATGCCAGATTCGAAGGAGGCATTGATGGTGCAGCATAGTTCGGGTGCTATGGTGGCGGCGGCTCTGTGGTAGATGTGCGGCAGGCAGGGGTCCTAGGGGGCTCCTGAGTGGGTGCTCTTCATGGTCGTGGTGGTATCTTCGGTGTTGACCGGAGTCCAGGTGGTGATGGTGGGATGCCTGTCATTGCTGGGGGTGGGGGTGGTTTCAGGAGTCTGTTTGCTGAAGTTGTCATAGAGGGCCTTGATTTACAGGTGGATATAGGAGCCGAGCTTTTTGCAGAGGTCCTGGGACTGCGTGACGTCTGTGGCTTCGCTAGGGGGTCTGGTGAACTGCTGGATGATGTTGAAGAGTTCCTTTGTGTTACTGGTGTTGGTGTGGATTTTGTTCCGGATAAAGGTCCTCTTGGCGGCTCTTATGCATTGGTGGTATTCAGTCATGGCGTTCTTGTAGGTGTTCTGGTCTCCGGTGGTTTTGCTGTTTTTCCAACATTTTTTGAGACGTCTGCAGGCGCGTCTGGCTTCTTGGAGGTCGGTGGTGAACCAGGCGGCCTTCCAGGGGCGTTGTCTGTCGGGGTGGCGGAGGGGTGCGAGCTTGTCTGCGCAGTTGGTGATCCAACGGTGTAGTCATCGGCTGCGGAGTTGGTGTCGGTCGTGGCGGTGGGGGGTCATGGATGAGGGTGGAAGTGAGGTGCTCCTATGTGACCTTGCTCCAGTTCCTTCGTGGCGGGCGCGGGGCAGGCTTGTGTGCGGTGGTGGTGTTGAAGGTGAAATGTCTGCAGTGATGGTCTGTCCAGAGTGGCTGCGAGGTGTGGCTGAAATGGATGTTGGACCCTCCTGCGAAGATGGGGTCGAGGATGTGTCCGGCCTTGTGGGTGGGGGTGGTGACAAGCTGCTTCAGTCCGAGGTTGGCGAGGTTGTCCAGGAGGGCAGTGGAGTCGGTGTCGCTGCGGTTGTCGAGGTGGAAATTAAGGTCTCCGATGAGTGCATAGTCTGTGGAGGCGATGGCGTGGAGTGCGATGAGGTCAGCGGTGGTGGTGGCGAAAGAGGCGCGGGCCCTGGAGGTATGTAGGTGTGTGCCGCGTAGTGTGGTTCTGGGGCTGGTCTGGATCTGGAAGTGGAGGTGCTTGATGTTGGAGAGGGGGTCGCTAGTGCTGGAGGTGGAGAGTCGGAGGGAGCTCTTGTGTGCGATGGCGAATCCTCCTCCTAGGCGGTGTGGGCTGTCATTCCTCTGGATCTTGTATTCGTCGGGAATGTCAGTGGCGATGTCGGGGGTGGAGGTGGTGTTGGTCCAGGTTTCCGTGAAAAAGGTGACGTCTGGCGAGAGGGTGTTGAGGAGGTCCCAGATCTCTACGGCGCATATGTGAAGGGAGTGCACGTTGAGGAGGATGCACTTCAGGGTTTCGGTGGTGTGGGCGTCCGGCGTGGGTGCGACGGTCGTGGGGGTGCTGTCAATGCTGAAGGATTGTCAGCAGTATAGGCAGGAGAACTGGCCATGGGTGGTGTTTGGCGTCGACCGTTGGCAGTTGTTGTTCCTTCTGGGGTTGAGTGCGAGGAGGGCAGCGGACTCATAACGGGGAATGGTCGTAGATCCAGGGTTCCTGGTGCTGGTCGTGGACGGGCTTGCCTTTGGCGAGCCAGCAGCACGCCCACTGCGCGTGGCCGCGCAGCGGCCGCCATTAAGTAGGGAAGGGGGAGGGACTCGCAGCTGGGAGGTGGGAGCGGGGAATCGGCGTGGGGAGAGGCCGTGGTGGCAGCAGCGGCGGGAAGGCTGGGAAGAGAAAAACAAGTGAAAAAAAGCAGAAAAAACGGGGGGAAAACAGATTACAGGCACAGTCAAAACAGCACAGCACAGTACAGTGGATACAGAAATAAAAAGGCAAAAAAAAAAACCTGAGCAGCAAAACGGGTACAATACAGGGCCTCGAACACCTGTCAAGACAGGGCGTGGCACCGCAGGCAGCAGCACTTAACAGTGGAGCTGCAGGGGGAGAGTGCAGGTTCCTCACCAGGAGGTCAGAGGTCTTGCTCGTGCTCCCTCTCAGCGGCCACCATTAAGTAGGGAAGGGGGAGGGACTCGCAGCTGGGAGACGGGAGCGGGAAATTGGTGGGGGAGGGGCTGCGGAGGCAGCAGCGGCGGGAAGGCTAGGAAGAGAAAAACAAGTGAAAAAAAGCAGAAAAAATGGGGGGAAAACAGATAACAGGCACAGTCAAAACAGCACAGCACAGTACAATGGATACAGCAATAAAAAGGCAAAAAAAAAAAACCTGAGCAGCAAAATGGGTACAACACAGGGCCAGAGTGTGGCACCGCAGGCAGCAGCCCTTAACAACGGAGCTGCAGGGGGAGAGAGCAGGTCCCTGAAGTTTATGAAATATTAAGAGGATTAAAAGATGTCTAAGAGGGTGAACGTGGTCACTAAATTGCTCCTTGTAAAATGTTACTTCTCTTATACCAAATCGCCTGTAAAAACCTACTCACTGAGAATACAATTGTGGGAGAAGTATCGCTTTTTAGAATCCTATGGACTACAAGATATCTAATTATTCCCATGTCTCGGCATATTGGATGGATCCATTTGCGGCCAGAAGCATGATACTCGGGTCCAAAAAAATTATATGTGTCTCAATCTCATCGCTCAGGCCACACGCTTTGCAAATGCTGGAAACTGGATCCTTGTGCCATTTATGGGTAAACGATCTTAATGGAAGAATCCCAAGACAAAAACGTATGTACAAACTCTTGGCTAAAGGTGATGAAACTAGATCTAAGAATTGCTCAAAGAATAGGAAGTGCTTAAAGTCCAGAAACGTGTCGGACAGGGAACCGTTTGAACTATTTTTTATATGATCTTCATTAATGTAAGCTCAATAGCAGTAGCGGCCCGTGGTGGGAGTTTATATGTTTACTTACCTCTAATCAGCCGTAATCCGTAGTTTACTACCCCTCACCCTGCCCCTCCCCCGCCCCAAGTCAGCGCCCGGCAGCACTCCCACCACGGGCCGCTACTGCTCAATAGCATGTTTTCAACACAATGAGATCTACTTTGTGAATTGCAGTTGGCTCTACCCAGAGCCTTTGTAGTCCCAACTTCCCCAGCCAAGCATAAACAAATTTGACCCAAGGAAGAGTCCTAGCCCCCAAGACTTTTAGTAGATCTTTGAGAGATTCCCTGTAATCTCTTAGCTTGGGTGTAACCCAGAGACAAACTCAATACACTAGTGGCTTTAGTACAGCCAGATCTGTGATTCTTTTTAATCCCAAGTCAAAATGTAGTGGGGTAAGGGGAGAGCTGGTTGGAACAGAAACTAACTTACTAACACCATTTTTTCAGCTATAGATAGAGAATGACCGTCAGCACAGCCCCAGATCTCAGCGCCATAGAGCGCAGCACCTTGTGCCTTGGCATAGTAAACCTCCAGGGCTGGCGAAACTGCATGTGTGGTCGTTTGCTTGTACATTCTGATTATAGCATTTGATCTGTGCTCAATTACGAGAGTACTCTTACTGAATTGACTTGACTATTTGAAGTTCTCCATAAGTTTAAACCCTAGGTAGTCAAAGCTGTGTACCCTTTCTAGGGCCTCATTGCCAACGTGAATGAGTGAATCTATACTCGTTCCCTTGCCAAGTATTTGGTCTTGTTTACATTCAGCTCCAATCCCCTAGACCTACACAAACCTAAGAATTTGTTGATTAGAAGTTGGAGCCCCATGGGCGTTTTGGAAATAAGGAGTGAGTCATCGGCAAATAGGAGAATGGGAACCTTTATTGTTATTAAAAACAGGAGAGTCATTTCTGCAATTCATCAGAACGTCCACAACATCGTTCGTATATAGAGAAAATAATGTTGGCGCAAGGACGCACCCTTGGCGCACACCACGCTCGATAGGGATACGTTCGGTCAATTCTCCGTTTGGACCCCAGCAAACTTGAGCATAATTTTTTTCATGGAGTTTACTTATAAGCTGTATAAGGTTGCCGGGAGCTCACATGATTAACAAAATGCGTCATAGGTCAGTGCGTGGAATAAGGTCAACTGCAGCTCTTAGGTCTACAAATGCCACATAAAGCTTCTGGTGTTGTAGTAGAACATATTCCCAGTATAATATGGAGAGTCTAAAAATCTGGTCAGATGTGCTGACCTTGGCCTGAAATCCAGCTTGGAGTGGGAACATAATTTTGATTAAATCCACCCAGTCTGACAGTTTCTCTAAAACTTCTCTTGCAAAGATTTTCTGTGCATTATCAATTGAAGTGATAGGCGTGTAGTTTGAGGGGTCGCCTGCGTCACCCTTTTTGTATATTGTTATAATTTCCGCTCCTCACCAAGATTCTGGTATTTCGCCCCCTGGCGCTATTGTGTTTGATTGTAAGTTCAGGTAAATTGTCCAAACTTGCAGCTCAGATTTATATAGGTCATCAGGGATGATTTCCAGTACAGCACTTAAGCATTAGAGGAAACATACATACCCTTGCACTGGGGCAAAAGTGTGTGTACATTTGCGCATGGGAGCCAAAAGAATGACAGTGATGTGGGAGAAAAAAAAATGTTCAACACTCCGTCCATCATCCCCTTTGGTTTTGCTAGAAAAAAAAATGCACCATAACTCAGAAGATTTGGCACATGTTTTCTCTCTCCGTTTGACACAGAGTAGCACAATTAGTTTGGTGCAGCATTGCCTTGGGGCAAAGAATAGTAAATCTGGTTCACAGAGTGCAGTTCAGGACAGTACAACATATAGTAAGCCGTTTGTTTTATTTCCTTCCTGCTCCAACTTATATCCATTTCCACAAGAAGAGCTTTGTAGTACTTGACTAGAGCAGTACATTAGTAGGTGTGTTTGTTTTGTGTGCAGCCTGCATTGTTCTAGGACACAAGGGGCCTTATGTTCTTGCAAAGCATCTGTTAAAAGTAGTAGCAATTTTTCGCACTGACTTTTACCAAATGCATTGGTTTTTTGCAAATCAACTTATGTTGAAACATGTTGGTTTGCAAAATTCAATCCGTAGGGGCGGGAATTTGCGACCCATTACGAATTGCTGCCATCAAAGGAATGGTGGCCTTGCTGGGGTCAGCAGTTCACCATATATGTAATTGCTTTTAACTAAAGTAAACTTTTTTTTTAAATGCAACCTGTTTTCCCCAAAGGAACACGGAATGCGTTAAAAAAAAAAAGGTTTCAAAAACCTTTTTTACCAGTAAGCAGTGTTCCCAGGGATCATTATCAACTCCTTTAATTTTTTTTTTGTCAAAACACTCTAGCAAAGGGGAAGGGGTTCCTATGACCCTCTATAGTTTGCAAGTGGGTTACCACCTCCTTCGCAGTGTCGGTAAGCTCTCAATTATTTGTGACTGCAATTGCGGTCTTAAACCATTGGTACATACCATCAAAAATTGAAAATAGGAAGGAACGCCCTATACACGCTCCTTTCATATTTTTTTGTGGTTTGGTATGTAGTGGCAAACCTGTTTTGATATTCTGGAACAAGTTGCTAAATCACAATTTGAGTTTTGAACACACCCAAAAGGTACTTTGCAGTCACAAGGCTCCAATTTTGTGCTTCAGAGCTTTGGCGACTACAAAGTAGCTTTGAACCTAAGGCTCAAAGAGCGGGAAGGCAGTGTCAGTGATCACAGGACTCACAGCATTGCGCTTTAGAGGCATCTACTTAACTTTCGACCTATTTAAAGCTGTCTGCTAACTGTTGCCTTACTTCAGTTATACAACCTAGTTGGGTGAGAGTCATAGGGGCATCTTTACAGGTTGAGTAGCCCTGGCTGCCAATATGGTGTGCATTTTGAAGATTTAAAATGCCATGCATCTATTTAATCATGCACATCGTTGAAGAGTTTGTATGCTGAAGCTCAATGAGTTTCAACCTACCAGCCTTGTAACTGCACTAATGAATATGCGTTTTGTGATTATAATTGAACCGCGTAGCACTCAATGCTCTTTTAAGTGCATCAGTGTTCGGCGCTGCAGTTCATCGCTTTTAGGAGTGCATCCTGTCATATTTTATAGAGGTGCTAAATGGACACATCAGATTTGATGCCTTCTCTCTATCCTAGCATTTTACACAATGTCATTTTGAATTCTGGAATAGGTCATTTTATTTTTACTATTATAAACATGTATTTAACATTTCAAGTTTGAAAAGTGCTGTTTGATAAAAAGCCAGGACTGGTTGAAGGCGTAAGATTCATCATGAGGTTCTTCTGTGGGTTAGCACAGCTATGTGTTCATTGACTTTCTGTTTTGCTGATGACCATCATGTATGTGTGTTGTGAGGCATGCTCTGAAACTACTTGTACTGAACATTTTGTGTGTGAGGAGGCTTCCACTGCTAATATTTATGCATTTTATATTTCGTGCAAAGCAGTCTTATACATCCTTTTCCGTATCTGTTTGCGTGTGCGGCTTAGACCCTTAATACAAGTTCAGTGGTCCAATTGACTGCCAAACATGAGGTGGCGGTCCCCCAACACATTAAGACTGTGGCGATTAGACCGCCACGGGACCGCTGCTGCCACCAGGGATCCACGATTCCTGGTGGTGGCGCAGCGGTCTGAGGCTTCTAATATGCTGTGGCACCGCCAAGCATATTAGGAGTTTCCTCACTGCCACATTTTTCATGGAGGTGGTACACAATGAAAAGTGGGGCGGTGAGGAAACAAATGCGACCCTACAGGGCCCCCTGTTGCCTCCACGCCATGGGGTGCACATGATGTGACCCCCTGTGTGCATGCACCCCCAGTTTGTGCAGCGCATGGACTTGACAGTCCATGCCCTGCAGGAATTGCCTTTGGCGCTCCTATTGCAGTGCTTTTTTCAAATGCACCGCAGTGGGACCATAAAAGAACCACCCGCGAGAGTAAAAATAAGTTGTACTCTGGCGGGCGGTCTTTTATGGCTTTGGCGGTCTTGGAGCAGGGCGGCAGTGTGGAGGCCCCGCTCCGAGACCGGCGAAGTCATAACAAAGGCCCTTAGGCTGATACATTAAGTGCTGTACTAGTTCGTTGTGAGGTACTATGTGACAGCTGTTCCCCGTGCTGTACCTCTACTCTGTGTTCTGTACATGTTGCAATCTAGCATTCCTTTTTCTGCTCTGTCTGGTTCTGTGTGTGCATGACTCTTTCAATGTTGCTATATGTGCAGCACTGGGTGACTGTGACCCCTGACACACACACACACACACGTGCAGGCACGCCCCCCCGCCCCCCACACACACACACATATACCTCTGTCCACAGCACTCAGAGAGAGGATCATAAATAACCCTGGGGTAAGACAAATCCTAATACATATGCACCATGGATTCAAAGAAAAAATAAGGGAAACTAAATGAGGAATAAAAGAAAGGAGAGAAAGAATGGGAAAGTCAGGAAAATATAAGGAATAGGAAGAAAGTAAGATGAAAGAGAATAGGAAAAGGAAATAAAACGAAGGGAAGAGAAAGAAATGGAAGGAAAACCAACCAGGAGGAGGAAAACGTAAGATATTGGGAGATGGAACATAAAAAGGAGATGTGATAACAAAGAAAAAAATAGAAGAAAAGCATTTAAGGGGAACAATTAAATGAAAGACACTATATTGAAAAAGGGAACACAATGAGAGGGGAATAAGTAATAATGAAATGAAAGAAGAAGGACGAAATATATATGTAGAGAAGGGAATTCAAAAGCGAGAACACTTGAAATTGAAAGAGAAGGGGAAAAAGCCGAAAGGAATGATGCACAGAGTAAGGGAAAGGTGAAAGAATGGTACAAAACAACGCATTAGAGAGGGTTTATAAGTGGGAGGCCAACAGGAAATAGGCTGGAGACAGAGGGAGCTGATTAGAAATATTCAGTGAAAGACTGACAAGGAGGTATGAGAGGCTGGCCAATGCCATAACAGGATAAGTGAAGAGACCGGAGGGGAAGAGGAGAGGACAGTGCTGGGGAACAAGTCTCAAGGATGCAAATGAAAAAGAAAGATACGATGGAGCTTGACTGAGCTACAAGGAACACTGGAACCGATCGTACAATACGACATAAGAAGAAAGGAAAAGGTGAGAGAAACTGGAAAGATGTGGTAAAATAATGTAAGAGGCAGTGGTATGTGTGGAACAGAGATAAAGGTGAAAAGATTTGTGAGGCAGAAATGAAGTTGAGTTGACATTGAGTGACATCGCTGAGAAAATCAGTGGGAAAATTAAAGGGGAGTGATAAAGTGAGTGATAGAGCAAAAGGGTAACTACAGTAGAGATACATAATGGTAAAAAATAGAGGTGAAGTTTAAATTGAGACTGCATGGTGTAGGGTTGAGAGATATCAATATTAGCAGATGAGGGTAAATGAGTGAGAATGAGAGAGTTGGGGAATGATAGTAGTAATGGAGCAGTGGATCGAAGCTGGGATATTCAGTGTAGGACAGAGATAGACGTGAGAGAATGTCAGCCATAGATGTTGGGTTATGAGGCAAAGCAGGAGAATTACAGAGATCAAATCATAGCTATAGGTGCAAAGAATCCCAGGTAAAAGTCAGCTAAAAATTTGTCTTGCATGAACAAATACATCCAGTTCTGTGAGCCAGGGAATGCTCATTTGTGCACTAACAGATATGGTTTTGAAGCGAACAAGAATATTGAGGCTGGTCTCACCCCTGTTCCTTCCATGCCATTTAACATGTCATGAATGATGTAATATGTGAGGTCATCTGCAGTGCATAGTGGTGGCACAAGTTATATTTAGCTAGCTATAACTGGTACATTATAGAGTTGTTTTTTTTAAACACAAGCGATTAGCTTATTTTGCACACCTAAATATAATGTCACTTTAACCTTTGTTTTTTCAGTGCATATATGTATGTGTGTTTGTGTGTGTATATATATATGTATATATACATATATATATATATATTCACTGAAAAAACCATAGGTTTCAGGGACATTATAGTTAGGTGGGCATTTCAGTCGTACAAAACCATAGAAATTCCACCGTTATAGTTAGTTCAGTTAACTATAACTCGCGCCCCCGCAATGCACTGCTCATGACGTCACATATTACATCATTCATGGCATGGTCAGTGACATCACTGATGACATCTCAAATGACATCACTGATGACATCACTGATGACATCATCCAGTGAGTGTGTTTCTGTAAAGTTTAAATATGTTTTATATATATGGCAAGGTGTATTGAAGAATGAGTGGGTGTATAAGTGTCTGGATGGAGGATTTAGCAGGTATGTAACTGATTGTATAAGTGACTGATTAAACGTGTCTTACTGAATGCATGGGTTAGTGACTAAACTGTGTGAATGTCTGCATCAGTCTGTCTGTTGTTGTGTAAGCTGCTACATGGGTTGGTCAGTAGCTACATTAGTGTCTATATGGGTTATTGATTGTTTGCTTGAGTATTTGTATGGGGGACTGAGTGTGTGTGTGGGTGGGTTGGAGGTGTGTGACTCTGTGCATAGATGTGTGAGTAGGTGATTCACTGGGTGTATGGGTTCAAGAGTGCATCTGTGAAGGGCTGTATGGGTGGCTAAGTGTGTGTATGGGTGTGTTGGTGAGTGAATGGATGTCTCAGTGGTATAATATGTGAGTAACTACATATGTAAAAGGAAGTATATGTGAGTGATGGTGTATATAAATAACTATATGTGAGACTGAGTGATTGTGAGAGTGGCATGTATGGATGAGTCTGTACTTGTTTCAGTGATTACATAAGAGAGTAACTATGCGTTACTGTCTGTATGAATTAGTGAGGTGGTGTGTGTATAACTGTTTAGGTGAGTAAATGGGAGTGTGATTGATTCTTTGCATGACTGACTAGGTGTGTGAGTAACTCCATGGATGAGTGGCGGTGTGTGAGTGTCTGAATAGGTGTATGAGTGCATATGATAGTGTTGTATTGATAAGTGACTGCATGTATAATTGATTGTATACGTGAATGAGTGGATGTGTGTGCAGACCTAGGAATCAGTGAGTGAGTATGTAGTAACTGGTATTGGTGTGTGGATGGTTTCGAAAATGGTAGTGTATATTTTACAGTGGGTGTATTAAAGGTTATATTAGGGTGTGATGAGGTGCATCAGATTATCACGTGGATGATGTCATCAGTGATGTCATCAGTGATGTCATTTGAGATGTCATCAGTGATGTCATCAGTGATGTCACTGACCATGCCATGAATGATGTAATGCATTGCGGGGGCACGAGTTACAGTTAACTGAACTAACTATAACGGTGGAATTTCTATGGTTTTGTACGAGTGAAATGTCCACCTAACTATAACGTCCCTGAAACCTATGGTTTTTTCAGTGAATTTCTAAGGTTTTTTAAATGCTAATTTCTAACTATAACGTCGCTGAAACCTATGGTTTTTTCAGTGAATTTCTAAGGTTTTTTAACCGCTTCGCCGCGATCGGAATTCCGCCCAGGTGCTGGACATTCCGATCGCGGGTGTGGTCGTGACGAGCTGAGCTCGTCATGCGCACACGCCAACCGCGCAGCATGATGAGCTGAGCTCGTCATGAGCATCGAAGGGGTTAAATGCTAATTTCAAACTATAACGTGCCTGAAACCTATGGTTTTTTCAGTGAATTTCAAACGTTTTTTAAATGCTAATTTATAATTATAATGTTCATTAAACCTATGGTTTTTTCAGTGATTTTCAATTATCATTCCATTCTCAACCTAGTGAAAACAGCCGATATCGCCAGTTTTCCAACAATAGCTTCCGCAAAAAAATTCGCCACAAATGAGAGCGACAACTAACGCTAATAATATGCAGAGTTGGCGTTCCCGTGCAAAAAAAACACGAAAACACCACTTCCCGATATTTTCAACAAGCAGCCAAATCTGGGGTGCGATCCACAAACAGTCAATAAGCTGCGTTAGCAGTAAGAATTTAACATCTGCCTTTTACTGGTGTAAAGCAGGACGACTACCTACAGTGTGAAAGAGAGCCCAGCCCATAACCACATCTAAAGACCAACACATGTCATAGAGCTACTGACCATGCAGCTCCGACACCCAAGAAGGCCACAACACCCACTGCCATCACCCGCAGGACCTCCCCCGGACCACCCCCTCCCTACTACCACCGAGGCAGCGCAGAACAGGACAGCGGATCCTCCAAAAACGGCATGGTCCCTCAGCCACACAATAGCTGAATGTTGGGAGATGTGGCAACCAAGTATGTGTGAAGGACGCAAGTCACCCATCAATAAAAATGCACACAATACCAAGTGTAGCGGTGATGTGGTGGACAGACCTCACTATGCAGAGCACAAACCTCTCCATGTGGACATATACTGCTGGTACTTGTAGTGTTGTGGACAATAGATGCAACCATGTTACCTCAGGCAGTGGGGAAGATCTCGGTCATGTAGCTGTGTTGTCCCCCCCTGGAAGCGGAAGCGGAGTGGGCTGGTCCAACTTACCCCACTCCAGCGTAGGAGTATGAATTAATAGGCTGGGGCTTTGGGCGTGGTTCACTTGTGGGAAGGCCAAATCATCTGCCAGGGCGGCAGCCCTCACCCTGCCACGAGGCCTCCGCCGTGACCGCCGGCCTCCTCGACACAGGCCCCCTGTGAACCCAGCAGCAGAGCACCACAGACTTATGTCTGTACAGACTACTGCCTTCGATCTACACTGCGGACAGCAGGGCTCACAATTCAGATCGAGTCCCGATTGCAGATGACACAGTCCAGTAGGCAAGAGACATTGCTCCCAGTGCGGCCCGCCCGGACCACGCATCATCGCAGGCTGCGCACACGCTGAGTGCTTCAGGTGCCACTAACTCAGTGCACCACAAGTCATCGCCACGTAGCCTTATTAAGGCAGAATTCCTTAGACAAAAGACATTGCTACCAGTGTGGCCCGGCCGGACCACGCATCATCACAGGCTGCGCACACGCTGAGTGCTTCAGGTGCCACTAACTCAGTGCACCACAAGTCAACGCCACGTGGACTTATTAAGACAGAATTCATTCGGCAAAAGACATTGCTACCAGTGCGGCCCGCCCGGACCACGCATCATCGCAGGCTCCACACACGCTGGTTGCTTCAGGTGACACTAACTGTACAGCTCAACTCAATGCCACGTGGCTGTGGGCCCTTACTGACCGCTGCCTCCGGCCTACACTGCGGTCATCAGGGCTCACATTTAATATTGACTCTTGATTCATTAATTGCAGAGTCCAGTAGGCAACTAAGTATTACGTCCCTAAAACCTACATAATATCCTTTTAGTATCCTTGCTTCAAGAACTTCTTTTATATCAGTTATAGCTTTAGTACAATGACCAACTTCATCTTGCAAGTCCAAAGGAACACTGAATGGCAGTCTACACTGCGGACAGCAGAGCTCACAATTTGAATTCAGTCTTGATTTAATAATTGCAGACAGAATTGTACTCTATGTCCTCAATTTTGTCAAGAGGAAGTGACAAAAAGCATTCCTTGATGTCTGTGCTGACTACTGCCTTCGATCTACACTGCGGTCAGCAGGGCTCACAATTCAGATCGAGGCGCGATTGCAGATGACGCAGTCCAGTAGGCAAGAGACATTGCATCATCGCTGGCTGCGCACATGCTGAGCGCCACACCTATCACTAACTGTATGCAGCTCAAGTCAATGCCATGTGGCTGTAGGCCCTTCCTGACCGCTGCTTCCGGCCTACACTGTGCTCAGCAGGGCTCACAATTCAAATTCAGTCTTCATTCATTAATTTCAGAGTCCAGTAGGCAACTAACTATAATGTCCCTGAAACCTACATATTTCGACAGTGTATTCCATAAATGTTTCATCTTTTGTTCCATACACCTACACTGCGGTTAGCAGAGCTCACAATTTAAATTGAGACATGATTTATTTATTGCAGACAGAATTGTACTCTATGTCCTCGAATTTTGTAAACAGGAAGTGACTAAAAGCATTCTTCGATGTCTGTGCTGACTACTGCCTTCGATCTACACTGCGGATAGCAGGGCTCACAATTCACATCGAGTCGCGATTGCAGATGACTCAGTCCAGTAGGCAACAGACACTGCTCCCAGTGCGGCTCGCCCGCACCACGCATCATCGCTGGCTGCGCACACACTGAATGTTTCTCATGCCCCTATCTCAGTGCAGCACAACTCATGGACCCTTTATGATACAATGTTTTCTGTATAATTTCACATCTGCTGCCCCTACCTCAGTGTACCACAAGTCATGGACCCTTTACGATACAATCTTCTATGTATTATTTCACATCTGTTGCCCCTACCTTAGTGCAGCACAAATCATTGACCCTTTATGATTGAATCTATGTGTCTGATCCAATGATTACTGTTGTACTTGTTGCCAGCACCAACCATTCCCGGAGGGCTGGCTTACACTCACCCCACACGCATCCAGCACAGACGTCACTGGACATGTGACCCTGGTAATAAAAATGAGTCGAGCGCACGTGCCCGTACCCAGTTCCACTATCTATCTGTGTCCGTGTGTTCATTATGTATGCAAGATGCCGCCCCTGGGCCTTACCACATTACATTGTGCTGTGGACACCGTATGCAACCATGTTACTCTGGCAGTAGGGAAAACTTTGGTTATGTAACTTTCTCTCGGTCATTGTACAAGTACGTACGTAGAGACTGGATCATTACAGTACTGCAAGGAGAGTGTATAGTGAATTTATAAGTTCTTGGGGATTGGCGGAGTAATTCTATAAGTACATATGTTGGCGCAGCCTAACCCCGAACACAAGCTTGGCTCTAATTGGCTGCCCTCCATGTGCCAAAAACTGAAACTTAAACTTTCCATGGCCCTGTATTGCTACAGCTGCAACACTCCACTGAATGTACAATAAACATTCATATCCACACAGATGTGTCATGTCCACCATCTTTCATGTGTGGAACTATGGATGAATGTAGGGTCAGTGATTCCCCGTACCTTCCCTGTTGGCCATGTTGTGGGACTTGGCTCACAGAGTGACACATTGGCGCTTGTGACCCGGGTGACGTAAGCACTACAACAGGGACACCCGCATCAGTTGATTCCTCATACAGACCAGGACGGAGCCACGCCCATAGCTCCGGAATCATTCTTCACAGCCTCACGCAGTACTGGCATATGCCAGGCCAGCCCACTCCGCTTACGCTTACAGGGAAGGACAACAACGCTACATGGCCCAGATTTTCATTACACTGATCTGCTGGTCACACCCTAGTTGTCAGTACGCCACAGCCACTCCCTCACGGCTAGTATACACCCACACCACACCCATCCAGCACACGCGTCACAAGACACGTGACCCTGCCAATAAAAAAGACTGGGCGCACGTGCTCAACGCCATTTCAGAGTTGCTCGCACCAGATACACTGCGGCCGGCACAGGCACACCGGCACGGGATGGTGACTTTCGGTCCACTGAGGTACGGGTACCGTAACTGCTGAGCGGGTGTGCAGCCTGCGGTGATGGCCCGTCCCGGCGGCCTGGACAGCTCAGGTTTTGTGTGCCCTGCTGGACCGCAGTGTAGGCCTGAGCCGTCAGACAGCACAGGCCTACCGCCACGTGGCGTCGCCTCGCTGGTCACAGAGTTAGTGGCACCGCAAGGGCTGAGCGGGTGTGCAGCCTGCGATGAAAAGCCTGGTGCACTGGTATGTCCTCTGCCATGGCGAAATCAAGACCCAACACCAAATGTGAGACCTGGTGGCCTGCGGAGCGGGGCTGCATGACATGCAGGGTGCTTGTCCGCGGGCCCAGGGCTTGGGGCTTGCAGCGGCACAAAGTAGGCCCTCTTTTCTACACGCAAGTTGCGAAAGGTGAGCAGAGAGGCTTGTTAGTGCAGCAGCGGGCAGTCACCTCCGGGCAGTGGGAGTGGATGGGGTGCAGCAGCCTGGGTGCGCAGCGGTGGACAGTCACCTCCGGGCAGTGGGAGTGGATGGGGTACAGCAGCCTGGGTGCGCAACAGCAGGCAGACACCTCTGGGCAGTGGAAGTGGATGGGGTGCAGCAGCCTGGATGCACAAAGGCAGGACAGAGAATTAGGCGTGTGCAGTTGTATGTACTCTGCCATTACTGATTCCATACTACGTCCCGGCACGTGGTTGGAGACACACCGGTGACGGAAAGGTGAGCTGATAGGGTTTTGTCCACAGTGTCGGCACTCACTGTCCCTCTCCATCTCTTCCTTTCTCTCCCTCACACTCTTTCTCTCTCCCTTCCTCTCTCTCACACTCTATCTCTTCCTCTCTCTCACACTGTTTTTTTCTTTCTCTCTCTACCTCTCTCTCTTTCTCTCTCTCTCACTCTTCCTCTGTTTCTCTCTTCCTCTTTCTCACACTGTTTCTCTCGTTCTCTCTCTCTTCCTCTCTCTCACTGTTTCTCTCTCTCTTCCTCTCTCTCTCACTCTTTCTCTCTTTCTCTCTGTCTACCTCTCACTCTTTCTTTCTTTCTCTCTCTCTCTTCCTCTCTCTCTCTCTCCTTTGATGGACGCATGACGCACAATCTTATCTTGCTTTTTGTCTAGCAGGTTGTGATTCACAGATTGACGACCCCCCCGACACGGACCTCCCGCCACGAGGCGATGACTTCAGTTCCACTGAGTTAGTGCCACCAGAGCTGAGCGCGTGTGCAGCCTGCGATGATGCGTGGCCATCCTGTAATCAACACCCGCTCTGAATTGTGAGCTCGGCTTGACCGCGTGTACGCAACTTGCGCCTGAGGAGGTTGCTTCAGCACGTGGTGGACCCTCTTCGACACACGCCGGTGGCGGAAGGTGAGCAGAGAGCCTTGTTTCCGCAGCAGCGAGCAGTCACTTCTGGGCGGTGGGAGGGGATAGTGTGCAGCACCCTGGGTGCACAAGAGCGGGCAGACACCTCCGAGCAGTGGAAGTGGATGGGGTGCAGCAGCCTGGGTGCGCAGGAACGGGCAGTGCCCTCCGGGCAGTGGGACTGGATGGGGTGCACCAGCCTGGGTGCACAGCAGCGGGCAGACACCTCTGGGCAGTGGGAGTGGATGGGATACAGCAGCCTAGGTGCGCAGAGGCGGGCAGACACCTCTGGGCGGCGGGAGTCGATGGGGTGCAGCAGCCTGGGTGCGCAGGGGCGAAACAGAGAATTAGGCGTGTGCAGTTGTATGTACTCTGCCATTACTGATTCTATACTATGTTTCAGATGACTAAACTTCAAGACTCCACTATGTCCCGGCACGTGGTTGGAGACACACCGGTGGCAGAAAGGTGAGCTGTAAGGATTTTCTCCACAGTGTCAACACTCACTCTCCCTCTCCAACTCTTCCTTTCTGTCACTCACACTCTTTCTCTCTCTCACTCTGTATCTCTTCCTTTCTCTCTCTCACACTCTTTTTCTCTTTCTATGTCTCTTCCTCTCTCTCTCATTCTTTCTTTCTCTCTCTCTTCCTCTCTGTCTCACTCTTTCTCTCTCTCTCTACCTCTCTCTCACACTGTTTCTCCCTTTCTCTCTCACTTCCTTGTGTCTCACTCTTTCTCTCTTTCTCTATCTCTTCCTCTCTCTCTCACTCTCTCTCTTTCTCTGTCTTCCTCTCTGTCTCACTCTTTCTTTCTCTGTCTCTTCCTCTCTCTCACTCTTTCTCTCTTTCTCTTTCTCTTTCTCTCTCTCTCTCTCCTTTCATGGACGCATGACGCACAATCTTATCTTTCCTTTTGTCTTGCAGGCTGTGATTCACAAATTGTCGAGGGATGACACGCCATACCTGTACCTACTTTTATTTTGTTCTTTTGTTGAAATAAAATGTTTTATATGTAAATCCATAGATGACTGAGATTCTTATTTGTCCAACCTCACATGCATCTTCTTTACTATAATTGTGCGACATCAGCAAATTTGTTACGTTCCAGATTTCCTAACGTTGCTGTCACATTTGTTTGTGTGGGGGGGAGGCGAGGGGGAGATGGCAGACAAGGGGCTGGTGGCGGGGGGTGTCGGAGCAGTGTTGGGTGTCCGAGCTGCTTGATCGTTGGCCCCATTGCATCTGTTGTCATTCACGTATGGCTCTGGGTGGGCTCCCATTCATATTGCAGGTTGTAGTCCGACTTTACACCAGCTCAGAGCAGGTGTAAACTTTCTGCTACTAACGCACCTTATCGCCTGTTTTGTACTCTCTTCGACGATCTTGCTGGTGGTTGAGACACTTGCGAAGTGATGTGTTTGCTGCTTTTTGCACGAGAACGCCTACTCTACATCTCATTAGCAATATTTGCCGGACTCATCCGGGACGATGCTTTTTGAGGCTGCTATCGCTGGTAAACTGGTGAATGGTGCGTTAAATTTAACACTATTTTGGTTGCGATAAAGGGCCGTTAACTCGGCGATATGTCCTTGAGAATATACCCCTCGGTGTTTGAAAGCCTTAAGAAGTACTCGAGTGCCGCGCTGAGAGCCGCGCACCCATCGCTTTCACAAGTTTGCTATGACAGGGCGGGAGAGAGCGAGGGAGAGAGACGGAGTGAGATAGCACAAGCAGCGCAAGGCCGCACGGGCACCTGGCTCCACATACCAACATGTGTGTGTGCATCGCCATCCGTGCACAGGCAATTCCCCCACAATGCAGCCCACACACATATCAATCACAGAACATCAGCAATGAAGGCAATGTGGTACAAAACTCCCCTCATACGGGTTCTGTGTCCGGTGTGTGTGGCGGGGTGATGGCTGCATGGCTGTGTTCCCCTGACACATCAGACTGCGTAGGTGATGGGGCTGCATCAGATGTCGTCTAGCACCTATGCAAAAACAATGTCTGGCTCACAGA
This sequence comes from Calotriton arnoldi, assembly GCA_963921515.1. Lineage (NCBI taxonomy): Eukaryota > Metazoa > Chordata > Amphibia > Caudata > Salamandridae > Calotriton > Calotriton arnoldi. The sequence goes on from CAWUFW010003456.1 coordinate 1,041,379, forward strand.
GGCGGAGCTTGCCAAAGGGATACACCCACGCACATAACACACCTTCTTAATTTCTAATTTACCTTCCTAGTTGGTATGCAGATTTTAAATGTCACAAACGCATGCAATTCTTTTCTTGTCACACAGTACATGTAATGCACCGCTTTCATCAAGAATGAAACCAGTAATGGCACAATTTCCCTGTTGCTCCACACATAAATCCATGTAAAGAACAAATCAGAATAGTTCCTTATTTTTTTAGATTGCAAAACCTCTCTTTATTGCTTATTTTTGAACTTTCCATATAAACAGTTTTTTTAAGGACACATACAGGTGAAAAGTTCAACGTATTGTATCAACACTTTCTAGAACATTCTACGACATGTGCAGGTTAAAAGTTCATCATTTTTTTAAACCTACCGATATATTTTTTTGCAACATTTTCTCCAACATTTAACGGCACGTGCAGGTCAAAAGTTCACCATTCTTTCAAGTTTGAACAGCACCTTCCAAATACAATTAGCAGGTGTGGTTGAGCTGAGCAAATTTCATCCTATAATATGTACTCCACGTATAAACTGCTTTTTTATTAACCAATCACAAAGATGCTTTTCATCAAAACTAAAATACACCCTACTTTTTAGGACACAATACATTTCATCTCCCAATCGGTTAATGTTTTGTATGTGAAAAAAAAGTAGTTCCCCATGTTTAAACATATCTCTCATTCTACGAACGGACTGCATGAGCTACAGACATTTATCCATATCTTCTAGCCATACCTTCAAAATGCTAGTGTGGATTGTAGGACATAGCTATGTTTTCTGGTGCAAGAGGTATGCAGAACAGAGACGTATTGACTTAGACCTAGGTTTACAAACTGTGCACATTAAATGGTTTGCACAGAGAGGATTGAAGTGGCACCAATTGCTCCCTTTGGTTAAAACCTGTTTGCATTTCCAACACCCTGATCTCATGATTGTGCACAGTGGTGGTAACGACCTAGGCACATTGACTGGGGTAGGTTTGGAAATGCTTATGAAGGACACCTTTGGACAATTGATGTTACTTTAGCCTCAAACTGTCTTTGTATATTCCAATATATGCCAAAGACAGAAGTGGAAATGGTCAAACCAATTTTGTCATAAGATTGAAAAATCTAGGAAGAATGTCAACAAAGCTGTGTCTGCATACCTCAGAGACCATAGAATGGGATCGATCTACAACAACAACATACGTTTTGATATGGCTGATATCTACAGAAGTGATGGAGTACACTTCACAGATGAGGGAAACCGAGTTTTCCTGATTAACCTGAAGCTGTGCATCCGCACTTATATGTAGCTCCAACTAGGGCTCTTTTTAGAGCCGCCTTATATTCCCAATTTCGAGATGCGAGCTGACGGACTGAGTCACAAAATGGCTGACAGCTCGCAGTCGCAGAGCTGCGAGGCGACGGACTGGCTTCTAAAGGCATAGCCGCGAGCTGGTGATGTGGGGAGAGGGACCGTGAAAGGGGTATCTCGCACACACAGAGCTGCGGTATATTTGTAGTGTTGCCTCGCAGAGGTAGAACTACGGACCTGATGCCTTGTAGAGGGAGAGTTGTGAGCTGACGGACTGAATCACAAAATGGCTGCCAACACTTCCTAGTTTCAACAGTTCGCAGCCAATCAGCCGCAAGCTCGTGCTCGTAACGCCTCAGCCAATGAGATGTCAGAATTCTTAAATATCGATATCTGGAAAATTTAATATTTCTCTAAAACTACTAAACGGATTTACCCCATTTAAACAAAAGCGTGCTTTCTGGACCAAGACCTTTCTCTCTGCCAAATTTGGTGTAATTCCGTTCAGCAGTTTGACCTGTAGCCTTGTCTAAAGTTTCCTATGGAAATTGCATCGAGAAAACACGTTTTGGGACCCCCTTTTTTCTTAGCCCCCTTGACGAATCCCCCAAACTTTTAGGATAGGAGCTAACCTGAAAAGAGGAACTTTTTGGAAAATTTCGTAAAGATTTGTCAAACGACGCCAAAGTTATAAGCACATCAAAAAATGCTTTTCCTATGGAAACGTGGTCCTAACTATAACTATCTACTGGCGACCGCCAGTAGATAATAGATAGATAGATAGATAGATAGATAGATAGATAGATAGATAGATAGAATTACCATCATGGTAGACCAAGGCAGCAGGCCTCTTCCCATCCCTCAGGTCATTTAATTTCTCCATCATGTCCATAACCATATCCAGTAACTATGCGCACATGAAATCCTGAGTAATGGTGGACAAAAGCACATTTTTCTCTAATAAGGCTTCTAGCTGGGCAGTAGCATCACCTTTCTTAACTTTTCGAACTGTAGAGGAGTTATTGTTCTAAAATTGGCAATATATGAAAAACGCACTTTAAAAAAAATATTTTTATTTTTATTTGCGGTTTTTATCTTTAGCATACACAAATGATTGCATAACAGCTGGATTATACATGCAGTCGTACATTGTCATTACAATTTGCATATAATATCTCAGGATGTTGAGGTATATCTGCTGTAAAGGAAGTGTCACTCCCACTCAGCCTCTAACTATCATATGCCGCCTAATCTGTACAGTCTAAGGAAAAACTTTTCACATGAAACACTTTGCTTCTGGCTGCCTCCCTGTGTCCCTCGTATGTGTCACACTTTTTTGCTTGTCATCTGTTTCCATATCCCGGAATGTGGACCAGATGCCCCAAAGTATAGCAAGCTATTCAGCTGGCAGAGAGTGTCATTGCTCTGGCACAGTTAACCGGGAGCTGTTGGTCCAGCTACCCCCTTAGTACGTTCCCCCAGACACTACTGTGGTTAGGCCCCGCTCTATCCTTTTTAGTTGTGAAGGCCATCAGTATCTCAAGCCGGAGTTCTGCGATGGGCTTCCTAGGAACCCCCTCTGTTCCCTTTTTTGGAAGGTTGCCCCTCCTGTCATGGCCTAATTCTCCACAGGAACCCCCTCTGTTCCTCTTTTTGGAAGGTTGCCCCTCATGTAATGGCCTACTTCTCCACATTCTTTTTTCAACTACATTGTGACTAGCCATCTGCCGACTGCCAATGCATCGCTATGCCACTACGAGCCACTGCCAGGTCTTGAAATTTGTAGCCCTCCTCTTTTCTGGCCTGCACTGGTATAAACCAAGCAGACATATTTCTTGAGTAAGCATACCCTGCCTATTAAGTGTGCACTCTATATATTCTGCCACTCTAGCCCAAAACTTCACCACCACCGTGCAGCTCCACACCATGTGGAGAAAGGTAGTGTCTTGTTCCGCACACCGAGAGCAGCTCATAATATCTGTATGTTTAATGATATTGATGCTGTGAGGTGTGCCATATGAACATAATTACATTGTTTGTATTTATATCTAGTGTTCCAAGAAATTGTATGCATGTGCTCCAGTGTTTGTTCCCATTCCTTTCTCTGGAATTCCCACTGTAGGATTCCTTCACATTTGCCTCAAAGGGTAGAGAGGTCAGGCATCACCATATGCAAGATCATGTTAAAGAGCCAGGATATTACCTTGTGTCCCCTCCAAGTGTAAGCAGTGTCTGGAGGAGGTTGTGAGTCTGCACTGTCTAGGGGTGATGCCCCCATAGTTGGGATAGTGCGTGTCTTAACTCTGCATATGTCAGAAACTATGTCATGAGCAGACCATCTTCTCTAACCAGGGCCTCCATCATGCATAGGCTCCCCTCTTCATAGCAGTCTTCCATTGTTTCTATGCCTGCTCTTGTTCATTTCTCCATTCTGAGTTCCATGAAGAAGCCCTACCCCCACCCTGTGGACAGTCCTACTAACGGGATAGCTGGAGCATAAATCTCATGTCCTCTGGTTTTCTTTCTTGCTACTTTTCAGTAGTGTAATGCCATCTTAAGCAGGGTGGCTTGTTGTATCACTTTCAACTGTACCCCCAATGGCAGTGCTACCATAGCCCCCTTATGTTCACGGTGTCCCATCTTGCCCAGTTCTTCTGTGTTGTGACCTGCCATCCAGCGGGCCAGCCCTTATAGTTGGGCTGACAGGAAGTACAGCTCAGATCCCGCAGTAGGGAGTTCTGGTCCTTGAACCATGCTTGAGGGATCCATATCACCAAATTTGCAAATGAATAAAGGACTCTTGGCAGCATTACCATTTTTGACTACGCATTCCATGATCGGTAACTTCAGGGTATGTCAGAATTAAACAGTCCCTTTCATTGCTCTCAGTGCATTTCCTAAATTCTCATCAAGAACATCAACTCCTGCATGATAAACCTTGACCCCTCAGTATTGTAGCATCTGTGGTCCCCAATTGATACCCATTTGCTCCACCAATCATGGTCGGAACTGCCCGTCCTGAGAAATTAGGAAGGTGCATGTCTTATTTCAGTTTGTGTGAAGGCCCAGGACTCTCCCTAGGTTTGAATTGATACGCTCCAAGGGATCCCAGAGTTTGGCTGTCAGAAATGAAAAAGCATGTCATCCACGTACAGCAAGATGACGTGTTCCTCTACCCCTAGGGGAATGGATCTCCCTAACCCTACCACTCTGGTTATAATGCAAATGGTTCCACCACCAATGCAAACAGCATTGTCGACTGCGGGCATCGCTGTCATGTGCCCCAGTGCACCACAAAGGCTTCAGAGACACATCTCTTTGTACACACTCTGGCTCCCGCATACAACAAAGTAACCCAGCGATCCCATTCTCTCCATAACTTCATACTGCCAGTGAACGGTATCAAATGTCTTCTGGACATCTATTGTTAGTGCAATCACTGTGCCACAGTATTGCCCTGGGTCTCAAACATCACTCGGCACAATCTCTGTAAGTTGGAGGAGGTACTACGCTGGGGAATAAATCCACACTGGCCACAATGAACCAGCATCGCCAGATGCGGCCGTTGGCAATTATCGAACACCCTAGTAAAGATTTTATAATCCAGATTGAGTATGGACAGAGGTCTACAGGCTACAGGGGTCTAGCGTCCCCCCAAGGTCTGGGGATAGACACTTTGGGGCCGATTCCGATCTCGGCCGGTAGTGCTCCGAATCGGATTCGGATTCACCGGATCTGATTCGGAGCCCTGTTTCCCGACCGAATCGTACGCGGGTCCGGCCGAGCGAGTACGATGCAAGCACTCGCGAAATCGCCGACCGACGCGAACGCGGCTTCAACACGCTCCGACCGACTCGCATGGACACGACTCGCACCGCGCTATGGAGACGTTTCCCGGCTGGGTAAGTACGATGCGCACCGCGAGCAGTCTGACCGACTCGCGCCGTCCGGCTCAAAAAAGCTGTCGGAGCCGGACTTTGGGGGTCCGCGTCGGACCCCCCTGTACGCGTAGGCGCGCGACTCGCACACAGGGGGGACCCATGGGTCCCCCCTACCTGTGCATGTACGCCGCGATGCGCATGGACGCGTACACGCTGTAGGGGGCGCCCTTGTCCGCCTCGCACCCATTGAGTCAATGGGAGCCCACGTGCGCGTTGTACGACCGGCTCCCATTGACTTCAATGGGAGTCCGACCGACTCGAGTCCGATAGCATGCGAATGCATCATACTCGTCCGGTCGGACTGCTAGGGTCCGATTCGGTCGGAATTCTCTCCTGGTCCGGCTCGGTCGGAGAGATTTCCGGCCTGAATCGGAATCGGCCCCTTTGTGGCCGACTCGGTCGGTTTGTGGTCCGACCACCCGACTACGATGTCGGTGGTCGGAACGTAAATGGCCGGTCATTCTGACTATGTTCCCACCGGCTCTCAGAGTATTCCTGTCTGTCGAAACCACACTGTAAACCCCTATGGACGGCGTTTCTGCCATCGGGATTACAGTGTCAGTTTCCAACAGCCCTTCCGTGCCTGCCTTTCTGAATACAATTTTTTTGTTGTCTATAAATAATTTTTTAATAATACTTTTTATGTGAAAGTTTTTGAGGGACATACGTTTTCTTAATGTTTCCTAGACTCGCTGCAAACAAAGACGTATAAAAAAGTCTTTAGTCTACCTCAGAATGCATCCCCGGCCCAGGTCCGACTGGAATTTGGCCTTATCCAACAGGAGATGGGGAGAAAATATGCCGCTATTAAAACCTGGTACAAACTTTGGCAGAACCGATCCAATATCTTAAATGATGCCCTGTGGCGTGCTCAGGAAGACGATCTAAGCTCAAGTTATGGCAAATTCCTGAAAATGGCACTGAAGGAAACCAATACAATTGAACTTTGGGCACAGAACCCCTCCTTCCAAGTCTTCCGCAGAATAACTAACAAAGCAGCTAAGCTACAATCATCATTAGAAGACAAACGCACTTTAGTCAAAAGATCCCATGCTTGGATGGTTCTCCAATCCTATACATCACTTCGACCGGCGGAATACCTCAGTACAACATATTCGCCCCACTTGAAACGAAAGTTAATGGCGATTAGATTTGGGGTATTACCAAGTTTGGCCGATCAGCCTGCATGGAAGTATAAAGGCGACAAAACATGCAGCTTATGTGGTGCAGCACGGCAAGATTTTATTCATCTCATTTGTGTCTGCCCCATCTTAAAATCGAACCGCGTATTGCTCCTAAAAAAGGCTTTTAAGGACAGAGGCATTTGAACTTGCAGATCGGCCATCATCAGAGGACTCGGTACAACAGACCCTCAGTTGACCTGTAAAATGATGAAATTTTTATTACTTTATGAAAAAACCAAATGGCCGAAGGAATCAGACACTTTCAATCCAGTAATGTCTAGCAACCCAATTGAAATGCTAAATGTTTTTAATGTCAATATCTGATGAATCCCCAATTCCGTCAACAATTTTATGATACAGACTCATACTTTGTTCTTAATTGTTAATATGATAAGGATACTGTCTCTAGCTTTTAGGAAAAATAAGTAACATGCTCTTTTTCAATATTTTAAATCATTTTTTATGTTTGTAAATAGTTGAACCCTCATTCCTATCATGACATTGTTATGGTTTTTACTAACTTAAACAATAAAGTGTTGATTGATTGATTGATTAATGTTTGATATTATAATATGTATTTATTTGAAATTATTTTTATATGAAATATATTGTTTTGCAGAGAATTTGTTTGTTTCTAATGTAGGACTGACTGAAGTGGGAATATTGCATTTTTTCCTTGTGCAATCCAGCACTTTCCCTACTGTTGCGCTGACTGGATTGGGAATAGGAAATTTTGCCCTCCGCAATCCAACTCTTTCCCTACTGTTGCTCTGACTGGAGTGGGAATATTACATTTTACCCCTCCACAATCCAACACTTTCCCTACTTTTGCACTCATTGGAGTGGGAATAGTAAATGTTATCCCTCTGTAATCCAACACTTTCCCTACTGTAGTACTGAGTGGAGTTGGAATAGTAAATTTTAGCCCACCGACATCCAACACTTTCTCTACTGTTGCATTGACTATAGTGGGACTTGTACATTTTACACCCCCTGAGTTCGACACTTTGCCTACTTTTTATAAGCTGTAGTGGGAATAGTATATCTTTTAATTTTAAAATGTTGTAGTTTACTTTAAATTATTTACATTAATATTAATATGTTTTTGGTTATTTAAAATTATAATATTTATAATTATTAATTTGTATATATTTGATTTATTTTTAGTAAATTGTAAATGTTTAATTTGTTTGAGTTTCTATTTGTAATTGCAATGGTTTGTTTTTTAAATATTTTATGTTATTGGCTATATGGATATATAATTCTTTTTTATATTACATTTAAAAACGTATTAAAAAAATATATAATATAAAAATATTAATTTAGTTATATATTTAAATAATAATAATTGTTATATTTTTCAAAAATATTATTCCATTTAAGTTATTTTGATTATATTAGTATTATTATTTAATTTAATTAACGTTTATTTTTACATTTATATCCATTTAAAAATCGATATTTTAGACAACTATATTAGTTACATTGATTTTTTTTGCATATTTGTGTAATTTTAATTATAAGGATAGGGAGTCGATAATTTTAAAATCGATATTTTTATAATCAATATTTTTGTATGTAGATATTTTGGTAGTCGATATTTTGTCAGTGAACCCTCTTAACACAGAAATTGAAATTGGAACCATGAAGGATATTTCAGCTTGGAATCTGGAAAAATCACTTCTATCAAGGAAGAAGAATCAACACCAGCAATACATTTTAAAGCTATCATTGCATAACTAAAAATATGCTGTTATACCATGTCAAATAATTACCCCCCAACAGTGGTACAAATTTACTGCAACCGTGCCATTCATGAAGTGACGTGAAGGCATGAGAACAATAGAATGCGAGCAGCTATCCGCAGTGTTTTGTTTTTGCATTTTTGCATTGAACAGCATATTTACAAAGTTTTCACTCAACACAGCACAGCAAGCAGTTCCTGTACAGGAGTACATCAACCACGAGAATGCAAAATTTCACCATATCTTCAAAAATGTGATGCAGTTCTGCTCTCTCAATGCGCTGGCACACTATTGGTTGCATTGCGCCAACGCAGGCACCCTTGCACGAATGTATGATGTTACAACGCATTCTATTACAATGAATGCCATTACAATGCGACTCTCACAACGCCTATGCCATTACAACAACAATAGCATTACAACGCAAAATGTTACCACACATATGCCTTTACAACGCGTGCCTTTACAATGAATTTCATTCTAATAGCATGATTAGTGAAGGCATATGCATGATAAAGGTTGCGTTTGTAAATGTAAGTATTTTATAGGTAAGTATAAACACTTTGGGCCTGATTTCGATGTCAGTCAGAGGTTCCGCACACCAGATTATGATGCAACTGCATTTCTCTATGGGATCTTGTTTGGCAGGCGGAAACCGTACGTAGCACAAGCTCCCATTGAGAAATGGGAGGTTGTGAAAATCATAGGTGCCCCCCAGGGCCACATATGGAGGGCCAGGGGGAAGGGGGCCTGCTAGGGGTCCCCAAAGTCGCTTTCCGACAGCCTTTCCATGCTGGGAAGGGTGACATGGGAAGGCTGTCAGAAACCGACATCATAATCCTGACAGTGGAAACGCCGTCCTTAAGAGATTATGAAGCCAGTCTGACGGGAACCGAGTCGGATTCCCCGGCTGGTTTAAACTCATACCGCTGTCATTGTAATACAGCGGTCGGAGTTTAAACCTACAATGTCAATCGGAAAGCTTTCCGACTGACTATTTAATTGGGCCCTTTGTGTGTATATATATATATATATATATATACATATGGATACTCGTGTCCTGCATTAACCCTCCTTGGTATCACACGCCATTCGTTGAGGGCACAGGAAGACAGCACCAAGCAGGTCAGAGAAGCAAAGGGGTCCGTAATTCTTTTTAAAAACGCTTTATTCTTCTTTTGAAGTTTCTTAATTTTTAGCAAAGTGCATGTGCATCAAGTTGGGAAGAAGACCAACGCGTTTCGGCCTGAGTCCTTCGTCGGGGTAATACAGTGCGCTGTACAGAGTGTCTATAAGTAGGGACTGAGCAGTCCCTCCCACAACCATTAAAACCAAAATTTTAAAGGAACACAGATTATTTGTTCTTGTAAATGACAGTAGCAGTGTAAGCAAAAGTTGCCAAGCAGCCCTAATCCATATGTTTATACTCTTTTTGAAACATTATTGTAACATTATCTATACAATATGCAAATTATATATTGATCACATGTTTCCACAATTCTGGTAAAGTACCCCCGAAAAACATATATTAGGATATCTATACAATATGCAAATTGATATATTGATCAAATGTTTCCAAAATTCTGGTAAAGTACCCCAGAAAAACATATATTATGTATGTATATATATATATATATATATATATATATATATATGCAAGAAAAGAAGCAGATAACTCTGAGTAGTTCTCAAGATTAGGTGGAAAGCAGCTCCAGTATAGAGCACTCTCAACACCAGCGACATTCTAAATTTGCTCACCTCAAATGTCTGCTTTTCTATCAAAGTCTTTAAGCGTAGGATTAGCACAGTGCCATCCACGCCGTGATAGAAAGGGACCGAAAAATAGTGGCATGAGAAAATGGTGCGTTTGTAATGTTAAATTCCATAGGAATGTAAAATAAAAATCAAATCCATATTTGTAAAGCGCGAACTACTCATCCTTACGGGTCTCAAGGCGCTGGGGGCCGTCGTGGAAATTAAGTGAGCTATTGCCTAGAGTCACATGGTGCTGGGCTGAGCTGCTGCCGGAGCCGGGGATCAAACCGCAAGCCCTGTGCTCCTAAGTCAGCTGCCCTGGCCGCTGCACCACACCTCTCCACCTAAAGCCCGAACCGCTGGACAGAATTACTTACACCAGATTTGGCAGAAAGGTAGATGTTGTTACGCAGATTGTGCTTTTTGTTATTTGGTGCAAATCTGTCCAGTAGTTTTCGTGAGTTGTCATGAGTGATGTAATATGTGAGGCCAAAAGCAGTGCATTGCGGAGGCGCGATATTTTGTACTAGTGAAATATCAGTCTAACTAAAACATCCCTGTAACCTGTATTTATTACCTATAATGCCCCTGTAACCTTTGTTTTTTTCTGTGAATATATGTATATCATAGGTTTATTCGTACCCGTAATATACTTACATATTCATGGTTAAAGCATGCCTGATAACAGCATATGTTTTGTTTAAAAATTACAGGTAAGTAAATCCACCTTTTTTATATATATATTTCTACATACACCTATATATATATATATATATCTATATATATATATATACGAGAAGATTTAATCGAATTCTGAGTCCCTGTGTCGGTATCCGGGATCTGGAAGGAGACTGGAGTTGGTGTATATATATATATATATATATATATATATATATATATATATATATATATATATACACACACCCACACACACAAACACACACATGCATTTATTCATATATATTTTTTTATATATTTCCACACATAATTTCTTAAAAATGTGTGTGTATATATATATATATATATATATATATTTTTTTATATATATATATATATATATATATATTTATATATATATATATATTATCTACTGGCGGTCGCCAGTAGATAGTTATAGTTACAACCTATTATCCATAGGAAATCCGCGACATTCTATTTGAAATAACTCTCTTGCCGGTTGACGTATCTTCGCAAAATTTTCAAACTTTATGGCCCGCTCCGGTCCGCTCCTACCCTGAAAGTCTCGGGGGATTCGTCAAGCGGGGGCCGAGAAAAAGGGGGTCCCAAAACGCGTTTTCCCCATGCAATTTTTCATAGGAAACTTTAGACACGGCTACAGCCCGAACTGCTGAACGGAATTACACCAAATTTGGCAAAGAGGTAGTTCTTGTTTCAGAAAGAACCCTTTTGTTAAATGGTGTAAATCCGTTCAGTAGTTGCTGAGAAAATCAAAAGTAAAAAGATAGATATATCTATGGCCGAGTAGGGTCCGCGTACCCTCAGCGCACCCTGCGCGCACCGTCCCGATCACGAGCTGCATGTTAATTGGCTGTCAGCTGGCTGTCAACATTCCGATTCAGGAAATGTTGGCAGCCATTTTGTCCTCGGTAGAACCGAGGGACAGAAACAAGTGCGCAAAGCGCACAAAGGGAGCAGGGTAGAAACACCCTGACCCCTAGGTTTGCTCAGGGGGTCCCACAAGGACCCCTGGGCAAAAAAAAAAAAGTTTTAAAAAATCGGCAGGATGCGCTCAGGGTACGCGAATCCTGCCGAAAAAACATCGAAGCGCGGTCTCCCGCGCTTCGATTGCATTGCCCCGGGTGGCCCAAGTCCCGGGGGCATGGTGGGGGTGGGTATATTGTTTGTATGGGGGCCTCAAAGGGCCCCCAAGCCCGGGGACCGCCACCCCCGGGGCTTTATAAAAAATGGTGCGGGAGGGCTCTCCTGCCCTCCCGCAGCCCCGGGGACCGCCACCCCCGGGGCTTCTTTTTTAAATAAATAAGGTGTGGGGGGCTCCAGCCCCCACACGCCCGGGGACCACCACCTCCCGGGGCACTTACAAAATAAATGTGGGGGTCCATTACGGACCCCCAGAGCCCCGGGGACCACCACCTCCCCGGGGCTGTGCAATTTAAGGGAGGGGGCCGCGCGGCCCCCTCCTGGAGCCCTTGATGGCCCTGGGGACCGCCACCCCCAGGGCCGGCTCCTGCAGTGTCCCAGGGTGCCTACCCCCGGGACACTGTAGTTTGCTATGGCAGGACGGGAGCCTCGCGGCTCCCGTCCTGCCATAGCAAACTGCTTTGGATATTGGAAGAGAGGGCAGGGAAACCTGCTCTCTCTTCCAATATCCAAAGCACATTGCTTTTCCACATGGGGAGCTGCATCTTAGCAGCTCCCCATGTGGAAAAGCAATGCCGGCTCCCAAGGGACGCGGGGAGCCGGCGGGACTGTGGGGGATTGGGGACCCCCCACAGTCCCCAACGGAGAGGGCCAGCCCCGGGGGATGGGGTCCCGGGGCAAGTAGTAGCCCGGGACGGGGCCACGCGGCCCCACTCCCCAAAAAATAAAAAAAAATAAAAAAAAAACAGAAAGGCCGGCCCCGGGGATGGGGTCCCCGGGGCCTTAAATGGCCTGAGGAGGGGGGCCACGCAGCCCCCCTCCAAAGAAAAAAAAAAATCGAGGCCATGCCCCGGGGGATGGGGTCCCCGGGGCCAATACAGGCCCAGGGAAGGGGGGCCACGCGGCCCCCTTCCCGTTTTTTTAAAATTTAATTTAAAAAAGGGGTAAGGCCCTGGGGGATGGGGTCCCCAGGGCCCAAAAACAGGAAAAAGGAAGGGGGCCACACAGCCCCCTTCAGGGACAAAAAAAAAACGATCGGGCCCGCAGGCCCCGCCCCTTCCTTCACCACTCTGCAAACGCGCCCCTGGCGCGTTTGCAGAGGGGAACGAATTCCCCTTGAATACTGGGGTCCCTGGGGCCAACTAGCCCACCAGGAACCTCCAGTATGCGCCAGAGCTGCGTTGCAGAGAGGTGTACAGAGGCCACGCCCCTTTTACACCTCTCTGCAACGCAGCTCTGTGGCGCTTTTTGGATATACCTGTTGGGCTAGTTGACCCCCAGGGACCCTCAGGATTCAAGGGAGTTAATCCCCCGACTTAAAACGCGCCACGGGCGCGTTTGCACAGTGGTGAAGGGAGGGGCGGGGCTTCAGGTGACATCTGTGCAAACGCGCCCCGTGGCGCGTTTTAAGTTGGGGATTAAATCCCTTCAATCCTGAGGGTCCCTGGGGGCCAACTAGCCCAACAGGTACATCCAGAAAGCGCCACAGAGCTGCGTTGCAGAGAGGTGTAAAAGGGGTGTGGCCTCTCTACACGTCTCTGCAACGCAGCCCCTGGCGCATATTGGAGGTTCCTGGTGGGCTAGTTGGCCCCTAGGGACCCTCAGGATTCAAGGGGACTTAATCCCCCAACTTAAAACACGCCACGGGGCGCGCTTGCACAGATGTCACCTCAGGCCCCGCCCCTCCCTTCACCATTGTGCAAATATTCTTCTAAAATCATCCGAAATACGAATTCCGATTTACTCACCTGTTATAAGGAGAGACCTCAGTGCTGTATCTTTCAGTCCAGTACTGGTCCTGAAAAGTAATTTTAACCGTACTTACCAGTAACTTGAATTTCCTTCCATAGGATATCATTGCCTGCTTTTTGCTGAAAAAGTTTCTAAGTGTTGATTTTTGAAACCTACAAATATTCCTCTAAAATCAGCCGAAATACGAATTCCGATTTACTCACCTGTTATAAGGAGAGACCTCAGTGCTGTATCTTTCAGCCCAGTACTGGTCCTGAAAAGTAATTTTAACCGTACTTACCAGTAACTTGAATTTCCTTCCATAGGCTAACATTGACTGGTTTCACTTGGAAATTCTTCTAAGTGTGGAGTTCTGGAACTTTAAAATATTCCTCTAAAATCAGCCGAAATACGAATTCCGATTTACTCACCTGTTATCAGGAGAGACCTCAGTGCTGCATCTTTCAGCCCAGTACTGATCCTGAAAAGTAATTTTAACCGTACTTACCAGTAACTTGAATTTCCTTCCATAGGATATCATTGCCTGCTTTTTGCTGAAAAAGTTTCTAAGTGTTGATTTTTGAAACATACAAATATTCCTCTAAAATCAGCCGAAATCCGAATTCTGATTTACTCACCTGTTATCAGGAGAGAGCTCAGTGCTGCATCTTTCAGCCCAGTACTGGTCCTGAAAAGTAATTTTAACCGTACTTACCAGTAACTTGAATTTCCTTCCATAGGCTAACATTGACTGGTTTCACTTGAAAATTCTTCTAAGTGTGGAGTTTTGGAACTTTAAATTATTCTTCTAAAATCAGCCGAAATACGAATTCCGATTTACTCACCTGTTATCAGGAGAGAACCCAGTGCTGCATCTTTTAGCCCAGCACTGACCCTGAAAAGTAATTTTAACCGTACTTACCAGTAACTTATCTTTTCTTCCATAGGAATCCATTGTCTGGTTTTCAGCAGAAAAGTTTCAAAGTGTCGATTTTCACAAACTACAAATATTCCTTAAAAATCGCCTGTATGACTTAAACGCATTTTTTCAACTGTTTACAGGAGATGCACCAGTGCTGGATCCAGGATCCAACACTGAGTAAGAAAAAGTAACGATAAGAGTTTTTACCTGCTAAGTGAATTTCCTTCCATAGGATAACATTGGTGATTCTATGAAGAAAAGTTTCTAAGTGTCAACTTTTAAAATACAATAATATTCCTTAAAAATCACGACTGTAACCAAAACGCTTTTACTCAACTGTTTACAGGAGATGTCCCAGGACTGAATCTAGGATCCAGTCCTGTGGTTAGAAAAGTAATCCATAAAGTAACCAATTGCATTTAACTAGAAATTCACATTGAGCTGAATGTTGCATTGTGTTTGAAAATGTGTTGCCCATTGCAACAACTGTAACTACTGTACTTAAAAGTCTATTGCCTATGTGCTAAGTATTTAAACTAAAGTAATTTATTCTGAGAAAGTATTTTTGTAATGTAATGTATAATGTAATTACAATGTAATTTAAAAAATACAATATGTAAAAGAAATTGTTGCTAAAAATGTAGTAAATCAGTATGAAAAAAATTAATTAAAAAATTAATACATTTAAAAAATGTCATTTAAAAAACCTTTGAAATGCACTGAAAAAACCGTAGGTTTCAGGCACGTTATAGTTACAAATTAGCATTTAAAAAACCTTTGAAATTCACTGAAAAAACCATAGGTTTCAGACACGTTATAGTTAGAAATTAGCATTTAAAAAACCTTTGAAATTCACTGAAAAAACCATAGGTTTTAGGGACAGTTATAGTTACAAATTAGCATTTAAAAAACCTTTGAAATTCACTGAAAAAACCATAGGTTTCAGATATGTTATAGTTACAAATTAGCATTTAAAAAACCTTTGAAATTCACTGAAAAAACCATAGGTTTTAGGGACAGTTATAGTTAGTTGGACATTTCACTCGTACAAAACCCGTGAAATTCCCCCGTTATAGTTAGTTCAGCTAACTATAACTCGCGCCCAGTAATGCACTGCTGATGACGTCACATATTACATCACTCATGACATGGTCAGTGACATCACTGATGACATCACTGATGACATCTCAAATGACATCACTGATGACATCATCCACGTGATAATCTGATGCAGCTCCTCACACCCTAATATAACCTTTGATACACCCAATCTAAATTACAGACTGCCATTCGCAAAACTATAGACACTCCAACACCAATAACTACCTACCCACTCACTGATTCTTAGGTCTACACACACACATCCACTCACTCACCCGTACAGTCACTCATACTTATGGTCACTCAGTACAGGACTATCATATGCACTCTTACTCCTATATAGACACTCAAACACCGCCACTCATCCATAGAGGTACTCACACACCTAGTCAGTCATGCAAATAATTAAACACTGCCATTTACTCACCTATACAGTTATACACACACCAGCTCACTTAATCATACAAATACTAGCACATTGTTACGCTCTTATACAATCACTGATACAAGCACACACTCATCCATACAGCCACTATCACAATCACTCACTCTCGCTTATAGCTATTTATATACTCCAACACACATATGTACTGGCTTTCACATATGTAGTTACTCACACATGTACCACTGGGACATACATTCACTCACTAACACACTCTTACACACACTTACCCACCCATACAGTCTATCACAGATGCACTCTTGAAACCATCCAGCCAGTGAATCACCCACTCACACATCTATGCACAGAGTCGCACACACCCCACCCACACAAACACTCAGGCACCCATACAGATACTCAGACAACCAATCAATAACTCATATAGACACTCATGTAGCTATTCACAAACCCATGCAGCCACTTACACAGCAACAGACAGACGGATACAGACATTCACCCAGTTTAGTCACTAACCCATGCATTCAGTAAGATACGTTAAATCACTCACTTACAGAGTCAGTCACGCACCTACTAAATCATCCATACAGACACTTACACACCCACTCATTCTTCAATACGTCTTTTCCTATATATATTAAAAATATTTAAACTTTACAGAAACACACAGTCACTGGATGATGTCAACAGTGATGTCATTTGAGATGTCATCAGTGATGTCATCAGTGATGTCACTGACCATGTCATGAGTGATGTAATATGTGACGTCATCAGCAGTGCATTGCGGGGCGCGAGTTATAGTTAGCTGAACTAACTATAACGGGGAATTTCACGGGTTTTGTACGAGTGAAATGTCCAACTAACTATAACTGTCCCTAAAACCTATGGTTTTTTCAGTGAATATATATATATATATGTATATATATATATATATATCGATTAAACCCCACAACCCCTCAACACATACCCACCCTAAACTCTAAAGATACCCTTGCCAACCAAAAACCCATACCCACCCTAAACCCTAAAAATACCCTTGCCACCCAAAAAACCCATGCCCTCCCTAAACTCTAAAATAACCCTTGCCACCTAAAAACCGATACCCACCCTACACCCTAAAAATACCCTTGCCACGTAAAAACCCATACCCAGACTAAACTCTAAAATGACCCTTGCCACCAAAAACCCATACCCACCCTAATCCCTAAAAATACCCTGGCCACCCATAAACCCATACCCACCCTAAACCCTAAAAATACCCTTGCCACCCAAAAAACCCATGCCCACCCTAAACCCTGAAAATACCCTTGCCACCAAAAAACCCATACCCACCCTAAACCCTAAAATTACCCTTCCCACCCCAAAAACCCATACAAACCCTAAACCTGAAAAATACCCTTTCCCACCCAAAAATGCATACCCACCCTAAACCCTAAAATTACTCATGCCACCCAAAAACCCATACCCGCCCTAAACCCGAAAAATACCCTTGCCACCCAAAAAACCCATACCCACCCTAAACCCTAAAAAATACCCTTGCCACCCAAAAATCTATACCCACTCTAAACACTAAATTTACCCTTGCCACCCAAAAACCCATACCCACCCTAAACTGTGAAAATACCCTTGCCATTCAAAAACCCATACCCACCCTAAACCCTAAAAATACCCTTTCACCCAAAAACCTATACCCACCCTAAATCCTAAAAATACCCTTGCCACCCAAAAACCATACACCCTAAATCCTAAAAACCCATAGACACCATTATATACAAACACTTGATACTTACCTAATACCTACATTTAAAATGCATATGTCTTTACCATTCATGCCTGTGCAACGATATTCTTTGTAAAGGCATGCGTTTTAAAGGCATATGCGTGGTAAAATTTGCGTTGCAATGGTAATGCATGTAGTGGCATAGGCGTTGTAATAACCAAGCTGAATGGCATGCAATGTAATTCCCGTGTTATAATGGTTGTTTTTACTCTTGCACCATTGCGCGAGGGTGCCTGCGTTGTGGTTAAGATAGTTTTTGTGCAGGTATGGGTATCATCCTGCACAAACTATAATTTGAGCCTATTTCTTCTTTGTATGTATGCTGCAGAGTGCAGCACACTTTCAGAGATGAAATAATGAGGAGAAATAAAGATATTTCTCCTCGTTAAGCTGTCCTCAGGTAAGTCCACTATTTTGACGCAAACCCATGTTTACAGGTCTTTGTGAATAGGGTAAAATACATGAGTGGATGCACGGTAATGCCCATGTACCACCCATGTAATCCCTACCTGACGCAAGGTAACACAAGGCAGCGGTATGTGCTTGCGTTCCTTTTTTTTTGCAAAGCCACGCAGAGCCAGGCAAATCGACATTTGCGTGACTTTATATATCCCAAAATGGATTTTGCTTTGGGGCTGCGCCAAAAAAGTGACACAACCCTGAGACAAAATATTAGTAAATCTGGGCATGAGAGAGAAGAATTGCGCCAAATCTTTGAAGATATTGTGCAATACTGTTCTCTCAATTTGATGCAAAGCAGCGCAGCAATTTGCTTGCTGCACTGCCTTGCAATAAATCTTTGTAAATAAGCCAATTGGTTTCTACTTCCGTTTTACTCTCAAGACTGCCTTTTTTCTTTTATATACTTCTTAGTCCACCCACTTTTGCTAACCTATTTGACTTTTTGTATTTGCCATTTCTGGCATGCCTTTTGAGTGCCATGATCTTGTTTACTTTTCCTAAACATATAGGGTCAAATGTTCCATAGAGGCTTCTGCACCAAGAAAAGTATATCCCAATGCACCTTGAGAGGTGTGTGTTATGTTAATGTGTTAAGCACATTCATGCATAAAATATATTGAAGCCTTACATAAGTTAGGCAAATCCAGGAATACAACTATTGGCTTTTCCCTAGAGTGACAAAAGAGCAGAAACTAAATAGAGCCAATTGATACTGCTTGTATTTCTACATTTAAACATTTTCAATATATTTTCTTCCCCATGTTCACAGTAGTTCAACCACTTTCTGTAAGCAAAGAAAGCATACTCCTTTTAATATTACAATTGTATTTGCCACTCTCTTTGAAGGGAGTTTCATTTGCGCTCCCAATTATCTGGGATGTTCCCCTTACAAGCATTCTCTAATTGCCCGTCAACATTTCGCTGGTCACAGTCCCACTAGTATTTTTGTTAGACTTCGACTTCTGTAACCATGAGACCTATAGATCTGATTTTATGGATGGGGAATAGCACCTACTATTACTTGACCAGTGTTCAAAACTGCTTAGCAATTGTAGGCATCAAACCTGATCTGGACATTTTATTGGGAATTCATACTACTGTGGGTGGGGACGTGTTTTAATGTAATTGTTCTCTGCTAAAGACGGTAGTGGCTTGAGCAGAGATGTTTTACGGCATGGGAAAAGTAGGTAAATGCCTAGTGCCCACCATTTACTTACAGACCGCAGTGAAAGTCATTTTTCACTCTGCCTTGCTTTTGTCTATTTCTCTATCTCACTCTTAGACTTATAATTAAATATTATGTGGCATCCTTGGGCTTGAATTAGCAGAAAATGGTTGAAAAAATAAAGGTTGTTCTGAACAGGGAACCCCAAATATTTTTTGCCCAGGGCCCCCCAAATCCTCAAGATGACACTGTCTTTAACAGTACTACAGTAAAGGAAGATGAGATCTCTGTGGGAGTTTTGCAACCTACGGTGACCCTGTGGTGACTGAGTCGCACCTGTCCTGCAAGATGGGCCTGGACTAAATATTGACGCAAAGGATTGTACATCAACTTGGAGAAACACCGAACGAGACATCATGATAACCCTGAAATGACTTTTAAACTGAACAAAACTTTCAGGGGTGGTATACTTTTGGAGGGGATGCCGCTAGAACAGGTAGATGCATTTACTTACCTGGGAGTTATCCTACAGAAAGACCTGAGATATGAGTCGCCACATCAACACAATGACATTAAAACATTGACAACTAGCTGGCGCCCTACAGAGTGAGTTTAAAACCTCCCTGACCAAGCCAATTAACCCGGTAGTACAGATTTATAATACGAAAGTAGTGAGTTCGGTTTTATATGGGGCGGAAATTTAAGGGCTTTTAGAACCTTACCCAGTTAGCCATCGCAGAGAACACGTTTCTCCAAACGACCACCAGACTACCTCGAAGTGCTCCGGTATTGCCGCTGCTGAACGACTTAGGCAAGAAAACATTGGTTGATCCAGCTAGGTTACTCCCTATTTTGTATTGGCGAAGAATCTGGTGTACACCGGAACTTGCAACTTATGCAGATGGTCTCAGGGACATAATAAAGGCAGACAACTTTCATCAAATTAGGTGGTTACGTGAGATTAGAGACTCCCTGCTCAGCATGGGTTTACAGAACCTGTGGGAGAATCCTTCTAATGCCCAGTTCCAATCAAAAGCCTTGTTAAAGGAAAGATTCTGGGATCTGGTGACTCAAAATACACTCAGCAAAAGTGATAGTACCATGCTAGCGAGGGGCTTTTTAGCATTTAAACCTTGGACAAGCCTAGAACGTTATTGGGATGTTATATCTAAGCCCTTTGACCGCAAACTTTATTTTCAATTTAGAGTGGGCTCCTTACCATTAAAGTAAATCACTGCAAAATGGGCTGCAGAAGGCGATAGCAAATGTCCCATTTACATGGATCAAGAAGAAACTTTCTTGCATATAATGTTTGTTTGCCCCGCCTATGTAGACCCTCGTAAAACATGGCTTGTTCAAATATGCAGGAATCTAGGCACCAGCCAATCTAGTGTTGCCTTGAGAATATTGCGAACTGATCCTTTGCCCTGTTATGCCATCCCAGTAGCCAAGTTTTTAAGCTGGATGTGGACTATTAGGTCACACACATTGATTCCGAAAAGGTGAACTTATAATTATGGTTGTCTCTGGTTCCGAAGTTGGCCATTTAATCTTTTGAGCTTTCGGTCATTTTATTTTATAATGTGTGCTTTATTATTTTCTCACAATCTTCATTGTTGTCATAAGAACTTGGCCATCCAATGTTACCATGATGAATTAATCCCCCTCTATGAGTGCTTGTTTATGTTTTTAATGGTTTAACATTTTAATATTTACTATGTTTATGATTATAAATATATTGTATCTTTTGTATCAATGCTTTTATGACATTTATTGTCGAATAAAGCTTATTCTGACAGAGATAACCCTGACACCTGCTCAGTACCTCCAACAACATCATGCAGTGCAAACCACCACCTGTAAAGGGAAAGAGAACCAGAAGATAAAATTAATTCAATGCACCTAAAGATAAAAAGTTTGATGGAAATTGATCAAGATGGGAGCAGAGGTATTACATGTTCAAAAATGGATTTTTCAATGGAGTGTTGTGTCACCCTTTACTAAAGAGGCTCAAATACTGCCTCCACAATGTAATGTTGTAGTGCAGCATTGCCAAATTAAGGATGTGATGCAGGGGTAACATGGTCCAACATCTGATGCATAAATGGCAGATTCTAACCAAAGAAAGTTTTGGCTCCTGTTCAAATGGATCAACATATAAGAAATAAGAAGTGCATATGTGGTGCAACAGATTGGCAAACACTTTGGAAATCCTATGTGGTAATCTTTCAGCTGTTTGTTGTACTGAGGTACTACACAAGTACTAAAGAGGTGGGGATATTATCCAGATAACACCAGTGGTCTGGAGAAGGACTTTTGTCTTCAGCATGAAAATATCCTTTCATTTACATTGCATTAAAACAGGGTGAAAATAGTGATCCCTCTTGGTTTCATCATTCTGCTCATTCTTATTTCAGCACAGACACTGTTCCAATGTAGCAGCTTTTTCATCAGGCATCTTTTGCAAGGTCTGGTATCTTGAATCTTAGGGCCAGATGTGCATCATTTTTTTGACGTCGCAAATGACCCGATTTGCAGAATCGGGCCATTTGCGACTGCAAAAAAACATTTTATTATGTACAAATGCCTATTTTGCAATTCGGTAGCCTATTACCGAATTGTAAAATGGGTTTGCGATTCGGTATTACGAAGGGGCATGTTAAGGGCATCCCTTCCTAATAGCGGCTCGCAGTGGTATGTTTGAATGTTTTGCGACTGAAATGTGGTCACAGAACATTCACATTTTACTGCCTACTTCAAGTAGGTGGTAACTCATTAGCAAACAGGAAGGGGTCCCCAATGGCCCCCTTCACCTTTGTGAATGTTTGCAAAAATGTTTTTTAAGGGCTTTACTTTTAAAAAATGAAAAGAGAAATCTTCAATTTTCTTTTTGAAGCACATCCCGTTTTTCTATAAGGAGAATGGGCTGCATTAAAAAAAAAAAACCATTTCTTTATTTAAAAGCAATCACAGACATGGTGGTCTGCTGACTCCAGCAGGCCACCATCCCTGTGATTTTAGCATTCCTAATGCGGTCACAAATCGAAATCTGCCTCATGAATATTAATAATGTAGGTCTATTTACAACCAACAGGGAATCTCTAAATGTGATCAACACATATTTGTACATCGATGTTTGTGACTACCTAATAACGAATCGCAAAAAGTCGCTATTAGGTAATCGAAAACACTTACCTTGGTACATTTGGACCTTAGAGTGGCTCTTAGGCAAACAGTTACATTATGCCTAAGTTTTCTATGATACTGTGGTGCAGGCCTGATTCTGAATGGAAAGATGTACTTTAGCCCACAATGCGGACACAAAATAAATAAAAAACTGAAGACCAGTTTGAAAACTTATTTGGGATACACGGAATAAAAGAGTCACACATTTATTATAAAAAGTGTGAATATGTAGCTTTGGTTTCAGTTGAATGCAATATTGTATGTTTCATACAAACTAGTTTACTCTGGGATTAAGAACAAAATGTGTAAACCAAAAGGGTATTTCTGTGTTACTATGCAAGACAACACCGTCTCGGTCCAGGGACCGACCGACCTGTGGTTGGTGGTCCTGACCGGCTCGATACAATGCGGGTCACATGGTCCTTTTTCTCAATGGGAGCTCGTGGTACAGCCATAAAACGGCCATAACACAAGCTCCAAATGAGAAAAGGTAGGTGCAGTTCATCCCTGCACCCCGTGGCAGGCACCGCAAGGTGCCTGCCACGGGGTGCAGGGCTCAACAGGGGGCACCATAGGTGCCCCCTCAGCCCCCAACTGGAGGCCGCAAGCACACGGGGGCCCTGCTGGGGGCACCCAAGCACGCTTTCTGACATGGTTTCCATGTCGGATAGGCCGGCATGCAAACCATGCCGGAAACTGTGCATCGTAATCTCAACAGCAGAAAGGCCCGCTGTTGAGATTACTGGCCGGCTTCCGACTGGCCGACGGGCTCCTAGAGCCCGTCGGAAGCCTGCCGGAATGACCGGCCAGTTTACTTTCCGACCGCCTAAATCATAACTAGGCGGACAGAAAGTAAACCCCGGGGCTGATTACGATGCGGCCCTGAAGGCTCCGACCATCGGTCGGAGCCATAATGGGCCGCATCGTAATCGGCCCCTATATGTTGGAATTTATACATTTTGAATAGGATCTATTAAATCTGTATAGTTTTCTGACTCAGGAACCCTGTATACATTCTTTAGTGTAATGTATGGTGTAGTGGACCGGTTTTGTACCAATGTTTGTTAAAATAAATAAGATGACGTCAAAGGCTTTGCTTCATAATTCCACATAATCTTTTTTGCCTTACTGCCTAATTTAGTCAGCCCTGCCACATCACTCTAGAAATCTGTAAAACAAACATAACAGAAACATTTTATTGATAATAGATTGTGCAGCCGTTTCAGTGTAGTTTAAAAAAACATACAGATTATGCGTCACTTTTCCGAACCAATACTGGACAGTCATTGTGGCGTTAAATGATGTGTACAGGAGGGAGATGAGAGGTGGTTGTAATAGGGGCAGAATCAATGAGAAAGGTAAACAACTGGTGGAGAAATGAGGTGTAGTGTGGATCATAGAAGGGAGAGGTGGATGTAAGAGAAGTAGAACCACTGTGACAAGATAAGAGACTGAGGGTGTAAAAGAAGGGACGGAGAGGTAAAAGGGACAGAGAGGAAAAAAAAGTTAGGAGACTGGAGGGAAAGTTGAGAGGTGAAGGGCAGTACATGGGTGGGAGATGTAGATGTAAGAGAGGCAGAACCATCAGGAGAACTTAAGCAGAGGGGAGAAAAGGGAGAGGTGAATGTAGAAGGACTGAATCAGTAAGAAAGGTAAGTGGCAGGGGGAGAGATGAGGTGAAGCTTAGAGCATTGTGGAGACAGGTGGATATAAAAAAGATAAGGAACGAGCTGGTAGAGAGATTGATGTAAGTGGGGCATCATCCATAAGATAAGGTTAGAGGCTGGGGAAAGTTGAGAAGAACAGTAGAGCATGGAGGGATAGATGAGTGTAAGAGGGGCACAATCAGTGAGAAAAGATAAGAGGCTTCAGGAGGGTGAAAAGTGTGAGGTGTATGTAAATGGGGCAGAACCAGTGAAAAAGTAAGTTAAGTGGATGGGGAAAAGATGCGAGGTAAAAGTAGTGCATGGGTAAGAGGCAGAACCAACAAGGAAGTAGAGTGGAGAGAGAGACTGTGTTGAGATGTAGATTAAAAAAATCAGAACAATCAAGAGATGGTTAGAGGTTGTCATGGAGAAGGAAAGAGATGGGCGAGGTGGATTGTAGATGGGCAGAAACAGCAAGTGAAAGTTAAAGGCTTGGTGAGAGATTAAGAGTAGATCGGGGAGGTAGAGATCAATGTTAGAGCAGGGAATCAGCAAGAGAAGGTTAAAGGAGAGAGATATATGTAACAGGGGCAGAACCAGCAAGAAAAGGGGAGAAGAAAGGTGGATTTAGGATGGCAGAACCAGTCCAGAAGATAAAAGGCTGATTGGACAGTTGAGAGATGAAGAGTATGACAGGGAAGGGAGACATTGATGCAAGATGGGCAGGATCAGCAAGAGAAGGTGAGAGACTGAGTGGAAAGATGGGAGGTAATTACTAGAGGAGAAAGATCGATGAAAGATTAGCAGAGTCAGACATAGAAGGCAAGATGCTGCGGGAGAGATGAGAGGTGAAGAGGAGATAGGCAGTGGTGAAGTGGATATAAGAGGGGCTGAACCAGCAAGAGTAGGTATTAGCTTGGTTGAGATATGAGGTGAAAAGTACAACATGGAGAGGAGAGGTGGATGTAGGTGGGCAGAATCAGCAACAACAGTAGGAGGCTGGAGAAGAAGTCAAATATCTCTGAATCAGTTTGTGCTGCTAGTCCATTGAATCTTCTGCTAAAGTTAGCATTTGCCTATCTCTTTATTTTCCATGTAAAACATTAGAAAACAATTGTCTTAGTTTTGAGGTGCGTGTGTCATCCTACACAGAGGGTTGTGATACTGAGCCATCCTTGATGAGACTGCAAAATTTCAAGCTGCAGTCTGTGTACTCTATTACTCCTCTTGACCTTTCTATTAAATCTTGCTCCCAGTGGGACCTGTTCCTGCCCATTTCCTGACCCGAGATCTAGAGATCATAGCTCCTGCCCTGCCTTCCCTTTGCAATATATCACTTGCCTCAGTTCCTATCAATGTAAGAAACTAAAAATAAACTGTGATCATTCCACGGTTCTGAAAACCTTCAGCAGGCAGGAAGGGGTGGGAGCACACTGCTTCACCTCCCAGCATAGTTCGCCCCTTAGCATTATGGTAAATGCAATTCATGTTACATGCTTACTTGATTATTTCCTGGAGTATTCCACCAAAGTTGGTGCAGGTTAGTGCTGTAAATCTCTAGACACGTGTTTCTGGATATCATCCGTCATCAGTAGAGATAAAAAACGAATTTAATCTGGGGTTGCTGAGCAAGCTGCCACAATCCTTTTAGGTCTCAGTACCTCTCACAGGCACACAGGTGCATCTCCACAAGCTCGTCAGCTCAATGGCTCATGGGAGCCTTTTTAAACAGGAAGGGGTGGGAGCACACTGCTTCACCTCCCAGCATAGTTTGCCCCTTAGCATTATGGTAAATGCAGTTCATGTTACATGCTTACTTGATTATTTCCTGGAGTATTCCACCAAAGTTGGTGCAGGTTAGTGCTGTAAATCTCTAGACACGTGTTTCTAGATATCATCCATCATCAGTAGAGATAAAAAACGAATTTAATCTGGGGTTGCTGAGCAGGCTGCCACAATGCTTTCAGGTCTCAGTACCTCTCACAGGTGCACAGGTGCATCTCCACAAGCTCATCAGCTCAATGGCTCAAGGGAGCCTTTTCAAACTGGAAGGGGTGGGAGCACACTGCTTCACCTCCCAGCACAGTTCGCCCCTTAGCATTATGGTAAATGCAGTTCAAGTTACATGCTTACTTGATTATTTCCTGGAGTATTCCACCAAAGTTGGTGCAGGTTAGTGCTGTAAATCTCTAGACACGTGTTTCTGGATATCATCCGTCATCAGTAGAGATAAAAAACAAATTTAATCTGGGGTTGCTGAGCAAGCTGCCACAATCCTTTCAGGTCTCAGTACCTCTCACAGGCGCACAGGTGCATCTCCACAAGCTCGTCAGCTCAATGGCTCAAGGGAGCCTTTTTAAACAGGAAGGGGTGGGACCACACTGCTTCACCTTCCAGCACAGTTCGCCCCTTAGCATTATGGTAAATGCAGTTCATGTTACATGCTTACTTGATTAGTTCCTGGAGTATTCCACCAAAGTTGGTGCAGGTTAGTGCTGTAAATCTCTAGACACGTGTTTCTGGATATCATCCGTCACCAGTAGAGATAAAAACGAATTTAATCTGGGGTTGCTGAGCAGGCTGCCACAATCCTTTCAGGTCTCAGTATCTCTCACAGGCGCACAGGTGCATCTCCACAAGCTCGTCAGCTCAATGGCTCAAGGGAGCCTTTTCAAACAGGAAGGGGTGGGAGCACACTGCTTCACCTCCCAGCACAGTTCGCCCCTTAGCATTATGGTAAATGCAGTTCATGTTACATGCTTACTTGATTATTTCCTGGAGTATTCCACCAAAGTTGGTGCAGGTTAGTGCTGTAAATCTCTAGACACGTGTTTCTGGATATCATCCGTCATCAGTAGAGATAAAAAACGAATTTAATCTGGGGTTGCTGAGCAAGCTGCCACAATCCTTTCAGGTCTCAGTACCTCTCACAGGCGCACAGGTGCATCTCCACAAGCTCGTCAGCTCAATGGCTCAAGGGAGCCTTTTCAAACAGTAAGGGGTGGGAGCACACTGCTTCACCTCCCAGCACAGTTCGCCCCTTAGCATTATGGTAAATGCAGTTCATGTTACATGCTTACTTGATTATTTCCTGGAGTATTCCACCAAAGTTGGTGCAGGTTAATGCTGTAAATCTATATACACGTGTTTCTGGATATCATCCGTCATCAGTAGAGATAAAAAATGAATTTAATCTGGGGTTGCTGAGCAGGCTGCCACAATCCTTTCAGGTCTCAGTACCTCTCACAGGTGCACAGGTGCATCTCCACAAGCTCGTCAGCTCAGGCTCAGAACTTATCATCTTCTGATATCTCTTTGATGCCTTTTTCTGAAAAAATCCCACAATAGTTTTATGTAATAGGAAAAGGCAGAAGTATATTGTGAGACCTTTACTTTGAGTCAGGGGCAATAGGTGATTGATTGGCAGAGTCTGTTGTGGAGACTGTTGTGTATAAAGCTGTTTCAAAGTTTAAGATTCTTTCATTTCCTTTGAATAAGAGTTAAACCATTTTTAGAAACTTGTCTCTCCAAAAGTGGAAATGGTGAGCAGTCAAAGCTCACCTTAGGAGGTCCTAAAGTATCGGAACTCAAATACAGTATGCCACATTAATCATACCCGATGAGCACCTTATCTAGCCAGCCTAGATATATCTGGTAAAATAAAGTAATTAAGAGACTGTGGTTATGGAATGAAACACCTAAAAATGTATGCAATGACTACTAGTCTTCCAATACCCAACAAATGTCTTTTGGTGTCTTTGTGCACACAAAGTTTCCTGCAAAGTGGAACTAGTAGAGAAGTTAAGCAACAGTCATGAAGCACTCTTGACGCAGATCAGGGACATTTTGGGTCAATTGAAAAAAAGGATAAAATGTCATGCTCAGTTAGGAGGGAAAAAGTGGGCCTCAGAGGTCGAGTGGTAAAACCCGGATTGTAGGAAGGCCAAGAGTGAGCTCCTACAGGCAGTGAAATCTAAACTCCGCCCAGATATGATGGAATGCAGAGCTACATATAGACAGGCTCTGGACCAAGCCAAGAAACAATGAGAATATTCATTATGGTCTTCCCTACACAGTGACCTGGTTGCTAGGACAATAAGGCCTTCTGGAAGAAAGCGACCCTTTGCCTGAACAGACCTTGTGCTGCACTAGAGTTTACTGTACAGCCGTAAGAGTGGGTATCCTATTTTGGGAGTCTGTATACACAAGGCAGTAAGAAGGATGATGCGAATATAGGTCTGTGGGACATTTTTCCTTTTGGTACTGGAGAATCCATTGAATTTTCATTACAAAAAACCCAGGCAACCTTTTCTCCTGTATCCCAGCCAGAGGCCCCGACCCCGATCGTATCCCAAATGATTTATATACAGAAGATCTAGAAGTTTGGGGCTCCTACATTAATATGTTATCCAACGTCATTCTCTTGGGCATGGAAATTCCCTCCTCCTGGAAGTCAGCAGATATCATTCCGATTTTTAAGAAAGGGGATAGGGCCAATCTGGGTAGATACAGACCCATTAGTCTAATAGATTCTGTGCAGAAGTTTTTCAGCAATCAGATTTTGGCCCATATCCAGGATTGGATTTTGGAAGGAAATATTAAGATTGACTTCCAGGCTGGTTTCCGTGCAAACTTTAATAGCCTGGATAAGGTCTTTTGTTTCCTTTATATTTTTTGGAGAGAAGGCTTCATCAAAGGGGGAGCTGTACGTAGTCTTTGTGGATCTGCATACGGCTTTTAACCTGGTGCCTTAATGCAAACTTTGGAAGGTGGTGGCAGAGATGGGGATCCCACCATATATATTAGACATTCTGATACAGCTACACTCAGCAATCAAAGCTCAAGTTAGGTGGGGAGAGGAGGGACAATTTACTGAACCATTTATGATAAATCGTGGAATTAGACAAGGATGTGTCTTAGCGCCAACCCTGTTTTTGCTATTCATTAATGGGGTAGTAGGCTTTCTTGACAAAGGTGGGTGTGATGCCCCAAAAGTCAGAGAGAGTAGGGCTCCTGCC
Organism: Calotriton arnoldi; assembly: GCA_963921515.1. Taxonomy (NCBI): domain Eukaryota; kingdom Metazoa; phylum Chordata; class Amphibia; order Caudata; family Salamandridae; genus Calotriton; species Calotriton arnoldi. The sequence goes on from CAWUFW010003456.1 coordinate 1,070,579, forward strand.
CTTCTCTTTGCCGATGACACACTACTAATTTCAAAGTGTCCCCAAGGGCTTCAACAGCTATTAAATGATTTTAAGCATTATTGTAATGAGTGTGGTCTTGAGCTAAATGATTAAAAAACAAAGTATATGGTATTCTCTAAAGGTAACTCGAAGACATCCAAGAGTATGTATGTAGGGGACCGCACGATTGAACTAGTCTCTGTATTTGATCATTTTGGGACCCATTTAACCCTAATCTGTGTTAGACCCCCCACATAGAGAAAGTGCACCTGTCCTTAATCCAGCAGACAGCCCACATAACCAAGATCCATAGAAGTACAGTGTTTAGGAAAGTGGCTCCAGCACTAGAAATATACAACACAAAAGCTCTAGGATCGGCAACGTATGGTGCTCAATTGTGGGGGAATGGGAATACTGATTGCCTCTCTGTGACCGAACATCGCTTTATAAGATCACTCCTTAATTTACCAGCTAGCACTCTGCTGACTCCTGTCTTTCTAGACCTGGCCCAAAGAAAAATTGTTCAAAAGATAGACTACAAGCATTTATTGGTCTTGCACCATCAATGGACAATTGAGGAGCTTGCTCCCTATCGAGTGGCTGTTAGGGATCTTATGATACAGCCCAAGATAGATCAAATTTCCTGGTTCTATTCCCTTTGGGAATTACTGAGGAAATTGGGGATGGAGGAATTCTGGACAAGTCCGAAGAAGTTTTTCTTGATCTCGAAGAGTAGGATTAAGACCATCTACTGGGAGTTTATTGTGGTGAAGAATGTATCAATCCCCGTTGTTCCACTCACACAAGAGTTCGAATACTTTAAACCCTTACCCCTCTTTGAGGAAACCATCGAAGAAATTATTCCTCCACTTGCACGGAAACTGTTCCTTCAATTTAGATATAAAACTCTCCCCACCAAACTGTTTTGTTGTAAGTGGAGTAGTTACGAACCCTTCAATGTTATATGTCCAGCTTGTAAAGGAAGCCACGAATCCCTAGATCACACTTGCTATTCTTTTGTCTGTACTATGAGAACTTGAAGGCTAAGTGGATCATTACGTTGTGCAGGCTCATGGGACCTAGACATTATGTAGAGGTGCTTAGAATTTTGAGCACAGACACTAGTAGAGTAGCAGTTTTTGGCCTAGCAAACATTTTGTTGGCTTTATGGATTAGACACTCTAAGTGCCTTGTGTAATACACCTAGCATGTAGTATTTAATAACATCTATTTGTTATTAACGATATGTATTTTTATATGGTAATATTCTGACTTGGAATTTTAGTGTCTTTTTATATAAAATGTTGTATTTTTAGAATGTTATAATCATCCTGGCGCCGGTAAATGTATGTATTAATGTATTTGGTTGTGACGCACTTTTTAAGATCTTTGTGATCGATAATAAAGTTATTATGATGATGATGATGACAAAGTGATAACTGACAGTAGGCCACCTAGCAAGACTTAAGTGCAGTGAGGTCCAGGGAGGGGGGCCAGGCTCACATAGGAAAGGCAGAGAATCTACAGTTGAGTGCCAGACAAATGGCTGGGGTCAGCTGGTGGGATGATTTATTGTATTATTGTGTATAAACTGTGCTCCTTGTTTAGGCTAGCTTGGCACAACCCAAAAAGCCACTGCAGCCTTAGGGTTAATGTGTACAGAGTTAGTTTGACCGTGCTCACAAAGCCAGCCGGCTTGTTGTCATGTGCAGAATGACAATGGGCCAGCATGGGCAAGTACAGTATAATGTGCGCTTTCACCCTCCACAACAAATAAGCCCAAACCTCAGAGAGTGAAAGTGAGGCCCAGGGAACTTGTTGCTTTTCAGGAGCACAGTTACAACTGGCCTCCTGTGGTAGATGAAGAAAAGAAGGTGACGTTTACAGGAGGAGCGGACTGTGTAAAGGCGGGCAGCTGAGGAGTGAGGAGGTGATTCCTTAAAGCACATCAATGCACATAGAGTGATCTGCGAACAATTGAGCCTATGCAGGTAGGTGGCTAGTAGGTTCAGAGAGGCAGATTTTGCACTGGAGGTTAGAAAGAACAAATATGTATGACATTTGTGCCATCTTCTCTTTTCTTTTGCAATCTATGCTCTCTGTTTGTTGCAGTACTTGCAGGTCACCTACATGATTTAACATCCTTTTCTGACACCACATTCCACCTGAAAACAAATGCATTATCTTGAACTTCACTAACTTAAAGGAAGGGCTGGGGAGTCACTTGAAGTCCTGCTGTATAGCTCTGGGACAATCTGTCTTGGAATTGTAGTTATGCACTAATCTGGAAACAATTAGTAAACATCAGAGCAATCATATACATTTTGGAGAGACCTAGGCCTAGCATTTTCAGCCAGTTTGATTATTGTAATGATACCTAGTCCCTTCAAGACTTACTCATTTTGGTATTCACAGAAGGCACTTACTCATCAATGAGTAAGTGCCTTCTGTGAATACCAAAATGAGTAAGTTACACAAAATGAGTAAGTTACTGAAAATGAGTAAGTAAGTGCCTTCTGTGAATACCAAAATGAGTAAGTGCCTTCTGTGAATACCAAAATGGTAGTAAATTTAGGATTTTGTCTTAAGTTAGTTCTGTGAATCGTGCCCATGGAGAATTGACAGAGGAGAAACAACCTTATGATATTCAGAATACCGGAAGGGAAGGAGGGGGCTGACCCTCACCAATTTCTTGTGCAACTGTTTGGTAAAGTTTCCGGAATTGATGGACTGGGATTCACAATTCCAATGTGCCCATTGCCTTCCTCTTAATCACAATGTGGTTAATTTTAAGTCAATGCCGCCTCACACAATTTTAATCTATGGGGTCGATTCGGGCCGGAAAACATACCGACCGACTCGGTACGGGAATATAGTCCGACCGACACGTACCGGCGCTGCCCGACCTGGGTAGTACGATGAAATGCATGTGAATCACGACCGACTCGTACGGAACACAAGCCGAACGCCCGAACCGGACGGAAACAAGCTATCCGGCCAGGAAACCACGCGAATCGAACTGACCGACACGCACCAGGAATGAACCCGAACAAAACATACCCGCGAACTCCGACCCGTGCAGTACGATGTAATGCGTGGAAAACCAGACCGAGTCGCACGGAGCTCAAGCCGTACGACCGACACGCATACAAAAGCCAGCCGAAGGAAGCCAATACCCGGCGACCGACGCGTACGCCGCACAATAAACCTAGCAGAAACACAGCGTGAACGACTCGGAGAAGCTCGCACGAGACAACTGCAGCGTCCTACTCGGTCAGAAGAACGTCTCCTACATGCACAAAAAATACAAAGGAAAAAATACAAAAAAAAGGGCCAAACAAGCAATGACAAAGTCAATAAATACACACCCCCAACTCCAACTATATAAAGGCCACAAATCCCTACCATGATCCTTTGCAAATTCAACTGACCTGCCAGCACAGAACACCATCAGACAGCAACCACAGACACACTCACAGCTCATCCATCACACAAGCCACACACCATTAGCACCTCAACAAATAGCACCCTCACATACACACAGCAAAACCTACACTCACACACCCTCACTTGCACACACACACACATCAATCCCCACCACCACCCATCATCATGCCCCCAAAGAAGAATCCAAAGTTCCTAGACAGTGAATTGGAAGTCCTGGTAGATGAGATCCTCAGGGTAGAGCCACAGTTGTTTGGTACATTGGTCCAACAGACCCCCATGTCACAGAAAACCAAGATGTGGGAGAGGATCGTCGACAGGGTGAACGAACAATCACCATGTTTGCGCACAAAGGAAGACATCCAGAACAGGTGGTATGATGTGCGCAGGAGGGTCAGGGACCTACTAAAGAAGGATTACATCTTGAGTCAGCGCACCGGCAGTGGCCCCACTGCCAAACCACTATACCTCAGGCCCTGGGAGGAGAAGGTGCGTGCCATCCTACCACCAGTGAGCGTATATGGACTATCAAACATCCCAGAGCCTGGTGAGTACACAACTAATATACCCAATATTGTGTAGTCAAACCATGCACCCTTAGCAAATCCACAGCAACCAAAAGATAATCACCCCAAGATTTGTCTGTCAGTCAGATAAACACAATACATGCCATCTCATAGTGATATGTAACTGTGTCATGATATGTACAAACCTAACTACAAATACAGCAAGGCAGTGGCACAAATATAACCAACAAACACAGTTAGACATTTTGCCACCACTAGAACACCACCTCACAGGGAAGCTCACTGAAAGGAATGAATTCTGTGTATGCTGGTGAAGTCAGTGTAGCCAATAGCATGATGGGAGTTGTAGTCACAGCTATTGGTCACCCTCACAATTGGCCCATCAACACCACTCTGAACCATGCTCACATCACAGGGAGTGGAAAAGAACTGACAAGATGGCTGACACTGGGTACTGCTGTGGGGAGCACAAGCCCCTGCTGGGAACTGTGCACCAACCAACAGCAGGACACCACTGACTGACATCCTGAAAGCCAACTTGCACTCCCTGCAATGGAAGCACGTTCCATGGTGGGATATCTGGCTGGGTGGGAAGGAGGACTGACAGCTCTGACCATAGTTACAAGCAGCTTTTCTCACACACCCCCTTAACACAAACTCCACACAACTCACCTGGGAGAATGCAATGCCCCACACTCTAATTAAATATCCCACAAAGAACCACCACCCTGGGTTATGCTGTGTGAAGCACATGGACACTCTTGGGACTTGTAGCCAAACAAACGCCAGGACAACACTGTCAGCCATCCTGTCAGCACAGGCACACTACCCCACAGGGAAGCAGAGTCAAAAGGAAGGAAGTATGGGCATGCTGGGAAGGGGGTGTAGGCAATAGCATGATGGGAGTGGTAGTCACAGCTCAACATCCCCCACCCACATGGCCCAGCAAGCTCACACTGAAGCATGCACACCTCACAGGCAGTGAAACGCCACTTCAAAGATGTCTGACACTGGCCTCAGCTGTGGGGAGCACAAGGCCCTGCTGGGAACTGTGCAACAACCAACAGCAGGACACCACTGACTGACATCCTGAGAGTCAACCTGCACACACTGCAAGGGTGGCATGCTTCATGGTGGGATAACTGGGCTGGGGGAGAAGGAGGGCCGGATGTCCACCAAATACCACCAATGCTGGCCATGCACACACCTCAACATTCACATTGAAAAGCTTCAGGTTGGCAGGACAATGTGCTACACCAATATCAACCTCTGACTGTGACAACTTAGGACAATGCAATGTACAGGCCCGCATCCAGAGTACAGTCACAACTGTCAGGTGTGTGAACCATTGATGCCTGTAGAAACATAACATACATTGTGTGTCTCTTCCAAAAACAGGTGATGATGGGGACACAGCAGCAGACGATGAGGAGTCCCTGTCCCAGGCTCCGGGGGACACTGAGCTCACTGGTGTGGAACAGCCTCTGCCCTCCTCGGATGGCGAACACCTACCTGGCCCCTCCGGTGTGAGTCATCATGCAGCACCAGCAGGACCAACATCTGCACCCCCTGCACCCACCCCTCCAACAACTGCCAACACACAGACCACCCCTGCCAACACGGACAGACGAAGGACGACCGATGACAACAGCACAGGGACCCTGGCCCAACGTGGAGCAACGGACAACGACCCCAGTAACAACCCCTAAGTGGGCTTACGGTCACCTGTGCGTGCCACCGCAGGTCCTGCACGTGTCGCCAGGGGTGGTGGGAGGGGTGGTAGACATAGGTCACTGTTTGCAGAGGGGTCTGGACTGCATGATGACCCACAACTGGCACGCATTGCCGATGCGTACCAGAATAGCACCGGAGAGGTCAGCCAGGTAGTGGGGATCCTCAAAGACATTCAACAGCAGCAGGCTGCCCATCATGCCCGCTTGGACTCACACATGTCCCGTGTGGAGACACACATGTCCCGTGTGGAGACACACATGTCTGGCATGGAGTCCAAGTGGGACACATTGGAAGAACTGCGGTGCATAGGGACATATTGACATGCCTCCGCCAGATTAGCACCAACATGGCCACACCTCCCTGTGTGCCCACAACATCTGGTGCTGCAACAACTGCAACTGCTACAGGGAGGGAGGATGACTCTGGCAGAGAGTCCTCTGCACCGCAGCAGCCTGCACGTGAGGGTGCCCCCCGAAAGACGAGGGGTCGTCCGAGGAAGGAAAACTGAGAGGCCGATGGCCATGTACATCCCCCAGGAACCAACACCTGTTCTGGAAATTCTCCTTTGTGTGCAAACTGTTCACCCTGTTGAATGCAACCCAACTCTCCCACATGACATGGGGAGCTTAAGTTGGCCCAATGTATCAGATGACTGTGGACTTTACTCAGGACATTTCTGCTAGCAAGACTTCCAACTCATCTGGGAACTTTGGATTACAATCCCAATGTACAGCACCCACCATCCTGTGCACTATCCTCACACATGTATGGAAATAAACTCACTAATACACCATACTTCCCTCTGTTGTGATTCCAACGTGGTTTCTGTCATGGAGATGGTGATCTGCTAAATGACACTGTGCATGCTAACTGTTACATCAAGTTCAACACCGTCATGTGAGTCATGGCGATGTGACACATATGAGGGAGACACACCACTAGGGCTACACAACACATACACACCAGGGCCATCAGACTCATCGCCTACACTGATGTTGCCAGGAAATACAGTGGAATGCACAGACACCACACCTATTCACAGTCTGTGTTAACTAGCCCACAGGTGCAGTAAGCACATGTCAGTCAGATGTGTGACCACAGACAACGCACATCCCAAAGTGAAGCACAGGTTTATTACACATTTGCAACATGTTGTTTCCACTACAGATGCAAGGTAATCCTACGTGGCAGGGGCCACACAGTCAACAAGTGTAGAAGAAATGAAGTCCAGTGGTGTGTGGCACATCACCTGTAGGGAAACGACTGCTTCCACCCTGGAAGTTGAATCATGGTGTCGGGGGATCACAGTTGACCAAACAACTCTGAAAGTACCCTGTGAAGGACAGACATGACACACAGTCAAAAGCACTGAAGAACAGGACAGAACTGCAATACTCATGCCCAATACATGTCACAAGATACTTACAGAAAACCAAGTTAGCATGTCAACACTGTTGGGGAGTACAGACTACCTGTAAGGACACATCGCTGCACGCTTCCAGTCAAGTAGCACATGGCCACACTCAAACAGCACCAGAGCACCACCAACACATATCACGCAAACTCACATCATTGGCATGACAACTCTCTGGATACTCACATTCAGCTGAAGAAGTTGGTGATGAGCTGTGTGCGGACATCACCATCATCATCATCACTGGCATCATGGCCCAGGCCAGGATCCTCCACAGGTGGCGGATGTTGGTCATCGTCATCCAGGATGAGAGGCAACTCCTTCCGCACTGCCAGGTTGTGTAGCATGCAGCAGACGATGACAATCTTGCACACCTTTGCTGGGGCATATCGGAGGGCCCCTCCTGTCTTGTACAGGCAGCGGAAGCGGCTCTTCAGGAGACCAAATGTCCGCTCGATCACTCTCCTGGTCCAACCATGTGCCTCATTGTAGCGCATCTGGGCTGGTGTCACAGGGTTCCTGAGGGGTGTCAGCAACCACTGCATGTTGGGGAATCCGGAGCCACCTACAGACAGACAATTGCACATTAGCTGAGTTGGAAAAGAGGGCGGAATACAACAGAGCGAACACACACAATGGTACAAAGTCAGTACACACCAACAAGCCAGGCACGCTGGTTCTGCATCTGGGACATCATCCTCAGGATGCGACTACTCCTCATCACATAGGCATCGTGTGCCGAACCAGGGAAACGGGCACACACATGTGAGATGCTCATATCTGCAAGACATACCACCAGAGCATTGATCGAATGATAATGTTTCCTGTTCCTGTATGCCTGCTCATGTGCCTGTGGTGGTACCAAAGCCACATGTGTCCCATCAATGGAGCCAATGACATGTGGCATCCTCCCCAGGGCATAGAAGTCACTCTTGACGTCAGTGAGTTGTTGACGTTTAGGGAAATAGATGTACTGGTTCAGGCATCTCAACATTGCCTCCAAAACATCGCGTAGCACACGGCTGAACATAGTCTGTGACATCCCACCAGCAGACGCCACAGTGTGTTGAAAGGTACCGCTGGCAAAGAAGTGTAGGGCTGCCATCACCTTCACCTTGGGGGTCAGCGCTGTAGGGTATGGCCGGCCAGGTTGCAAATGAGGGGCCAAGCGCACTGCCAAATCCTCAATCAGCTGCCTGGTGAAGCGGTACCGTCGGATGCTGTCACGTTCCACCATCGTTGTAAGGTCAGGGAATGGTCTATGGACAGCTGGTGCCCTGCAGTGCATAGGTGAAGAAAGAAAGATTGTCAGTCACCCCACATATGTGGCATTGACCATACTCAATATCACATGATATATCATTACGAGACACAAGTACTTGATGTGTGTGCCGTTCTGTATGGACATATATGGCACCTACATGGCCATCATCTAACATCTCAGTTCAACATGTGTTGACAACAGGTTCCAGGTTGTGCTATGGGAAATCATTAGGCTGTGTCACAGTACCCATTTACTGCTGTCACGTTCCAAACACACACCACAGTGACATGTCTGGACAGATGCGCCACAGGCATCACAGCTCATTGACAGGTAGATTCCCAGGGACCCTGTATTGCCACATGGACACTGGCATGACATGGCGTATCATGTACACGTCAGAAAAACAAACATGACTCCCACAGGTAGTGGCCCCTATTGCCTCCACAGGACAGACATGGACGTCTGTGACACACACACGCACAACATCAAAGTCCATGCACAAACAACGTGGATGTGGAGACTGTCTCCCATTGTGCACATGGAATCAGAGATATCGGAAACACAACATGCACACAGACTGTGGAGGGCCATCACTATTGTGGCAATGGGTCACCCTGTGACGGTCATACCTTCCCACATGGGACTCTGGGGGTATGTGACATGATATACACATACACAACCTGGAAATGTGACCATGCCACATGCTCTGAAATGAACAGTTGCACATCACAGTGGTCATGTGCACAACACACAAAGGATCCTGTCCCCATGAACACGTGCACAGCCTGGGAGTGGCTGCCCCCAAGTGCCACCCCAAAAACCACATGTTGACCCCCATACACAGAAAAGGTAATGCAGCCTTACATGCCTTAGGATACAGTGTGGACAGGCTGTGGTGTTGTAGGTGTGCCCCTGAGTCCCTGGCAAGTATATGTGGCTGGCATACGTTCACATATGCGAGTGACCTGTACAGGGACGCGTTGTACAGCAATGGACCGATCGGTGTGCACGCATTGGCCATTGCATCTGTTGTGAGCGGGTACGCGTAGTTTCCCGGAATACGCGTTGTACAGCAATGGACCGATCGGTGTGCACGCACTGGCCATTGCATCTGTTGTGAGCGGGTACGCGTTGTTTCCCGGAATACGCATTGTACAGCAATGGACCGATCGGTGTGCACGCACTGGCCATTGCATCTGTTGTGAGCGAGTGCAGCGTTGTTTCCTGGAATACGGCGTTGTACAGCAATGGACCGATCGGTGTGCACGCACTGGCCATTGCATCTGTTGTGAGCGGGTGCAGCGTTGTTTCCCGGAATACGCGTTGTACAGCAATGGACCGATCGGTGTGCACGCACTGGCAATTGCATCTGTTGTGAGCGGGTGCAGCGTTGTACAGCAATGGACCGATCGGTGTGCACGCACTGGCCATTGCATCTGTTGTGAGCGGGTACGCGTTGTACAGCAATGGACCGATCGGTGTGCACGCACTGGCCATTGCATCTGTTGTGAGCGTGTACGCGTTGTTTCCCGGAATACGCGTTGTACAGCAATGGACCGATCGGTGCGCACGCATTGGCTAGGGCCTGGCATGGCAACGGAAGCGTTTTCGAAGCTTCAACGAGTCTGATGCAGTGAATTCAGTTGGCCAGCCACAACAATGTTGCAAATTCATGGGTGTCATGAAGTTGAACTTTTGAAGGATGCTGTGGGCATGTATTAGTGGTGCAATTCCATGGATTGGCCAGATTCAGAAGATGCAAACGACTTGGACCTATCACTTTGGACACATGGGACAGTATCTGCCTCTGCAGCACACATATAATGCTGGCTGTTCCCCTGAGAGCTCACTTGCCTGCACTACATGCTCCAGGACGACATCTGCCACCAACACTGCTGCTGTCTCTGCATCCTCTGGCTACTGCAATGGCACGTACTGTGGAGAGAGCCCCAGCCTTCAGCCTTGAGGAGAACCAGGCCCTGCTGGACAGCCTCCTTCCACAGTACAGCAAGCTGTATGGGAAACCAGGGGAGCAGGTGAGTGTGCTGTCCACTGCCTTACTAATTGTGCATGTTGTCTGACTAGCAAGACTTACAGTGTGCACACCACTGGCTAGCATGCTCACAGAGTAGTTCTCACCCCTCAAAGTGTGTAGTTACATGCACTGAACAGGTACAGTGCAGTAACAGTGCATTCCAACAAGGTTTACTTCCCATGCAATGATACCATGTAGTAACTGCTGGCAAACTGTTCATAGCCATCGTTGCACTGCTTGTGTACATCATATGCCCCTGTGATTGAGACATGTATATCCAACTGTGTGATGCACATATATGTTGCATGTGTAGTAATGGCCTTTTCACTTTGTCATCCTCACAGGTTGATGCCCACCAGAAGCAGGAAATCTGGCTGACCATCGCCCGGGCAGTAAGATCCGTGGGGGTCTACAAGCGCCGGATCCGCAACTGCCAGAAGAGGTGGCAGGACCTTCGGGGCTGGACCCGGAGGATCGCAAGGGTCCTGCTGAAGCTGTCGCCTCCTTGCAGGAGGGGCGGACACCAGACCCTGACCCCCCACATGCTCAGGTTCCTGGCGGTGGTCTTCCCTGACCTGGATGGGCAGCTGAAGGCCGGACAGCAGCAAGGAGGGGGTGAGTCCATGACTGTACTGTGAACTTTGTCTGACATGCTATGTGCCCTCCTCTGGCCTGGTTAAACTTCCACAGTACATCAGTCTTGTGGTCCAGGACCCACGTCCCTCAATTGTGACATGCCCACTCCTCATCTGATACGCAGGTGTGGCCCTTACAGTCAGGAAATTGTGTCACTTGGGTACTGTGTCCTTGCATTTTGCTTCGTTCAAGGTGGGGGACAGCATTTGTTCTCGTGACTTTGTGGTGGGCTTCATGGGTGGGTCAATTGCTTACACAATGCCTAAGTTCTGACATGTAATCTGGATGTAACTTTGATATGTGGTCCACTTGCTGATCTGAATCACCACATGTCCCTGGGGTATTTGGCACACCCCATGCTGCGGGTGGGAACAATGTTTGGGCCTCAGGAGTATGTATATCAAGTGTGTCACACATGCTTAGCCACCTGCCTACTGTCCAGGGCTCATCCCTCTTTCAGGTGGAGCAGGACAGTCATACCTACTCCAGGGCATACAATACACTCTGTACTCCCACTCCCGTGTATCAGCTGACATGTTGTGCTCAGTGAAATGTTCCCTCAGGTGTCTGCCTCTGTGTCATTGTGCTGTGGCTTCGTTGTCAGGACTACTGGGATGTTTATCGTTTAGGGCTCAGCATGCCATCTGAGATGTGACCATGAGAGATGATACTTCTGTGACTTATAGGTGTTTGATCACTTGACTGTGCACATAGGTGTATGCGACTGTGAATTTCAGGCAGCTGTTTTTCATTCACAGCAGACTGTGAGGTGCTCAGGTTCATAGAATTGTGTTTCATGTCTCCCATATGTCCCATTGGCATGACGTGGACAAATAAGAGTTCAGATGATGTGGTTTGTGGGGGATGGACATGTGCACTTGTCAGCTACATAACTTGCATTCCCCATTACCTAGGATTGTGACACAGTGCAGACTGTTGTTGGCTGGCTGCCATGCCCATGTGACTGGAGACAGTGATGTATGACTTTGCAGGCATGCCTGTGCCATATTAAACTTCCTAAGAGTGATCCTGCAGGGGAGTGACATGTGCAACATGCACCCCATTGTGGCATTGACTATCCGGACATGGGTGCATCATGGTGTCTGGTGCTGGTATGCATCACATGCATTTCTAATTAGACTCTGGCCATCCCTTTATCCGGACACCTGTACTGACTCAGTGGCAGGAGATGTGATGTGTGCATGTTCACATACTTCACTGTGTTCTCTGCAATGTCCAACAACTGTGTACGTGGTGCATGTGTCCACACTGGTGTATTACCATCCAACAGGCACCAGACAGATGGGTGTAAGGGCAGGAGGTGTGTGAGTGCCATGGTTGACCATCAGACTGACAATTGGCTTCTCCTAATCTGTGTGAGGACTTTTGGCAATGTTCAACTGAGGATGCCAGGGCTTGCTCTGTAATGTGCTGTACTTACTGTGGTGTGTGCGGTCAGTGCAGGTGGCTGATGTTTGTCTGTTTCCCTAATTGTTTGCAGATACATCCACGGCCACAGGAGGGGACAGCTCCACGGACCAGGATGAGCTGCAGAGCCAGACTGGGTCAGCAGCCGATGAGTGGTCGGAGGGACCCAGTGGCATGGAGGGCGAGGGGAGCCACACCGAGGAGTCCTCAGCACCATCCACCTCAGCTGAGGACCACAGAAGCTCGGAGGATGACTCCCTTGTGGAGGCAGGTGTCAGCAGCCACCACACCCCAGCTAGTATGTCTGGCCCCGCCACCACCACCACCACCGCCCTCCCATTGGCTCCCATTCCAGAGGTCCGTGGAGGCTCCCGTGTTCGGGAGCGTGTCTCCTTCGTGCCAGGCACCGCACCCCCTGCCCCTGTGTCCCCTGCTGCCCTGAGTGAGAAGTCTGTGTACCTACTTCGCCAGCTCCATGTAGGGCAGACAGCAATGCTGAGTGTCCTCCATGCACACACCACTCTGTTGACACAGCTGGTGTCGTTCATGGAGGGCATCTCGACGGGCATGTCTGCCCTACAGAGGAGCAATAGGTCCATGGACTCCTCCCTGACGGCAGCAGTGTCCCTCCTCCAACAGTACATCACCCCTCCTACCTCTGCCCCATCCACACTTCCTGGCACCCTACCTGTCCCAAGCACATGCACACCTGCACAATCACCCAAACACACAGACACGAGCAGCACAGAAACACCCAAAACAAAGGCAAAACGTGCACACAAGCATCCTCAGGGGACTGATACCACACCCACAGTGTATGGGGAACAGACACACACAAAGGCATCCACAGTCACTCCGCAGTCATCAAAATCCTCTCCCTCCAAGACCCCTTCCCTTGCCTCACCTGCAACCCCACATACAAAGCAGCTCTTCCTCTGTGACCTCGGCCTCTTCCCCTCCAATCCCGCTGATCCAGCATACTGGGGGAAGAGGAAGTCCACCCACACAGAGGGGAGTGCCCCTCGCCCCCGGACACCCTCCCCCAGGCGCAGACAGACTGAGGCCCCCACCCGCAAGTCCCCCCGGGCCCAGAAGAGCAAAACCCTGCCACCGCCCTGCAGGTCAACCACACAGTCTCCTTCCTCCATCCCTCAGGCACCCACAACACAGGTTCCCCCACCACACCCTGCCCCAGGTTCCCCCACCCACAGATACACCATCCCCAAAATGATGCGGCCTTCTCCACCTACCACTTGCTCTTCCAGCCCCACACCCCCCGCTGCACATGTTTGTGCCACTGGTGTGGAGACCGTGTCCTCCCCCTCTGTCCTGCCCACCTTACCTGAACACCATTCTACTCCCCTGGAGATGGGCACTGCAGTGGAGTCCACTACCACCCCGGCTGACTTGGGCACTGCAGTGGGGAACCTGTCCACTCCATCTGGCCAGCCCACTGGAGTTGTGCCGGCACCCACACCATCTGACTCATGCCCCCAGTTGTGCCGGCACACACCATGTCAGACACCTCCACTGCAGTTGTCAGTGACTCTCCAGCACCAGCCACCCCTTCCCTGCCTCCTTCTGGTGAGCCCTGATCCTGTCCCTGCGGTGCCTGGCCTGCCCCCGTATGCCCCTCCGAGGGGAATGTCCCTGGTCCGTAGCAGTGCAGGCAAGCAAAGGGTGACATCTGCCACTGTCACCCTGTTTGGACTTTAGTCATGGACTGGCCATTGGCCTTTGGGTTTTGTCAGGACTTTCTATTTTCAACTCACATATGCTGAATAAAGCTACTTTCAGTTCTCTAGTGGTTTTGCTTCAGATGTACATGATGTTGAGGATGCTAACCATGCCCTTGCTGCAGTGATGGTGATTTTTGATATCAGGTAAATGAAGTGTTACTGTGCAGGACCCCATGTGGTCCAGGGTGAATGTGTCCTATCCTGGTGTGTAGCCATGTCATGCTTTGCAGCAATATGAGGGTGTCATGTTTTTCATATTTGCCAATGGGATTCCCTACATGTTTTTGCAATATCACATCTGTGGCTTACACCCCTGCACATCAGATGTGCTTGCCATTGTTCAATTTGTCTATTTCCCTGACCGTGTGACCATCTCCACTGGACATGCAAGTTTGGGCATCAATGGGGAAGGACTCATCTGTGGTATCAGTGCAACTTGCTATACATGTGTATTTGATCGGTGCAGATGATTTCGGTGACACTGCCATGACCAGGCTGATGTGACGAGAGCCTTCATTTTGTGCTAATTGTTGACTGAGTGACCAAGTGTTCTGCTGACATGATAGAGCCCTGCAGAGACAACGTATGGCACAGCTTTCCTTACACAGGAGTGGAGTCCCCTCATGGCAGTGTGTAATTCTGTGACATTGCCTTAGCCCAAGGTGTGTGTTGTGTGAGCATGTCTGTGTGTGTTCACTTCCATTTTGCTACGCAGGATGGGGTCCCTAGTGATGTTCCTGTTTGTGATGCTTGCTGAGTTGAGCAATGTTCCCCCAAATCTTCGCCCTGGGTTCTCTGTGATGTGGGTGCATGGCACATTACTGGTCATCAGGGTGTCATCCATAGGTGTGTTTGCTGTCAGTGCTGAGTTTGTGGGCAAATGCAGATGAGACACAGTCAGGATTCCCCTTGGCACTTGTTGGTTACACAAGTCATGTAATTTACAGTTTGTGTTAGCTTTCAGTGATTGTGACACGTTGTGTGTGTGACTGCTGCCACTCCTCAGGGTCAGAGCTGCAATGTTGGAAGTTGTCTATGTGTGTTCTTTGTGGGTGACCTTGGCTTCTTCATTGGTGTATGACTGTGGCCGGGATCCCATTGGTTGGTGTGGATTTGACGTCATGCCCATGTACAGCGTACTGTGCAGTGTGTCAGACATTCACAAGTCTTGTTGACTGGCCATGTGTGATGGGTATCTCCACCTTAGTTCCCCCACCACCCCTGGGATTGTCATGGGTGCATGTGCAATGTCACCAGTCCATGTGAGCTTCACTGCTGCACATTGGTGGAGATCAAGGTGTGTGGTGTTGAGTGTGTGCAAATGAGAGTTGTTGCACGGCTAGACCCCTACCTCCATGTTGGCCTTGGCTGACAGGCCGTGCTGATTGATTTGTGCTTGTGTAGGTGTGATGGTAGTTAGTTGCTCAGGACACATGACTGTGGTTCACAGTGTGTACGAGATCTACCTTTGTCATCACAGTGGGATTATCATGCAGGCCAGTGTCACCACAATGTGGGGTCCCTGGGGGTAGTGCTGTGGTGGGTCTGTCTCTTGCTGTGTTAGTTGCTGTTCCTACAAGCTTGTGTGACATTTGTAATTTGGGCTCCCTCTCATCTAACAATGCCTGATTGCCCACATAGGGAATCCGATCCATGAGTTACTTTTGTGTGGCACTGTATTGACATCTGTGTAATAGGGATTCAGGCCTCCTCATGTGTTGTGTGTTTGCCTGGGGACACTGGCACACCACCCCCATCACCTGTTGTGTTTGATATGCAGTGTGAGTCTGCCTGTTTGTGTTTGTGCATTTGCACCACTGCATTGGCATTTCTTTAGTGTGCCATTGGCTGTATGTTGTTTGGTGGCTTTCCCCTGCTGTCCCTGGGACTCCTAGGTCATCAGTCAGCCCAATGATCATGGTTTGTATGTCCCATTGCTGCCATGGAATGGTATTTGTTCACCTCACATCTACAGTCTCCACAGGATATCTACATTTGTGTGTCCATTGCTGCAGATATGTGGGTCTGCATTATGATGGTCACTTCTGTCATTGTGTTATTCGTGAATGTTGACAATGTGAGCCCCCATGGGTGATGTTTGTCTGCACATGGCCAAAGCGATGTTTCATTGGCACTGCACTGTTTGCCTCACCCAATCTATGTTGCTATGCGACACAAGCACTACTATGCCACTGATGTATTTGTTGTTGTGTGACCAGGAATCATCCATGCAGTTTGGCATTTGCAGCTTTTCCCATGACAACACTTACATTTTGGTCACTGTGGTGATGGGGCTTTAGACCCCATTGCCACAATGTTCAAAATGTGCTTCAGCTATGGACCCCACACTTACCTTTTGGTCACTGTGGTGATGGGGCTTTAGACCCCATTGCCACAATGTTCAAAATGTGCTTCAGCTATGGATCCCACACTTACATTTTGGTCACTGTGGTGATGGGGCTTTAGGCCCCATTGGCACAATGTTCAAAATGTGCTTCAGCTATGGACCTCACACTTACATTTTGGTCACTGTGGTGATGGGGCTTTAGACCCCATTGCCACAATGTTCAAAATGTGCTTCAGATATGGACCCCACACTTACATTTTGGTCACTGTGGTGATGGGGCTTTAGACCCCATTGCCACAATGTTCTAAATGTGCTTCAGCTATGGACCCCACACTTACATTTTGGTCACTGTGGTGATGGGGCTTTAGATCCCATTGCCACAATGTTCAAAATGTGCTTCAGCTATGGACCCCACACTTACCTTTTGGTCACTGTGATGATGGGGTGTTAGACCCCATTGCCACAGTGGTCATGGTCTGCTTGCATTGTGGAGGCCACACACATTTATGTGTGACACATGTGATAGGGGGTCACATTGTATGTTCAATGTCAAGTTCAGTGTTGTAGGCATTTGACACAGACTACACACGCTTGTCATGGTGTTGGGGGGGATATATTTTTCAGACATTCCTTATATTGGAGTATGCTAGTTGTGTCATGCATTACCCGTCCTATGAGTAGGGGTTGTGTGGGTGGTAGGCATCCAGGCCCCCATGAGTAGGGGTGGTGGTAGTGGTAGGCATCCATCCCCCTATGAGTGGGGATGGTATTAGTGGCAGGCATCCATCCCCCTATGAGTGGGGAGGGTAGTAGTGACAGGCATCCAGGCCCCCATGAGTAGGGGTGGTGTTAGTGGTCGGCATCCATCCCCCTATGAGTGGGGAGGGTAGTAGTGACAGGCATCCAGGCCCCCATGAGTAGGGGTGGTGTTAGTGGTCGGCATCCATCCCCCTATGCTAGTAGTGACAGGCATCCAAGCCCCCATGAGTAGGGGTGGTGGTAGTGGTAGGCATCCATCCCCCTATGAGTGGGGAGGGTAGTAGTGGCAGGCATCCATCCCCCTATGAGTGGGGAGGGTAGTGGTGACAGGCATCCAGGCCCCCCTGAGTAGGGGTGGTGGGAGGGGTAGGCATCCATCCCCCTATGAGTGGGGATGGTATTAGCGGTAGGCATCCATCCCCCTATGAGTGGGGATGGTATTAGTGGCAGGCATCCATCCCCCTATGAGTGGGGATGGTATTAGTGGCAGGCATCCAGGCCCCCATGAGTAGGGGTGGTGGTAGTGGTAGGCATCCATCCCCTATGAGTGGGGATGGTATAGTGGCAGGCATTCATCCCCTATGAGTGGGGAGGGTAGTAGTGACAGGCATCCAGGCCCCCATGAGTAGGGGTGGTGGTAGTGGTAGGCATCCATCCCCCTATGAGTGGGGATGGTATTAGTGGCAGGCATCCATCCCCCTATGAGTGGGGAGGGTAGTAGTGACAGGCATCCAGGCCCCCATGAGTAGGGGTGGTGGTAGTGGTAGGCATCCATCCCCCTAGGAGTGGGGATGGTATTAGTGGCAGGCATCCATCCCCCTATGAGTGGGGAGGGTAGTAGTGACAGGCATCCAGGCCCCCATGAGTAGGGGTGGTGTTAGTGGTAGGCATCCATCCCCTATGAGTGGGGATGGTGTTAGTGGTAGGCATCCATCCCCCTATGAGTGGGGATGGTATTAGTGGCAGGCATCCGTCCCTCTATGAGTGGGGAGGGTAGTAGTGACAGGCATCCAGGCCCCCATGAGTAGGGGTGGTGGTAGTGGTAGGCATCCATCCCCCTATGAGTGGGGATGGTATTAGTGGCAGGCATCCATCACCCTATGAGTGGGGAGGGTAGTAGTGACAGGCATCCAGGCCCCCATGAGTAGGGGTGGTGGTAGTGGTAGGCATCCATCCCCCTATCAGTGGGGATGGTATTAGTGGCAGGCATCCATCCCCCTATAAGTGGGGAGGGTAGTAGTGACAGGCATCCATCCCCCTATGAGTGGGGATGGTATTAGTGGTAGGCATCCATCCCCCTATGGGTGTGTATGGCATTGGTGATAGCCATCCCGCCCCTATGGTTCTGCTGTTGCTAGTGTACGTCATTTCTGCATCCCTATGTGTGTGTGACATATTTCGGGTACGTGTCGTTTGTTTGTGTTGTGGGTGTTTGACTTACCGTCTGCGTCGTACGCGTCCGTACCGGTCCCGGTAATAGATGTAGAGTATTGGTAGGACCTGCGCGATGGGATTCATGGTTGGGTCGTCTCGTTCGGGTTTCTCGTGGCTTCGACTCGTACTCGTCGCTGGCTTGTTCATCTCGTCGCCGTGGATCGTCTTGTGGCGCGAATCGGAGCTTATGTACAGCTCTCCCGGATGCTCTGACGTGCCGGACATAGCGACGGGTTCGGCGCATACGGAGTGCGCATCGTATTAGTCCGGCCGGAAGGTGCTGTGTATTTGGTTCCGTGCGACTCGATTCGGCGTTTACGGATCCGGCTCGGGCGGGGAACAGGAGCTGAAATGGGTGAGTGCGGCACGCTCGGAATCTGGGCTGTTATGCGCATCGTACTTGCTCGTTCGGACGACTGTTCCGATCGGTCGGGAAACACGTATTCGGCTGGGTTTTTTTCCGGACGGATAGTGTTAGGTGCGCTTTTGACCCGAATCGGAATCGGCCCCTATGTAGGGAATTTTTTTCTCAGGCAGATAATTTCTCTTAAAACATGTCCTACTACGCGTGTTTTGGTGGATGCAATGTCAACTGTAGCTTGCTAAGATCTCTGTAGGTCTACCATGGACAGACGGTGGAACTGCATCAATTTATTGACCCCTTAAAAACCATGGGGCTCAAGTATCCCTGCTCAAGATTATTAAGGATGGTCGGATTCAGATGTGCTACTCTGAGATGGATGTTACGCATTTGAAGGGCTCTACTATTTAGAATTATCACTTACAGATGCTTCTCTAGCTTCTTAAAAAAAAGAACATTTATCTTCTGTTATTGCTCCTTCTCTTTTTATGAGCTTTTTTTGCTTTGCTTGCGCACTCTCTTTTTTCCATATTTTTTTCTATAGTACTTTAGTGTATTGAAATATAGGCTTGCTTATTGGCTTTCGGTGTTGGTGGATGATGGGTAGTCGGAGGACAGTTTTGAGGGCTTCTTTCTCACAAGGGCTGTAAGTCCATTGACAGCTCAGAGAGTTGGGATGATTACTTCCCAAGAACACGGGCAGTGAGTTTGGGGGGTGGAGGGGGTTGAGATGGTTGGTCACATTAGTTAGCTGTGTGATGATGAGAATAGTGTTTTCCTTGTTTGAGGGTAGGGTGGAGTAAAATAAGTCAGAAAGTTCTAAATTTTTCAAAAGCATACATACTGTCTATATTTGTCTTTCAATGTGGTTTTGAGGGTGCATGATTGCCCAGCATAATTTTTCAGATTTATGGGCTAGGATTAAATGTATGAACTGGAATGTTTCTGGTTTAAATTCATGAAGTAAGCAGCAGTTGGTTAGGGTAGAAATAGAGACTTGTAGACCCCATCTGCTAGCCTTAACAGAGACTCATTTGGCGTATAAGGATCATCTAGTACTTAAGCAGCTGGGTTATGATGTAATTAGTTGCACTTCACAAATGGTTTCTATCCGGGGGGGTTGCTATATTATACGCAAAGAATTTCCATTGTAAGGTTTTGAAAACTGCAGCAGACCCAAGGGGGAGATAGGTACTGGCACAACTGTAATTACATTCCCAGAGGTTTGTTATATGTGTAGTTTATGGGCCAAATATTGATGACCCGGAGCTATTGATATGCTTTCCTTACAGCTTTTGGACTGGGTGGGAGCACTGATTATAATGGGCAATTTTAATTGCGTAATGGATTATGGTATTGACTCCGTTAATCGTATACCTTCCCCGCGCATGTCTAGGGCTAGGACATCAATTAACAACCAGATCCGGCTACATGGGCTGTGTGAAGCATGGAGGACTATATACTCAGCAAACCCTGGTTATATTTTTTATTCATGTAATCATACTCAATACTCAAGAATCAATATGTTTTTTGTTGGGAGGCCTTTACTAGCAAGTGCAGAAATAGTAGTATGCCCCAGGATTGTATCTGATCACTTTTCTTTACACGTTTGTCTGACAGCAACTATGTGAGTTACATCTCTGGTTTATTAAGGGAATTTCTCATTACTAATACAGGTACAGCTGTACCTTCATTTGTCTGGGATACAATGAAGGCATTTATCCATGGCATTACACTGCAGTATATTATTTTTAAAAAACTGAGCGGCTATTGGTGCTGCACTTTCATTGCGTCAAGAAATTCTTCAGCTTGAAATATTACACACCTAGAAGGCTGTTCAAGGTTGCACTGAGGAGCAGGCTATTTTCTCCAACTAATTGAAAAACAATCTTTGTCTAGGTGTGATTTAAAAGAACAGATAGCAGCTATGCATGCCAAGAATAAATCTCTGCAATGCCAATACGGGGACAGGGTCAGTCGAGTTTTAGCCCATCAAATTTCTAATGAACAGTCTAAATGTACGATCCAATCCATTAAAGGTATGGATGGCATATCCCATACTGTCTATTTTATGGAGCAGTTTTTTTTGTTTTATCAGTAGTTATAGTATCAGCCTCACGTAGTTAGTCAATCTGAAATTACAGCATATAAACAGAGGTGTAGGTTCCCCTACTTAGGGGAAGATCAGGCTGGTATGCTACAGGCTGAGTTCTCAATGGGCGAGGTGAAGGCTGCCCTAGCAGCTCTCCCTTCAGGCAAGGTGGTAGGGGAGGATGCTCCACCTCTAGAGATTTATATAAAGTGTTTCAGGATATAATAGCTGGTGAATTCCTAAAGGTGACTCAGCACATCCATGATGGTGGGGAGATTCCGTACTCTTGGAATGTAACCAACATTATGGTATTTCTGAAGAAAGGCAAGCTTCCGGAGGACATGTGGTCCTATCGACCTATCTCCCTAATCAACTCAGAAGAAAATGGTTCACTGAGACCTTAGCTATGAGACTGGCCACTCTTCTCCCGATGCTAGAATTCCAATAAAACCACAGGTTTGTACCGGGCAGGGACTCTACTAGCCGCACCAAAACAGCAATTGCGGCGTTTGATGTTGGAGCGAAATCTAACACTAGAATAGGTATGATATTATTAGATGCCGAGAAGGCCTTTGATCGTGTGGCCTGGGAGTGTATGTGGGCTACATTAGGTGCTTTTAGTGTCAGCACAAATTTATTCAACTGTTACAGGCACTATATATGACCCCACGTGCCAGGTGGTATACTCCGGGAGGTATTCAAGTACATTTCAGATATACCGCCGAACTCGACAGGGGTGTCCACTGTCTCCCCATAAATTCACTTTGTATACTGAGCCATACTTACGATCGTTATGTGTGAATGCGGGTATCTAGCCATTGATGCTCAGTGGTCATGAACTCAAACTCACAGCATTCACAGATGATGTGGCTGTTTTTGCATTAAATTCGTTGGCAGCATTGAGACAGGTCATTGAGACAGGTCATCAAGGAGGCCGCTGATTTGGGCAGGATTTAGAGTATTAGCTTAACATTTCTAAAACACAGGTCCTATTGAACTTTGAGCGAGATGCCCCAATGTTAGGGGTGATCACGACTGCTGTATATCTTGGTGTCATATTGTGCTTGGAGGTTGGGGATATAATCAAACTGAATTACGAGCCCTTGTTATTATCTGTTATTGCCAAAATGAAGTCATGGAACAAACTCCCACTTAGGGGCCGATTCTGATGCGGGTTGGAAAAGCTTCCCGACCGAATCGGTTGGGAAATGGTGTCCGACCCACTCGGATCGGGAAAGTCCGACCGGCGGAGTAGGATGCATCCGGATGCTTCCAGATACGATTTGGTTGAACTCCCATTGACTTCAATGGGAACATTTGCTCCTAACCGCATCAGAATTGGGCCCTCGTCGGGAAGACACGTTCCCGATCCGATTTGGAAGGAAAAAATGCCGTTAGGAGGCCTTCCTAACCGCATCAGAATCAGGCCCTCGGTCGGGAAGCTTTTCCAACCTGCATCAGAATCGGGCCCTTAGTATTATTGGATGTTGTAATATCATTAAGATGAATATTCTTCAAAAATGTCTTTATCTGTTCGAGGCAATTCCTTTATGGGTCAGGGATTTTTTTTTGGACACCTGAAAGGTGCTATTTGAAGTTTAATCTGGGATTATAAGTGAGTGAGACGAGCAATCTGATTTATGAAGCTTCCATATAAACAAGGGGGGTTTCAGCTTCCTGATCTTAAGTTATATTTTTGGGCTGCCTTTGTGGGACGTTTGCACAGTTTATGAATTCCGGCAGATCCAGCAGCATTTTGCTATCAGCTAGCGTTGGGGGTAGAACATAGGCTGTTTTTTTTATCGGTTGTGGGATCCAAACTATTACAAGAGGGTTCAATTTAAGGTTGAGAATGATGCTACTCGTATTTGGGAGGAAATGCATATTAAACATTCAATTGCTTATTTAAATAAAGAAACGCCACTGTGGGATAATCCTTCTTTCCCACTAGTTTTACAAGATCCAATTGGAAGAGCCTGGGCAAAATATGGGGTTCAGAATATAGGACAGTTTTATGACTTGAATGACTTCTGCTCATTTGCCAGGTTACAGGCTAACTATGGGCTCCCTAATCACATTTTTTTTAAATACCTGCAAGTGAGGGACTACTTTCTGACAGGATGTAAATATTCAATGGATCGGGAAGGTACAGATTTAATGGTATGTTTTTATAAAGTAGGCAAGAAACCGTTGATAAGCTCAGTATATCAGGCTTTCTGTCAGTATGTTTCAGATGACAATGTGCTACTGGCTTCAAAATGGAGTCGGCTACTTGCTTCTGATGTTTTTGTCTCGGAAATACAGCGGGCATTGGAGATTGTGGATAGATCGGTACACTATCAATCTGAAACTACAATTCAAGACTATCTGTCTTTTATATTACACCCCAGAAAGAATCTCCAAATGGGGTGCCAATGTATTTGTGGATAAAATTAGGTGCCCTACATGTAGTCAGCTTCCTGCAGATATGGTATACATGTTCTCTGTATGCCCTGCCTTATAGGACTTTTGGACTTGTGTAACTAAATTAATGTCTTCATGCCTAGGTTTCGAGGTTTCATTACCTTCTAAAGAGATCTTGATGGGAATTAAGTTTGAGTATGATGGGGGTATCAAGTGCCTAATGACAAAAATGATAATCTGCGCCCGGTTATGTGTTGCTCAGGCATGGATCGCTCATGCTCCCCCTAAAGCAACAGAATGGTGGGCCCTTTTGAGACAAATTTTTGAGTCAGAGCTGGCCCTGGCCAAAGCTAGAGGTCCCTCCTCTTTTAGGAAGTTTGATGCAATTGGGGTGTGTCTTAGTTGGGATTTATTAAATTATAATATTGATTGATTTTGTTCACTATTGCTGAGTGTTAGAGTGTGGCCTAAGATTGTTTGGCTGTATTGGGGATATCATACCTCAATGATCATACCGTTGTAGGTTATGTTTTATATCTGTCGATATATGGGCTTTTATGATATTTTGTACGAATATTTGTTTATTGAGTATTATGTATTGATCATTTCTGACTTGAAATAATAAAAAAAATACTTTTTGAAAAAGGAACAGTATCTGGCTTGGGTGTATGCTACTTGGGATAGAGCCCTTTTAATTAGGCTTGGCCTGGTGAGATGGCATCTGGGTTTTCCACAAGGTCAATTTGGTCCCCGTAGCATGTTAGTCTGTCCATATGATGAGTCCTTGCCCTAGAGCCTGCTCCACTTCAACTTCTTCTGTAAGTACTATTTGGAATACTCCAAGAGGTTCCTAGTCCCAAAAATTAGAGCGTGTGTGTAGTGAATAATGCCCAACTAAACCGCAAGGTATAACTGAGGTGTTTTATTGATGCTCTTTACAGCAACACAAGGAGGCAACTGCCAACCTTGAGGAGAACATTCCATGAGTCACCGGTGGAACACTGAACATCAAATGTTCCACCCAAAGCTTACATGCACTAGCAGATTACTACAACATCTCCCTTTTCCCAACCAAAACATAAGAAAAGGAAAATATTTTTAGCATGGAAACATGGCATGTTATTTAGAAAGTGAACAAACACCGCATGTCCCTTTTTCCCTACAACAATACAACAAAAAAACAAAAAAAAACAGAGAAAAAAAATGATAATGATAATACAGTACATGAATAAATATATATATGAGCAGCAAATGTCATTATATGTGTACATACGAATCACTGACATAATATCGCAAGACACATTATCGACCTACATTTTTATCGACACAAAAATATCGTTGACAATAATATCGACATTATATACTTACTTAAAAAAATACACTATTATCGAAACCACAATATCGTCATAAAAAATTATCGACATCAAAAATATCGTACACATTTATATCGTTATCTAAAATATCGAACAATGTTTAAATACATACAAAATGTCCAAAATATCGATAACACACATATCGAGAGCAAAAATATCGTTTTTTTATAATTATCGACAATGCTAAAATAGAGGAAATACACAAAATAAAACACAATAAATATAAATAAACACATAAACATACATTGCATATCAAATAAAATTAAACACATTTTTTCTCAAAGTATTAACACATAAGTAAAAATTAAATTAATAAACACACCGTAAACAACAATTATAAATATAAACTTACATCATATAAATTCACTTTTTGACATTTCATATATATTATAACACACAATACAATAAATCTAAACATAAAAAGAAGCAAAAAATAAATAACTGACTCTTAATTAGCGTTTTCCATATAAGGAAACCAACTTACAAAACAATTAAAACATTAATAAATTAACCAATAAAAAGACACAATATTAAAACCAACCAATAAAATTAAACAAACAATTAAATAAACCCTATATAAACAAACAAATATTACTTTTATTTTACACATCACACTAAATAGAACAAAGAAGGCCAAACTCTGCTGGATTGCTGCCAGAAGCAAAAACCTCATCAAACCAAAACCTGTATCTATTTCCTAAAAGTAAGTAATTTAACATTTAAAAAATAACAGTTAAACTAATATTGCAATAATATTCACTTTCGTACTCAAATTACTAATATATATATTTTTTCTACTTATATTTCCACTACAGAGAAATCCAAATACAACAGTAAAAAAACAAAGAACATTCTAAAACCATCTACCTAATAAAGTAAGTATTGTTCAAACCGCATTTAAAAACCTGTAAAACATCCATCCAAACCCAAAGTCCACCCCAAACACCCAACCCACCCCATGTACAAAATATTTCAAAGAAATATTAAAGTCTGTTTTCAATTTTTACATGAAAACCAACGATTTTAAAAGCTTCAACCAAGAAAAAATGTATTTATATAATCATTAACAAATATAATATTATTTTTTATAATTTATATATGCATTTGTTATAGATTTTACCACATCAAAATGAGAAAAGGCACACAATTTGTAACATCTCAAAAAGACAAAGGGGCCGATTCCGATCTCGGCCGGTAGGGCTCCGAATCGGATTCGGCTTTACCGGATCAGATTCGGAGCCCTATTTCCCGACCGATTCGTACGTGCGTCCGGGCGAGCGAGTACGATGCGTGCACTCGCAAAATCTCCGACCGACTCGTTCGCAGGACCCGACCGCTCCGACCGACACACACGGGGACGACTCGCACCGCGCTATGGAGACGTTCCCCGGCCGGCTAAGTACGATGCGCATCGCGACTGCTCCGACCGACTCGCGCAGTCCGGCTCCAAGGAGCTGTCGGAGCTGCACTTTGGGGGTCCGTGCCGGACCCCCCTGGAAGCGTAGGCATGCGAGTCGCACACAGGGGGGAGCCATGGGTCCCCCCTACACGTGCATGTACTGTGCGACACGCATCAACGCGAACACGCTGTAGGGGGCGCCCTTGTTCGCGTCGTGCCCATTGAGTCAATGGGAGCCCGTGTACGCGTCGTACGACTGGCTCCCATTGACTTCAATGGGAGTCCGACCGAATCGAGTCCGATAGCATACGTGCGCATCGTACTCGTTCGGTCGGACTGCTAGAGTCCGATTCGGTCGGAAATCTCTCCGAGTCCGGCTCGGTCGGAGAGATTTCCGGCCCGAATCGGAATCGGCCCCATAATGTTATGTTATATGGGGTATGTCTACACCCAGGAAAAACAAACTGGCCTAAAAGTCAATTGGAAATGTTCTAAATATTACTCTAATAAATATTATGGTCGTGCAACTACCAGGGAAACAACTGTAATGTACACAAGGGAACATAATCATCCTGCTAATATTACAGAAATTGAAGTTAGGAATGCACTTGATAATATTAAAGAGGCTAGCACTAGCTCACAATTACCTACCAGTACAATACTTAAAGAACTGCTGCCTACAGTACCCAAAGAAGCAACTGGACAAATGCCATCCATTGCTTCATTAAAAAAGAACAATAGCTTGCACTAAAAAAGCTACAACCAGTACCACACCTACCCCTAAAACCTTTGAAGAGGTGGTAATTCCCCCAGAAGTAGCTATTACTTATAATGAGGAACCCTTTATTCTCTATGATAATAAAAGCAAAGAAAAGAGAATAATTATGTTTGTAACTGCAAACAATTTAATAAAACTTCAACAAGCTCAAACATGGTTGATGGATGGGACCTTCAAAATCTGTCCCAAACCATTCCTCCAACTATATACTATCCATGGCCTACATCAAAATACTAACATTCCCTTTATTTACCCCTTGCTTCCCAATAAGCAAAATTCAACATATATAGAAATACTAAATGAAATAAAGCAAGAGACAAATAATTATTTTCCTGAGAAAATAATAATAGATTTTGAACAAGCTATGATAAACACTATACTGGAAATATACCCACATACAGCAATCCAAGGATGTTACTACCATTTCAATCAGTGCCTATGGAGACACTTACAAAAATCTACACTAAGGGGCCCATTAGGATGGCGGACGGATCGCCCCCGCCGGGACGGCGGTAGTCACCGCCAGCCTGGCGGGGGCGATCCGCCCGCCATCCTGCCATGAATGACCCCCGCCACATTAGGATGGCTGGGGGGTCCGCGGCGGACGGGAAGACCGTCCGCCGCTTTTCCGCCGGTCGAATTCTCGACCGGGCGGAAAAGGGACTCAATATGGTGGCGGTGTCTGCAAGACACCGCCATCCATATTATGATTCAGGCGGAGAATTGCCTTTCGCCGCCATGGAAAGGCATGCGGTTTGTGATATTGGGGGCCCGTTGCCGGCCCCCAGGGTGTTGGGTGGGTGGGGGGTGCACATGGGGGGTACCTATGGTACCCCCTCATTGCAATGCACTACGTGGCAGGCACCATGTGGTGCCTGCCTCGTAGTGCATTGCAATGCTGTGCACAGTCCTTTTACATTGCGTGCGGGTCTGCAGCAAGCAGATCCACCCGCAATGTGAAAGGCACAGAATGCGCCCGCCAGTGTGGCGGGCGCATCATAATGTGCATTGCGGGACTGCCGCAGCATCGGTGGTCGGTCCCGCGCTCCGTTACGGTGGCGGGCGGACTGCCATCGTAATAGGGCCCTAAGTGTAGAGTATGCAACAAACACTAAATTTGCATACCAGATTAAAAAACTTATATTAGCCTACGTGCCAGTAACTGATGTTGCTGAACATTACAACCTTTTACTAGAAAGCACTTTTACCAACAACATGAGCAAAAATTAAGTCCCCTCCTAGACTACTTCGAAGACAACTGGGTGGGAAGACTTCATAGATCAGGCCATAGGAGACAACCCACATTTCAAATTCCCTGGTGGAATGTTTATCTTTCTACACTTAACCAACAAGCCAAAACCAATAATGCTGTTGAAGGATGGCATAATGCCTTCCAATCAACAACAGGACGAGGCACACCTACACTACACAAACTAATAACCTCCTTACAAAAAGAACAGAGCTATCAGGAACTCAGAATGCAGCAATATGTCACGCAACTAAAACCTAAACTATCTAAACAAACTAAGCAAATGTACCAATACCTTCAACAGCAAGTTAAACTATACCCTACTATAAGAGGCCTAGAATACTTAGGAATGATAGCAAAAAGCCTACTGTAAAATCTCCAAACAAACTAAATGCATAATACTTATCATTTATTTTACAGCAACATAAACAAAACATTTTTATTTCCTCACAAAAATAATTACTGTGTCTAATATATTTTTATTAATAAATAAGAAAATATATAGACACATTAATTAAGTCTGCGAGTAAATAAAAAAACAACAATAACATATAACATTATTTCCCTCCCACAATTAAAAATAATTTAAAAACTTACCGTTTCCGTTGTTGTAGACTCAAAATTCCACATATTCTACATTAATCCATGTAGTTGATAATTCCAAATCCATAAAAAGTTTCCCCCCAAAAAATGAAACAATACAACTGGACCAAAAATAAATCCTCCGTAGATAAATCCATAATCCGAAAACCATCAGAAAACCCGAAAAATAGTTTAAAAAAAGAAACGCTCCATGAAACCCAAAAAATTAAGAAAGTGTAAATAATTATTAGTTACTAAAACTAATATACACTTCCTTAATAAAAAAAACGTTATTTTCCGGCACGGGCAACTTTTTTCAAGTAAAACCTACAAAACAAAAACACAAACATTCCCACCCAAACAAAAGTACACATTATATACCTAATAACATTATTACCAACATTATAAACACAATAGAAACACATATACCACTCTACATTAAAATTTCTAACTAGTCCTCAATAACGTAAAACTAGATAAACAGTCGATACCTAACTAACGCATAAAAAACGTCCTGACATCACAAACCTAACTCAGAACACACTAAATACATTACAACTACCTTCAAAATACATTAAAAACATAGTTAAAATAGCGAAAATTGATCTTACCTTGCTGGACATGAAGCAGCTCCCAACCGCGAGCTTCTCCCCTTCCAAATGACCCAAAACAACAGCGAGCGATTACAAAATACAAAACCCAAACAAATATGGCAGCTTTAAACATATTAAATGAAACCAATTCATTTTTAAAAATGTTATAATAACTTACAATTTTTTTATTGTATTTAATTAAATACTACAAATTGCTAATGTTTTTTGAAATGCATATTATTTGTAAACATTGTAAAATTATAATAATAAATATTATAACACATATAATATTTAATATTATAATTCCATAAAATCACAAATTGCAATAAACAATATATTAAAAATTGTACTAATTTTGCTATGTATTACAAAATGTATACTTCCTTTAAAAAATGTACAATATGAAAACTATGTAATAATTATTAATATTAATATCTAATATATAATATTAATAATTAAAATGTATAATCTTTTTGTATATCAATACAACTATGTTTATTTTTCTCAACTGTATTAAAAAATGTTGAAACGTTCATTGTATTGAAATATTACCAATATATGTAACAAACTTAAAAATGTTAATAATACCAAACAATGATTTACAATTGTTTAAGTATATTATTATTCCAAATGTATCCAAATATTTGTAACAAGACAGTATCTAATATTACCAAATTATATATAAATATGTAAATAAATGTATTAATGTAATACAATAAAATTGTTTCATTACTGCACCAAAAACTACAAATACACAAACTGTTTTGTTTCACAAATAAATATTATTTCTTATATTTATATATTTCTTTATATGTAATACAACATTGTCTTTACATTTACATACTACATTTTTTTGAAAATAAATGTTAAAGAAATAAAAATGTCTAATTTATTGTCTACCATCTCATGTGTATTAAATTCAATGTTTCATAATAAATAGATTCATATGAATTATACTGTATTAAATAATAAGTTATAATATAATATATATACAAAATGTATTATCTTTCTACACAACTATATTTTATTTATATGTTTATTCTACTTTAAACTGCTTTAATATTATTACAAATTTTCTTAAGTTAAATTTTTGCTAATTTTCTTTTCCAACTCCACTTTAAATAAATAAAATATACATGCTAAACACTAAACTTAATTAATTTACAATTATCACTCCAGTCAGTATTAAATTGGAGTAGGTGCTGGACACTAAACTTAATTAATTTACTATTGCCACTCCAGTCAGTATTACATTAGGGTAGGTGCTGGACACTAAACTTAATTAATTTACTATTCCCACTCCAGTCAGTATAAAATTGGGGTAGGTGCTGGACACTAAACTTAATTAATGTACTATTCCACTCCAGTCAATATTAAATTGGGGTAGGTGCTGGACACTAAACTTAATTAATTTACTATTCCCACTGAAGTCAATATTAAATTGGAGTAGGTGCTGGACACTAAACTTAATTAATTTACTATTCCCACTGCAGTCAATATTAAATTGGAGTAGGTGCTGGACACTAAACTTAATTAATTTACTATTCCCACTCCAGTCAATATTAAGGGGCCGATTCCGATCTCGGTCGGAGGCGCACCTAACACCATTCAGTCGGGAAAAAAGCCATGCGAATGCCTGTTTCCCGACCGATCCGCACATCATTCCGAACGAGCAAGTACGATGCGCACAACAGCATAGATTCCGACCCAGTCGTACTCACCCAATCCAGGTCCTGTTCCCCGACCGAGCCGGATCCGGAATCGTAGAATCGAGCCGCACGGAAGCAAAAACGCAGCCCCGTCCGGCCGGACAAGTACGAAGCGCTTTCCGTACGCGCCGAACCCGTCGCTACGCACAGCACGTCAAAGCATCCGGGCGAGGCGCACATAAGCTCTGATTCGCGCCACAACACGATCCACGGCTACGAGACGAACACGCCAGCGACGAGGACGAGGCGAAGCAAAGAGAAAGACGAGCGAGACGAACCAACCATGAATCCCTTCGTGCCGATCCTACCAATATTCTACCTCTATTACCGGAACAGGCACGGACGCGTACGGCGCAGAAGGTAAGTCAGACACCAACAACAAAAACAAACTACACGTACCCGACACATCACACACAGAGGGATGCAGAAATACCTACACCAGCAACAGCAGCACCATAGGGGCGGGATGGCCCTCACCAATGCCACACATACACATAGGGGCCTGTATGCCTACCACTACTGCCACTCCTACCCATGGGGTGCTGGATGCCTGTCACTACTACCACCCTTACCCAGGGGTGCCAGATGCCTACCACTACTACCACCCTTACCCAGGGGTGCCAGAAGCCTACCACGACTACCACCCTTACCCAGGGGTGCCAGATGCCTGTCACTACTACCACCTCTACCCATGGGGGCTGGATGCCTGTCACTACTACCACCCTTACCCAGGGGTGCCAGATGCCTACCACTACTACCACCCTTACCCAGGGGGTGCCAGATGCCTGTCACTACTACCACCCTTACCCAGGGGTGCCAGATGCCTGTCACTACTACCACCTCTACCCATGGGGGGCTGGATGCCTACCACTACTACCACCCTTACCCATGGGGGGCCAGATGCCTGTCACTACTACCACCTCTACCCATGGGGGGCTGGATGCCTACCACTACTACCACCCTTACCCAGGGGTGCCAGATGCCTGTCACTACTACCACCTCTACCCATGGGGGCTGGATGCCTACCACTACTACCACCCTTACCCAGGGGTGCCAGATGCCTACCACTACTACCACCCTTACCCAGGGGTGCCAGATGCCTGTCACTACTACCACCTCTACCCATGGGGGGCTGGATGCCTGTCACTACTACCACCCTTACCCAGGGGGTGCCAGATGCCTACCACTACTACCACCCTTACCAGGGGGTGCCAGATGCCTGTCACTACTACCACCTCTACCCATGGGGAGCTGGATGCCTGTCACTACTACCACCCTTACCCAGGGGTGCCAGATGCCTACCACTACTACCACCCTTACCCAGGGGGTGCCAGATGCCTACCACTACTACCACCCTTACCCAGGGGGTGCCAGATGCCTGTCACTACTACCACCTCTACCCATGGGGGGCTGGATGCCTGTCACTACTACCACCCTTACCCAGGGGTTGCCAGATGCCTACCCCTACTACCACCCTTACCCAGGGGGTGCCAGATGCCTACCACTACTACCACCCTTACCCAGGGGGTGCCAGATGCCTGTCACTACTACCACCTCTACCCATGGGGGGCTGGATGCCTACCACTACTACCACCCTTACCCAGGGGGTGCCAGATGCCTGTCACTACTACCACCACTACCCATGGGGGGCTGGATGCCTACCACTACTACCACCCTTACCCAGGGGGTGCCAGATGCCTGTCACTACTACCACCCTTACCCAGGGGGTGCCAGATGCCTGTCACTACTACCACCTCTACCCATGGGGGGCTGGATGCCTACCACTACTACCGCCCTTACCCAGGGGGTGCCAGATTCCTGTCACTACTACCACCCTTACCCAGGGGGTGTCAGATGCCTGTCACTACTACCACCCTTACCCAGGGGGTGCCAGATGCCTGTCACTACTACCACCCTTACCCAGGGGGTGCCAGATGCCTGTCACTACTACCACCTCTACCCATGGGGGGCTGGATGCCTACCACTACTACCACCCTTACCCAGGGGTGCCAGATGCCTGTCACTACTACCACCTCTACCCATGGGGGGCTGGATGCCTACCACTACTACCACCCTTACCCAGGGGTGCCAGATGCCTGTCACTACTACCACCTCTACCCATGGGGGGCTGGATGCCTACCACTACTACCACCCTTACCCATGGGGTGCCAGATGCCTGTCACTACTACCACCTCTACCCATGGGGGCTGGATGCCTACCACTACTACCACCCTTACCCATGGGGTGCCAGATGCCTGTCACTACTACCACCTCTACCCATGGTGGCCTGTATGCCTACCACTACTGCCACCCCTACCCATGGGGGGCTGGATGCTTACCACCAACACCACCCCCACTCATAGGATGGACAATGCATGCCACAACCAGCACACCACAACCTAGGGAATGCAAGAAAAAGACATCCCCCCAACACCATTACAAGCGTGAGTAGACTGTGTCAAATGCCTACAACACTGAACATGACTTTGAACATACAATGTGACCCCCTATCACCTGTGCCACACATATATGTGTGTGGCCCCCACAATGCAAGCAGTCCATGACCATTGTGGCAATGGGGTCCAAAACCCCATCATCACAGTGACCAAAATGTTAGTGTGGGGTCCATAGCTGAAGCACATTCAGAACATTGTGGCAATGGGGTCTAAACCCCCATCATCACAGTGACCAAAAGGTAAGTGTGCGGACCATAGCTGAAGCACATTTTGAACATTGTGGCAATGGGGCCTAAACCCCCATCATCACAGTGACCAAAAGGTAAGTGTGGGTTCCATAGCTGAAGCACATTTTGAACATTGTGACAATGGGGCCTAAACCCCCATCATCACAGTGACCAAAATGCAAGTGTTGACAAAGAAAAAGCTGCATCTGCCAAACTGCATGGATGATTCCTGGTCACAGAACATAAAACACATCAGTGGCAAAGTAGTGCATGTGTCCCATTGCAACATAGATTGGGGGAGGCAAATACTGCAGTGCAAATAAGACATACCTTTAGCCATGTGCAGACAAACAACACCCATGGGGGCTGACACTGTCAACATTCATCAATGACACAATGACAGAAGTGACCATCAGAATGCAGACCCACATATTTGCACCAATGGGCAAACAAATGCAGATACCCTGTGGAGACTGTAGATGTGAGGTGAACAGATACCATACCATGGCAGCAATGGGACACACAAACCATGTTCATTGTGCTGACCGATGACCTAGGAGTCCCAGGGACAGCAGGGGAAACCCACCAAACAACATACAGCCAATGGCACACCAAAGAAATGCCAATGCAGTGGTGCAGATGCACAAACACAAACAGGCAGACCCACACTGCACATCAAACACAACAGGTGAGGGGGGTGCCAGTGTCCCCAGGCAACCACACAACACATGAGGATGCCTGAATACCAATTACACAGATGTGCATACAGTGCCACACAAAGGTAACTCATGGATCCAAATCCCCTATGTGGGCAATCAGGCATTGTCAGATGAGAGGGAGCACAAATCACACATGTCACACAAGCATGTAGGAACAGCAACTGACACAGCAAGACACAGACACACCACAGCACTACCCCCAGGGCCCCCACAATGTGGTGACCCTGGGCTGCATTACAAACCCACTGTGATGACAAAGCCAAATGTCGTTCACACTGTGAACCACAGTCATGTGTCCTGAGCAACAAACTACCATCACACCTACACAAGCACAAATCAATCAGCACAGCCAGTAAGCCAAGGCCAACATGGAGGCAGGGGTCTAGCCGGGCAAGAACTCTCATCTGCACACACTCAACACCACACACCTCGACCTCCAACAATGTGCAGCAGTGAAGCACACATGCACTGGTGACGTTGCACATGCACTCATGACAATCCCAGGCTGGTGGGTGGGAACCAAGGTGCAGAAACACATCACACATGGCCACTCAACAAGACTCCTGAATGTCTG
The DNA here is from genome assembly GCA_963921515.1 of Calotriton arnoldi. Classification (NCBI taxonomy): domain Eukaryota; kingdom Metazoa; phylum Chordata; class Amphibia; order Caudata; family Salamandridae; genus Calotriton; species Calotriton arnoldi. Next base: position 1,105,855 of record CAWUFW010003456.1, read on the forward strand.
ACACACTGCACACTACGCTGTACATAGACATGACGGCAATTCCACAACAACCAATGGGATCCCAGCCACAGTCACACACCAATGAAGAAGCCAAGGACACCCACAAAGAACACACATAGACAACTACCAACATTGCAGCCCGGACCCTGAGGAGTGCCAGCAGTCACACACACAATGTGCCACAATCACTGAAAGATAACACAAACTGGAAATCACATGACAGGTGTAAACAACAAGTGCCAAGGGGAATCCTGACTGTGACCCATCTGCGTCTGCACACAAACTCAGCCCTGACAGCAAACACACCTATGGGTGACACCCTGATGACCAGTAATGTGCCATGCACCCACATCACAGAGAATCCAGGGAGAAGACTTGGGGGAAACATAGGTCAACTCAGCAAGCAACACAAACAGGTACAACACTAGGGATCCCAGCATGCACAGCAAAACGGAAGTGAACACACAGACATGCTCATATAACACAGACCTTGGGCGCAGGCAATGTCACAGGAGTACACACTGCCATGAGGGGACTCCACTCCTGTGTGAGGAAAGCTGTGCCATATGTTGCCTCAGTAGGGCTCCATCATGTCAGCTGAGCACTTGGTCACACAGTCAACAATTAGCACCAAATGAATGCTCCCGTCACATCAGCCTGGTCATGGGAGTGCCAACGAAATCATCAGCACAGATCCAACACACTTGTATAGCAATGTTGCACTGACAACACAGATGAGTCCTTCCCCATTGATGCCCACACCTGCATGTCCAGTGGAGATGGCCACACGGTCAGGGAAGTAGATGAATTGAACAATGGCAGGCACAACAGATGTGCAGGGGTGGAAGCCATAGATGTGAAATTGCTAATGTAAGTAGGAAATCCCATTGCCAAATATTGAACACATGACACCCTCAGATGCTGCTAAGGATGACATGGATACACCACAGGATAGGACACATTCCCCCTGGACCACATGTGTACCTGCACAGTAACACTTCATTATCATGAGACCAAATATCACCATCACTGCAGCAAGGGCACGGTTAGCATCATCAACAACATGTACATCAGAAGCAAAAGCACTAGAGAACAGAAAGGTGCTTTATTCAGCATATGTGGGACTAACAGTTGATATCCAGCCAAAAATTAACAAAGGCCAATGGCCAGTCCAACTTGAAAGTCAAAACAGGGTGACAGTGGCAGATGTCACCCTACACATGCCTGCACTGATGAAAGCCAGGGACAATCCCCTTGGAGGGGCATACGGGGGGGCAGGCCAGGCACCGCAGGGACAGGATCATGGCTCACCAGAAGGAGGCAGGGAAGGGGTGGTGGGTGCTGGAGAGCCACTGACAACTGCAGTGGAGGTGTCTGACATGGTGTGTGCCGGCACAACTGGGGGGCATGACTCTGATGGTGTGGGCGCCGGCAAGACTGCAGGGGACCGTGCAGATGGAGTGGACAGGTTCCCCACTGCAGTGCCCAAGTCAGACAGGGTGGTAGTGGACTCCACTGCAGTGCCTACCTCCAGGGGAGGAGAATGGGGATCAGGTAAGGTGGGCAGGACAGAGGGGGAGGACACCGTCTCCACACCAGTGGCACAGACAAGCGCAGCGGGGGTGTGGGGCCGGAAGAGCAAGTGGCAGGGGGAGAAGGCCTGATCCTTTTGGGGATGGTGTATCTGTGGGTGGGGGAACCTGGGGCAGGGTGTGGTGGGGGCACCTGTGGAGTGGGGGCCTGAGGGATGGAGGAAGGAGACTTGGTGCCTGAGCTGCAGGGCGGCGGCGGGGTCTTGCTCTTCCGGGTCCGGGGGGACTTGCGGATGGGGGCATCAGTCGGTCTGCGCCTGGGGGAGGGTGTCCGGTGGCGAGGGGCACTCCGCTCCGTGTGGGTGGGCTTCCTCTTCCCCCTGAATGCTGTATCAGCTGGATCGGAGGGGAAGAGGCCGAGGTCACTGAGGAAGAGCCGCTGGGTCTTTGGGGTTGCAGGTGAGGCAACGGAGGGGGCTTTGGAGGGAGAGGCAACTGTGGACTGCGCAGTGCTCGTGGATGCGTGTGTGTGTGACTGGGCCCCATCCCGTGTGAGTGTGGTTTCATTCCCCTGACTGTGCGTGCGTGTGCGTCTTGTCTGTGGTGTGTGTGTGTGTGTGCTGCTCATGTCTGTGCTGGTGTGTGCCTGTGCCGGTGTGTGTGTGCTTGGGACAGGTAAGGTGCTGGGGAGTGTGGATGGGGCAGAGACAGGAGGGGTGAGGGACTGTTGGAGGAGGGACACTGCTGCCGTCAGGGAGTAGTCCATGGACCTATTGCCCCTCTGTAGGGCAGACATGCCCGATGAGATGCCCTCCATGAACGACACCAGCTGAGTCAACAGAGTGGTGTGTGCATGGAGGACACTCAGCATCGCTGTCTACCCTACATGGAGCTGCCGAAGGAGGTACACAGACTCCTCACTCAGGGCAGCAGAGGACACAGGGTCAGGGGGTGCGGTGCCTGCCCCGAAGGAGACACGCTCCCGTACATGGGAGCCTCCACGGACCTCAGGAATGGGACCCGATGGGAGGGCGGTGGTGGTGGTGGTGGCGGGGACAGCAACACTAGCTGGGGTGTGGTGGCTGCTGACACCCGCCTCCATAAGGGAGTCATCCTCCGAGCTGCTGTGGTCCTCAGCTGAGGTGGATGGTGCTGAGGACTCCTCGGTGTGGCTCCCCTCGCCCTCCGTGCCACTGGGTCCCTCCGACTACTCCTCGGCTGTTGACCCAGTCTGGCTCTGCGGCTCCTCCTGGTCCGTGGAGCTGTCCCCTCCTGTGGCCGTGGATGTATCTGCAAACAATAGGGAGACAGACAGACATCAGTCACCTGCACCGAACGCACACACCACAGTAAGTACAGCACAATACAGAGCAAGGCCTGGCATCCTTAGTTGAACATTGCTAAAATTGCCCAAACAGAGTAGGAGAAGCCAATTGTCAGTCTGATCGTCAACCATGGCACTCACATCACACCTGGCCTTGCACCCATCTGTCTGGCGTCCGTTGGCTGGCAATACCCCAGTGTGGACACATGCACCACCTACACAGTAGTTGGACGGTGCAGAGAACACGGTGAAGCATGTGAACATGCACACATCACATCTCTTGCCACTGAGTCAGTACAGGTGCCCGGATTAAAGTGATGCCCAGAGTCAGATATATGAAATGCAATTGATGCATACCAGCGACAGACACCACGATGCACCCATGTGCAGATAGCCATTGCCACTATGGTGTGCATGTAGCACATGTCACTCCCCTGCAGGATCACTCATAGGAAGTCACATGCCATGGCACAGGCATGCCTGCTAAGTCATACATCACTGTCTCCAGTCACATGGGCAGGGCAGCCACACAACAACAGTCTGCACTGTGTCACAAAGGTAGGTCATGGGGAATGCAAGTCCTGGAGCTGAACAAGTGCACATGTACATCCCCCACACACCACATCATCTGAACCCTTATCTGTCCAGGTCATACTGATTGGACATATGGGTGACCTGTAACACAAGCCTCTGAACCTGGGCACCTCACAATCTGCTGTGAATGGGAAACAGCTGCATGGACATCACATTTGCATACCCCAGTCTGCACGGTCAGGTGTTCAAACACCTATGTGTCACACAAGTATCGTCTCCTATGGTCACATCTCCGGAGCCATGCTGAGCCCCAACCGATAAACACCCCAGCAGTCCTGACATCGAAGCCACAGCACACTGACACAGAGGCTGACACCTGAGGGGACATATCACTGAGCACAACGTGTCAGCTGATACACGGGAGTGGGAATACAGAGTGCATTGCATGGCCTGGAGTAGGCATGACTGTCCTGCCCCACATGAATGAGGGATGAACCCTGGACAGTAGGCAGCTGGCTGAGTATGTGTGACACACATAATATACACACTCCTGGGGCCCAAACATTGTTTCCACCCGCAGCTTGGGTGTGTGCCAGTTACCCCAGGCACATGTGGTGGATCAGCTCAGCAATTGGACCACAGATCAAAGTAACACGCAGATTACATGTCAGAACACAGGCATTGTGTAAGCAATGGACCCACCCATGATGCCCACCACAGTTAGGGGAACAGATGCTGTCCCCCACCTTGAGTCAAGCAAACTGCTAGGACACAGTACCCAAGTGACACAATTCCCTGACTGCAAGGGCCACACCTGGGTATCAGATGAGGAGTGGGCAGTGCACAATCGAGGGACATGGGTCCTGGACCACATGACTGATGTGCTGTGGAAGTTTAACCAGGCCAGAGGAGGGCACATAGCATGGCAGACAGAGTACACAATGCAGTCATGGACTCACCCCCTCCTTGCTGCTCCCTGGCCTTCAGCTGCCCATCCAGATCAGCGAAGACCACCGCCAGGATCCTGAGCATGTGGGGGGTCAGGGTCCGGTGTCCGCCCCTCCTGCGAGGAGGCGACAGCTTCAGCTGGACCCGTGCGATCCTCCGGGTCCAGCCCCGAAGGTCCTGCCACCTCTTCTGGCAGTTGCGGATCCGGCGCTTGTAGTCCCCCACGGATCTCACTGCCCGGACGATGGTCAGCCATATCTTTTGCTTCTGGTGGGCAAAAACCTGTGAGGATGACAAAGTGAGAATGCTATTACTACACATGCAACATATCCGTGCATGACACAGTTGTGTATACATGTCTCAATCACAGGGGCACATGATGTACACAGGCAGTGCAACGATGGCCATGGACAGTATGCCAGCAGTAACTACATGGTATCATTGCCTGGGAAGTAAAACCTTGTTTAAATGCACTGTCACTGCACTATACCTGTCCAGTGCATGTGACTACACACTATGGGGGGTGACAACTACTCAGTGAGCCTGCTAGCCAGTGGCGTGCAGACTGTTAGCCTTGCTAGTCAGACAACATGCACATTTAGGAAGGCAGTGGACAGAACACTCACCTGCTCCCCTGCTTTCCCATACAGCTTGCTGTACTGTGGAAGGAGGCTGTCCAGCAGGGCCTGGTTCTCCTCAGTGCTGAAGGCTGGGGCTCTCTCCACAGTACGTGCTATTGCAGGGTCCAGAGGGTGCAGATACAGCAGCAGTGGTGGTGGCAGATGTCGTCCTGGAGCATGTAGTGCAGGCAAGTGAGCTCTCAGGGGAACAGCCAGCATTATATGTGTGCTGCAGAGGCAGTTACTGTCCCATGTGTCCAAAGTGATAGGTCCAAGTCGTTAGCATCTTCTGAATCTGGCCAATCCATGGAATTGCACCACTTACACACGCCCACAGCATCCTTCAAATGTTCAACTTCATGACACCCATGAATTTGCAACATTGTTGTGGGTGACCAACTGAATTTCCAGCATCAGACTCGTTCAAAATTTGAAAACGCGTCCGTTGCCAGGCCAGGCCATAGCCAATGGGTGCACACCGATCGGTCCATTGCTGTTCAACGCATACCCGGGATACAACGCGTACCCGCACACATTGAATGCAATGGGCCGGCCGGGCACACCGATCGGTCCATTGCTGTTCAACGCGTACCCGGGATGCAACGCGTACCCGCACACATTGAATGCAATGGGCCAGCCGGGCACACCGATCGGTCCATTGCTGTTCAACGCGTACCCGGGATGCAACGCGTACCCGCACACATTGAATGCAATGGGCCGGCTGGGCACACCGATCGGTCCATTGCTGTTCAACACGTACCCGGGATGCAACGCGTACCCGCACACATTGAATGCAATGGGCCGGCCGGGCACACCGATCGGTCCATTGCTGTTCAACGCGTACCTGGGATGCAACGCGTACCCGCACACATTGAATGCAATGGGCCGGCCGGGCACACCGATCGGCCCATTACTGTCCAACGCGTATTGCGAATACAACGCGTACCAGCACACATTGAATGCAATGGCCAATGTGTGCGCACCGATCGGCCCATTGCTGTCCAACGCGTATTGCGGAATACAACGCGTACCAGCACACATTGAATGCAATGGCCAATGTGTGCGCACCGATCGGCCCATTGCTGTCCAACGCGTATTGCGAATACAACGCGTACCAGCACACATTGAATGCAATGGCCAATGTGTGCGCACCGATCGGCCCATTGCTGTCCAACGCGTATTGCGAATACAACGCGTACCAGCACACATTGAATGCAATGGCCAATGTGTGCGCACCGATCGGCCCACTGCTGTCCAACGCGTATTGCGAATACCACGCGTACCAGCACACATTGAATGCAATGGCCAATGTGTGCGCACCGATCGGCCCATTGCTGTCCAACGCGTATTGCGAATACAACGCGTACCAGCACACATTGAATGCAATGGCCAATGTGTGCGCACCGATCGGCCCATTGCTGTCCAACGCGTATTGCGAATACAACGCGTACCAGCACACATTGAATGCAATGGCCAATGTGTGTGCACCGATCGGTCCATTGCTGTCCAACGCGTCCCTGTACATGTCACTGGCATATGTCACCATGCCTGTCACAGGTGAACATATGCCAGCCACATATACTTCCCAGGGAGTGAGGGGCACACCTACAACACCACAGCCTGTCCAAACTGTATCCTAAGGCATGTAAGGCTGCATTACCTATTCCGTGTATGGGGGTGAACATGTTGTTCTGTGGGTGTCACTTGGGGCAGCCACCCCCAGGCTGTGCACGTGTTCATGGGGACAGTATCCTTGGTGTTTCGTGTACATGACCACTGTGATGTGCAACTGTTCATATCTGAGCATGTGGCATGGTCACATTTCACGGTGGTGTATGTGTATGTCATGTCACATGCCCCTGTGTCCCATGTGGGACGGTATGTTTAACCCAGGGTGACCCATTGGCACAATAGTGATGGTCCTCCACAGTCTGTGTGCATGTTGTGTTTACAATGTCTCTGATTTCATGTGCACAATGGGAGACAGTCTCCACACCCACGTTGTTTGTGCATGGACTTTGATGTTGTGCGTGTGTGTGTCACAGACGTCCATGTCTGTCTTGCCGAGGCAACAGGGACCACTACCTGTGGGGGTCATGGTTGTTTGCTGTGGTGTATACATGATACGCCATGTCATGCCAGTGTCCATGTGGCAATACAGGGTCCCTGGAAATCTACCTGTTGTTGAGCTGTGATGCCTGGGGCACATCTGTCCTCACATGTCACTGTGGGGTGTGTTTGTAACGTGGCAGCAGGAGATGGGAAATGTGACACGTCCTTATGATACCCAATGGCACAACCTGGGACTTATTGATGCCACTTGTTGAACTGTGATGTTGGATGTTGGCCATGTGTGTGCCATACATGTCCTTACGGAACTGCACACATCATGTACTTGTGCCTCATTATGATGTATCGTGTGATATTGAGTGTGTACAATGCCACATATGTGGGGTGAGTGACAATCTTTCTTTCTTCACCTATGCACTGCAGGGCACCAGCTGTCCATAGACCATTCCCTGACCTGGCAACGATGGTGGAACGTGACAGCATCCGAAAGTACCGCTTCACCAGGCAGCTGATTGATGATTTGGCAGTGCGCTTGCCACCACACCTGCAACCTGGCCGGCCGTACCCTACAGCGCTGACCCCCAAGGTGAAGGTGATGGCAGCCCTACACTTCTTTGCCACCGGTACCTTTCAACACACTCTGGCGACTGCTGGTGGGATGTCACAGACCATGTTCAGCCGTGTGCTCCGCGATGTATTGGAGGCTATGTTGATATACCTGAACCAGTACATCTATTTCCCAAGACTCCAGCAACTCACTGACGTGAAGAGTGACTTCTATGCCCTGGGGAGGATGCCGCATGTCATTGGCTCCATTGATGGGACACATGTGGCTTTGGTACCACCACAGGCCCAGGAGCAGGCATACAGGAACCGCAAGCACTACCACTCGGTCAATGCACTGGTGGTCTGTCTTGCAGATATGACCATCACACACGTGTGTGCCCGTTTCCCCGGTTCTGCACACGATGCCTACGTGATGAGGAGTAGTCGCATCCCGAGGATGATGTCACAGATGCGGAACCAGCGTGCCTGGCTTGTTGGTGTGTACTGACTTTGTACCATTGTGTGTGTTCTGCAATGTAGTGTTCCACCCTCTTTTCCAACTCAGCTAATGTGCAATTGTCTGTCTGTAGGTGACTCCGGATATCCCAACATGCCATGGTTGCTGACGCCCCTCAGGAACCCTGTGACACCAGCCCAGATGCGCTACAATGAGGCACATGGTCGGACGAGGAGAGTGATTGAGCGGACATTTGGTCTCCTGAAGAGCCGCTTCCGCTGCCTGGACAAGACAGGAGGGTCCCTCCCATATGCCCCAGCAAAGGTGTGCAAGATTGTCATCGTCTGCTGCATGCTACTCAACCTGGCAGTGCGGAAGGAGTTGCCTCTCATCCTGGATGACGATGACCAACGTCCGCCACCTGTGGAGGATCCTGGCCTGGACCACGATGCCAGTGATGATGATGATGATGATGTGATGTCCGCACACAGCTCATCACCAACTTCTTCAGCTGAATGTGAGTATCCAGAGATGTCATGTCAATGATGTGAGTATGCATGATATGTGTTGGTGGTGCTCTGGTGCTGTTTGAGTGTGTCCATGTGCTACATGACTGTATGCGTGTAGCGATGTGTCCTTACAGGTAGTCTGTACTCCCCAACAGTGTTGACATGCTAACTTGGTTCTGGGTGGGTATCTTGTGACATGTATTGGGCATGAGTATTGCAGTTCTGTGCTGTTCTTCAGTGCTTTTGACTGTGTGTCATTTCTGACCTTCACAGGGTACTTTCTGAGTCGTTTGGTCAACTGTGATCCCCAACACCGTGATTCGACTTCCAGGGTGGTAGCTGTCGTGTCCCTACAGGTGATGTGCACCACACCCATGGACTTCCTTCCTTCTACACTTGTTGACTGTGTGCCCGCTGCCAGGTGTGATTACCTTGCATCTGTGGTGGTTACAACATGTTGCAAATGTGTAATAAACCTGTGCTTCACTTTGGGATGTGCGTTGTCTGTGGTCACACATCTGACTGACATTTGCTTACTGCATCAGTGGGCTAGTTGACACAGACTGTGAATAGGTGTTGGGTCTGTGCAATGCAACATATTTCCTGGCAACATCAGTGTAGGCGATGAGTCAGATGGCCATGGTGTGTATGTGTTGTGTAGCCGTGGTGGTGTGCCTCCCTCATATGTGTGACGTCGCCATGACTCACATGCCGGTGTTGTACTTGCTGTAGCAGTTAGCATGCACAGTGTCATTTCCCAGATCATCATCGCCACTTCAGAGACAACGTAGGAATCACAACAGAGGCAAGTATGGTGTATTAGTGAGTTTATTGACATACATGTGTGAGTATAGTGCACAGGATGATGGGTGCTGTACATTGTCATTGTAATCCAAAGTTCCTAGATGATTTGGAAGTCCTGGTAGCAGAAATGTCCAGAGTAGAGTCCACAGTCATCTGAGACATTGGTCCAACTTGAGCTCCCCATGTCATGTGGGAGAGTTGTGTTGCAGTCAACAGGGTGAACAGTTTGCGCACAAAGGTGATTATCCAGAACAGGTTTTGGCTTCCTGGGGGTTGCACATGGCCATCGGCCTCTCACTTGCCCCTCCTCGGACGACCCCTCTTCTTTGGGGGGGACCCTCAAGTGCAGGCTGCTGCGGTGCAGGGGACTCTCCGCCAGAGTCATCCTCCCTCCCTGTGGCAGTTGCAGTTGTTTCAGCAACAGATGTTGTGGGCACACAGGGAGGTGTTGACTGGTTGCTGCTCATCTGGCGGAGGCATTGTAATATGTCCCTATGCACCGCCGTCATCTCTTGCAGTGTGTCCCACTTGGACTCCACGCGGGACATGTGTGAGTCCAAGCGGGCATGATGGGCAGCCTGCTGCTGTTTAATGTCCCTGAGGAGCCCCACTACCTGGCTGAGCTCTCCGGTGCTGGACTGGTATGCATCGGCTATGGGTGCCAGTTGTGGGTCATCATGCAGTCCAGTCCCCTCTGCAAGCAGCGACCTTTGCCTCCCACCCCTCCCACCACCCCTGGCGACACGTGCAGTACCTGAGGTGGCACACACAGGTGACCCTAGGCCCCCTTGGGGGTTGTTGGTGGTGTTGGTGTCCATGGCCCCACGTTGGTCCAGGGTCCCTGTGCTGGTGGTGCTCCTTGGTCTTTCCATGGTGGCAGGGGTGGTATGCGTGTTGACAGTCGTTGGAGGGGTGGGTGCAGGGGGTGCAGCTGGTGGTCCTGCTGGTGCTGCATGATGACTTGCTCCGGAGGTGCCAGGTTGGTCTTCTTCATCCGAGGAGGGCAGAGGCTGTTCCACACCAGTGAGCTCCGTATCCTCTTGAGCCTGGGTCGGGGACTCCTCAGCGTCTGCTGCTGTGTCCCCATCATCACCTGTTTTTGGGAGACACACACAATGTATGTTATGTTTCTGCAGGCATCAATGTTTGACACACCTGACAGTTGTGACTGTGCCTCTGGATGCGGGCCTGTACATTGCATTGTCCTAAGTTGTCACAGTCAGGGGTTGAAATTGGTGTAGCACATTGTCCTGCATTATTTGGGCATTTCTATGTGAATGTTGGGGTGTGTACATGGTCTGCATCGGTTGTATATGGTTGACATCCGGCCCTCCTTCCCACCCAGCCAGATATCCCACCATGGAACGTGCTTCCATTGCAGGGAGTGCAAGTTGTCTTTCAGGATGTCAGTCAGTGGTGTCCTGCTGTTGGTTGGTGCACAGTTGCCAGCAGGGCCTTGTGCTCCCCACAGCAGTAGCCAGTGTAGCCATCTTGTCAGTTGTTTTCCACTCCCTGTGATGTGCGCATGGTTCAGGGTGGTGTTGATGGGACAGTTGTGGGGGTGACCAATATCTGTGACTACCACTCCCATCATGCTATTGCCTCCACCCCCTTCCCAGCATGCCCATACTTCCTTCCTTTTTAGTGTACTTCACTGTGTGTGGGTGTGACAGCAATGGCAAGATGGCTGACAGTGGTGTCCTGCTGTTGGTTGGTGCCCAGTTCCCAGCATGGCCTTGTGCTCCCCACAAAAGAGCACCAGTGTCAGACATCTTTGAAGTGGCTTTTGACTCCCTGTGAGGTGTGCATGCTTGGGTGTGTTCTTGATGGGCCATGTGGGTGGGGGATGTTGGGCTGTGACTACCACTCCCATCATGCTATTGCCTCCACCCCACTTCCCAGCATGCCCATGCTTCCTTCCTTTTGACTCTGCTTCCCTGTGGGGTTGTGTGCCTGTGCTGACAAGATGGCTGACAGTGTTATCCTGGGGTTAGTTTTGCTACACGTCCCATGTGTGTCCCTGTGCTTCACACTGCATGACCCAGGGTTGTGGTTCTTTGTGGGATAGTTGATTTGAGTGTGAGGCAATGCATTCTCCCAGGTGAGTTGTGTGGAGTTTGTGTTAGGGGTGTGTGTGAGTGGTGCTGCTGGTAACTATGGTCAGTGCTGTGAGTCCTCCTTCCCACCCAGCCAGATTCTCCACCATGGAACGTGCTTCCGTTGCAGGGAGTGCAAGTTGTCTTTCAGGATGTCAGTCAGTGGTGGCCTGCTGTTGGTTGGTGCCCAGTTGCCAGCAGGGCCTTGTGCTCCCCACAGCAGTAGCCAGTGTCAGCCATCTTGTGAGTCCTTTTCCACTCCCTGTGATGTGAGCATGGTTGAGAGTGGTGTTGATGGGCCAATTGTGAGGGTGAGCAATATCTGTGCCTACAACTCCCATCATGCTATTGCCTCCACCCCCCTTCCCAGCATGCCCATCCTTCCTTCCTTTTGACTCTGCTTCCCTGTGGGGTGGGGTGCCTGTGCTGACAAGAGGGCTGGGAGTGTTGTCCTGGCAGTTGTTTGGCTATAAGTCCCAAGTGTGTCCCTGTGCTTCACACAGCATAACCCAGGGTGGTGGTTCTTTGTGGGATCTTCAGTTAGGATGTGAGGCATTGCATTCTCCCAGGTGGGTTATGTGGAGTTGGTGTTGAGGGGGTGTGTGAGGGGAGGTCCTTGTGACTATGGTCAGTGCTGTGAGTCCTCCTTCACACCCAGCCAGATATCCCACCATGGAACGTGCTTCCATTGCAGGGAGTGCAAGTTGTCTTTCAGGATGTCAGTCAGTGGTGTCCTGCTGTTGGTTGTTGCACAGTTGCCAGCAGGGCCTTGTGCTCCCCACAGCAGTAGCCAGTGTCAGCCATCTTGTCAGTTGTTTTCCACTCCCTGTGATGTGGGCATGGGTCAGGGTGGTGTTGATGGGACAGTTGTGGGGCTGACCAATATCTGTGACTACCACTCCCATCATTCTATTGCCTCCACCCACCCTTCCCAGCATGCCCATACTTCCTTCCTTTTTAGTGTACTTCACTGTGTGTGGGTGTGCCAGCAATGGCAAGATGGCTGACAGTGGTGCCCTGCTGTTGGTTGGTGCCCAGTTCCCAGCATGGCCTTGTGCTCCCCACAAAAGAGCTGACCAATATCTGTGACTACCACTCCCATCATTCTATTGCCTCCACCCCCCTTCCCAGCATGCCCATACTTCCTTCCTTTTTAGTGTACTTCACTGTGTGTGGGTGTGACACCAATGGCAAGATGTCAGTCAGTGGTGTCCTGCTGTTGGTTGGTGCACAGTTGCCAGCAGGGCCTTGTGCTCCCCACAGCAGTAGCCAGTGTCAGCCATCTTGTCAGTTGTTTTCCACTCCCTGTGATGTGGGCATGGGTCAGGGTGGTGTTGATGGGACAGTTGTGGGGCTGACCAATATCTGTGACTACCACTCCCATCATTCTATTGCCTCCACCCCCCTTCCCAGCATGCCCATACTTCCTTCCTTTTTAGTGTACTTCACTGTGTGTGGGTGTGACAGCAATGGCAAGATGGCTGACAGTGGTGTCCTGCTGTTGCTTGGTGCCCAGTTCCCAGCAGGGCCATGTGCTCCCCACAGCAGTAGCCAGTGTCAGCCATCTTGTCGGTTGTTTTCCACTCCCTGTGATGTGAGCATGGTTCAGGGTGGTGTTGATGGGACAGTTGTGGGGGTGACCAATATCTGTGACTACCACTCCCATCATTCTATTGCCTCCACCCCACTTCCCAGCATGCCCATACTTACTTGCTTTTGGGTGGACTTCACTGTGTGTGAGTGTGAGAGCAATGGCAAGATGGCTGACAGTGGTGTCCTGCTGTTGCTTGGTGCCCAGTTCCCAGCAGGGCCATGTGCTCCCCACAGCAGTAGCCAGTGTCAGCCATCTTGTCAGTTGTTTTCCACTCCCTGTGATGTGAGCATGGTTCATGGTGGTGTTGATGTGCGCATTGTGAGGGTGGGCAATATCTGTGACTACGACTCCCATGATGCTATTGGCTACACTGACTTGCCCAGCATACACAGGATTCCTTCCTTTCAGTGGGCTTCACTGTGAGGTGGTGTTGTAGTAGTGGCTACATGTCTGGATGTGTTTGTTAGTTATGTTTGTGCCACTGCCTAGCTGTAGTTGTAGTTGTGTTTGTACATGTGATGAGACAGTTACGTATCACTATGAGATGGCATGTGTTGTGTTTATCTGACTGACATACACATTTTGGGATGATTCTGTTCTGGTTGGTGTGTATTTGCTTAGGGTGCATGGTTTGACTCTCCCCTTGACAGTGATGTGTGTGTATTGTGGCACAATATTGTGTACATTTGTTGTGCACTCACCAGGCTCTGGGATGTTTTCTAGTCCATAGACGCTCACTGGTGGTAGGATGGCCCACACCTTCTCCTCCCAGGGCCTGAGGTATAGTGGTTTGGCAGGAGGGCCACTGCCGGTGTGTTGGCTCAAGAGGTAGTCCTTCTTCAACAGCTCCTTGACCCTCCTGCGCACGTCAAAACACCTGTTCTGGATGTCTTCCTTTGTGCGCAAACATGGTGATTGTGCGTTCACCCTGTCAACGATCCTCGCCCACATCTTGGTTTTCTGCGACATGGGGGTCTGTTGGACCAGTGTACGAAACAGCTGTGGCTCTACCCTGAGGATCTCATCTACCAGGACTTCCAATTCACTATCTAGGAACTTTGGATTCTTCTTGGGGGGCATGGTGATGGGTGGTGGTGGTGAGTGATGTGTGTGTTGGTGTGCAAGTGAGGGTGTGTGAGTGTGTGTTTTGCTGGGTGTATGTGAGGGTGCTATTTGTTGAGGTGCTGATGGTGTGTGGCTTGTGTGATGGATGAGCTGTGGGTGTGTGGTTGCTGTCTGTTGAGTGCTGGCAGGTAATTTGAATTTGCAAAGGATCATGGTAGGGATTTGTGTCCTTTATATGGGTGGAGTTGTGGGTGTGTCTTTGTTCCCTGTTTCCCCACCCAGTATTTATTTGCTTTGTGATTGCTTGTTTGGCCTTTTTTTGTGTTTTTTTTCCTTTGTTCTTTTTGTGCGTGTAGGAGACGTTCTTCTGACCGAGTCGGACCCTCCAGTTGTCTCGTGCGAGCCTCTCCGATTCGTTCACGCTGTGTTTGTGCTGTTTTCTGTGCTGCATACGCGTCGGTCGCTGGGTTTTGGGTTGCTTCGGCTCGCTGTTTTGAATGCATGTCGGTCGTGAGGCTTGGGCTCCGTGTGACTCGGTCGTGTTTTCCACGCGTTGCATCGTACTTGGCGGGTCGGAGTTCGCGGGTACGTTTCGTTCGGGATTCTTCCTGGTGCATGTCGGTCGGTTCGATTCGCGTGGTTTTCCGGCCAGATGGCTGTTTTTTGCGCGGCTCGGTCGTTCGGCTTGTGTTCCGTACGAGTCGGTCGGATTTAGCACGCTTTTCATCGTACTTTGCGGGTCGGGCTGCACCTGTACGTGTCGGTCGGTATTTATTCCGGCTCCGAGTCGGTCGGTATTTTTTCCGGCCCGAATCGGAATCGGCCCCTAAATTGGAGTAGGTGCTGGACACTAAACTTAATTAATTTACTATTCCCACTCCAGTCAGTATTAAATTGGGGTAGGTGCTGGACACTAAACTTAATTAATTTACTATTCCCACTCCAGTCAGTATTAAATTGGGGTAGGTGCTGGACACTAAACTTAATTAATTTACTATTCCCACTACAGTCAGTATTAAATTGGGGTAGGTGCTGGACACTAAACTTAATTAATTTACTATTCTTACTCCAATTAGTATTAAATTAGTGTAGGTGCTGGACACTAAACTTAATTAATTTACTATTCCCACTCCATTCAGTATTATATTGGTGTAGGTGCTGGACACTAAGCTCAATTAATTTACTATTCCCACTACAGTCAGTATTAAATTAGAATAGGTGCTGGACACTAAAGTTAATTAATTTACTATTCCCACTGCAGTCAGTATAAAATTAGGGTAGGTGCTGGACACTAAACTTAATTAATTTACTATTCCCACTCCAGTCAGTATTAAATTGGGGTAGGTGCTGGACACTAAACTTAATTAATTTACTATTCCCACTCCAATCAGTATGAAATTGGGGTAGGTGCTGGACACTAAACTTAATTAATTTACTATTCCCACTCCAGTCAATATTAAATTGGGGTAGGTGCTGGACACTAAACTTAATTAATTAACTATTCCCACTCCAGTCAGTATTAAATTGGGGTAGGTGCTGGACACTAAACTTAATTAATTTACTATTCCTACTCCAATTAGTATTAAATTAGGGTAGGTGCTGGACACTAAACTTAATTAATTTACTATTCCCACTACAGTCAGTATTAAATTGGGGTAGGGGCTGGACACTAAACTTAATTAATTTACTATTCCCACTGCAGTCAGTATTAAATTGTGGTAGGTGCTGGACACTAAACTCAATTAATTTACTATTTCCACTCCAGTCACTATTAAATTAGGGTAGATGTTGGACACTAAACTTAATAATTTACCATTCCCACTCCAAACACTATTAAATTAGGAAACATACTGGACAGTAAACATATGTTAGATTTTAATTTTTAATTTAAAACCACTAACCTTATTTAACTAGAAAATGTACATTACAATACTAAGTAATATTTAAAAAAATTAATTATTATATTTTCTTTTTTTCTCTCCCAATTTATCTTTAAAAATTTTTTAATTTACAATATTTTTAAACACTCCCCACCATTATCCCCTATAAACACAAAACTACTCTCAAAATAAAAATAATCTAAAAATAGAAAATAAATTTAAATGTTGAAATTTATATTTTAAAACTATTAATTTAATTTTTTACAAATTTAAAAAAAAACATTTTTTAAAACACTCCCCACCCTTATCCCCTATTTACCCAACATCCCGCTCCTAAAAATATATTTCAAATTTCGTATTTTAATTTGGAAATTAAATTTTATAATTTAAACAATTTTTATTACTTTTTTAAACATAATTTTAAAACACTATCCAACCTTATTCCCTATAAACCCAATATCCCGCAACTAAAAATATATTTCAAAATTCGAAATTTAAATTAGAAATTAAAATTTATAATTTAACACTTTTTATTACATTTTTACACATATTTTTAATACACTCCCCACCCTTATCCCCTATAAACCCAACATCCCGCTACTAAAAATATGTTTCAAAATTCAAAATTTTAAATTAAAATTTATAATGTAAAAATGTTCTATATAATTTTTAAACATTATTTTAAAACACTCCCCACCCTCATCCCCTATAAACCCAACATCCCACTCCTCAAAAATATATTTTAAAATTGGAAATTTAAATTTGAATTTAAAATTTATAATTTCAAATTTTTAATTATATTTGTAAAGCTTATTTTAAATCACTCCCCACCCTTATCCCCTATAAACCCAACATCCCGCTCCTAAAAATATATATCCAAATTCAAAATTAAATTTACAATTAAAAATTTATAATTTATCAATTGATATAATATTTTTTTATTTTTTTTAATACACTCCCCACCCTTATTCCCTATAAACCCAACATCCCGCTCCTAAAAAATATGATACAATTTTTTATTTATTTATTTAAATAATGATAATATACTACTACAAACAAACTCTAAAAAAACACAAATATAATACTTTAACGATATTTTCACATAACGATATTTTAACACTCGATATTACATACTTCGATATTTTTGACAAGACTTAAAAACGATATTTTTAGCATCGATATACAGAACATCGATATTTAATACATTCGATATATTAAACTCAATATTTCTGTATATCGATATTTAAAACTCGATATTTAGACTACTTACCGTACATACATAGGTAGCAAATGCCTTACATATCACAACCATGTAAAGGAAACAATACAGTGGTTTCATCGGTATCCTAAAGGTTTTTTGATGACAAGCTTTTGACGCTCCGCTCCCGGAAGGAATAGCATCCTTTCGACCCAGTTCACTTTCACCACCTCCATCAGATGTGTCTTTGTGATCAATCTTCACAACCCTTGAGCTATTCGACCACTGATTACCCTTCACCCTAATGGAATGCCTCTTACTGCCTCAACCTGCACTGGTTCCCTGAATCTAGATTGGCCTTTGGGAACATGAGAAGGTTCTTTGATACGAATCCAATCTCCCTTAATGATTGCTTTGCCGTGCCTTTTCCCCCCATGTTTGTTGTCAAAATTAAGTTTTGTCTTACTTTGTGCTGTTTCTACCAAGTGACAAATCAACTTATCAATATCTCATTCATGCTGGAAAAAAAACACTGGCAGGGACATGACCACTCATAGTCTCAAATGATGTCTTCTTTGTAATCGCACTGGGACTGGAACGATGGGTAAAAATCATTTCTTCTACCGCATTGGTTACGTCCACTCCATTTTTGACTGCCCACTGTATACATTCCACCAAAATACGATTCATCCTTTCCACCAATCCATTGGCTTGAGGATGACACAGGGCCACTCTTTTGTGTACAATTCCAGCCTTAGATAGAAATTCCCTCATCTCTCTGGAAACGAATTGCAACCCATTGTCAGAGACCAGCTCTTTGGGCAGCCTTCGCTTCTAAAAACTTTTTGGAAAAAAGTAATTACCGCATTGGTGTTTAGTTCTCTCACAAACTCCACCTTCCACCACTTGTTGAAATACTCTACCAGAACTATGGCATATTTGCATCTTGTGGGCAGGACACCAAAAGGTCCAATAAAATCCACTGCAAGTTTGGACCAAGGTCTGTCCGGCAGCTCTACAGGGTGTAAAGGGAAGGTTGCAGTCTTAAGAGACTTATCACTAGTTGCACAGATAACCTAATCTCTGACCATCTCTACAATTTCTCTGTCCATGCTGGGCCACCAATACACACACCGAATCCTTCTCTTAGTGACCGTTTGCCCCAAATGACCCTCATGAGCTGCTTGCATAATACAGTGTCTCAGAGACTCCGGTGGAACAAACTTGTCACCCCTCATGATGAGATCATCATCTTACAACATTAACTCTTCAGCCACTTTGAAAAAATGTTGGACACTGGGATGAAGAATTAATTTCTTTGGCCAACCACAAACCACGTCCTCCCGTACCATTCTCAACACCTCGACTTTGCCCATTCCATCCATCCATTCTCCCTTATCAAAAGCACTCTCCAAACACACATCCTTTGCAGCTATCAGGCACTCTTAGGGGCCGATTCCGATTCGGGCTGGAAATCTCTCCGACCGAGTCGGACTCGGAGAGATTTCCGACCGAATCGGACTCTAGCAGTCCGACCGAACGAGTACGATGCGCACGTATGCTATCGGACTCGATTCGGTCGGACCCCCATTGAAGTCAATGGGAGCCAGTCGTACGACGCGTACACGGGCTCCCATTGACTCCAATGGGCACGACGCGAACAAGGGCGCCCCCTACAGCGTGTTCGCGTCGATGCGGGTCGCACTGTACATGCACGTGTAGGGGGGACCCATGGCTCCCCCTGTGTGCGACTCGCGTGCCTACGCTTCCAGGGGGTCCGACACGGACCCCCAAAGTGCGGCTCCGACAGCTCCTTGGAGCCGGACTGCGCGAGTCGGTCGGAGCGGTCGCGATGCGCATCGTACTTACCCGGCCGGGGAACGTCTCCATAGCACGGTGCGAGTCATCCCCGTGCGAGTCGGTCGGAGCGGTCGGGTCCTGCGAACGAGTCGGTCGGAGATTTCGCGAGCGCACGCATCGTACTCGCTCGCCCGGACGCACGTACGAATCGGTCGGGAAATAGGGCTCCGAATCGGATCCAGTAAAGCCGAATCCGATTCGGAGCCCTACCGGCCGAGATCGGAATCGGCCCCTGGGTCTTCCTCCTCTGGTTCATCTTCTAACTCCTTTAGAGGAGACCTTGACAGGAAATCTGCTCTGATATTCTTCCCACCAGGAATGTGTTCCACCTCATAGTTGTATTGGAGCAGTTTCGCACTGAGCCTCGCAATCCTTGGTGTTATGTCTCTAATAACATCTCCACTTAAAATACCCAGAAGAGGTTTGTGATCTGTCAGTATTTTAAATTTCCTTCCCCACACAAAACATTTGAACCGCTCTACAGCCCAACAACACACAAGCAATTAATTTTCTATAACTGTGAATTGCTTCTCATTTTCTCGCAGAGCTCATGAAGCGAATCCAATGGTGAGTTCACATGAATTGACTTTTTGTGACAAAGTGGCTCCTAGCCCACTATTACTGGCACCCACAGTGAGAATGCACAACCTTTCAGGATCAAAAGGTGCCAGAATCTTTTCAGACCAAATATCTGCCTTCAAATTTTCAAATTCCTCTTGGCATGCTCCATCCCACTTAAAAATACTTTGGGATATACTTACAAGAATTGGCGCTAACTAGCAGCAATTTTCTTACCGCCGCATATAGCCGTAAACTATCACCATGGCACCGACGTATTTACAATACGTTGCTACATGGCGATAAGATCTGCTCGTGGTGGCGAAAACTGCCGCTAACACTAGCGTCAAGGTGAGAGAAAAGTGACGAAAGGCCAATTAGAGGCAAAAAAATCTCATGTTAGCCAGCCCAACGTCACTTTAAAAATAGCCTATAAGTCCACCACCAATGATAAAAATATAATTAAAACAATGGAATGCAGAATGGAGCAGCCAGGTCAAGTTCAGTACATGTAAACAACCCCCCCAAACTCCCCAACAGCCAGGATGACCAGCCAGAGTCCTAGGGGAAGAGGGAATGCAGATTCAGGGCTCCATATATGTAAGGAGGTGCATCACTGGGGAAAACCAGTGATGCATCACTTTTCATAGCGCTTCCCTTGCGACACCATGGCAGCCGAAGCCTGGAAGCGTGGACAGTCCCCGGGGCCTGGAGGCCTCGATGGGCCTGTGTCTGAGACCTGGAGTGGGAGGCGGAGGTACTGTGGAGTTGCTGCGGCCTGACGGTGGAGGCGGGCTGCGTCGGGACCAAGCCTTTGGGCCATGGCGGTAGACATTGAGGCATCGACGATCGCCCTTACCTGGTGGTGAAGTCCAGCAGGTCGCAAGGAGACACGTTGCTAACCTGTGTGATAAGACCGGCTAGTGCCCCTTGGAGCTGTGATCAGTAGAGGCACTCCTGCGCACCAATGTAAGGAGGTCTGCATCGCAGAACACGCGCCACCACTACACCGGGGTGCACGAAGGAGATTGCCAATGGTGGGCTGCGCCTCTCTGCACCACAGGCCAGAGGATGTGGCACTGCCCGGACGCTTTGGAGGGTGAGGCCCATGAGCTGTGCCAAACTTGTGTGACGGGAGTGCTGCAACCTCACGCCTAAGGGGGCCCTGTTGCATCACCTGCCTCGGGAGGTTCCCCAGCGGACTTGGCGGCGACTGCTCTGCCCAGGCTTGCGAAATCCCACCTTGCTGAGGCTCCTTCTGGCTGAGTCACTGATTTGGAGAGAGTGCGGTGGATTGAGCACCAGTGTCGATGTCCAGGTGAGGAGAAGGTGGGACAGGGAGCGGAGGAGGCCTGGGGGTAGTGTCGGGCCCAGGCCTAGCACCGGTGGGTGGCGCACACTGTGCCCTGAGCAATCCCTGCGCTGCGGAGGACACACATTGCCTAGGACACTGCACAAGACTGGTGGGGGACTCCACTAACTGGCTCAAGTCACTGAGATCGCCCATTGGTGGCAGTGGGTGCCAGGGGCACAGGGGCGAGTTCAGACCCAGGCCCTTGGGTATGCAGCTTGATCCACCGTTACTCACAGGGGGACTGGGGACGCGGAATCTGGTCACCACTGTTAGATCGGAAGTGGAAACCGGGTGGTGCTGCCTTCCTCGCCCCCTGGTAGTGAGCTCTTGGGTGTACAGGGGACTATCCCTTAGTGGACTTGCTCTTCCCACAGCACAGCGCCGTCTGGTAGCTGCTGTCCCCATCTGCTGCTGCTGGTTCCTCTGACCCGAAGGTCAGGTGTTCGAGGCCCTCCTCCCCCCGCAGGCTCCTGCCATTGCCTCATTGTTGGTGGTCCAGTGATAGAGCATCACTGCTCTACTGCTTGACTGCCCTCCTGTCCCTCTTTACTGCTGTTCCTGTCCCTCTTTCTGCTCTTTTCTGTTGCTTTCTACCTTGCGATGACTAACGGAGAAAGCCAGAAGGAGGACTCAATGAGCTCAATCACACCTTGGATACACATTTTTTCTAAAATATTGGCCAACTCGTCCCTGATGCTGAAAGACACCATTCTAAGTTTATGTTTGACTGGTGTGACATTGTCACACACCTTGAACTTGTGCCTGAACCCCCTAATCTTCCCCAAACCTCCATCAAAAACTTTTGGAAATTTCAACATCCACTCATTAATGGTCTCTGAAAGACCTTCTTTGACCAAGAACACTTGTACTTCTTTTCCCGGTCGCACAGTTAAACCAAACAAACCTTGGTGATACCACCCTAAGATGTTGAGTCCTTTTTGTGCAACGTACACCTTTCCCCAAATGGCTTTCTCCTTAAATCTAAGCGTAGAGTCAAAAAACTCTATTAACTCAATTCCTTTCTCATCATACGTAATTGGACACCTGTCAGGAGGCAACAGCGCTTTATCGTCCCATGTGCTCTTAAACAATTCTTCATTGATAATGGTCATTTTAGCACCTGAGTCTACAAGTAATTTCAAAGACTTCCCATCTACCTGAAAATAAGAATAAGGATCTCTACACTTCCCTTCACTCTCATCTTGTAGTACCAAAACCATGTCTCTAGTTCCATCCATCAACCACACTATGTCCTCAGCAGACTCATCAACTATCACATTCACCTTGTTACTAGCTTGGCATACTTTAGCGAAATGACCGAGTCTCCCACAGCTTTTGCAAGATGCATTTTTTGCAGGGGAGGGACGGCCATTCGGAAAATGTTGTGCATACCCACACCTAAAGCAAATATATATATTTTTTTTAAACCCATTCTTATCTCTCGTATTTGTGTCAAAACTCCTCTTTTGATCATGTAATTTTGCGTAGTCCCCCTTAACAGGCCCCTGATCTGACAGTGCTCCTACACTCTCTTTCTTAATTAACTCTCTTGAACGTTTTTGAGATTTTCCAATGTTCTTGACTATTTCAATCATCTCTCATAATGACGGATTCTTTTAAGTGAGTAGATTTTCTTGAACTTTCTTGTCATAGCATCTGATCACAATTTGATCCCTAATCAATTTATCCATAAAATCCTTAAACTCAGTCTGCAGCAAGCACATGTAAAGCTGCTATATAAGAGTCTATGGATTCCTGCTGGTGCTGCTCTCTTGTGAAAAACTTATGTCTGTTTACAATCAAACTAGGTACCACATCAAACTGTTTCTCCAACTTCCGAACTGCCTCCTGATACTCATCCAACTCTTCCCCATCCTCAGAGGATCTTGGAATAGGAGGTAGGTGTTCAAAAATAGTCTGACCCTCAAAATCCAAATTGTGCTCAAGAAGAAACCTTTTCCTTACCGGACAATAACGATTACCTCCTACTGCCCCTAAATACTTTATAAATGCCCTATACCAAATCTTCCATTTTATTGGTGGCTCACCTGGGCATTGAAGAAAAGGGAGAGGTGGGTTTACTGATTGCATGTTGCAACACACCCTCACACAGATCTGAAGCCGTAGAAGCAAACAAAATCAAAACAGAGAAAAAACAATTTTAAAAAATGGTTTAAAAGAAACAACAAGAGTAATGCTTTTCATAAATATTGAACTTTTAAAGATGTGCGTGTAACTGATCAAGCACACAGTGATAAACACAGTTTACGTTTGTGGTACTATATCAGCTCCTGAGGTACTGGTAGATACACGCACCGTAGTGCTCAGTAAAAGTGTGCATGTCACTGAAATTTACCGAAGACTGAAACGCACCATGGAAGCAAGTGTGAGTATCACTGCAGACACTGTGGCACAGACACGCCTCGTAGAGATCCAAACACAGTGGCACAGACACACCTCATAGAGTCCCGACGCCGTCAATGCTGGAAACAAACACTAACCTCTGAACGTGCCCTCTAATATTACAGGACACGCCCCAAATGGTTGGAAAAATATGCCTGCTCCGGAGCAGCTCTCAAAATGAACGCTTCTGTAAAACACAGGGAAACGGAGCATGCGCATGCGATGACACAGTGTGCATATCACTGACCAGGAAAGCAAACCCTTGTGACACGCTGGCAAATCCTGCGGTGATCGATGACTGGATAAACCACGTTAATGATGAAACTCCATTGCGGGATGGGTGACACCAGAGGAATCACCACTGCGCACCCACAACCGCTCCAAAACTTCGCCGAAGAGAAACTAGTCAAAGTAAGGCACGCAACGCCCAACTGTGTGGAGTCTCGAGGTAAGGCACGCAGCACTTTTCTAACAATGCTATAGCTGCAAAACCACACAAAAAGAACGTGTTTCTCCTGAAACACCGTTTGAGCTCCTTCTTTTCAAAAATGTAATTAGGGCATAGCGTGGCACACTCACTTTGGCTGTGTACAGGTCCGTACACAGTCACCAATGTAAGGGAGCTCCTAACAACACAGTGCTGGTCACACACTGCTTCACGATGTCAGGCTTGTCACCCACTGCTTCTAGAGGTCTGAAATCCGTTAGTCGCCAAAATTGTAGTGAATAATGCCCAACGAAACCGCAAGGTATAACTGAGGTGTTTTATTGATGCTCCTTACAGCAACACCAGGAGGCAACTGCCAACCTTGAGGAGAACACTCCATGAGTCACCGGTGGAACACTGAACATCAAGTGTTCCACCCAAAGCTCACATGCACTAGCAGATTACTATAGTATGGCACAGATGATGTGTGGAGGCCTTGTTGTTCTTGCAAAAGCTAAAATCCACCACACACCACAGTAGCATTTGTTCAATTTTAAAGTATGCAATTGCCAAGGTAAACAAAGGGCATTAAAACTGACAGATACTCCACGCTACATCTGTTCAAATGCTAACATAGGGTCATCTGTCTGATGGGCCTATTCTGGTTACTGACACAAACTGTAATGATTATTTAACTGTGATTACTTGGCTAGAGAGTGTCTTTTTAATCATAGTTTTATATTGCTTATTTTTATTTTGTAATAGATTATCTGTTATTTTTAACTCTGTGCACAGATAAGGCTTTGACTATTTTTTTAATGATGTCTTAATGTTTGTATTATGTTTTTATGGCTGCTTCTTGCCACTGAATTAAAGTATTATCTGATCTGATTAATGTAATGCATTTCCACTTATAACAGCTTTAAATATATGTACTTATTTTACTAGGGTTATTATTCATATGTTAGACATATTAGTATAGCCACACTAGATAAACAACTTCTTCCAAAGCTGCTTCAACAGGAATGGCCAAGTGATGTTACTTCCTATGATTTTACATCTTACAGGGGCCTCACATGTTCCTAGTCTGACCAGAGCCCAATAACTCCTAGAAGCGACCCTCAGCTTGAGGAAGAATCTGTGACTGTAAGATGCCTAAAACCTGTATCAGCCTTATACAGTACTATAGAACCTGTGTGCCTAATTGTCAAATCTGAGAGTGGACTAGCTGCATCTACATGTTCAATTTAGGTAGATAGGGTGAATGGTAATCAGTGACATTTTGGGGGAACTGAGATTGCCCAACAGACATTTCAGCTTACAATAGTAAATAGATGATGTGATGAGCAGGAAGAGGAGGGAGAACATGGGTATTGGAAGGGGAGCTGTTGAAATGGTTTAGATGCACCTGTTCTAAAAGACAACATTTTTAAAGGTAAAGTAAACAATGTTCATAGTATTAGTGTATATGACCAGACACAACAACTTAATAGAATGCAGAAATATGTCCATTTGTAGGAATTCTGACTGCAGAGCCATTCATTATCTCTTGACAACTTCTGAATCCAAGCCTTGGGCAAGTGTGCAAAAATGAGGTTATTAACTGGCTCGAAGGTCAGTTTTGGTATTAGCACAAAAAGAATGTGTCAGCTCTGTTACCACTCATGTTCCCCTGTCCCTCTAAATTGTCACTGTTAGAAATGCGGTTTCTGGTCGGCAGAGTTATGCACCCTGTCCAAGCAGGAACCACTACTTTAGTTAGGGTAAGCTAGATACACACTAAAAGATATCCTGTGCTCACCCTCTGGTAGCTTGGCACAGAGCAGTCAGGCTTATCTAAAGATGCTATGTGTAAAGTATTTGTGCAAAACACTAACAAAGTAACAGAATGAAAACAACACAAAAATACTCCACACAGGGTTAGAAAAATAGATTATATCATTATGAGGAAACAAGACCAAAACAACAAAAATGCATTAAGTAGAACCGGAGTTATCAAAATGTAGTGCTTAGAAGCAAATAGCACTTAGGGGTTACTTGAGGTCATGCAAGATCAGAATAAATCGAAAGTTCAAGCTGACGGTGATGGAGGACAGGCCAGCTACAGGACTCACACAGGTTTCGCTGAAAAAGTACCTTGGGTAGAGGAAGCGTTGACGTCGAAGACTCAAAGCATCGGTTCTGATCCATGCAGGCAATGAAGGCTTCATCAATGTACCACTTTACGATGCGGGTGATGCAGCATCATCATCAAGCTCTGCTGTCCATCGGCGTCGAGCTAAGCAGTCTGTCAGAGCGATGGTGTCAATCAGTTCCTACATCGGTGTCGAAGGGCTATGCGTCGGTTCCAATCAGCGCAACGACATTACTGCATCAATTTTGATGGTGCTGTACAGCGGAAGTCACTTTTTAAGGGTCCATGACTGGATTAGCACCACCTGGCAGGGCAGGTGCTGTTACAGGGTTAAAGGAAGTCTTTGATGGCCCTGAGGCTTCAGAACAGGGGGCAAGCCGGCAAGCCCTTGGAGTCACTCTGGGTTCCAGTGAAATGGGTCCAGTCCTTATCCTCAGTAGGGCAGAGATCAGCAGGCAGCAGGGCAGCACATCAAGGCAGAAAATCAGTTTCTCTAGAGCAGCAGTCAAGCAGAGTGGCAATCCTTGTAGCACAGCAGTCTTTACTCCTGGCAGAGTTCTTCACGGGGCCAGTAGTGTACTGTCTTGGTACGGTCAAAGCCCAGGTACTTATACCCAGTTGTCCTTTGAAGTGGAGGTGGCTGCAAAGAAGGGTCGTTGAAGTGCACACAAGACCTTTCTTCCCTGCCCTGGCTCCAGACTGTCAGTAGGTGGTAATTGGACCTTTGTGTCGGAAACAGGACATTGCCTATTCAGGTGTAAGTGTCAGCTCCCACCTTTCTTCATGACCAGGAAGAGAATGCAGATGAGTCTGCTGTCACACCTACCCCCCTGTGTTAGTGGCTGTCTAGAGGGAATGCACAAAGTGTAGCTGTCACCCACCACATATTTAAATTGGAGACTGGCTGCAGCCATACAGAGCAATAAGAGCAGAAAAATGCCCACTTTTAAATGTGGCATTTCTAAAATATAAATTTAAGTCCAACTTTGCCATTAAAGAGGATTTATCATTACCATTCCAAAGACATAAAACATGATGCAGTTATGTCTTTCATTTTTAAAGTGTATTAAGAAATTCCCAATGCTAGCCTATGAGAGGAGTTAGCCTGACAGTAGTGAAAAATTAATATGGGTGTTTGTCACTACTAGGACATGCAAAACTTACCAGTACGTGTCCTACCTTTTACTTACACAGTATCCTGCCCTATGGGCTACCTAGGGCCTACCTTAGGGGTGACTTATCTGCAATAAAAGGGGAGTATAAGGCTTGGCCAACAGTTTTAAATGCCAAGAAAAAGTGGCATTAGGCTGCAGACACAGGCCCTGCAATGGCATGCCTGAGACAGGTTTGAAAGGCTACTTGTGTGGGTGACACAACCAGTGCTGCTGGTCCACTAGTAACATTTAAATTACAGGCCCTGGGTATATGGTATACCAATTTACAAGGGACTTACAAGTAAACTAAGTATGCCAATTGAGCATACAACAATGTTACCATGTTAGAGGAGAAGCTCATGCAATTTAGCACTGGTTATCAGTGGTAAAGTGCTCAGAGTCCTAAGGACAGCAAAAAGATTCAGCAAAAAGATGAGGTAAGCAGGCAAAAAGTTTGAGGGAAAACCAACCCAAGGATGACAGGTCTAATAGTCACTAAGCTTTGATGAGTGTTGCATCATATAGTTTTGATAGATTCTTCCCAAGACTGCTTTTATCTTCTTCACCCTGCTTTTCCATATGTGGATATGAGAATTCCCCCACTCGCCTGTAGTTGATACTGGGTTACACATGCTGTAACCCTATTCTTGTCTCAGGCATAACTTTGTATGTCTTGATGATGATCCTAATATTTGACTTAGGATCAAAACGTCGTTGACTACGGTACCTAGACTCAGTTGTTATAATTGTTCATTCCTGTACACATGAGCATTGGTACTGACAGATTGTGACTAAACCATTGTGTTTTATTTTGTCACTTATATGTCTTATGTGACTCTCCTATGTTCGTTTTTCCACGTCATTGTTTTTTATTCACATCAAATAAATATCTATGATTGTTCCATTTGGATAACACACCTAGGCCTCATTGTAATTCTCTGTATATTTAAATGTTTGCAGTCTTTCCTTTATAAATTGCCTAACCTAATAAACATAATCTAATCAGACTAAAACACAGTCCTTAGGGAATCCCTGCTAAACCTCTGGCAGCTGTGACACACTCAGTAGACGATTTCCCAGAGAAATGTGAGTTAAGTTCAAGTACTGGCAACAATTCTAATGTCAAAAAAACAACATAATTAAATTGTCAAATTATAGGTCATAGTGTCGGTCATCCCAACCTGTACTGGGTGGGGTAAACCCCAATTCTTTTCCATACCTGGGATACAAGGCAGTCCCAGGAAGGGAATTTGCACAGTGATTCCCACACATAGTGAGACACTACTTGTACATGGGGACCATTGTTATTGCTATCTGCAAGAACAAACTCCTGCTTTTGGAGTTTGTTTTTCTGAACAAAATGTTGTGCTGAGTGGACACAAAAAACATTACTTAACTCAGTAAATGATCAGTGCCTTTAGTGAATATCACTCTCCGAGTTGGCTCCACAAAAAGTTCAGACATCCCATTTGGCAGCAATGGATTCCAAATCTGGTGTGCAGTACTTCACCAGAGGGTCAGAGGCCATAGTCTCCACTGACCATGAGAGTCACCCACCAAATGAGGACCTAAGTGCTTGTGGATTTCCAAGTTGCTGATCAAAAAATAAACAAGTGACACTGTCTTCGTTCCATGCAGACTAAGGGGCCGATTCCGATTCGGGCCGGAAATCTCTCCGACCGAGCCGGACCCGGAGAGATTTCCGACCGAATCGGACCCGTGCAGCCCGACCAAACGAGTACGATGCGTCCGTATGCTATCGTACTCGAGTCGGTCGGACTCCCATTGAAGTCAATGGAAGCCGGTCGTACAACGCGTACGCGGGCTCCCATTGCCTCAATGGGTGCGAGGCGAACAAGGGCGCCCCCTACAGCGGGTACGCGGCGAAGCGACTTGCGCCGTACACGCACAGGTAGGGGGGACCCATGGGTCCCACCTGTGTGCGACTCGTGCGGCTACGCGTACAGGGGGGTCCGAAACGGACCCCCGAAGTACGGCTCCGACTGCTCTTTCGAGCCGGACGGCGCGTGTCGGTCGGACTGCTCGCGGGGCGCATCGTACTTACCCGGCCGGGGAACGTCTCCATTGCGCGGTGCGAGTCGTGTCCGAGCGAGTCGGTCGGTGCGGTTAGACCTGGGAACGAGTCGGTCGGAGCGGTTGGGACGCCCGAACGAGTCGGTCGGCGAATTCGCATCGTACTCGCTCGTCCGGACGCGCGTACGAATCGGTCGGGAAATAGGGCTCCGAATCGGATCCGGTTATGCCGAATCCGATTCAGAGCCCTACCGGCCGAGATCGGAATCGGCCCCTATGCGAGAAGCTTGGGCCCAGATTTACTAATCTTTCATGCAACACAGCAAAGGATTTTGCTGCACTTTATTGTATGAAAGGGAGAGAGCAGAAATATGCATATTTATTAAGATATGGTGCACTTTTGCTTTCTGCTTGTGCTAGCACACCTATGGGAGCAGGCAGCCTTGTGCTATGGTGCAAGGGTGCCAGTGTTGTGGTCAGCATTGTTTTTGTGCAGGAAGAGATACCTTCCAGCACAAAAACAATCCTTAGATGATTTTTCCAATTTGTATGTGTGCTGCAGATATAGAGAACATGGACCTATATATTGAGTACTGGATGATACCTGAACAAAGAAAGTGCCATATCCACCTCTGAGTGAGTAAGTAACATTTTATTGTGTTTGATTAATTTAAACTATGACAAAGAGAGCTAAGAAATATGTACACCACTGCTTGCCCAGAGCAGAATATAAGTATGAGAAACCGTGAATGAGTGAGTTCTACATCTCAACAGACTCCCTTCAAGATGCAATACGATATGTGGGTGACCTTTGAATGTCAGTATCTTAACAGGCTTGTGCAATGGACACTGACCAGTAAACTGCAATGCATGAATGAATGTTTTTTATGCTAGCACTTAATTGATTCGTTTTTTAAGGTTACATGGAGTATGCCACAGGCATTGGTAATGACAATCATTTACATTGTTTTGCACCTCTTTCTCTCCTATTGCAAAACATTTCACTCAAAAGTACTGTAAAGAGTGAAATATTTGTATTTTTTATAAGTCTGTCTTTCATTTGACATAGTGTACCACCTAAATATATTCCTGGGCTTCTTCTTGTCATGTCCTTTAGGATAGCCCTGTCATCTATACCCCATTTTACATACATTGTCCCATCCACACGACAATAACGATTCTAAACAGGTGACCTTTTACCTAGTAGCTTGCACCTGTCTCTTCAACACCAGGCTCTTGGTATTCTATCATAATCCCTGTACCTGACGTACGTAAACATGTCCTCAGGCACAGTATAATTATTCTGTATAAGGGTCACCACTTTTTTCATCCTTGGCCAACAGCCAGAAGTGCATGATCGCATTTGTTTGAAAAAACATTCATGATTGCTTCCAAAACATTTATGGTTATTTTCAAAACATATTGATTCTAGAAGAAACCCTGGAGTGACCACTCTATTATAAAAGACCCTTATTTCCCCCAACAAATCAGAGGAGAATTCCTTCCAAGCCGACACGGGGTCCTTTATGCTGAATCTTCGACACGCAGCGCTCTGACATCCCTTGTGGGGTGTCATCCTCAAAGCCGAGACGGGATCCTTCGTTCTCAACCATCAGGTGAGGGGGATGGTTCTTCCCTAGGGGTTTCTTGGCTACAGCTAGACATAGCTACATGCATCTACATGCTACACATACAGATCTAGGCTAGGTACATTTAGGCAAATCACTTAGGGCGCGCATTTTAGGAATAGGCAAGTGCTACTCTTTTTATCTGAACTGCTTATGTTCATCTTATTAGTACTATGGTAGAAATGTATCTACTATTTACTATATTGGTACTAGCAATCTCTTTTGTATGCTTCTGTCTCCCGATTATCGCAGCACATATGTTTTACACGAGGCTGTCGCTGGACCAATAAATACTTATTGAAACGTCCTAATCGCCATCCTGTGTAATTTCTGAGAGTAAGCAAGCACGAGTGTCTGAGCGAAACGTACTGTACTGTTTTCCACGATCCCTGAGGAATCAGGGCTGTCATGTTCAGTGGTTGCCAGAAACTACCTACACCACTGTAGAATACAGGGGGGTGGTAGTGGCACTGTAGAGCTAGCTGGTCTAATGGCTGACATATCCTGTGGGGGTGTCGGGAAGCGGTTGGGACACCAAGCCCTCTGTTTAGGTCATCCAAAAGGCGCAGGTCCTGGGGGACTCCTAGGAACTACACAACATTCTCACCATCTGAAACACAAACTTGTTCAGATAAAAGGCTTGCAAGTGTGAACCATAATTCAAAAAATACCTTTTATTAGTTTCAGTGTCTGGTTCCACTATGTTTTGTAAATGCTGGATTTCATTGAACGCTTAGCAGGTCAGAAAACTTTACTAAACTGTTTCATATTTTCTTAAAATATTTCAAGCTAATTCGAAGCCGCGGAAATTGGAGAATTGATTTAAAACTAAATATTAACAAACTTGTAAAATCCCTAAAATGTGTATTTTTGTTTCTTATCTTCGAGTAAACATTTATTTGTTTCATGTAAAGACACTAATCCAAGCTGTAAGAAAAATGACAATTCTTTTTGTGATGTTGCAACAGTGAAAACACCTTTTTACATCTCTGATATATGAGGAAGCAGAAAGTCTGTTCTCGTTGGCAGGCTATCACCTTCTTTAGGCCCCAGGGGCTGAGGCGGATTGTACAAAGACAATTTATTGTGAAGCCTTATGTATCCTTGGTTATGTTTGTGAGAAATAGTTGTCTTATAGAAGCTGACAGCAAAATTATTATTGGGGACAGTTAGCTAGAGAAACAGATGAACAGAAATAGAGAGAAAAAGAGATTGCGAGAGAAAGAGTAATTGAGAGAGTGATATATCGAGAGACAAATCAGATATGTGGGGAAGGGAGACCTAGTGTAATTAGACAAACATAACTGAATAGACATGCCAAGGGAGCAGCTCACCAAAAAGTTGAGTCTTTACTTCTGTTTTTCAAAGTTGGTAAGGTGCTTCTCTTGCCATGTTTCATCTGGTTGGACATTCCATTGCTTAAATCTCAGCTAAATTATCTTCTTTATTCCCTCCCTATTACATTGAGTTAAAAGTGGGCTTGGCTAATTACACTCCTTACAGAAGGGAGTCATTCACAAATAATTTGAGGGACAATTAACTTCTTAGCCAGACAAATGAGGCCTCAGCATACATACAGTTATATAAAATACATTATGGTTGAAGTGAATCCAATTTTCAAGCTGAAACCAATGTAGTTTTCTGCTGTATTCCACCATGTAAAGACATTGCCTGAACCGTGTTAACTTTGGACAACCTGTATCTTCTGGTGTTTGTTCTCAGACATCCCTAAATACAGGGAATCATCATAATCCAACCTAGATTTAATAAAGTATGCCTTTTTAAAATATATTTTTATTGCCATTTCAACATAACCACAAACCTGGACAATAGACAGTCAGTACTGTAGGATCATAGAGGTGTAGAGGATACAGTAGTCTTGCTCATATTCAACTAGCCCACCCACTCCCTCCCCCTTTAAGCTTCCAAATCATAAGCGGGAATCGCTCATGGGCCAGCAGGATAGTGCAGACTGGCAGTTGACCCGCCAAGAATTATACCCCAGGGGAACCCCCACCATTGGGATTAATCTCATTGTCTACAGGTAGGAGTTTCATCACACCGGGCCCTCGGTTAAGAGATTAACTGACAGTTTGCAGATGGCACTGCATACCAGAGAATAACACATAACTCTCTCAAGGACATCAATATCACAATTGAACAAAGATTGAAACATTGGAGAGAGCAGTGTCTCATTACCGACATGAAGTATCAGTACATCTATTAACCAACACCTAGGGTACCTCCCAAAGATAGACAAACAGGATGCCTTCCCACCGGGTAGACCTATAACTTCTGGCATAGGTTCACCTACAGAAAAATCTCTGAGTATATAGACCTTAATCTGCAACCCTTTGTTTGCAACCTATCATCCTATATTAAGGACACAAAAAACCTTTTAAGCAACATATCTAACTTTGAATGGACCAAGGGTAATATGCTGGTTACCTCAAACATCTGTTCATTGTATATTAGCACCCCCAAAATTGAGGGAATTGCTCCCATACAGCATTTTCTGGGCACTTGGGACGCAACTCTGCTAGAACATTCTGTAATGCTAATAGATCTGAGCACAGTTGTTTTAGACAATAATGTTTTCATACACAATGGCTAGTGGTATAGTCAAATCATTGAGGTTGCCATGGGGGCCATATTTCCCATCTTTTGCTAACCTCTATATGGGGTTCTTTGAGGAGAAACACATCTGGGACACGTGCCCTCCCGAACTGACATAACACATAATATACTGGGGAAGGTTGACAGAAGATGTGCTTATGTTCTAGTCTGGGGACATACACTCACTGACTCATTTCACACAGTACTTCAACGAAAATGCATACAATATCAGGTTTACGCACCAACACAGTACCATCAGCAATGACTACTTGGATGCCACCGTGCACATAGAGGGAACCCAGGTATGTTCCAGACTTTTCAGAAAACCCACTGCGTGTAATGTGGTACTACACTCTATTTGTTCTCATCTCCCTTCACAAATCAAGGCAATTCCTTATGGGGAAATGACTAGGATTAGGCACATCTGTAGCCTGGACTCCAACTTCCTGACAGAACTCAAGAGGATGGAAAATAGATTTACAACTGGAGGCTACTCCAAAAGTGTATTGAAGCAGGCTAGGAATAAGATCAAGGGAGTCAAATGAGAGGCCCTTCTCACTAACTGGGGCAAGGGTAGGACAAGGAAACACAAGAAGATATCCCTGATCATCCCCTACAGTGTACGTAGTTCTCAGGTATATGGGATTATGCAGAGACATTGGCCTTTTTTGCAAGCAGACAACACTCTAAAAAAGGCCATTACCACTAGACCAGGACTAACACACAGTAAGGGACGAACTCCGAGAGAAACACCATTTCATAGCTTTATGAAACCCAGCCCCTTCAACACGTAGCTGCCTAAACCACCTAATGGTTTCTACAAATGTGGACACTACAATATTTGCTGTTATGCGAAGGACAAGACAACTACTTTCCAATACAATACTAAAAGGGAACTTAAGATAACCAAGTTCATTAATTGCAACACTAGGTATGGAGTTTACTGCATTATTTGTGAATGCGGCCTCATAGGTATCGGCAGCACAGTAAGACCCCATCCCATAAGTATTTGTAACATTTGTGGTTTGTTGTCCTTTACCAGCATTTTACTCCTTATAGTTTATGTTCCCTCACCTCTGTTATTCAATGACTAAATGAGCTGACAAATTATTGAGTCACAAATGTGATGCAGAATTGTCTCTGCTTGCTTTTAAAATACTTGTTTTATGTCGCAATTAATTGTATTGCAAACAACTCTGATGAAATATTGAGGATTAATGTGTATCACAGCAGCATTGCACCCTTATATATTGATGTATGAAAAATGCATGCTCCTCTTTATTAAGACTCTTTTCTTCTGAGTATAGAGCATACTTACATTCCAAATATGTATTTTTTGGGACTTTTCTCAAATTTGGTGGCTTCAAACTATTTCTCTCCCCTACCTATATAGCCAATTCCATTTAATGCCCATCATTGTGCCCCTCTACTAAGATGTCGACTGCTTTTCTCTCAACGTAGCTCCCGACCCTGCTTTGGTAGTCCTTCCTCTTTGTGGACTACTCAGACGGTACAAATGCTGAACTCTAAACACGCCGGCGTACTTCTTTACAGCAATCTATGTAGGGGGACCGGTTACTTTCTTGAGGGGGAATGACTCGCGCACTGTGTTACCCGAACATTGTCCTCCCACCCTAAGCACAGACAACATTATGGTTTTCACATTTGTGTTTTGTAGTCTTATCCAGGCTCTGCATCAAACTACTAATTTTCACCTGCATACTTTCCATGTGTCACGCTGTTGTTATACAGGTACGTCACAGACTACACTGTTTAGATGCTCCCAAGTTCAACCTGTTGTAACCAAAACAACTGTAGTGCAGTGTTTGAAGTTGTTAATATAGTCTATATTAACTGACCAACTCCTTCAGACTATTAGTATATATATTTTTTAACTTTGGTTTGTTTGTTACTTGGACATTTACAGTGAGGCACCATATTGCCGCACGCTCACTCTCAAACTGCCCTTATCCATACATTTCAGCCTTGAAAAAGTCTCTATAACGTAACGTGTGTTGGCTGCCTGTCTGTATTAGATATTATGTCTGACAAAAGGAATGTGAAAAAACTGTGGAAAGAATCAATTACACAAAAATACAACCCCAACTTTGCTGAACATCTTTACTGAGTACATTTGTATGACTTTGGACTTCTTTGTGTGCTTTAGTATTTCTTTGATTAGATGCCAGATACTGTACTTGTGGGATAAAACACACCTTACCTTTCAAATATGTCACAAGTCACTCAGGAGTTATGTTACAATATAGAGGAACAAGGGAAAAGGTAATCAAACTCCAAGATAAATTGCAATATTCTTTCAGTGCATGAGAAAGGATATTTTATCTTTTATTATACTTTTTTTGCATTTCTTTTTATTGAAAACATCTGTGGATACAAGCAGGATATTATAGCAGAGCGCTCCCATTTGTACATTAAGAAAGGAGCCGGAGCTCCATACAACCTGTACATATCATCTTCTAGTGCAGGAGCCCATCATCGTCATGCAGTTATATACTGAGTTCCAAGTTACACCACAGAAAGCTTCAAGTAGAAAGGAAAAGAAACCAGTGGGGGAACGGAAAGGAAGAGGGGGAGCAGTGGCGTAGCTAGGGACTCTGCCGCCCGTGGCGGTCCCTGCCTTTTGCCGCCGCCGAGCGCTGAAGAGCGGGGGGGGGGGTGCTGGCGATTAATTTAGCCGCCGCCCCCAAAACTCGTACCGCCCCCTCTGCCCCCCCTTGCTACGCCAGTGAGGGGGAGTGGGAGAGTGGGAGTGGGGGCCGGCCTTCTCATGCTGCGCCCTGTCTTCGTTACGTTTCTAATTGCCATCAGTCTGATCCATTTCCCTCAGACATATTCGGCAACTAAAGGGGCAGGATAGTGAGATCGACTTTCATCCTTTGCACTCAGCCTAGGTAAGTCTGTAGAGGTTCCCAGATATCTCAGGCGCGAGCTTGGACAGGCATGAGGTCCCAGTAGTCAGACAATTGCACGTGACAAAATGCTGCATCTCTGAGCCAGTCCTCCCTGAGAGGATCCTGGTGGCGGCCCCAGCACATCGCTATACGTTGTTTGGCAAGCAGCAAGAGCATGGAAATTCATTTCCTGTTGCCTACGGGTGCATTCCCCACATATCCCAGCAGCACAATCAATGGGGAGCATTTTATATGTAGATCTAACATTGCATCAATTGCATTAAAGATGTCTCCCCAGTAGTGGCTGATGTTAGGGCAATCCCAGGACAGGTGCAGGAAGGTGCGCTAGGGGCCCTGCACCTTGCACAACGCTCTTCATCAATCAGGCCTAGCTCATGTAGCCATTCTGGTGTCCTATATAATCTGTGAAAGAATTTAAATGAATTAGACGCAGCCTTTAGTTAGGGGATAATTCTCTTGCCTGCGCACAGAGAATGCCCACTGTTCTTCCGAAATAGGTATGCCCAGCTGGGTCTCGTATTCCTGACGTGCTTTAGGGATGCATACTGGCGCTGTGCGCTGCATTTCAGTGTATAGCCATGTGAACAATTTGTGGGGAGAAGGGTTCTTTAAGAAGCTTTCTAGCACCTGAAAAGTGGGAGCTGCCGTTGGGAAGGAACCAAAACTGGCGCGTAATATGGCCCGGAGCTGGTAGTAGGTCATTCTGTCTAATACACCCATCTCTTCTTTCTCCAGAGCTTGGTTCAGTTCTATAAATGCTCCCTCTGGGAACGCATCTCCCATTATGTTGAGCTGGAGTCTCTTCTATCTGGTGCAGGTTCCAGCATCTGCAGAGAGCGATAAAGCGGGATTTCTGATTAACGGTATAAAGGGGGTATACAGCACCGCTAGCCGCGCCCTTCACGCAGTTCGTTCCATGCCCACACAGTGCAGCCAACCCTGTCAACTCTGGACCGCGGTCTAGGCTGCGACCTATAGAGAACCGCACTCAGAGGGTGTTTGCGCACACCTGGTCATGTTCAGGCGCTGTGTGCACCATACATTGAATAGGGTACACCCAATGAAACCCAATTGCGCCTTTGCGCAGCTATAATAAAGATCCATGTCAGGTGCGCCCAGTCCACCCTGCTCAAAGGGTAATGTTAGGGTTTCTATTCACTGGAAAAAAAAAGGGGGGAGAGGACCAATTCCTACCCCAACCTCCCAAACTATCACTATTCACACAAAAGAGAGGTAGAAATGGAAAGTGTGTTTATTTGATGCAAGTGGCACGTGCTCAGTGTGAAAAAACTGCCCTCACTCACAATTTGTGACATGCTTCATCATTGGGCTTGCTAATAACACCCAGCGCAAACCAACACCTGGGGTGGAAGAAAGGGGAGGGGAAGACAATACAAACACATATAAATAATAGCGGGATCAACAAAGAAATGTGTGCAGTTAGTGATATTAAAACTAGCTCGGTTATATCCTTGGTTACCCTCTATTCCTGGATTAACCGGCCAGGATTAAAAGAAAACAGGATGGTGGCGAAAAAAGATTATTAGTACCCATTCACCCCTCCTTACTGCATGTTTGTCGACATGTTTCAGCCGAATTACAAAAGCCCTCGGTGGCTTTCTTCAGGACCTCTCGATCCCCTATTTTTTTAGAGACCCCTCCTGCTGACCTACCTCAATCCAGTAGGTTAATTTAGGGTATTTCTCTTGGTCCTTTCTAGGGTGCTAAGTAGGTCACACTTCGGTGATATCTGTGGATATAAAAATTCCCACAATCACACAGTATACCCCACCATAGATCGAATCTGTCGATGCAACGAGCATATTCCCCGGTATCTACTAGTGTCTCACACTGGAATCACAATATCCCTTATGTCTAAGGCCTCCTTGGCGGGCCGTCAGGGCACCGGTCATTTTATGTCCCTCTTCATGGCTCCAGATCCAAGTGATTCAAAGTCCATCCACTTACTTTGTACTACTTTTGTATATAAAACTTTATTGCACAGGTGGCCCTGCACCCTTTGTATAAAAAGCACCCATCAAGGATATTCTGCAGTCCTCTAGTATCAGTCAGGCCCAATACTGTGTCCTTAATAGTTTCACCGACTTACTGAGTTTCAATGGTGATAACGCTCGAATTGCCGTGAGAGTAGGAGCGGCTCCCTGTAGTCACACACTCTACAGGTTAGGAGACAGTAAATCATACATTTTTTGCATCTGCTTATGTTACTACATTTGGCAAATTCCATTCTAATGCTGAGCTCATAAGTGTAGTATTTAAACCGCGTCCCAAGTTCTACAAAAGGGCAGTCCACACCTCCAGGAGCCCCTGTTCTCATAATTCGGTCTCTCACTCTCTAAAAACTCAGATTTAGACCATAGACGGCATGCAAATCCATATAGCCGTGGGGGTATATAGTGGTCAGTGGACCCCCACCCCTGACTCCTTACTTCTTCAAGGTGAGACCGCTGCCTCGGCAAAGCTCTCCTCGCGCCGTGTAGCTAGCGATCTCCCATTGTGGCTCCTCTAGTTAACAGAGATGTTCCGGTCACGTGGGGAGCCCTCTCCACGTGACTGCACTGATCCGAAGCATTGAATACGCTACCTAGTCTTCTTTGTCAGGCTCTCTTGACTCACTATGTTGGAATAGTGCAGAGGAATTGTACACATAAGACAGATTTCCTGGATGAATCCACTCTTCTCTCAAAGAAACTCAGAGAGAGACAATATCCGGACAGGTTGATACATAAGGCAAAGAAAAGAGCCACGAATTTGAACAGGGAGATTCTCCTTGAGAAAGCTGAGAAATCAAGCATGACAAACACTGTCTGTGTTATGACTTTCAACACGGCATCGCACAACATGAAACACGTTATATTGAAGAATTGGCTACTCTAAATTCAATCATCCCCCATCCAAGAGCGCGCCATGGGGCGCGTTTGCAGAGTGGTGGAGAAAGGGGGCATGGCCTGTGTCCACATCTCAGCAATCCCACTGTGTGGGGCTTACTGGAGGTAACAGGTAGGCTAGTTGGCCCCTAAGGACTCCCAGCAGGGATGGGGACTTCAATCCCAATCCAAGAGCGTGCCAAGGAGGGCGTTTGCAGAGTGGTGGGCAAAGTGGGCATGGCCTGCTATGAGAACTTAGCAATCCTGCTGTGTAGGACTTACTGGAGGTAATAGGAGGGGTAGTTGGCCCCCAAGGATGTTCTTGGGGGCCAACTACCCCTCCTGTTACCTCCAGTAAGTCCCACACTGTGGGATTGCTATGAGGTCTTCGAAGACCATGCCCCCCTTTCTCCACCACTCTGCAAACACGCCTCCTGGCACACTACTGGTTGGGGGATGAAGTCCACTTTACTCCTGAGGGACTTTGGGGGCTAAGAAGCCCTCCTGGTACCTCCTGTAGTCCTGCGCAGCGGAATTCCTGAGCGCTGGTTGGAGGCCCAGCACCCTTTCTCCACCACTCTGCAAACGCCACTACTAGTTAAAGAAGCATTTGCAATAGGTCTCGCATTTGTGAGAGTTAGAGCTATTGGCGTTGTAAATGTAAACATTTTTTACTAGTGTTTTTTGGAGTGGAGCGGATGTACGTTGTGTGTAGTGCAATTATATGGTATGTCGTGCAGTGAAATTATGTGGATAGAAAGTATGTGGTATTTAGTGTATAGGAATTATGTGAAGTGGAATTATGTGTTATGGAGATTAAATATGTGGAGTGGTAGTCTGTTGTGTAGTGGTAACCTCAGGTTTAGTCTTCCTCGTTTGGGTTCCATAGAAGCTAAACTATAAACTCAATGAGGCACAAAAAAAGAAGGAACTCCAGAGGAGCACTTCTGGACCTAGTCAGAGGTATGAGTAGGGCCACTGGAATTATGCGACTGTTCGGCTGCACCAATTTTCGCATAATTATACATTTTCCGCATTTGCCACGTAATCAATCATCTGCTGCATAATCTGCAGATTTGAACAGAAAAAACATTTTTTTTTGTCCTCATATGTGACAACTTGCAAAGGTATCATATCAGGTATTGATATGCGGTTCTGACATCCCAAGCCCGCAGCCTGCCGGGCAGTCATTCCTGATATACCTTTCTGCTCCATAACGAGAGGTTGTGGGATCACCCGCCCAGTTTCTCTCTGGAAGCGAGTGTCTTAATCCTTGGACCTGAAAGTCTCACTATATGATTGATTCAGGGGCAAATGTAGCTAATGGCTTCCAGGTTCGTATTCTTTTTGGTGACCCACTTAAACAATATAGTCTGCAATGCGTTTAGCTGATATTAACCATTCTGTACAAGAGGGGAAATGGGTGATACCCACTTAATACAGATTTCCCTTCGTGCTATAATTATCAAGGTGAGCAAGAGCTGTTCTTTCATCTTCCTACCTCTTCCCACAAGATCATCATCTTCTAAAACCCCAAATATTATCAGTGGTAGGCTTACCTCAATTCTTCTTTCCATAAGGGTAGTCAAAGCCTTGCCCACATCCTGCCAGTAGACTTGAATTTCTGGGCATTGCCAAAACATATGAATATCGTCTGCTTTCTCCTTCTCGCACTTCGGGCAATGCTTGATAGTATCTCCTACTTTAGACAGTTTCATGGGGGACCAATATACCCTATGGGAAACAAACAGATGATTTCTTCTTAATGGAGCATATCTAACAAAAGACCAAAGGGTAGCCATAGATACTTGCCACAAAGATGATACGTCTACTGTCAGTAGTACTTCCTTCCATCTGTCTTCTGAGAGGGTGTTAGGGCCATCTTCTGCTTGAATCAGCATTCAGTACCAGGTTGAGATTTCTTTCTTTTGCTCATTGGTGTCACAGATTTTCTTCACCCAGTCCATGGAACAGAAAAAAACATTGTTTCTGGCTCAAACGTTACCAAAAATGCAGCTACAAGTGTTACAGAGTGGATGAACGCCCTTTGCAAAGCTGGAATGGTCACCTATTACTTATTGCTAAATGTGGGTGTTAAATTGGTACTAATGGTGCGCAAACCACTCTTGCT
This sequence comes from Calotriton arnoldi, assembly GCA_963921515.1. Lineage (NCBI taxonomy): Eukaryota > Metazoa > Chordata > Amphibia > Caudata > Salamandridae > Calotriton > Calotriton arnoldi. Next base: position 1,147,152 of record CAWUFW010003456.1, read on the forward strand.
TCTTTGTGCGCCTCTGTTGCTTTTTTCACCACTACTCTTGCCTCTCTCTGCACTTTTCTTGCCTGATTCTGCACCTCTCGCCTCTTTCTGCATCTCTGTTGCCTCTTTCTGCACCTCACTTGCTTCTTTCTGCACCCCTCTTGCTTCTTTCTGTACCCCTCTTCCCTCTTTCTGTACCTCTCTTGCCTCTTTCTGCACCTCTGTCACTTCTTTCTGCCTTCTCTAGCCTCTAGTCTCTTTCTGCATTTCTGTTCCTTCTTTCTTCACTTCTCTTGCCTCTTTGTACATTTCTGTTGCTTCTTTCTGCACTCCTCTTGCCTCTTTCTGCACCCCTCTTCCCTCTTTCTGCACCTCTCTTGCCTCTTTCTGCACCTCTCTTGCCTCTTTCTGTAGTTCTCTTGCCTCTTTCTGCACCTCTGTTGCTTCTTTCTGCACTTCTCTTGCCTCTTTCTGCACCCCTCATGCCTCTTTCTGCACCTCTGTTTGTTCTTTCTGCACCCCTCCTGCCTCTTTCTGCACCCCTCTTCACTCTTTCTGTACCTCTCTTGCCTTTTTCTGCACCCGTGTTCCCTCGTTTTGCACCTCTCTTGCCTGTTTTTGCACCTCTTTTGCCTCTTTCTGCACTTCTCTTGCCTCTTTCTTCACCTCTGTTGCTTCTTTCTGCAGTTCTCTTGCCTCTTTCTGCATTTCTGCTGCTTCTTTCTGCCCTTTTCTTGCCTCTATCTACATTACTCTTGCTTCTTTCTGCACTTCTCCTGCCTCTTTCTGCACCCCTCTTGCCTCTTTCTGCACCTCTGTTTCTTCTTTCTGTACTTCTCTTGCTTTTTTCTGTACAAGTCTTGCTTCTTTCTGCACCCCTCTTGCCCCTTTCTTCACCCCTCTTCCCTCTTTCTGCACTTCTCTTGCCTCTTTCTGCACATCTCCTGCCTCTTTCTGCAGTTCTCCTGCCACCTTCTGTATCTCTGTTGCTTCTTTCAGCACTTCTCTTGCTTATTTCTGTACTTCTCTTGCCTCTTTCTGCACCTCTCTTGCCTTTCTCTGCACCCCTGTTCCCTCTTTCTGCACCCGTCTTCCCTGTTTCTATACCTCTCTTGCACCTTTCTGCACTTCTCTTGCTTCTTTCTGCGCCTTTCTTCCTCTTTCTGCACCTCTCTTGCCTCTTTCTGCTCCTCTCTTGCCTCTTTCTGCACTTCTTTCCTCTTTCAACATTTCTGTTGCTTCTTTCTGCACTTCTCCTGCCTCTTTATGCACCCCTCTTGCCTCTTTCTGCACTTCTCTTGCCTCTTTCTACAACTCTGTTGCTTCTTTCTGCACTTCTCTTGCTTCTTTCTGCACATCTCTTGCTTCTTTCCTCCCCATCTGCCTCTTTCTGCACCCTTCTTCCCTCTTTCTGTACCTCTCTTGCCTGTTTCTGCACCTCTCTTGCCTCTTTCTGCACTTCTCTTGCCTCTTTCTGCACCTCTCTTGCCTCTTTCTGCACTTCTCTTGCCTCTTTCTGCACCTCTATTGCTTCTTTCTGCACTTCTCCTGCCTCTTTATGCATTTCTGTTGATTCTTTCTGCACTTCTATAGCCTCTTTCTGCATTTCTGTTGCTTCTTTCTGCACTTCTTTTGCCTCTTTCTGCACCCCTCTTGCCTCTTTCTACACTTCTCTTGCCTCTTTCTGCACCGCTCTTGCCTCTTTCTGCAGTTCTCTTGCCTCTTTCTGCACCGCTGTTGCTTCTTTCTGCACTTCTCTAGCCTCTTTCTGCATTTATGTTCCTTCTTTCTGCACTTCTCTTGCCTCTTTCTATAATTCGGTTGCTTCTTTCTGCACTTCTCTTGCCTCTTTCTGCACCCCTCTTCCCTCTTTCTGCCCCTCTCTTGCCTCTTTCTTCAGTTCTCTTGCCTCTTTCTGTACCTCTGTTGCTTCTTTCTGCACTTCTCTTGCCTCTTTCAGCACCTCTCTTGCCTCTTTCTGCACCTCTGTTGGTTCTTTCTGCACCCCTCTTGTCTCTTTCTGCACCCCTCTCCCCTCTTTCTGCACCTTTCTTGCCTTTTTCTGCACCACTCTTCCCTCTTTTTGCACGTCTCTTGCCTGATCCTGTTTTCAGAAGTGTGTAGTTCCATGATATAATCACTCACGCAGGGCTACCTGAGGAGGCCTGCGAATGTCTTGCCCGCCCGGTCTCATTTCTCCATATCTTCTAGTGCTCGTCTCCCTGCCAAGGTAATGAGTCTCACTCAAGGCTGGCTCTTCAAAGTCTCCAATTTTGCCTCTGATGCAGCTCAGTATCTCCTAGGCCTTTCGCAGTTCTTAATTAGTTGCCGTTCAGCTCTGGGGGGGGGCACTGCACACCAATCCCGGCTTCTAGTGTCCACCGCCTGCAATCTTCTGTTACAGCGTAGCGCTCCGCATCACGCACCTCGCAGTCCCTCCATGCTAGGGCTGCAGGCCACGCTGGCAGCTTACTCCCTTCCTGTAGTCCACTCTCTGGCACTCATTGTCTCGTGGCCGGAACCATCCAGACCCAATACTTTTTTATACTTGGTCACACCATTACCCTTCCCACAACCACTTAAATTGTTGGTGGCGTATTCATAAACTGCATTTTCTATTACATTTAGTAGTACTACTAAAGTTACTACAAAATGCTATTTACAAACCTACAAGTGTAATTCTCCATCTCCACCTCTCTTATCTTTTATAAGGAGAGGTCCTCACATGTACTTTTACAATTTATGAGTAAATGTGGTAGGGGATGAGGGAGTGGCTGACAAAAGAGGCATACATACTACTAAGAAAGAGGGATTTAAGGAGGAGTAAGGACAGGTTTAGGGAGGGGTTTAAGGAGGGATATGTGCCCATCCACAACAGAGTAGGCTCATGGCTATTCACACACTGCAGTTCAAAAGTTACTACAGCCATAAAAAGGACCGAAAAATACAGTAGTACATTACTCCAGCTCTTAGCTGGACTAAGTCCAGAACCACACACAGCAGACCACTGGTACTGCAGCACCCACCCATTAACAAATGATGGAGGTAGGGAATTAAAATAAATAATAAGGAAATAATGTTAAACTAAAAATAGTTTCAAATGTAAATGAATATAATTTAATGCTAAAATAAATATTTAAAAATAAATCCCACTTATTACTTAGGGGTCGATTTCAATGTGGTCGGAAAAGGCTCCGACTGCATCGAAATGTCCTGTTTGGATTTCTTTCCGACCGACCAATTATGATGTAGTTGGTCAGAAAGAAATCCAAGCGGGCTTTCCGAATGGTTTCTGATGGCCTAGGAGAGCCCGTCTGCCATTCGGAAAGCCTCCAGTAATCCCTTGGGCATCCCTGGCAGATTCCCACAGCCTTTCTGTGCCGGCTTTTCCGATCACAAAAAGGCTGTGGGAATCCAAATGGGTGCAAGGCCTCCGGATGGTGGCCCCCTATTGATCGCTGCACCCCGTGGCAGGCACCTCAAGGTGCCTGCCACGGGGTGCAGGGATGAACTGCACATCAGCTCTTTGCAATGAGAGCATGCATTCCTGTTGGAATGCATGCTCCCATTGTAAAGAATAGGAATGCGACCGAACAGTGTTCGGTTGCATCCTAATTGCTGGGTTGGGACTGACGACAGGAGGTCGTTTGGTCCTAGTTCCCAAACGATGTAGGACGGACTCAGGTCTGTCCGACATCGTAATCGGGCCCTTAATTACAAAAAATGTAATACTCTTTTTGAATTACAAATGAATGTAAGATTATTTTTCATTAAAATACAAATACTTTATTTTAAATGCATTGTATGCACCACTTTTAATATTTATTAATGCATATTAAAAACATGTTTTTTTAACTTTATGTGGGACTTTATTTTTTTATTTAAACTAATATATGACTCAATTAAATAATTAATTAATTAAAAATGAGGTTGCCAGTGCTGTTGCATTTTTTCTTGTGTTCTCCATAAAAAAAATAAAAAAAAAATAAAAAAATATATATATATATATTTATTGCAAAAACGAATGTCCCTTCCATGACCCAGGGCCCAAGAGAGGTGGCGCACTGTGCCGGCGAGCCACGGCGGACATCAATCCACTAATTCCAATTCAATGAAGAGCACTCTCAGGAGAATTGCAGATACAGCAAAAGTTTCATCGGTTCTGTGACACGTTTCAACTGTTTACACAGTCTTGTTCACAGACAGAAGGCTACTGAAGCAAGATTTATATATCCGGATTCAACATCAAAAGAGGACTATACCATGTAGTATGTCCAAAGTAGAGTCAAAGTGGCGGCCATTTTGTAATGTGTATATAAACATGTATACAAATGTAAATCATTGTGGACAGTCGATGGTTACACACACCAATGAATTAATGATGCAAATTATTTGCTGTCGCATATTGTACTCCCTGGCTTCGGGGTCAATAACCTGTGTTTAACTGCACATGTATATATTATGAATAAAGTATTCATTGCAAATTCTGAATCGCAGTCGCAATAAACATAAAATTAAATTAAATAATAAAGACATGAAAGCATCATCTTTATATATAAGACAATAGTGTCTAACGTGTTGTCTATAGTCCAGTGAGCACGGTGTACTCTCATTGAACCGGTTGCTGCGGAAGTGGACCTATGCGGTAAAAGGATTAAAACAGAGCAAATACAGACCAAAACATGTAAGCTGGATAGTAACATGTAGGATATGCATCAATTAAAGCGTATCGGAAAAACCCACAACACTGTCTGTAACCAAATAAATCTTAGTAGAACAGGCCACAACAGGACCATATGCTGCGCAGTGTAGCCAAGGAAGATAAATTACAATGTAAAGTACTGGGTAAGGTCACCCGTCTCAATGTGCTCTATGGAATCGCCAAGTGGTCCTAATGGTGACTTAATGGCATATGTAAGAACAGAGAAAATCATGACATCAAGTGCTCTACTGGTAATCGCAAAGGTTACCCTGACAAGGACAGGTATCTAGATACTTCAACATCTGTAAAACCACTAGTGGGTTAGTTACATAACGTCACATTTAAGGACAATCATAAATGAAGGATCTAGCACATAGATATGGGGCCATCTCGGTGGTTAAAATAACCAGGTCTTGTCCGGAACCAAATTTGCCTACAAGGAGAGCCAGAAAAGAGGCAAAGAAAACTAGCAAAGCTTGTAGTCCCAGAAGAGACATACATTGTGACCGACACAGTGAAAAATTACATAATAAAAAAATCTAATGAATAGATCATCACAGATAAGCTGAAAATATCTTATCTCACGATGTCATCCACCCATGAAACTCTTGACGAATAGGGTAGGGAACCCAGTGCCCCGTGAATCCAATCAGGCGAGGGCTCCTTCCTTTCCTCCTAAAAAGAAATAACAGAAAAAATATATATGAATAAAAACAGGTAAAATACTGCGGTCAAGCAAACCAACATGTTCTCCAACCGGAGAACAAATGAGCGAGAGTTAAATAAGCGAACATTAAATCAAGCAGTGCACATAGCAACATTGTACATCGCAACATAAATTCAAAAAATTCAGCACAGATTTAGAACCTAGGTTGTGTGTTATTCCTGCAGATGTATACCCAACTCCTCATCCTGGTTATGACCCCCCGGGCTTTTAGTTTCCAATTCTATAATGTGTTTGGACTCCTTTTTGCATAGGTTAAGCACTCTGTTTCCTCCCCCGTGATCACTCACTACCTGTTCGATGGCAAAGTATCTCAGAAGGGAACTGTTAGGGAGATGGTAGTGCTCAAAATGTCTTGCAATGGGGTAGTGGGCATCTTTGTTCTTGATTGCCCGCATATGTTCCAAGATTCTTTTCTTCAACATGAAGGTGGTACTGCCCACATAGCGTAGGTTGCATGGGCATTCCAGGACATATATTACATAATTGGAACTAGAGGCAAGAAATTGTATTATCTTTCTTTTGTTCCTGGGAGTGGTGTATTTTTTTTCATATACGTTCTGCGGCATGCCTTGCAGTGGCCACATGGAAAGAATCCCTGTAAGTTGTGTTCTTTGAGACAGCATTGGGTCGTAATGTCACCATGAACAAAGATATCCCATAAGTTGTGACCCCTTCTGTAAGTGACCCTCGGTCTTTCGTGTAGGGTAGGGCCAATGATCGGGTCACTGGTCAAGATGTTCCAGTTTTGGGTAAGTATTTTCTGTATTTTCTGTGAGTTACTGTTGTATGTGAGAATGACCCTTGTGTTGTTGGAACAATCATCCTGTTCTTTGGTGGTGTTGTCAGTGAGGGTGTATCCCCTTGAGGACTTGCTGGCTTTGTTTACTGCCTTAGTTAGAACCCATTTGGGATAGCTGCATTCCTGGAATCTTTTGACCATGTTGTTCTTTTCTAAGTCATATGCTTCATCCGTGTTGCAGTTTCTCCTTGCTCTGAGCAGTTCTCAATATGGAATACTCCATTTCAAATTGTTAGGATGACTGCTCAGAGCATGAAGAAGACTGTTACCTGCTGTGGGCTTACGAAGCAGGTTTGTGTGTATGGTGTTGTTCACAAAGTTGATATCTACATCAAGGAATTCAATTTTCTTTCTGCTCATGCTACATGTCACCATAAGATTGTAATCATTGCAGTTCAATTTGTGCACAAAAATTCTGGCACGGTCCTCATTACCTCTCCCAATAATGGAGAGGTCATCGATATATCTAAGCCAAAGTGTAACTTCACCATCCTCTGCCAATTCGGGATGTATTTCATGTAGCGCCTCCTCCCACACCCCCAGGGACAGAGTGGCAACCTGACGGCGAAACAAGTACCCATTGCTGTCTCCAGTATTTGCTTGTAAATAGTGCCATTGAACATAAAGATGTTGTTGCTCAGGCAGTGTTTGATCATTTCTAACAGCATATTAGTATGCTGTAAGAAACAGATGTTCCTATTTTTGAGGAAATGGTAGCATACCCTAATCCCTATATTGTGATCAATATTAGTGTACAAAGAGTTCACGTCCATGGTGAAGAGGAGGAAACCCTCTTCCCACACAACACCCTCCAATTTCGCCCAAAAATCCTTAGTGTCTCTGACATGCAAGGGTAATGCTGTAACAAAATCCCGAAGGAAGTGGTCCACATATTTGGATATATTTTCCAAAGCTCTTCCCCTAGAGGATACTATAGGTCTTCCTGGGGGTTCTCTTTATCTTTGTGGATTTTGGGGAGTAAATATAGTATGGGGAGTTTGGGGTAATCATTCTTAAGCTAGCAAAACTCATCCCAGTCAAGGATCCCCATATCTTTCCATTCATTAAGTTTGTCCTAGATTGCAACAATGCTATTACTATAGTCTTCCTTTGTGATCTTGTTATAGAATGTTGTGTCATCAAGTTGTCTAAGGGCCTCTGTCAGGTATTGTTCCCTACCCCAGAGGACTATATTGCCTCCCTTGTCTTATACATATAAGATTAATAATATTTAACATAAAAATATTTTGCCTCTTTTTTTGTTAAATAAACTTTTTTACATTTCCCGATTCGTTACCATGTGGAGACTCCACAGCCGGGGGTTGGACATCGTCCTGTGGTAAATATAGGGTAAATTAAAAGAGTTTAATTAACTCCATAATAAATTTATAAAAATATTTTAATGTGAAATATCAATAGAAAACACTGTTTTATAATTACTTTAAACATAGAACAAAATTAAAAGAATGCTACAGCACTGATAACTTAATTTTAAATTAAATCTTTAATACATTTTAATATATCAAAGTAATTAAAAATATATTTCTGAAGTTTAACTAAAAAATTGATTGGCGCTCAAAGGAAAAAAATACATTTTGTTATTATGGGTTTTATTTTAAGTCCCTACCTCCATTTTCTTTTATGGAGTGTTGCAATATCAGTGGTTGGCCATGTGTGGTGCTGGTCTTACTACTGTTTCTTTTTTGGCATTAGTAACATATACTTGCAATTTGGCCCCACCCCCTTTTAGGGGATGGAGACGTGTAAGTCTACACTTTTGAGTAACTTTGCACTAAGACTTTGTGAATAGCCAAAAGTTGTAAACTTCTCTCACACTTGCAAGATACTTTTGTGAATAGGCTCATTGACCTTTTACTCATTCATACAATATAGATGGTATGGTTGCAGATAAAAGTGAAATCCGTACTAAAATTTAAACACACCAAAAAACAAATAGTGATTTTTCGCAAACACATATTTGAATTGGTTTAATGTAAGTCAGGTCTAAAAACAGCCATTGCTCAGAAAGTGTGGTAACATGCAGAGTTATTGTTTTTTCTTTTAATGAACTATACTGGGAAAAATGTTGCCATAATTATTTACTTTCATTTGATCACTGTTCAGTTTTTTAAAAAAAACAGATCTTAAGAAAGAAAAGAGTTCTGCTTTAGATCGTTTAAACTGTAATTGTAATTTGTGTCCTACCTTTCAGCCTGGCTTCTGGCTCTTGCAGCTGGCATTACGACTTCTCAAATCTAATATAATAAGTTATTACAGTTAAGCAGTTATGTCATTTTCTTATTACAGGTAACTAGAGAAGTCACAACTCAACTGTATTAAGGAAACTAACAATAGGATTTTGGAAGGGATTTCTGGCATTGATGTATTATAGCATCCTCACATTTAACAGAATGGATTACTGGCATGGTATTACTCTGAATAACAATGGCTTAATATTGTAAAATAGAAATCATTTAAACAAAGAAGGCAAGCTTGATGTCTCTAACAAACCATTATTATGATAGAATCAACAAATAAAGGTTTACAATCACTGCACTGTGATGTCATTAGCCTAAAGAACTATCGATTGCAATTTAAAGAAATCCCCCTGGTTTGTGTGTTTTTGCTTTATTGAAAACTTTGATTTCAGAGGTTTTGCTGCTTGCTTAGGCTCTGTGTTCACTTTCACTGTGTAATGTTCACTTGTAATTTGGCCCCAGCCTCTTTTTAGGGGATAAAAAAGTGTAAGTCTACACTTTCAAGTAACTTTAACCTCAGATTTGGTGAATAGCGAAAAGTTATGCACTTACTCACAAGTGTAAGTTACTTTTGTGAATAGACTCATTGGATTCTTGCTCATTTTTACGATAGAGAAGGTACGGTTGCAGATAATAGTAATAAAAGGAAATCTGTAATAGAGACTAAACATACCAAAACTCAGATACTAAATTTTTGCAAACAGATATTTGAATTGATTTAATTTAAGTCAGATCTAAAAGAGCCCAGAGCTCAGAAATTGTGGTAACATGCAGGGTGATTATTTTTTCCTTTAAAAAATTATACAGGGAAAAATGTTTCCATAATTATTTATTTTCTGTTGATCACTGTCCAGTTTAGACAAACAGATCATAAGGAAGATAAGAGTTTTCCTTTTGATTGTTCAAACTGCAATTGCAATTTATGACCTGTCTTGCACCCTAGCTTCTGGCTCTTGCAGCGTGCATTATGAATTCTCACCTCTATTATAACACATTATTACAGTTAAGCAGCTATATCATTTTCTTAATACAGGGGACTAGAGGAGTCACAACTCAACTGCACAAAGGAAATTAGTGATAGGATTTCAGACTTTCTTGTATTATAGCATCCTCTCATTTAAAAAAATTGATTACTGTTGCATTAGTACTCTGAATAACAATAGCTCAATATGGGCAAATAGAAAAAATGTAAACAAAAGAGAGGTGCATGTCTCTAACAAACCATTTTTAAGATAGTATCAAAAACTAAGGTTAACAATCACTGCATTGTGCGGTGCACAATCATCTCCTTCAAGAACTATTGATCGCAATTGAAAGAGACCGCACTGGTTAGTGTGTTTTCTTTGCTTTATTGAAAACTTTTATTCTGTAGGTTTTGCTGCTTGTTTAGGCTCGGTGTTCTCTGTGGTTTTATAAATAAGCACTGCATCTGATCTATGTTTATAAATGGTAACTCCACCATCTCTCAGAATTATGAGACTATCCTACAACAAATTGACACATTGCGGTCCAGGTGCTCAAGAGGCAAACATATAGGGGCCGATTCCGATTCGGGCCGGAAATCTCTCCGACCGAGCCGGACCCGGAGAGATATCTGACCGAATCGGACCCGTGCAGCCCGACCGAACGAGTACGATGCGCACGTATGCCATCGGACTCGAGTCGGTCGGACTCCCATTGAAGTCAATGGGAGCCTGTCGTACAACGCGTACGCGGACTCCCATTGACTCAATGTGTGCGAGGCGGACAAAGGCGCCCCCTACAGCGTGTACGTGGCGAAGCGATTCGCGCCATACACGCACAGGTAGGGGGGACCCATGGGTCCCCCCTGTGTGCGACTCGCGCGGCTACGCGTACAGGGGCGTCCGACACGGACCCCCAAAGTACGGCTCCGACAGCTCTTTCGAGCCGGAGTGCGCGGCTCGGTCGGACTGCTCGCGGCGCGCATCGTACTTACCCGGCCGGGGAACGTCTCCATTGCGCGGTGCGAGTCGTGTGTCCGTGCGGAGTCGGTCGGTGTGGTTAGACCCGGGATCGAGTCGGTCGGAGCGGTCGGGACGCCCGGATGAGTCAGTCGGCGAATACGCATCGTACTCGCTTGCCCGGACGCGCGTACGAATCGGTCGGGAAATAGGGCTCCGAATCGGATCCGGTTAAGCCGAATCCGATTCGGAGCCCTACCGGCCGAGATCGGAATCGGCCCCCTAGTCTTATAACAGCAACATTGTGTATTAGCTGTACTTTGGAAGGACCTAGCAGTTAATATATCAGTTATGGCTTGGATAAGTAGAGCCAGTTGTCCCCTCCATTCAAAATGTGTGTGTTTGCTGTGACTGACAGTTTATACTGTAGCCAATCTCTCCAAAAAGCAAGATGGTTTTACTGCCTCTGATGGTGTATCTTGACTGGATTTTCGATAACTCTTGCTAGGCATAATGTATGGTCATTTATAGTTGGAACTTTATTTCTGTCAATTCATTTACATGATATATATATTTGTGTACGATACAGGGCAAATAATAACTGTGTGTAAAGATGTCAAGTAAGCTGGTACCTTACCCCAGAGATGGACCTTCAAGTATAACAATTTGTGAAGGAATTAAAGCTAAGTACAGTGTTTAGGCTATGAAGTGGGTGTTACTTTCAGCTGAAAGGCCTTTTCGTGTAAGGGGTTTAGATAGACTTACTGGCTCATGTAAAAAGATGTAAATTGAACCCACATGTCTACAATTTTACATGTGGGCATATGTACAATTTTCAGGAATCCAAAATAGTAGACCTCGGGCCATATGTAAGTAGTTTTCAATTTGCGATTGCCTAATAGCGTATTTTTGCAATTTTCTATTATGTAATCGAAAATGCCTATGTATTAATGTGTCTTTGACATATTTAGCGATTCTTAATAGGGTTGCACCTGACCTACCTCATTAATATTCATGAGGTAGGTCGCAATTTGCGACCCATTGGGAATCGCTAAAAACATAGGGATGGTGGATTGCCGGGGGCAGCAGACCTACATGTCTGTGCTTGCTTTTAAATAAAGCAAAATTTTTTTTAAATGCAGCCCGTTTTCCTTAGAGGAAAAAGGGATGCATTTCAAAAACAAAACTGAAAAGTTTTCTTTTCATTTTTTTAAAAGAAGGGAGCGGTATGTGGGACCAGTGCCTGCTCCTAAAAAACATTTTCGCAACATTCACATACCCTCCCCATTTGCAGATGGGTTACCACCAACCTCAAGTTGGTGGTAAAATGCGAATGATTTGCGACCACATTTCGGTTGCAAAACATTCTTACATACCACTGCGAGTTGGTATTAGGGAAGGACGCCCTTAACAGGCCCCTTCCTAATACTGAATCGCTAACCCATTTTGCTGTAATGGTTACTGAATCGGAAAATGGGCCTTTGTGCATAGCTTTTCCTGCTTGCAAATGGCACAATTCTGCGAATCAGGCAGCTTCCGACATGAAAAAAGCTACGGACATGACGCCCCTAGAAACTTGTGTCAGTTGCAAGTTTCCAAGAGTACTCCTTGGAACTTTGCACTGCTGCCCACAACATTGTCACCGGTTTGATGGCCAAATACTGCTGAGGAGGCAATTTGGATGTGAGGCAATTTCATAAAAGGTATTAGAGATAATAGTGCCTGGCCAAATACCACTGACTTGCAAATTAGCACCTGAAACAGCATTAGCACCACTGTTCTGACTAGCACGTAATTATTATGGCTCAGGGTGGTCCACAGGAGACCTTTAAGGAAAGGGGAATGTTATTAAGAGTGGGAGAGGGAGCCCAAAGGACAATGACAGAATATGTAAAAGGAGCCCAGACCTAATCAGGATTGCTCAGTTAAAGAGGATTCATAATGAGAATATTGAAGGGCCTAGTGGATTGGTACAGCCTCTGGAGCTAGCAGCAGGGAATGAACTTCCAATAAAATTCTGACCTCAATTAGGTTTATGGAGTGCTTTTCACCACTGAAGGATAACCACTGGGAATCATGAGAAATTAAAAAACGTACACTCTTCATACACATGGTCTGATGGTGATACTCACTTATAAAAGAGAATTTTTGGCAGGTAGAGAAGTTTGTTAAGAATGCAGGATTACTCATTCCTTGGAAGGGTAATGTAACTACAAAACTACAAATTTCCGCACTCCTTTGACTTAATTGGCAAAACATATCACATAGAATTAGCATACATCTACTAAAGAAGCTGACTTTGTACTGTCCTTCTCACCCATGAGGACAGTGAATATTCAAAGTATCATCTTCCGCCTAAGGGACACATTTGTTAAAAATGGCTAACGATGACTCTTACACTTTTACTTTTATACATGTTTATATTTAACTTGTTGAAGTCAAAGTAAACATGGCAAATTCACATTTTCTTCATGGTCACCCCACATTTTTCACCTTTTTCTGGACCCTATTTTTGTTGTTATATAAGACTCTGTCTATAACCACACTGCTATTCAGTGACACAATGTGTGTCTGCTCTTGCCATTAACTGGTATTAGTAAAAGTGGTTTCACAAAGTAGGTCTATTTAACTGGCTTGAAGACCATTTTAGATGGGGCAGAAAATGCACCAATTGCGTGGAAGCTAAATGTCATAGGCGGGCAGCACAGTGTATTTACATCACATACATACATGACACTAATACTTGTCTGCTAAGGGCACTATTGTGCTCTGGCCGGGCTGCAGTGTAAATGCCCTGTAGTGACACATTGCAAGGAAAAATGTCTATGCCATTGAGGAGAAGCGTTTGAGGGAGATTTCCAAATGTTTCTTGCAAAGCAGGGCAGCAAGCAAAGTTGCTGCGCTGTGTTGCATGAAAAGGAGACAGCAGAGAATTGCCCCATATAAAATAATAAATGGGGCATTTCTGCTGCCTCCCAGCACTGGCAAACTGTGAGCTGCCTAGTGCCAATGCAGGTAACCTTGCAGCATGGTGCAAGGAGGCCTGTGTTATAGTATTTTACAGAATGTTCCTCCTTCTTTGTGTGCTGAATTATGTTGAAAAGGGGAAACAAAGAGAAATAAGCATATTTTTTCCTTGTTATGCCTCACTGGGGATGGAGTGGCATTTTGACACATTACCAGGTTTACAAGTCTTTGTAAATCTGGTAATACATCAAAATCCATGGATGGATGCATAAGAACACCCATGCTCCGCCCATGGAATGCCTTTCCAGCGCAAGATAATGCATGGCAACACTATGCTATGCTATGATTTTTTGAAGATTTAAGTAGAAAAAGTGCCAAGAATCACAAAGTGCCAAGGATAGTCAATGGTCGCAACAGAAAAGGAATTAGGCACAATTTTTCCTTCTGACTATGGTCCTTTAATCCCCCACAGGAGTACACTTCTAAAGCCCCACAAGGCCTCAGGGAAGCACTTAGAGATCCGCAGGGTGGAAGGTAGAGACAAACAGGAGGATCCAGACCAGGTCCAGTTGCCACTGGTCAGCTGGGCAGTTGCAGGAAAAGGCTACTTGTAGCTTGTTGGGTCTCTTTAGCTTTAACAGGAGGTCAGTCGTATCCCCCATGGAGTTCACTTCATTGTCCTTGGAACAAGAGGGAGATCAGGTCCAGTCTTCTAGGCTGTTCTCTGGTCTTGGACAGCAGGTTCAAGCCTCTTCTGATCTTCCACAGTTTCACGGGTTTTAGGAAGTGGGTGCCTGGAGATGCCACATTTATGCCTGGCACGAACTAGTGGGTGGGAATGACCCCTAGTGACAGCCTGACCAATGGGGTAAAGGTTCCTGGGAATGACCCTTTGAACGAATGTCTTCAGCCACACTAAATTTGGGCTCTGAGGGCTGTGGTGTGTGTGTGGGAAGTGCCCTATTGTAATCCTAGTATCCTCGCACCGTTAACACTAATATCCAGTTTGAGAGACGTCTGGTAGACCAAAAGCTGAGTTTTCAGCAACCAGACAGTGAATACACAAGAATTGTTTTGGCATCCTGCTCTTGCCCATTGAAGTGTGCCCCAAGTGTGATATCTAAAACACCAGCAGACCTGTCAAGCAGGTTTTGACACACCAGCAGGACTTAACACTGTGATGTCAGGGGCCAGTCTGACTGGGGGACAAAAGAAGGGTACAGGCCTTGGTGATAGCTACAGCTGCTTGTAACAAGATAGGCCTCTCTATAGTTAATCAAGTTCCTGGCCAAGCCCATAGGCTAATCTGTCAAGGGCACAATAACACCCCCCCCCCACACCCAAATACTTTTCTCCACCTCCTGGGAGCATGTTCTCACCAATTACTGGCTGGCAGAACTGGTTTCCAGTGACACCAGGCAGAGAAGAGGAAACTTTCTAAAAGTACCTTTTCCTTAATAGTTTTGCAAAAAATGATTTTACCATTAAATTGGGGTTTGAATAACTATTAGAAAGAGTCCCTGCATTATTATTCTAGTTGCTTCCAACCGAAAGAGCTTTATTGTATTTAATAATATAATCCCTTGTTTTCCTATGAAGCAGCCAACTTTACTATGGTGAAATAGCTTTAGGTCCTTTTTCACTGTTAGGGCATGTGGAACAGTAAACCTTTACATGCCCTACTTTTAAATACCATGCAGCCTGCCTTATGCGTAATGCTGCCTACTTAGGGGTGAGTTATTAATATTTAAAAGGAAGGTTTGACCTGCCCAAAAGCTTGATTTTGACAGGTTGAATTGGCAGTTTGAAACTGCATTCTCTGGTTTAAATGGTAGGCCTGAAGGCAGTTTTTGTTGGGTCACTGCAGTGGAGGGCACAATGGGTGATGCAGTCTACTAGTGATATTTAGCTTACTGGCCCTGGGTACACTCTGTGTCATACACTAGTGACTTATAGGTAAGTTAATAATGACAATCAGATGTATACCAATTTCAACATGCTAAAAACGCTGCCACCCTGTTGGACCCCAACACAGTGTATGACAATGATCATTTGAATAATGTTTTGTTTATAGTTATCAAAATGCAATAAAATACGTTTTTAAAAAAGGGGAGCACAAGCACTTTACTACTTGTTAACAGGAGTAAAGTGTGCAGAATGCTATGGCCAATAAAAATACATTTCAAGAAAAAGGAAAAACATCCAGAGTGACCCTGCAGAAATTATTAGTATAAGACGTTTTGAGGCCAGCCACTATTCAGGAAGGGTGCTTGGTCCCTTCCAATAGCAGTAATCCTCCTTGTGCACAACAGATTCCTCTGACAGTGAAGGAAGTGACCCACTTGGGGCCACCTGGGTCACTTCGGACCACCTCTCAGCTTTCCATACCAAATGAAGAGTTGGAAGAACAGTGGAGAATATACCAATAGTTATTCTATTCAGGTACACTCAGAGCGGAGCCCCATTTGCACAGTCTTGGAGAGTGGTACAAAGGGAACTGAAATCAACAAGCATAGACATACATTATGTACATTTCATAGCCAAGCAAAGACATGCCCACAGTGGAATTTTCCAGGCAGATGCAACCGGACAGTGAAATACAAAAAATAGGTTTCGGTTCTCATATCTCACACCACCTAGTACTGTCCAAGGTTGTTTCACCCTGCATCCGCCACCAGACAAGTGGGAGAAGGCCTCTATCTAGTGAGAAAGGTAGGCGCTAATATGAACAGTCTATTCATTAGTGAGGCAAAGCTTCAACATCTCGGAAACAAAACCTTACAGAGGCTTTTTCTCAGAAACGGCAGAGAGTTAGTTTCAATCATTATTTAAAATGGCGTCTGAACAGAAACTGGTGCCATGAATGCTAACTTACATAGGGCACTGCGTAAGCAATTTTGGGTCTATTTTAACAGACCCTCCTTTTAGCACGAGCTAAAACATTTTCAATATAGCAAGAAAGAACAGACTTGCAAATAATTGCAGAATATCAAATTAGGGCACAACTAGGAACATTCCATATCATCAACATCAGGCAGTGAAACAGCAAGGAGAGATGAATTTTCAAATATTCCTTCATCTATGTTCATTAGATCATCAACATCTTTCGGAAGCATTATAGCAGCATTTGTGTCATGAATGGATATTTTCGTTTTAGGTGTAAAAACATTGGTACAGTAAGAACAACAAAAGGGGAGGGACTGCATGAGTATACGGGCATCAGTACTATAATAGGATAAATCACCTTTTCACGATCCAACCCCAAATGCCAAAAAGAGGCCAACTCCAATTCCCACTCTCCATTCCCTTGATGTTTTCAAGAATATCTAGAATGTGCTTGGTGATATTCTTTTCCATATTCTTAATCCCAACTACACACTGATCGCCAACTACCACGCATACACCACCACTCTTAGCCAGAATAAATCCACTGCATATCTAGTCTGTTACGAATATATCCGCATACTTTCCAACTGAGTGGTGATGTCGCGTAAAGCTGCCACGGTAGTATTAGATAGAATTTGCAGCTTACATCCAAAATATTCTCTGGCCTTTTCACCTCTGGCCATGGAAGTACCATCCAATGTGAAAATAGAAGAAAGGATGTATCCAAAGGTGATACTATTGCTATAATTATTGACCTCTATATCTGTCACACCGTCGCAGAATTCTTTCGTCAGGGTCCTTTTATCCCATCTTGTTTTAGGTTTGGCATGTTTACAGGGCACGCCCAAAGGTAATACCATTCCAAGAGCTATGTCGTCTGTACCATTGTGAACATTGGAATGTGTTCCATTAGACAAAAAGAAAAACCCTGGGTGTGCATAAATCGGCCCCTCATAATCTACTGCAGCATACCTGGAATTCATTCCAAAAGTGCTTGGGTCCTCTTTATTCACTAAGGGGACCGTGTGTTAGTATCCCTGAACAATTGATATACAATGAAGTATCTGTACTGTTCACAATAGGGCAACAAGCAGGGTAATAACCGGCATCCCGAGGGACTGTCAGTTCCTTGTAGTGCCAACCCACAAATGTCACATTCTGTTCTTCCATATAAAAATTATCGCAGTATGTATTATTATCACAACCTGGATAACCCACTCCCAGTGGCTTTCTATGGTATAGACATGGCCCCGGATAACCAAAACCAAACACTCCTTTTACTTCTGTAAAATCAGGTGGTCGAGCATATGTGCAATTGACAAGTGATAATGGATATGCAGTCCACAGGCTGGTAACTGATTGGGTGGGATAGCAAGCGGTCCCTTCGCCAAACAACCTCCTATGTGTTTCTAAAAATTCATTACTCGGGCTGTTCTTTTATTTCGTCTTGAGGAAATGATCTCATCCTTACTACGTAAAGGCACGCTGATAGCATCCTCCAAAAACCACGACACCCTACACAGTATCACTATCATCAAAATCAAAAGAACAACAAGTTATTTTTCTTTTCTTTGACCATATCATATTTGGTTGTGAAACAGTAACCATTGGCTGCTCCTCCTCAGCAACCTTTCTGCCAAAGGGATGCATAGTGAATTCAAAAGAAGGAATAGGCGAGAGAATATAAGTGTTCCCAGTGTCCGTCAGAGCCTCACTGGTACAGGCTCCTATTGTTCATCAATAAGTTGGCGCTCTTGAGCACCGGTGGTGGAGCTTGCTCTGTCCTAAGCTCTTTTATCCCACGTCGATAAAGGTGGTATACTCCCATGGTATACTTTCTTCCCTAACTAATGTTCAAACAATCAAAGCAAGGTAAATACAAAATTCTCACTTCTTTCAAGCATTCGTTGGTACTGTTACTCAGTACTACCTATCTTGCGCAGTCCGTCCCTAATCTGGTTTCTCCTTAGACCCAGTAGCCCTCATTAGAGAGAGCAAATTGTACCTGGCAGCCCCAGGCACTGTGTGATCAGTGAATAAAGGCTCCTGGATAGCTCGTATTTCTGGTGGAACAGCCTCGTTCAAAACATTGTTGTTCTCTCTATCTGTTTGTGTCCAGGTCAGTTTGGCATCACTAAAAGGGACAAAACTGGGCACTTGCTCACATTCCGTGTCGCCTATGCCCTCCTTGACCCACTGGTCATATGGCAACGGTAAAGGAATCCTCCGACTGTGGGTGGCATGCACCCAGTTCTTCCAACCAGCGACCTTTACAGCCGTCCGTGTCACCAACAGAACCTGCTCAGGACCTTTCCAGCGAGGCTCCAGACTTGTCTTCCTCTGAAAGTTCCTCACGAGAATATAATCCCCAGGCTGAATGTCATGGCCGGGTCCCTCTGGTATAGGAGGTTGGGACTCCCGCACCTCTTGGTGAATTGAACGTTGACTTTCTGTTAACTGGCAAAGATAATCAAGCAACACAGGATATTCAATATCAGAATATTTACGAGGACGTGGGATGCTCATACATTTGCTGGGCGTCCAAACAAGACCTCATAAGGTGACAAGCCTGTTCTAGAATGAGCTGTAGTTCTAGTTGACAAAAGAGCTAATGGTAGAGCATCTGGCCATTTTAACCCTGTTATCTCTTGGATTTTTGCCAATTTCAATTTGAGAATACCATTGTACTTCTCAACCAAACCCACTGCCTGAGGATAATTGGCAGCATGACATTTCTGTCTAATATGCAAACCTTCACAAATCAATTGAATCACTTTCCCATTAAATTCAGACCCGTTGTCACGCCAGATAATTTGTTGCAAGTCGAATCGAGGAAAGTACTCTTCAAGGAGTACCTTCGCAGTTGTAATGGCCATATTATCTTTAGTGGGGTAAGCCTCAACCCATTTGCTGAACGCACATATAACCACCAAAACATACTTAAGATTATTACATCTCTCTAGTTCAATGTAATCCATCTGGAGGACCTCAAACGGAAAAGTAGGTGGTGCAAAATTACCAGGTGGCGTAGGGATACCCTTCCCTGGATTATGTCTCATGCATGTCATACAATGCGCGGAGATACCCCTTCGGGGGTGATTCTGGCGCTTTACAAATTCCATACAAATACAAATGTTTCACCAATTCGCAGCTGTCTTAGAGATGGTGTCATTATGCCAAACAGGGCCTAGCAATTTACAAATACCCTTCGCACTAATATGGGCTGGACCATGGGCCATAGTAACCACAGAAAGGACATATGTATCCAGCAACATCCATTTCTTTTCTTCAGATTTATCAATCCAACATCCTTCCTCATTTAACTGTGCTGTACTCTCCTGCCATTTTGCTAGTTCCTCTATAGTGGCTTCGCTTTGTATCTCCTTTACACTTTCAACTGTATTTTCAAACATAGCAACTTCAGGAACCCACCTAGCTGGGCCTGTGACAAACATCCTGTTAATTTTACTTCTAGCCGTCTCCTTGGCCACTTGATCTGCAAATGCATTTCCTCTACCCACGTCATCAGTAACCTTCCTATGTGCGCTGCGCTTAATGATTGCTAATCTTTTGGGGAGCATTAAGGCAGACAAAAGCCGCAATATAAGGTGTCCATGTTGAATCTTGGTCCCATGAGAGGTAAGGAACCCTCTCTCCGCCCACAATTGCCCGAAATTATGCGCAACCCCAAATGCGTACTGGCTGTCAGTATAGATATTGACAACCAGTCCTTTACTCAATTCATAAGCTCGAATAAGGGCAGCAAGCTCAGCGGCTTGGGCTGATTTATAAGGGACCCATGATGTCTCTACCACCATCTGCAACATGGTGATAGCATAAGCTGCAGTGGTAGTGCCGTCTGGTAATTTAAAACAAGAGCCATCAACATATAGTTACCCTTGAGGGTCAGATAAGGGAACATCAGTCAGGTC
Organism: Calotriton arnoldi; assembly: GCA_963921515.1. NCBI lineage: Eukaryota > Metazoa > Chordata > Amphibia > Caudata > Salamandridae > Calotriton > Calotriton arnoldi. The sequence goes on from CAWUFW010003456.1 coordinate 1,167,324, forward strand.
TACCCATCCTATCGTCTCTTCTTCCGTCCGAAAAACGCAGTCATGTTTGTCAACTGCATCATCCTCAGAAGGGAGGGGTAGTAACGTGGCTGAGTTGAGAGTGGCACATCTTTTGATCGTAATATGTTTAGCAAACAATGTCAATTCATAACCAATAAGACTTGTACTGGTGAGGTGCTGTGTCTTTGTCTTATTCAAAAAAGTATCCACAGTGTAGGGTACCACAACTGTGAGGTCTGTATCAAGTACGAGTCCAGCCGATTGTCTGATTGAAGTGGCCACAGCTGCGACGGCTCTCAGACAACTCGGGAGGGCCCTTGCAATAGGGTCAAGCACAGCAGAAAAATAAGCACAAGGCCTCTGTTTATCCCCAAATTTCTGTGTTAGGACAGAAAGAGCACAGCCAGCCATCTCAAGGACATAGAGCACAAACGGTTTCTTGTAGTTAGGTGTGCCAAGCACCGGAGCCGAACAAAGTGCAGTTTTTAATTGCTCAAAAGACTGCTGACATTTTGGAGTCCAAGGCAAAGGCTCATGCACTGCTTTCATTGTTAATGCAAGCAAAGGTTTGATTAGTAACGAATAGTTTGGGATCCACTGACAACAGTAGAAAGTAATACCTATAAAAACGCAAACATCTTTTTGAGTTTGTGGAACAGGCATATTAATAATGGTACTGATGCGCTCAGGGGCAACCTCCTACCCTCCTTCGATAGTAGGTGGCCTAAATAGGTAACCTCCTGTCGACAATACTGTTATTTTGAAAGGGAGACCTTATGTCCATGATGCGCCAAATGCAACAACAATTTCACAGTACTCTCCTTACAAACGTGTTCTGTATCAGAAGCAATCAACAGGTCATCGACATACTGCACCAATACATTACCTGGGGAAAACAATAATAAATCCAACTGACTTTTTAATGCTTGACTATAAATACTAGGACTCTCTGTATAGCCTTGAGGAGCACGACGGAATCTAAAGCTTCTGCCGGCCAGTGTAAATCCAAACAAATACCTTCTGTCCGGGTGGATGGAAATACTAAAGAATGCATTTTTCAAATCAATAACAGAAAAGAACATAGCAGTAGATGGGATCATCGTTAAAAGCGTAATAATGTTAGGAACCACCGGAAACTGTGGAACTACAATTTTATTAACCTCTCACAAATCAATCACAAAGCGATAGACATCATCAATAGCATCAAAAGAACCCAAGGGTGTCCTCTTAAGGACCGGAAGAATAGGACTATTGCAAATGTTGGCAGATATTTCTTCAACAACTCCCTTTTGTATCAAATCCTGAATAATCTGAAGAAAGGCCCGCTCCCCTGCCTGCGGTATCTAATATTGAGGAATACAGGGCAGAATAGCGTTATCTTTAACTTGTATGAAACTGGCGGTATATGCAACAGACCCACGTCTGTATCACCTGTGGCCCATAATGTGGGGGGTACCTGAGCAAACTCATCTGGAAGAGTCGCATCTTGAGACAAACACTGTCTAGTACTCACATTCGGACCCATAGTAATATAGACACCATCAGGAGAACAATAAATAGTAGCATGTAACTTCTTCAACAAGTCCAAACCCATCAAATTTTCGCCACAATTGGATGTTAACAAAAATGGAGACTCCACAGTGAAAGGACCAACAGTAAATGCAAGGGGGCGGGAAATGGGGCTGACGATCGGTAAACCAGAAAAACCTACTGACACATTATTTTGGCAAGACAGGGCCGCCCCAGGGACCATATGTCGAGAAACAGAACTTTTTGTCGCACCTGTATCCAGCAAAAATTCCTTAGTCGAACCTTTCAAATCCGCTGTGACATAAGGCCCACGCTGATCTACAGGTATCTGGACTGGTCCCTCACCCTGTCCTTGGCTGTCCTAGCTATAAGACATACCTGTCACATCACCTATGTCATAATCATCATGATAATACTGTCCATCTCTGGGGTCATCGAAGTATTTATTGTCAGAGCAGCTTGCAGGAGCCACAGCGTTCTGATTTCTGTCGGTCCCACGGCCTCTACCACCAGAACCATGCCCTCTAGGGGACGAAACCTTCTGTTAAAGTACAGGGCACTGACTACGCCAATGGCCATCCTCCTTACAATACACACACTGATTTTGTCCCAAAGGTGTCGCCGCAGGCTGCCTAGTTCACTGGAGTTGTCGAGAATGACCTCTCCGTCCCCTGCTATTTCCCGAAATGCCTGCTGCAACAACACTTTTGTCTTTAAATCCTTGTGCTTTTTATCAGTTTTATCCTTCTCCTCCTGATCTCTATGATCATAATATTGAGCCATATTCAGGATAACAAAGGGCGAAGACGTAGATCAAGTGCTTTCAGACCCCTGCAAACGAGTCATTATTCCAAACACACTCCTCCCTCCTAGGACATATCCTGCCCACTGTAATCCAAAAACGTATCTTCAAACCTAGTGAAAAAATCAGATACACTCTCATCCTTCTTCTGTGGACAAGCTGTCAATCTATCCCAACTTACCTTCTTAGGGGGAATATGTGTGTGCATATATGTAATAATACGACCAGGCAAGGCAAGTATATCAGCACGTGGCTTATCTCCTGGCTTCCTTTCTTGATCCCATCCCCTAATCATATCCCACCCAACTCAGCAACGTGATCTTGAGTATGCACCTGTCGCCAAATATCAACCGGAACAAGAAGACCAAAGAACATTTCAATATCAGCAAGAGTCATTACAGTAGAAGAGGCAGCTTCTGTTAATTCCTTATAATAAGCTGTGGGATTTTTTCTAGGATCGGGCAATGTCGCGTTAAGGGCTAAAACCTCACTTCTTTTCCATGGAGTATAAACCCATTGCTCCTGAAAGCGGGCAGCTACCGCCGGCCTAGTGACCGTACCACACTGGTCCGTTAACTCAGGTACTTCTGGATAGTAAATCGGGTGGACTTCACGCATACGGAACTGAGTTATTTGAGTAGGGCTCTTTTCATACAACCGACCTCTATAAGAAACTATGGTAGTAACATTACCAAACACCTGTCCCGGTTCCAAATCAGTAACATAAACAAGGTCTCTAATGTCAAATAATATTTGGGGAGCCTCTGACCCAATGTGTGTATGCCGAAGATCAATCAATGTAGCAGATATATATTGAAAAGCATGCTGTTGTAAAAAGGGTTCAAAATCACGTATAACTCGCCAAATGTCCTCCACACTATAAACTATATCACAAGCCCACCGCACGGCCTGACTCGCTATTGTCCTCTTCTCTTCCTCCCCTATGTCAAATCGCTTCAATGAACCTATTTGATCCCTAAAACGCACCAAATCCCTGTCTTCAAAACCACATACAGGGGTATCAGCATCCAACAACATCGGAAGATGAATAACTGCAAGAGGAGGGGTAACAGGAGTAGTAGCTACAACTGTAGTCCATGATTGCACCGGAGAAGAAAGAACAGAGGAAACAAGAGTAGGGGCAGTGGATGTGACAGACGTCACAGTCGTCAAAGAGGGCGAGGGAAGAGAAAGAATTGGGGCCGCGTTGACCGGAGCAGTAAGGATAACAGTCGTAGATACAGGGGCAGTTTCAGCAGACAAGATAGGCTGTTGTGTATGTAAAGGAACGAGGCGGGGGTCGAGTATCTAACAACTCCTCTACAAAAGTACCATTGTCCTCTTTGGCCACATAGGACTTATCGATATGCAACCGAAATCTCCTATCCTGACATTCTATTCCTGTCTCCAGCTTTTCTCTATCATACGCCACAGCTTTCTGTGTAAGAGTCTGCATCCTTCCTTTCCGTGCATCTTTCTCCATTTTTATCCATCTTTGCTTAGCCTCTTTCTGCCAAGTTCGAAGAGAATAAAACATCGACTGTCTACTTTGTCTCTTTAACAACTGCTCCTGTAAGAAACCAATCTTCTGTTCATCAAACTCACTGTAACTCGGCATTGTCCCTCGTATATTTGTGCCATAACGTACTAAACATAATAGAGCCAAGACCATGTTTCACGTACGTATCAAAATTAGGGCTGCCCTCAGGAGGCGCAGGCTGAGCTTCTTCCAACTAAGCATCTGCAGAACAACGACGACACAAACTCCAAAACTTACTTAGGCCAGGCATTTTAAAGGAAAAACAAAATCGTTATTTTTACCTGGCAAAATGTTTGCAAACACTTTTTATCGAAACAGTCCGTAGACCGTATCAAACTCAAACCCAAATGGTACCATATCCACAAAGAACCAAAACAAACTCACCTGATATCAGTTGTACAAACGAACGATTCTCCACTGCCGACTCCTTGGACCAAACAGTCAGACCAAGGGTTTCGCCGTTCAGGACTCCAGTCGGGATGACCACTGGGCAAGGCACCGTCTGGCGGGACAGAAGGGGCAGTTGCGATTAACAGAAACTCTTCATGCAGGGATCCCTGAACCGCCAGTCCGACCCGACGATGTCCTCGTCCTCCCCCCCGTCTGCAGCAAGGGGAAGGATCAATCACCTGAAGGAGTCCCTGTTCAGGCGCCATCTGAAGGAAGTGACCCACTTGGGGCCACCCGGGTCACTTTGGACCACCTCTCAGCCTTCCATACCAAATGAAGAGTCGGAAGAACAGTGGAGAATATACCAATAGTTATTTTATTCAGGTACACTCAGAGCGGAGCCCCGCCTGCACAGTCTCGGAGAGTGGTACAGAGGGAACTGAAATCAACAAGCATAGAGATACATTATGTACATTTCATAGCCGGGCAAAGACACGCCCACAGTGGAATTTTACAGGCAGATGCAACCGGACAGTGAAATACAAAAAATAGGTTTCGGTTCTCATATCTCACACCACCTAGTACAGCCCAAGGTCGTTTCATCCTGCACCCGCCACCAGACAAGTGGGAGAGGGCCTCTATCTAGTGAGAAAGGTATGTGGTAATATGAACAGTCTATTCATTAGTGAGGCAAAGATTCAACATCTGGGAAACAAAGCCTAACAGAGGCATTTTCTCAGAAACGGCAGAGAGTTAGTTTAGATCATTATTTAAAATGGCGTCTAAACAGAAAATGGTGCCGCGAATGCTAACTTACATAGGGCACTGCGTAAGCAATTTCAGGTCTATTCTAACAGCAGTGTGCACCATGCAGTTCCAGAATCTCCAGTTCCACGTCCCCAAAAATTTATCTCTACCATGCTGTAGTATGGCACCAGTAGTTTTACTTTAGTGTGCCTTTGAAGCTGAGGGTGCTTCACAGGGTTTCCCTCTGAACCACAGATGTCTCCCCTAAATGTTAGTCCTGTCTGCCATGGGGCCATGGAATGCAGATCTTAATCTTTAGTAGGGCCATGATCTGGCTTCCCAGAGGCCTAGTGTCAAAACCTCTCCTTCCAATGAATCCAGCCAAGACTTGAAATGGCAGAGGACGGTCATTCCAACCAATTGCATGCCCAATGTTTATAGCTGTCTCTGGGGAATGCACAGATGTGCTCCCTCAGCCTCCAGTGTGGCCTGGAGTCAAATTAAAAGGTACACAAAGAGTTTTAGTTCACTGTCACTGCTGTCCCCCGCGCAGCTCCACTGTTAAAGAACTGCCCTTGAGCCCGAGCTCCTTGCCAGGTAGGTGTTTGAGGCCCTCCTCCACCTGCAGGATCCTGCCTCCGCCCCGTCCCTGGTGGTCTAGTGGAAGAGCACCCTGCTCTTCTGCTACTCCTCTCTGTTCTGTGTCCTCTGGTCTCTTTTCTCATTTTGCCTCTTTTCTCTTTGCCTCTTTTTGTCTGTTTTCTCTTTGCCTCTTTCTTCTCTTTTGCCTCTTTTCCCTTTTGCCCTTCTCACTCCCTCTTCCAGCGCTCCCCACCGCTGCTACTCCCACGTCCCATTCAGCGTGTCGTTCCTGTCTCCCAGCTGATTGCCCTTCCCGACCCCTACTTAATGGCAGCTGCTGTGTGGCAACAAGACCAAGACCTCTGACCCTCCTGGTCAGTGTCACTGCTCTCCCACTGCGCAGCTCCACCGTTAAGGGATTACTCTTCAGCTTGAGCTCCTTGCCAGGTAGGCATTTGAGGCCTTCGTCCACCCTTCAGGCTCCTGCCTGTGCCTCATCCCTGGTGGTCTAATGGAAGAGCACCCTGCTCTTCTGCTACTCCGCTCTGTTCTGTGTCCTCTGGTCTCTTTTCGCCTCTTTTCTCCTTGCCTCTTTTTCTCTTTTGCTTCCTTTCCCTTTTGCCCTTCTCGCTCCCTCGCCCCATGCTCCCCGCTGCTGCTGCCCCCGCGGCCCCTCCCCCCCAGTGTGTTGCTCCTGCCTCCCAGCTGATCGCCCTCCCCCGATCCCTACTTCATGGCGGCTGCTGTGCGGCTGCTGCACATGCTGTGCAGCGGATACGGCGCAGTGGGTGTGCCACCCGGTGCGCCGAAGGCCGCTAAAGGCATCCCCGTCTGTGCCCATCTGCGACCCGACCAGCTCCAGGTACTCTGGTCCCCCAACCCTCCCGCTGCGACCCCACCACTCTTCACGCTCTCAGCCCCAGACACAACAATGGCCAGCTCTCGACGCCGAGCAACACCCGAGGCCCGATCTCCTGACGATACTGCCTCCACACCTTAACCCACCTCTGGACCCCAACAGCAACCCCCAGCCCACCAGATGCCAGCGCGTGCAATCTACTGAACTGCATCTTCCTCAATGTGCACTCTCTGCACAGACATGCCTCAGAAATCTGGGCCCTCCTCAACACTCACACGCCCGACGTCACCTTCCTCACAGAGACCTGGACCAACACCAGCTCCGCACCCGACAGATACAAGATCCTTAGGAAAGACCGCCCCACCAGCCCAGGAGGACGCCTCGCCATCATCCACAAAAGCTCCCTCCGCACGACAACCACCGACTCGGATGATGCCTCACCCCCCCATTCACCAGATCCAGACCAACCCCAGAACGACGCTCCGCAGAACCCTTGTCTACAGACTGCCCTGCCCGTGCCCTTTTCACCAACACCATCGCCAACCTCATCGCACCCCACGTCCTCACCTCCACAGACTACATACTACTCGGAGACCTAAACTTCCACCTAGGCAACCACGACGATCCTAACACCACCGCCCTCCTAGAGAACCTCACCAACATAGGACTGAAGCAGCTTGTCTCCACCCCCACTCATACAGCAGGACACACACTAGACCCCATCTTCGCAGGAGAAAACAGCATATTCTTCTGCCACACCATGGAACAGCTCTGGACTGACCACCACTACATCCATTTCTCTTTTAGAAAACCCACCGTTCACAAGCGCGTGCACCGCCCCCCACGCAGAATCTGGAACAAAGTCTCCGAAGAACACCTCTCCTCCGCCCTCAACTGCACTCCACCCCCAACTACGACGGACACCAACACCGTGGCAAGCAACCTCTACCAATGGATCACCAACTGTGCCAAAACATGCGCCACCCTTCAGAAGACCACAAGATGACACAACAAGAAAGCAAACTGGTTCACCACAGCACTACAAGAATCCAAGCGCTCCTGCCGATGACTGGAAAGGATGTGGAGAAACAGCAAAACTCCGGAAACACACACTGCCTACAAAACAGCCACCAGGGCACACCACCAACTCATCAAAGCCACAAAGAAAAATTTCCTCCAAGACAGAATCCTCTCCAATGCCCACAACTCCAAAGAACTCTTCTCCATCATAGAGGAATTTGCCAAACCCAACAGCGAAACAACAGACGTCCCTCCCTCCCAAGACCTCTGCAACAGACTCAGATCCTTCTTTCACCTCAAGATCAAGACGCTCTACGACAACTTCGACGACCAAGACTTCCGGGCCCCTCTGGTACTGGCTGCAACGTGGTGTGTATCTGTTGACGAAGAGAACGAAAATCTTTAGACAATTCATACAGGCAGTCTACCTCAAGATCAAGATGCTCTACGACAACTTCGACGACCAAGACTTCCGGGCCCCTCTGGTACTGGCTGCAACGTGGCGTGTATCTGTTGATGAAGAGAACGAAAATCTTTAGACAATTCATACAGGTAGTCTACAAGTAGGGGGTACTCTATCTCGGAAAAGCGCTTGGGTCTGGGGACGCCCCAAACATTAGCAGGGCGTCCAAAGACCACCTCGTAGGGGGACAACCCTGTTCTAGAATGCGCTGTTGCTCTGGAACATAATAAAGCCAAGGGTAATGCATCTGCCCATTTTAGTCCTGTGCTTTCCTGAATTTTTGCCAACTTCAGCTTGAGAGTACCATTGTACTTCTCAACCAGGCCTGCTGACTGGGGGTGATTCGCTGCATGAAACTTCAGTTTAATATGCAAACCTGTGCACACCAATTCAATGACTTTTGCATTAAAGTGACTTCCATTGTCACTCCAGATCAAGCGTGGCAATCCATAGCACGGGAAGTACTCATTTAGAAGTGCCTTCGCTGTCGCCATAGCTGTATTCTCTTTAGTGGGGTAAGCCTCAATCCATTTACTGAATGCGCAGATCACTACTAGCACATACTTCAGGTTATTTACCCGTTCCATTTAGATGAAATCCATCTGGAGAACCTCGAAAGGGAAGGAAGGCGGTGCAAAATTACCACAAGGTGTAGGGGTACCTTCCCCGGGGTTATGTTTCAGACAAATGATACAATGCTTGACTAGGTGCGTGGCAGCCTTAGTGATATTATCATTCTGTCATACTGGGTCCAGCAACTTGCATATTCCTTTAGCACTAATGTGCGCCAGGCCATGGGCCATAGTCACAACAGGGATCACATATGAATTAGGCAGCAGCCACCGCTGCTTCCCCGACAAGTCAGTCCAACACCCATCCTCATCCAAGTGACCTGTTCTCTCCTCCCACATTGCTAATTCATCCAAAGTCGCCTCACCCTGGATTTCTCTGACATTCTCCAATGTCTCCTCAAACATTGCATTGTCTGTGACCCACCTCGCGGGACCTGTCACCAACATCTGTGTCTTCTTTGATCGAGCTGTCTCCTTTGCTGTCTGGTCTGCGAAAGCGTTTCCCCTCCCCACATCATCTGTAATAGCCTTATGAATGCTACATTTCACTATTGCTAACTTAATGGGCAGTGTCAATGCTGACAGCAATCTATGTATCAATAGCCCGTTCTGAATCCGCAGTCCATGCGAAGTCAAGAACCCTCTCTCCGCCCAGAGGCGCCCAAAATTATGTGCCACCACAAAGGTGTAGTGGCTGTCGGTGTAGATATGAACAGCCAGTCCCTCACTCAACTCACAAGCCCTAAGGAGGGCAACCAACTCTGCTGCTTGGGCCGAATGGTGTGGGATACGGGATGTCTCAACTACAGTGTGTAACGTCGTTATTGCATAGGCTGCAGTGGTGGTGCCATCTGGTAACTTAGAACAAGAGCCATCGACATATAGTTCCCCTTGGGGTTCAGATAAGGGAACATCAGTCAGGTCTAACCGTCCCTTCGTTTCTTCCCCAGTCCGAAATAAACATACATGGACATCATTGCCCTTTTCTTCCGAAGGGAGGGGTAGTAACGTGGCCGGGTTCAGAGTAGCACATCTTTTGATGGTAATGTGTGGAGCAAACAGGGTCAGTTCATAGCCAATCAGACGTGCACTAGTAAGGTGCTGCGTCTTCGTCTTATTCAATAATGTATCCACAGCATGAGGTACCATGACTGTGAGGTCTGTGCCAAGAACGAGCCCTGCCGATTGTCTGATAGAAACGGCCACTGCCGTGGCAGCTCTGACAGCTCGGGAGCGCTCTGGCGACATTATCAAGCATGGCCGAGAAATAGGCGCAGGGTCTCTGCTCACCACCGAAACCCTGTGTTAGAACAGAAAGCGCGCAACCGTCCACCTCATGCACGTAGAGTACAAAAGGCTTCTGGTAATCAGGAGTACCAAGCACAGGAGCAGAGCAAAGTGCAGTCTTTAGTTGCTCAAAAGCTTGCTGGCATGCAGGTGTTCAAGGCAAGGGTTCATGCACATCCTTTGTGGTCTGGTAAAGAAGGGGCTTTGTTAGTAGGGAGTTATTAGAGATCCAATGCCGACAATACGATGTTATCCCTATAAATGTGCGTACCTCGCGTTGGGTTCTAGGGACGGACATGCTAGTGATGGTAGCTATGCGCTCAGGTGTTAGTCTGCGACCCTCCTTCGACAGTAGGTGACCTAAATAGGTGACCTTCTGTCGAGAATATTGGAATTTGGAAAGGGACACCTTGTGTCCATGATGCGCCAGATGCAACAATAATTTAACAGTGGCGTCTTTGCAACCGTCCTCGTTGTCTGAAGCAATAAGGAGGTCATCAACATACTGCAATAGCACATTACCAGGGGGAAGCTCCAAAAAATCCAATTGAGCTGTATAGCCTTGTGGAGCACGACAGAATCTAAAGCTCCGACCGGCTATTGCAAAGCCAAACAGATATCGGCTATCTGTATGAATTGGTATGCTGAAGAAAGCATTTTTCAAGTCAATTACAGAGAAACATTTTGCTGATGGGGGAATCATTGTTAAGATCGCTGTAATGTCCGGAACCACAGGGTATTGGGGAACTACGATCTTATTAACCTCTCTGAGGTCAATCACAAAGCGGTAAACATCAGGGTGGGAATCAGGGGTATACAAGGGGGCCTTTTTAAGGATAGGAAGAATAGGGCTATTACACACATTCACTGTAGTCTCCTCAACCACACCAGACTCAATCAAATCCTGTTTGTAATAGGGCCTTTTCACCTGCCTGGGATATCTTGTACTGGGGAATACGTGGCAATTTAGCATTGTCTCTGATCTGTATAGAGACAAGCGGGATCTGGAGTAACCCCACATCTGTGTCTCCTGTAGCCCATAACGTACGTGGTACATCTCTAAACTCAGCTGGAAGGGGGGCTTCTTTCGCAAAGCACTGTTTGGCACGAGCGACCTGCCAATAGTCATATAAACACTGTCTGGAGAACAGAAAATTGTCGCATGCAACTGTTTCAATAAATCGAGTCCTAACAAATTTTTCCCGCAGTTTGACGTCAGTAAAAATGGTGAATCGACCGTAAAGGGGCCAACGGTCAAAGCAAGGGGCTTGGAAATGGGGCTAAAGACCGGCACACCTGAGAAACCCACCGGAACATTATTTTGGCCAGACAGAGCTGCCCCCGGGACCAGTGAATGGGAAACAGAGCTATTCATAGCCCCTGTAACAAAAAAAAATTCAGTAGTACCCTGTAAATCAGCAGTGACATAAGGTCCATTCTGATCTATAGGCACTGGAACCGGTCCCTCGCCCTGTCCTCGGCTGTCCTAGCTGTGAGACAACCCCGTCACTTCGTCCATGTCATAATCGTCGTGGTAATACTGCCGTCCCCTGGGATCATCAAAATAATTTCCGCTCTGCCTATTGTGTGACGTATCTTCTGACTGCATTCCCCCTCTACCTCATGTTCCTCGCCCGCGTCCTGGAAAACCTCGACCCCTTGGGGCCTCACCCTTCTGTCACAACTCCGGACACTCATTCCGCCAATGTCCTTCCTTTTTGCAGTGCGCACATTGGTTGAGCCCGAGGGGCGCGTTTGACACGCCACCTCTGCCAGACCGCTGCTGGGCCGAACCCGAACCTCGACCTCGTCGATTTCCCCTTGCAACCTCCTGCATCAATACCCTCGTCTTCAACTCCTTTGAATTTTTATCCACCCTTTCCTTGTCCTCATTCTCTCTATGTTCGTAATATTGTGCCATACTCAATATCATGGACGGGGTTGATGTCGTCCAAGTACTTTCCGAAGCCTGCAACTGCGTTGTAATCTCAGGAAGTAGCTTAGTGACAAATCTGTTGACAAATAAACGAACACCACCCTCCTGCGACAGGTGCTGTCAGCTAAAATCTAAGAACACCCCTTCAAATCTAGTAAAGAAATCCAACACACTTTCATCCTTCTTCTGGCGGCACGCAGTCAACTTATCCCAATCCACTCTTTTTGGCGGGATAAGTGAATGCATGTATGTGATAATATGCCCTCGCAAAGCGAGGAGCTCCGCTTTCGGCTTGTCGGCGGGCTTACGCTCCTTATTCCAAGCCCTAATCTCATCCCATGTTCCCCCCAACTCTAGTGCATGATCCTGCGTATGGGCTTGCCTCCATATGTCCACTGGTACCAACAAGCCGAAAAACAACTCTATATCCGCTAACATCATTACTGTAGAGGAGGCCGCCTCCGTCAATTCCTTATAATATGTAGTAGGGTTTTTCGGGGGTCCGGCAGCTGGCCCTTTAAGGATTGGACCTCACTCCTCTTCCAAAGAGTATAAATCCATTGCTCCTGAAACCGAGCGTTGACCCGTTGTCTAATCACAGCATTAGTGGAATCTTGCAGTTCTGGAATTTCATAATAAATGGGATGAACCTCCCTCATGGGATGCTGTGTCCCCATTGTCGGTACCTTCTGGAGCAATCTACCTCGGTAACCCACTAGTGTCGTTATATTGCTGAAACCTCATTGGGAGCCATACCTGCAGCATATACCCTATCCTGTATGTCATATATGACTTGCGGTGCAACACCCTGAAAACATTGTTCCCACAACTCTATCAGCATCGCTGACATGTGTTTAAGGGCATGCTGCTGTATAAACGGCTCATAATCTTTCATCACACTCCATACATCCTCCACACTATAGATCGGGTGTCGAGCCCACTGAGCTGCTTGGTTCGCCACCATTTCCTTTTCCTCATCACCCACTGCAGATCGCACCAATACTTTATCCATTTGATCTGCGCCGCTGCCCAATTCACATCATGCACGCCACGTGCTGGAGTTTCGACATTCAACTGTGCCTGGTGTGCCACACTCACGGGGGAAGTAGCAGATGCAGAGACAGGCACCATCATGTAGGGAGACAGGGTGGTAGGGGTGAGAGGGAGAGTAGCGGTCGATCCAGAGCCGACAGACTGGACCGGAGAACTAACAGCACCCGCCCCAGTGCCTGGTGTGAGTAGAAGAGAAACAAGAGGGGCCGGGGCTGTAGCGGTAGCGCCAGAAACGGGAATGCTGGTAGGGCCGGCACTATGGGCCAAGGACTGAGAGGCTGGGACTGCCGGGTATATCCATTCAGGGGCATAAGGAGGAGGATGACGAGAATCCAATAGGTCTTCGACAAAATCATCACCTTCCTCTCTAGTAACATAGCACTTATCTGTCTGTAACCGAAACTTTCTATCTGCATATTCTATACCCTTCTCTACCTTTCCTCTTTCATAAGCTACTGCTTTCTGTGTTATCGTTTGCATCTGCCTCTTCCGGGCCTCTTTCTCTGCCCTCATGCGTCGCTGCTTTGCTTCTTTCTTCCATACTCTCAGAGAATCAAACATCGACTGTCTGCTCCTCCTAGCAAACAACTTGTCTTGCAAGAAATTCAATTTCTGCTCATCAAATGAGCCAGTAAGCGGCCACTGTAACTCAGCATTGTCCCTCGTATATTTATGCCACAATGTGCTAAACATAACAGGGCCAATACCATGTTTAACATATATATCAAAATTTGGAGAACCCTCCTGAGGTGCAGGCTGGCTCTCTTCCAATCGAGCATCAGTAGAACCACATCGACATCCAAAACACCCCAATTTGCTATAACAAGGCATCTTAATATAAGACACAGGCACAGTCCCTAACGGACTAGTATAACACCAACAATCGACAGTCAAAGACAAAAATAAAATAACAAATATTGTTCACGGAGCCAAACAAAAACGGTCAAGGGACCACTCCCTACAGTCCGAAAACTGTGTCAAATCCAAGAAGACAGGCTTCAGCCCCAGACCTTTTCGCGCATTAGCCAAATTACCAGTTGGTCTGGCAGATTGTTTGCGGGCAGTCCCGGGCCCTTTCAAGCACGGGCCAAATTTCCGGGTGGTCCGATGAACTGCTCGCAAACACTCTGTGCCTTTTCCAAGGGTCCGCAGACCCACCCAGTTCAAGACAAAACAGTCCGAAGACCATATCAAGACACAGCCCGTCGACTCCTGTTGTTCAAGCAAGGCAGTTCAAAAACTGCAGACAAGACAGTCCGAAGACTGTATCAAGACACAGCCCACAGGCTTGTGCCGTCCAAGAATGGCGCCATTTTTTCCAAGAATCAAATCACTCACCTGGTGCACACAGGTCGAGTCAAGCTATTCTCCACTACCGACTCTTCGGACCAAATGGTCAGCTCCAAGGTTTCGCCTTCTCAGGACCCCAGCTGGTGATCACTAGACGAGGGGGCACCCGATCAGCTGAGCGGGGCAGCTGCGAGAACCAAGCTCGGTCTTGTGTGGGGTACCCCAATCCGCCCAAACGACCAAACGCACCCCCGACCCTTCAACCCAATTACGGGCGAGTCGGATCACCTTGCGGGGTCTCTGTTCGGGCGCCAACTGAAGGAAGTGGCCCGCTAGGGCCACTCGGGTTTTCTCACAACCACCTGCTATGCCTTCCCAAGAATGAAGAGTCGGACAGACAGTAGAGAATACAAACTTACATGCTTTATTGGTAATGCTCTGAAGAGGAGTCCATCATGACCTGCACCCTAAGATGTCTGCCGAGGGACTAACTTCCCAACGGTCCACAGTGAGTAATCATTCTTCCCCACAAGCCTCCAACCCCGCCCATCATGGAAAACTACCAGCCAGGGCCGAACATGAACAAAGGAGGCACTGGGAGATGAGCTACCCCCTGCCAGATGGGTACATGTTATCAGAAACCCAAGGCCACTGCGCTGGGTCTCAGCGTCTCCTAACGTGGGAGCAGAACTACACACTTAGATTGGTATGCGAGAGCTGAATTGTCTCCCCATTAGCAGGTCGGGAAACAGCCTGGAACAGAAATAAAAAACATTAGCGAAATACAGTGTTATGCTGAGGCAAGCATTACGGGCCATGAGGCCTAACTCAGGCACAGTCTGAGCAGCCTAATAAGGATTGCAAAAAACAAAATGGAGTCACATTCGCCAACTGAAGCCTGCACATTACACAAATAACTCAGTGGGTTGCATAACGTAAATACGACTGGCATCTATTTAGCCACACATTGCTAGCCTAATATAACATGAAAGGAATACATTGCAGGGATGGGATTTTAAAACCTAACACCCCAGCAATGTCACCCAACAGACCCTACGTATGGGGGCCCCACTCACAACAGAAGACACCCTAAAGACCATGAAGAGCATCCACTCCGGAGCACCTTCAGACCCCTGCCCGCCACACATCTTCCACAGGGCCGCCACTGCCACCGCAACTGAACTACGTTGAACCATCAACTGCTCCTTCAAGACCACCACATTCCCTAACAACTGGAAGCACGCCAAAGTAAACCCCCTCCTAAAGAAACCCACTGCTGACCCGACGGACCTCAAGAATTTCAGGCCCAACTCGCTGCTTCCTTTCGCAGCCAAGGTCATTCAAAATGCCATCAACACCCAGCTGGCACACTTCATCGAAGCCAACAACATCCTAGACCCTCCCAATCTGGATTCCGCAGCAACCACAGCACTGAGACTGCCCTCCTCGCTGCCACAGACGTCATCCGCGCCCTCCTCGACAAAGTCCAAACGGCAGCCCTCATCCTCCTGGACCTATCAGCAGCCTTCGTCACCGTCTCCCACCGCACATTAGCCACCAGACTCCACGACACCGGCATCCAAGGAAAGGCCCTAGACCGGATATGTTCATTCCTCACCAGCAGAATACAGAGAATAAGACTCCCGCCCTTCTTTTCAGGACCGAAAGAGACCAGATGCAGAGTACCCCAAGGATCCTCCCTCATCCCCACTCTCTTTAACATCTACATGGGCTCAACATCGTCTCATATGCGAATGATACCCAACTCATCCTCTCCCTCACCAAGGAATCCGACATCACCAGGCACAACTTCCAAGAAGGGATGAAAGCCGTCGCAACCTGGATGAAGAACATCTGTCTCAAACTCAACTCAGAGAAAACAGAAGTCCTCATCCTCGGCTCCATTCTCTCCGCATGGGACGACACCTGGTGGCCCCTGCCCTCGGAAACCCACCCACCCTGACAGCATCATACTGGACTCATTGCTCACTACGAATCGCAAGATCAATGCCGTCTCTGCATGCTTCAACACCCTCTGCATACTACAAAAAACATTCAAATGGATACCATCCGACTCCAGAAAAACGGTCACTCATGCCCTCATCTCCAGCAGACTGGACTACGGCAACGTCCTCTACGCTGGAATCAACCAAAAACTTCAGACCGTCCAAAATGCCGCAGCCAGACTAATCCTCAATATACCAAGGCACAACCACATCACCCAACATCTCCACAACCTCCACTGCCTCCCCGTTGAAAGAAAAAGAATTTTCAAGCTGCTCACTCATGGCTACAAGGCTCTCCACAACATCGGACCACAATACCTCAACAACCGCCTCTCCTTCCATGCCCCCAAGAGAAACCTCCACTCAGCTGACCTCTCCCTAGCCACCGTCCCACGTTTTTACAGGTACAGAGCAGGTGGAAGGTCCTTCTTCTACCTTGCAGCCAGGACATGGAACAAGCTCCCCCTTTACCTCAGGTGAAGCA
Organism: Calotriton arnoldi; assembly: GCA_963921515.1. Lineage (NCBI taxonomy): Eukaryota > Metazoa > Chordata > Amphibia > Caudata > Salamandridae > Calotriton > Calotriton arnoldi. The sequence continues at coordinate 1,183,885 of CAWUFW010003456.1, forward strand.
AGACATTGCACCAATTCAGGAAAGACCTCAAGACTTGGCTCTTCAAATGACCCCAACAGAGCTGCAACCCCCCCCCCAGCACCTTGAGACCCTAATGGTTGAGTAGTACGCTTTACAAATCCCTGATTGATTGATTGAGAAATGCCCACTTTCTAGAAGTGGTATTTTAAGCTATTAATGACAAATCCCTCTTTACCACAGGACAGGGTTTGTCATTGTGAATCCAATGTTGGGAAAGATTATGAGGCAACTCCACTGTAAGCCACTATTGCAGCTTGAAGTATTTTCAACCATTCCCCCATGTTAACCTATGGGAAGAGTAAATCTCATAGGTAGTGAAAACACACATGGGTATTCTTTACTACCTGGGCAGGGAACACACATGTGTACCTTCCTGCCTTTCACTTGCCACTTGTTTCACCCCTTAAGACTTACTCCAGGGGTGCCCTAGGGGTAGTGAGAAGTCCCCTCAGGAGTGGCCATTAGTTTAGAAAGGCCAACATGAGCATGAGTGCAATTGTGCACACACAGACCTGAAATGGCAGGTTTGATACATGTTTAAAAACCTCATAGGTGCTAGTGCGCACCCACATGCCTGCAATGGCAGGTTCAAAACATCAGGTAAGCACCACTTCCTAACACGTGTAGAAATAGTGCATGCACGTTTCCACTGCATTTACAGTGTGAAAGTGACCAAAGCCCTAATGCCACTAAAATCCGCACAACCCATGAGAAAAAAGCCAAAAGTTTAGGGAAACACTACCTAAGGTTGCCAGGCCTAACAGCCCTGAACACACTTTACCTGCCTTATCTATCAGAAGGCTAATTAGTGTAAGTTTCTGCCAGGGTCCTAGCCTTTGCCCAAGCCCATCAATAGGTATGAAAGTGGTGTGAAGTGCCTCCCAGGAGCATACTATAGAATGACGTGAAAGGGCAGAGATTACCCCTCTCATATCCAAAGAATATTCAGAGTGGGGGCTGTAGGCATCTTGTTCATACCACACTGTCAAATCCTGCTTGACAGGTCTGTTGAGCCACATGTAATACTTAGGGAGCATTTGAAAGGGATAGTAAAGGATGCCAAGACAATTCTTGTGTATCCCCTGTATGGTTGCTGAAGGGCCATGCTTTTCTCCTACTAGACTTCTGTCTCTGGGTTTGTTGTGGGTAGGGGGCCTGCTTTAAACTGAATTTTAGTGTTAGATGTGGGAGGATATGGGTGATTTCCCTATGGCTCTTCCATAAACACCCCTAGCCCACAGTGCCCATGTTTAATGTGGCTGAACATGTTTTCCATCTTGACAATGCCCTGTCAAATGTCCATTTTGGAAGTAAGGCAAGCAGGAATTACTGAAAAAGTGGATGGGATTGTCCCCAGGAAACTTTCTCCCATTGATCAGGGAGTGCCTAGGAGTCATCCCCACCCACTAACTGGTGCCAGGCATAAATGTGGCACCTCATCAGATAAATACTGTAATGTGAATGGATATCAAGCAGACGGAACCTGCTGAATCCTGTAAGAAGGACCTGAAAACGTTGGACACCATTCCATGTGCGGTCCATCGAAAGAAAGATCCCCAAGGATCATAAGTCTGATCCCTTGGGTGGATTCAGGAACTTAGAAAAGGTGGACAGGACATTCCTGTAAGAAATCTCCAGGGGACCAGTGGTGACTGGACCTAGAATAGAGTTTGCTGTTGCCCTCTGCTGGACACTCTGAGAGTCTCTAAGTTCCCCCCCTAATTTCCAGTGGGCTTTGGAAGTGTACTCCTGTGTTTGTGTGGGCACTATAAGAAGTTTGAGAATCTTTTCAAAACTTTTTCTCCAGAGCCTCAAGAGGACCGACCATGAAAAGTATGCGACCAGCAGTCCGCAGTGTTAGGTTGAATATCTTGTGTGTCCCTGGTGGATACGAATTTTTCCTCAAATAAATGACACAGTCCTTTTTCAGTTTGGTACATAGGCACTTTTTCAAACTTCCTTGCCTCCAGGCCCTAGTGGGCCTATCTACTTGATTTATCCAACCTGCACTCCATCGTGGCAGGCCTCAAAGTGAGCATAAGTCCTTATCTACTCACGCCATTGACTACTATTGGCGATTTGCGCTTTTTGCCCCTATTTTATCTTAAATCTTTAAAAGAAAATTGAATCTCTGATTGCCCTAGCTGGATTTTTGTGGTTTTGGTTTCATTTTGCTTATTGAAATTGTCTCTGTTTTTTTTTTTTAAAGTGGAGTGTGATGTTTATTTATTGTTTATTATTTTTGCACTTCTAGATAGGCCTGTCTGCTCCTTGGCAGTGCTACCAGGGGATGACCTCAGGTTTAAATTACTGAAACTTTAGAGTGGCCCAACAATTTTGTGAGTTTATTGTGCTGGGCTACCATCCATCCCAAACAATAATTAATTTTCTCATAACAACCTAACTGAAAATCTTGCAGTATCCCAGTTGACTATTGCACAGCTGGTTGAGGTTTTGTATAGCTATAAAAAAAAGCACACTTAGAGGATGCTTCTGCAAATTAGTGATCTAGTTTGCGCTCATATAAAAAATGTCTGCTTGACAGTTAAAGCATGGGTGCATGTGAGGTGGAGCTACCTAAGTCCATACTACAGATAGGGTGCACTGGTCTGGTCTCACCTTTAACTGCGTGCACCAGATGCAGACTGGCTCAGTGCACATTATCACAATGCATGCACTGTTCCCAGTGCAGGTGAGACTCACCATTGTACTAGCGAAAGCACATTTCTGAAAAGAAGACCAGCTGTTTGAAGCGTTCAATCTATCTTTCACTGTGACAGTGACAATCCAACCTACATTTTAAAGGGGGGCAGAGATTCAATGCAGGTAGGTGCAGTGAATGACTGTACTCACCTGCAGGGAGATGTCTGGGGGATGTCCTAGGGGGCACAGTGATCGTTCCACCTTTATGTGGCGCACAATTAAATCATTGCGGACGGCCTCTGCTCCTCCGTCTATAGTACTGAGACGGCTCAAAGGTAAATGATTCCCTCATTTGCATGAGGGCAACACAACCATTTAAATGAGGGAAAGTCCCCTTTAGTGTGTACCAATGCACACTTAAGGGCATATTTATGAAGGTTTGACATCACCCTTGCGCAAGGGGACGCAGGGATGACGCAAAACCTGAGTCAGATTTATCAAGTCACGCAAGGCCACTTTGGGTGGCCCTGCATGGCTTGATAGATCCAGAGTAACGCAATGAAGTACAAATCAATGCGTTGCGTTAATCTGCCCCAGGGGCAGGGAGGGATGTTTCCACTCATCCACCCATGGTTTTTGGCGCATTCCCAGATTCACCAACAGTGGGAAACCTGGGAATGCATCAAAATTCTACACTGAGGAGAAATATGGTTATTTCCTCTTTCTATGTGTCCTGCACTCTGAAGCACACATAGAAAGAGGGAAATGGCTCAGAGGATTGTTTTTGTGCAGGAAGGTGTCCCTTCCTGCCAAAAACAATTCTGTCTCAAACACCGGCACCCTTGAGGCAGCGAAAAAGGTGTCAGCTCAAGGAAATGACAGAAATGAGTTGCATTATGTTAAATACCGCGTATTTCTGCCCTTTCCCTCTCACACAGCGCAGCAAGATCGCCTCATGAATATGTCCCCCAAGTCAAGGCATGATTTATAATACAGAATGGGCCACACAGGCATCTGCTGGCCCAAGTACCTCGGGTGTGAAATGTGGGGGCACACACCCATTGTGTCCCAGAAGCACTTATGATAATGAGACATCTGATATACAAATTAAAGATTGAGAATACATGGAGGTGTATATTTCCCACAAAAAAAGGTAGTGGTTACATTTAGTTAATACAAACTACTACTATTCTCCGTCACCATAGTTACGAGATATGATTCACTACATAAGTAACGACAGAGACCACGAAGAGAGATGTAGAGGGAATGTCGAGGGGATGTCTGCGCATTGCTGGGTGCTGGATATGAACATGAGTAGTCTTCAGAAGTGATCTTTATGTTTGAATATTAAAGATACACATCTAATGAAACATTTTTCAGATTCGTCCGAGGCACAGTTTTATTTAAGGTGCCCCATAACATCACCATTGACATGCACAGGTCTGATAAAATACGTATTCAAATAAAATCCCTGTTTTACCCTCTTTTCGGATGCTTTCTGCCGAAACAAATTCCTCAGTGTAAGATGTTATCCTTGTGCTAGGAATGCAGAGGATGTTCATGAAGCAACGGGTTGTCAATTGCCTTTGTGGCTGGGGCGGGGGAGGCCTTCTCGCTTCATAGTTATGCAGATGTGAAGTATCATTTCAAGCTTAGTTACAGGTACCAGTGCCAGCCTTCAGGCATGTCAGCTCTTCTTGTGATGAATAATGCAGCAATTTTCTCTAGATTCAGACCATTCATAAAAATCATCAGAGTACAAATTAGAAGGGCCTAGAAAAGTTATACTAAAATAAATGACTTTAATTAAAATAAAGCTAATACCAGAATTGTAAAGAAATCAGTGTCAGCATAATGCAAAACAAAATGCTCAGAGAAAAAATTATTATTTTGAGCACATTGAGACGTGATAATGGTGTATTTTCTTGACTTCATCATCGTCTATTTATCAGTGGTGGCTCATAATTTTGGCAGGTCCCAAACACGCACACTTTAGCACACACTCACTCACACCCATGCATTCACAAACATGCACACACACATCCATTCAGAACACTCACTCACTGCAAATTCATGCATTTATACATATGCTTTATACATACCCGCATGCACGCACCTAATATTCAAAAACATAAAACTTACCTGACCTGCAGCTCTCAGAGAGAAAAACCTTGGAGGTCCCAGGAGGGTTGAGACAGCTACTTTCTCTCACTGGCTGACCTTAACTCAGCCAATGAGGGGAGGCAGCAGAACCTCACTCTTCACAGAGTGAGACAGGGTCAGTGGGACTCGGTGACCCCGTCCCAAAGTAAGGGGCCAATTTTTTTTATTATAAACATTTGTGACATTAATTTATTCTTTACATTTTCATCCATTTAGCTCTCCAACCTCTGTGTAGAAAGTCCAGGAAAAAGGTTGTGAAAGTAATCACAGCTCTGTTTGTCATAAGAACTCACCTTTTTAGAAGAATCCTGGCTTGTCTTCAGTACCCCAATCTTAATTATGTAAGCGGTCTTTGAAACTAGTGCAGGGTGCTTCAATACAAAGTCTACAAGACAGCTGAGACTGAGTATGTGCCAGGTCCACACCTAGACAAATGTTGTCCCTGAGACTGGGATCAAGCAAGATGTGCCTGAATATTGACTGGACCAGATATTCCCTGTTTTGTGAAGAGGAGCTGTCTTCTGTAACTAGGATTAATCCTATACTCCAAGGAAAAGTGGTACATAGTCTTCTTTAACTGATGTGGAGAACTAACTGCGGAGCAAACCAGACCATGAAGCCATGAGGACTTGCCGCCACCTCCCTCAGAACAATGAGCTACCAAAACACATTTATGTGTACTGCAACCTCTAAAAAATAATGTATTACCAAGAGCAGTGAATATATCAGATATGTTTGCTGCCCGTCATTGTCTCCTAGACCAGAGGTCTCAGGCTTCACCAGTGTACCACATGTTTATGTTGAGTGTAGAGACCACATCCAGGGTGCAGCATGAATAGAGATGAAGGACTGAACCCTTTTCTAGTTGCCAAATTTGTTGTGTTGAGGGAACTATTCATGCTTCTTATGATGTCTGTAAGTTACTCCAATCAGCCAGAGAGTCACAGTAGTTCATCCATTCTGTGCAATACATTTAGCGGCAGAGTTACAAAGTGCTTGCACAAGGTGTCACACGGCAACGCAAGCCTTTTAGTGGGATTAACTAAGCCACGTAAAGCCACCCTAAATCCAGAGTAATGCAAAGTAGCACAAATTGTTGCCTTGTGTTACTCTGGGTTGAGAAGGTGTTCCATAGGTGGAGCATAAGCATTCCCATGATTTCACCCATGGATGTTGCCACAATCTCAGATTTAGTAAGGTTAGTAAATCTGGGATTGATTCAAACTGGCACACCTTCTAAACAGATGTGTAACAAGGTGAAATATCTTTATTTCTCCTCATGATTTCCTCTTTCTCCTTGTACTTCATTCTGCAGCACATGTAAAAGCAGAACATGTTTCACCTGCTTAACCCTGACAAGTACAGACCAAGTACAATGGATCTTTTCTGGGCAAACTGATAGAAAGAGCAGCATTCACCCAGATGTCACAATTTATTGAAGATAATTCCATATTTTCAGACTTCCAAACAGGATTTCGCCCAGGAAGAGGCATAGAATCTGCCCTCATTGCCAACTGAGCTAAACTTAGGAACACAGTTGACCGGAAAAGTGTTCAATCAATCAATCAAGTTTCTTGTAAATCACGACTACTCACCCGCTAGGGCCACAAGGCACTGGGGGGGGTCTTCAGTTCAGTCAAAGATCCAGGTCTTGAGGTCCTTCTTGAATTGCAGCAGCAATGGTGACTGTCCGAGATACAGAGGCAAGGAGTTCCAGGTCTTCGCAGAGAGGTAGGAGAAGGATCTTCCTCCAGCCGTGGCCAAGGCCAGTTGTTGCACTACTTCTCTTGGACCTCTCAGCTGCCTTTGATATAGTTGACCATTACACTCTAATACAAAGACTCTACGAAGCTGGCTTAGAGGGAACTGCTCATGAGTAGATCACATCTTACCTTCAAAACAGAACTTATGTCATCCATACCCCACCTTTCTCATCCAACGCGTACTTCACTAAAGCAGGGGTCCTTCAAGGCTCTATCATCTCACCCATGCTTTTTAACATCTACATGAAGTCATTACCTACTCTGATCAATAAATTTCACCTCACATGCTATAACTATGCAGATGACACACAAATACTCCTTAAACTGGAAAGCCCCAAAGACATTGGAAACTCCAAATTTTCAATTGCCTCAGAGCCGTTAATCATTGGATGACATGAAGCCATCTCAAATTAAAAGATTCCAAAACTGATATATTCACATGTGGTGATTGGAAAAATGACGACCCACTCGCCACCTGGCCTGACAATCTGGGAACATTGCCTAAATAATCAAAGGAAATAAAAGACCTCAGAATTACCATGGACTCCAAGCTATCAATGAATGCCCAAGTGGACAAACTAGCAAGATTAAGCTTTTTTACTATAAAAACGCATCTTCCCCCACCTGGGATTTCCACACAAGGTGCAGGCTACTATCTCTCTTGTTCTGCTTAAACTCGCTTACGTCAATAGCCTCTACCACTGATCATCTTTAACAACTATGAAAAACCTACAACAGATTCAGAACTCTGCTGACAGACCACTCTTACATATAAAGCCACAAGCCCACATCTCCCCTGCCTTAAAGGCCTACATTGGTTACCAGTTGCCAGAAGATCCACATTCAAGCTGTTTTGTTTCACCCACAAAGTGATACATGGAACAGGGCCACTCTTCATCAGGAATAAAATCACCAAATAAATTCAACAAAGGAACCTTCGCTCTAGATTGGTGCCTCATTTTAAAATCCCACTATACAAGTTAAAAAAAACATAGGTTGCACATCCTTCTCTGTTCAAGCAGCCAAACTATGTAATTCTTTACCCCAGAACATAAGATCCACGCATAACTACCTCATCTTCAGAAGACTACTCAAGAGTTGGCTCCTCCCCATATAACCACCTTACTTAACCATAAATATACAGCATATCCCTCTGTATATAAGCATTTATATGGATTATATGTATACTAGATAAGTGTAGTCCTTTGTTTAAATGTGTGTAATAATTATGTCTATAAATATGTAGATATTTGTTAGTTCTGCGTAAGAAATGTACATACTACTTATGGTTATATTATTCTATGTTTAATATGTATGGAGGTCACTGCATAAATAAGTACATTTTTATCATAACTATCTACAATTACTTCACTATTGAACGTTAAAAAAAAATCTAAATTATGAAAACAAATAAATTAGCTTAAAGTACAGCAACACTTGAAAGTCTGAGTTTATTAAATACAACTTAAATCTAGATATATTATCTTCCTTATGCATACATGCCTTCCATGTACTTATGTATCTTTATATCTATTACTTTACTCCTAATTCAGCATCTCCAATGCACTACCCTATATCTAACCCTACACCTCTCTCAATATATCCTCTACCTCCACTCTCTGACTCATCCCAAACCTCATTCTACTACTCTCTCCAATGCACTACACTATTTCTCACCCTATACCTCTTTCAATATATCCTCTACCTCCAATTTCTGTCTCATCCCAAAGCCCATTCTTCTACTATGATCCCCAAAATAACCCTTTCTAGACTTTTCACTCTTCTACCCCTCCTTCCAACATCTCAAACCTCTTTTACTATTGAGATCTCCCAAACAAGCCTTTCTAAACCCTTTTCTCCGACTCTACCCCCTCCACCTCCCCTTTACTCATCCCAAACCTCCTCCTACTGCTATGATCTCCAAACAAAAACTTTCGAGACCCTTCCCTCTTCTATCCCTCCACTACCTTTTTCAATCTAACTAACAGACTCACATGTCCACAGCTCAAATGAATTTCATATTTCCCTATCCTGATTCATCACTAATCCTGTTTTTTGGTTCCCGAGTATCATGCTACTCACCAAAAAGTGCTTTGATGCCTCATCAAGGGTAACAAGCGCTATATAAATGTAGACCCTTCCCTCTTTCATCCCTCCACTATCCTTTTTCAATCCAAATAACAGACTCACATGTTCCCCACTCAAATTAATTTCATATTTCCCTATACTAATTCACCACTAATCCTTTTATGGGTTCCGGAGTAGCGTGCTACTCGCCAAAAAGTGCTTTGACACCTCGTCAGGGATAGTAAGCGCTATATAAATGCAATTACAATTACCCTTCCTGCACAAAAACAATCCTGCCTGTAATGCAGGTACCCTTGCACCATGGAACAAGGGTGCCTGCATTCATGCTAGGCAGCAGGCAGTGCACCAGCAGAGAGAGAACAGGAATGCATCACATTTTAGTAGATATAGTGCATTTCTGCTCTCCACGTGTTCTGCCACCCCTATTAGACATAAGCCAGAGATGGGATCCAGAACCTTTGTTCCTCTTAGGTGAGTGTGTAAAGACAAAAGAAAAACTCATGGAGGAGCAATACTGTGAATACTTTTAAAAGTAATACAAAGTAAAAGTAAGAGTGAAAGTAGAATGGAACAACGCAAGAGGCAACAGATAAAGAAATATGCATACAAATATGCATAAAAGGGAGCAAATGTATGACTATAGGAGATGAGAGAAGAAGAGTAGACTTAGGAAAAGAAGACAAGTGGAGAAATAAGCATCCCAAATTATGAGCAGCGGTATACAGAGTAAGAGAGTAGGAAGAAATGGAACTGATATGGGGTGCATAAATGTAAAGGAGCAAACTTGGAAGAAAATAATCTTAGTTTTAGTTGAATAGTGCAGGAGAGGGGAAGACATCCAACTTTGAATAGAAGAAAGATTTTGGAAATAATTTTACTGAGAAGAGTCTTAGGAAAACAAGGAAACAACAATTTAAATTCATTAGGCTTGAAACGACAGGCATTTTTAATGTGAGGGGAGTCGAGTAAATATAGAACAAGAAAGGGCTAAGAATTGAAAAATGCTGAAAAGTAGCGTTAGAAGGTCAGAAACATGGCGAACCCCGGATATCAACTGGGAATGCTCAGAAACATAAAATGAGCCAAGAGAGAGCAGTTCCACGGACCCCATGAAACACAAGTGCAGAAGAGACAACAGAACGAGTACCAAAATTGGAAGCAGCAGATGGATTAAGAAGGATTAGAAGTAATGATTATCTAGAATACAGTTTGTGGAACACAGAGCAAGTTCAGTAAAATTAGCAGAATGAATGCCAGTCTGAAGTGGCAACAGGAGAAATAGGAGTTAACGTAGGGAGCCTTACACTGAGAGAAGGGGCAGTAAGATAGGCAACATATTAGAAGAGTGAGGAGTATCAAAAGAAGGGATTTTTCTTTGGGAACAGAAGAATAGTATGATGTTTGGATAATCTAGGAAACTGCCATAAAAAAAAATTATGATTAAAAAGGAAACCAGGACGGCTTTAAGAATACATTCCAATCAACCATATTCCCAGAGTGGTCTAAAGAGTGAAGAGGTTGAACAGGAAGGAGGACAGAGGAAATTAACAGGTGGTGATGAAGGCACAGGAAGGTTATAAAATAATCAAAAGCATTATAAATTTTAGCAGTACAAAATACGAGGAAGCCGTCAGCAAGAAAAGTGCACCAGGATCAGGAGCAATAGTAGAGAGGAGTAGATTGAGGAAAGGGAAGTGACCAAAAGGATAAGGGAACATTAAACTGATCAAATACTAATGGCTTTGTTGTTTGACAAGAACAAACAATGTGTTACTGAGAAAGTTAGGAAGAATAGAATTGTATTAAGGTCAAAAGGAGAACAGAATTTTACCATCTGTACTCAGATGTTCAGAGGGAGTAAAAAATCAAGGGGGGTGTGCTGGCAGGATTCAAGTGAAAGAAGGTGTAAAGGTAAGTTAAAGAAGATGGGATTGCCATTGTGAAAACATAATTATATATTCTAATGAATTTTAACTTTGTTTTTGTAATGGATCAGAACTGTCCTTTAGCCTCACTTATGCTTGCTAAGTTTCATAACTCTAGTAGGCCCAGAAGCCATTTTGTTCAGATTAGTACATTTGCACATTTTTGTGAAGCATAGCCCTGTTTCCAGAATTTGGCAAATGGAAACAGGATTTTAGGTGAATAATGAACTCAGTACCGTATTCATGAATGATATCTTATCCTCAAGGATATCTTGTGCTTCTTGTCGGAGAAGATCCTGCCATCTGCTCATTAGATACGTTTTTGCTGAAAGTAGCAGGCTTCTATCACATGATTAAGCTCTATAGACTTGTATTGAGAGGAAATGCATATAAACTCTCCTAAATTTCGTGTGCTTTAGGTATTAGGATCCAACTGATCATTTTCGAGCGAAAGCTCTGGTCAGTTTAAATGACCATTTTTTAAAATCTTTTCTGTTGTTTGCTCATTTGTATTCAATGCATGATAGACTGGAGGAATTCCTGACATGTTGTGGTTTACTTTCAACATCATATATAGACTAAGATGGACACTGATAGCATAAGGATAGAAGGTAGCCTAGGAATCGAGAGTTGGGGGAGGGATTGTGCAGCAAATAGAAGGAATGTCAGATAAGTGCATGTCATGATGAAAGGCAGAGGAAATGGATGAGTAAGGAAGAAAGAGATGGAGTAAAAAAAGTAAAGCAAAACTAAGCAGTTCATGGCCTCCTCCAAATACAGGAAGATGGGAAACAGGGGGTTCTGCCCACGGACTGAAAGATGAAATCATAATATGAGTCACAAATGTGAGAAGGAGGCATGTTCCAGAGATTGAACACAAATAGGAAGGGGTTATGGGTGGAATGGAGGTGAATATTAACATCTCAAAGAAGAAAGAAGGACAAAGAATAAAAAAGTGAAAGATGTCATACAATAAGCCAATATATTCACTGGAAAGTGTGGAGGCAGGCAGGGAGTTATATGATCAGGGAGGAAACAGAAAACAAATGTTAAAAGGAGGCAAAGAGATATTCCACGGTTAAGGAAGTAGGATGAGAATGCGAGGTAGAAGGAAGTTAAATGGGATGTTGAAGAAGACCAGACTCAAAAGCTGGTGCTGGTTGGACAGGGGATTTAGGAGCAGGAAGAAAGCATACTGGGAGCAGAATGATGTTAATTGGTATAGGAATTGAAGGAAGAGTCTGAAGAATATATTGGGACCATGACTGGATATTCAGAGCAACAAATATAGATTCTAAGGTAGAGGAATTGAAAATGGAGTCTGAAGAAGATATTGGGAGCAAGAGTGGATATGTAGAGCAACAATTATGGATTCTAGGGAGCAGTAGACATTTCAGGAGAAGAATAAGGAGAAAAAACAGGTAAATGAAGTTGATGTATCATCAAAGTAGAGCAGAGGCAAGTTGAGAATGATGATTTGGATACCAGATCCAATTAACTAGATCTTCCATATCGAAGGATGGACAGTTGAGTAGCAAACGTGGAAAAAGAAAGGTCCAATTAGAAAAAAATCCTCATTTTCTGGAGAACAATATGCTGAGAATACGGACACAGCCTAGTCCACCTGCCTGTTGGTCTTGACAGGTACAGACAGATGAGGCAATGATTTCCACACCTTCACACCATTTATCAGAGTGCATGGGTCAGGTGCACCTTGGAATTTTTGAAAATGAGGCTGTTGTTTCTCTAAGTGCCTGCTTGTGCTGATGGAGTCAAGGAGGAGTCAAGCATCTAATATGGACCATTAACCAATGGAGCAAGAGGATATCAGAGTGAGAACATCTAAGTATTGGAGGAAGTAGAATCTTGTGGGGTCTTATCTTCAACCCAGTGCACACATTTTCAGATCATGCCTGGAAGGAAGCAGAGTCTCAGCCAGTCAATAAATAGCAAGAAGGAATTGCAAATGCCTCATGATGCTAGAGGTAGAACATCAATGAGGCTGGGGCAGTGGAATCTTATGGTTCTTTTGCCCCTCCATGTGTAAGGAAATGGGCTATTTCAGTTAGGGAAGGTCCCAGTCTGCTAAAATGTATCACCAGATACATGGAGCAGCAGCAACCATGGGTTGTCAGCAGCATAGCATCCCCACATGTGGGGCAACAGAATTGTGTGTGGTCTTTCACTTGCTCCATTGAATACATGTGTCAATCAAGTCAGATAGAGGCTCAGACTGTCTACAGGGAATACCAGCCAGTATGTGCTGAAGGTGCTATTGGATGTCACCAGAACAATATGCAGGCATTGCAAAATGTCTGGAAATGTATAATATTTTTTAAGAAAATCATAATTTTGATCAGCTTCACTACAATCAAAAGGTTCGGTCTTTGAGGATGGGCACATATTTCATTACATTTGGTAGAAGGCATCAGGCAAATGCTATGCACTGTTATCTGGGAAAACCACAATATAATCCTAGGGCCAAGATTCACAAAGGTTTAGAATAAGGTTAGTGTTGCTTTTTTAACACTAAACCAACGCTAAACCTTTTTGGGGATTAACAAACTAACTCAAATTGGTATTTGTGTTGGTTTGTATGGAAAAGTAATTAAAAGCAGCGCGAAACGCTGCTTTGCATTGTTTTGCATCAAGGTTGCCTTACATGGGTAGTACATGGGCGTTCCCATGCAACCACCCATGATTGTTTACACTAAACCCTATCTACTAACATTAGTAGACAGGGTTTAGCACCAAGAATTGACGCCACTGAAAAGCAGGGGGTAACAGGAGAAATGTTTTAATTTCACATTGCATTTCTGACTTTGCATTCGTGATGCACTGTACAGCACACGTACAAAGTAGGAAAAATGTTTAAACTTGTCTAGCCATAGTATTTTATATATTTTATACAGGGAAGGGTATCCTTTCTGTACAAAACCTATGATAGACTCAGGCATGAAACCTAGCACTATGGCGCTAAGGTGTGTGCAGTGCGTGTGTGCCTGTTGCGTGGCAGCTAAAGAGAGGGAAGGAGAGCACCATATCTCTATAGATATGGCGCTCTCCTTCTCCCTCCCTGTCACGCAACGCAGTGCAGTATTTTTGGCTGCTGTGCTGCGTTCCATGATTTTTTTAGAATCTGAGCCAATGTTTACGTCTGTCCAGAGGAGGTGTGTCTATTTCTCATTAAAGTACACGCAGATCTTCTTTAGCCCTCAGAGAAAACTTATCGTGAGAGATGAATTTTGACTTAAAAAATGTAGTCCTTGTTGAACCGGGCATTTTATAGGTTAATGAGAAGCTGGGATTTTGGATTTTTCTAAGCCTCTCTAAGCACCTTTTAACAGTGTCCAGTTCTTGCAGCATCTGCAAATGACTGAGAAAGAGTTTGAGGGACATTTGGTGAACTTCAAACAGAGCTTCTTCCAAATTATAGTTTCTGCCTCAAACGTAGAGAGTTGGAAACAATGGGGCTGGGACAAAGTTATCCAACCGAGACATATTAAAATGAATCTTTTCTAAAAGCTCCAGCACCATGTCAGCAACTAATCCGAGAGGCCAATGATGGTAGGTAGAAGGAGCAGGCAGAAGGGAGTTGATTATAAAGGAGACCTTTGTCTAACCCATTGACTCACACAGACACATCCCACCTTCACATCTGGCATGTACACCAGGTACTCGCTTGGAGCCAGGAGTTCCGGCAGAACACAAAGCGTCCGCCTCGCCCCCTTCCGATCCAAGGCCACCAAGATCATCTGCGGCGTACCCCAAGGCTCCTCCCTCAGCCCAACGCTGTTCAACATCTACATGGCACCCTCGCCCACGTCGCCCGACAGCACAACCTCAACATCATCTCCAACGCCGACGACACCCAGCTGATCCTCTCCTCACCAAAGACCCTCACACCGCCAAAGCCCACCTCCACGAAGGAATGAAGGCCATCGCCGAATGGATGAGGACCAGCCGCCTGAAGCTGAACTCCGGACAAGACGGAGGTCCTCATCCTTGGTTCCAACCCTTCAGCCTGGGACGACTCCTGGTGGCCAACATCACTGGGAACAGCCCCGCCACCCACCGACCACGTACGCAACCTAGGGGTCATCCTCGACCCCACCCTCTCCATGACTAAGCAGGTCAACGCCGTTTCCTCATCCTGCTTCAACATCCTCCGAATGCTCCGCAGGATCTTCAAGTGGATCCCCACCGAAACAAGAAAAACAGTCACCCAGGCCCTCGTCACCAGCAGGCTGGACTACGGAAACGCCCTCTACGCAGGAACGACGGCTAAGCTCCTGAGACGGCTGCAACGCATCCAGAACGCCTCTGCACGTCTTATCCTCGACATCCCCTGACGCAGCCACATCACACCCCACCTGAGAGACCTGCACTGGCTCCCTGTCAACAAGAGGATAACCTTCAAGCTCCTCACCCACGCACACAAAGCACTCCACAACTCCGGACCAGCCTACCTCAACAGACGACTCAGCTTCTACACCCCCACCCGCCAGCTCCGCTCGACCAGCCTCGCCCTCGCCACAGTCCCCCGCATCCGGAAAACAACCGCCGGCGGCAGATCCTTCTCCCACCTCGCCGCCAAGACCTGGAACACCCTCCCCACCAACCTCCGACAGACCCAAGACCTACTGGCCTTCAGAAGACTCCTCAAGACCTGGCTCTTCGATCAGTAGCAGCACCACCCCCTCTTCCCCCAGCGCCTTGAGACCCTCGCGGGTATGTAGTGCGCTTTATAAGTGACATGATTGATTGATTGATTGAGTGAACAGTGTTATAGGGTACCTACATCTCGTTCAAAAGAGTCAAACTTAAAACGTAAAGCATCTCAAGGTATTTTGGCACCTTAGGTAAAGTACATTTATTTGCCACACTCCCTCATTTTTTCACCCATGCCACCCAGGACCTGCTCATGTATATAATAGTGGGCTTTGTGGCACTTTAAGGGACCTTCAGCATTTCGTAGATAGTGTCCTGGGGTGCCGATTGAGTTTTCCCACTTGCCTTTCAGCTATGCAAAGAAACACGTTGAAGAATTCGCCCATGAGTATAGGTTCAAACTTTAACACAAATATACAGCATTTTATGTGTGCAAACTACACTACCTATGTAGCTGGGTAAAGAACAATAAGAGAGCCCTGGTGTGTAATTCCCAAAAGTAGAATCTAAAAGAACTTTCAGAGGGGTCATTACCCTAGTGACGCAAGAATAATTCCCCATACAGCTAGTTCAATCTCATATTTGTTAAACCATAACCAATGATATTATGGGTTTTATAAAACAAAACAGCGTACCCCAAGCAAGATTCCTTAAAATAAATGCAATAAACAGTAGGCAGCAGCAAAGCCTCAATTCGCATGCAGTCTTGCCGAGCATGCGCCATATGCCATGTGCTAGCTCACTATAAATTGAGAACAACATTTGGCTTCCCTGCGGCGTCCTGAAAGAGATGTTTATATAAGGATTTAACTAAATGTGAGAAAAGTACAAAGGAGTTATTTATCCAACTTACAAGCATTTTAAGCTCCTTCTTATAAATAGGGAAGTTTACTATTGCAAATGAACAGGTAGTACGGCCAAGAAGTAATCAGCATCAAATCCCTCTCTATTCTTGGACAAAGTAAATTTGTATAATCCAATTAGGAATCTGTACTTGCACCAAATAAAATTTTCTATTTAATTTAATTGCATTTGACATTAAAGAAGCCAGCACTGACGATGAGCAATTTAGGGCTCATAGTGAACAGATTCACTAGAAGATTATGACAGTGCACAACATTTAGGTAAGTGGCCAGAGTTAAGCGTCACTGTCTCCGTTTATCAGTGATGCATAGCGAGATACAAAATCTTCTTTGCCTTTTATAACATTTTTGCCTGTTGTGAATAGAGGGACTTCACTTACAAAAATGGGGCTGAAAGAAATCGGGTTATTAGTTGAGAGGGGTGGAAGCCCAACTGAAATAAAAACACAATTCATGTTAGGGTGAATCACAAAAGTCACTAAATAAGACTGTGCTTACCCTCTGGCAGCTTGGCACAAAAGCTGTGAGGCTTAACTTAGAGGCAATGTGTGAAGTATTTAAGCAGTGCTCAAAGACTATTACAGTGAAAACACAACATAAGAAAAATCCCAAACCAATTTAGAAAAATAGACTACATTTTAATTTAAAAAAATGATAGCAAAATGACCAAAACTCAATCAGTAGAACCGGAGATATGAATTTTTAAAGCTTCCTGTGAAAATAGCGCCAAAAAGCACAAAGCGCCATTGTGGTTTTCTGGTGTTGCGGGATTGGGTCAAGGTCACAAGTTCAGGCTCACCGTCATGGAGCGCGAGTCAGATACAGCTACGAGGTTCGTCCCACTGAGTCCAAGTTCACGCAGGGAGTCTGAGTCCAAGTCCTCGCAGGGAGATGCAATGGAGCTTCGCGTTGGTAGTAGATGCAAGGAGACCATTGCTGGCATGAGGAGCAGGTCAAGCATCATGGACGGTCACTAATTGGCGTGAAGAGTTGGCCATCGCTGGGGTTGTGCATTGGCGGTCAATGCAGACTGTTGTCGGTGTTTCTTGAAGCGGACTCGAAGAGCAGGTCTTGCTAATGATGCACACAAACGGGGGCTGCGCATGGTCGTCAGGGATGCGAGGAGTTTGTTCATGAAGAGACTAAATACATGTGGATATTCACCTAGAAATCAGGACTTGTGGCTTTAAGGAAGGAGGAGTACACTCTACTGCCAGTCAAGGGTCTATGAACCGGAGGGACACCCTTGAGGATTCAGACTCACGTCAGCAGAGGTCAACAGCAGGGGTGAGGCAGGTCCTGTTGGTGCTGGGCAGTTGCCGGGAGGTCTCTGAAAGGTTGTTTTGTCCCTGTAGCTCAAACAGGAGGTCAGCCAACTGACAGCTTGAGTCTATTCTGAGGAGCCAGGGCTCAAAGCAAACAGGTTCAGTGCTCCTTTTTCAGACAACAGGGCAGTCCTACTCTTGAATCTTCCACAGGTCCAAGATTGGTCTGATGAGAGGTACTGAAAATGCTAGTTTTATACCCAGTGCTAGCATGTGGGATCCCCCCTTTGTTTGGCTTTGGATCCAAACTGTCTAGGGTAACAAGGGTAGGCAGGCTGAAGAGGTGACTTTCAATAAAAGAAGCAGGATACTCCAGGAGTTATAAGAGAAGTCTTCTTTATTCCAAGTAAGGCGCCCACATCCTGCAGGTCTCTCTCCAGTGGTTCCCAAGAGCAACTGCCTGAGTCAGCGTTGGCACCATGGAGAAGGACTGCAGAATGCTAAACCCATAACAAAAGTAAATCACAATATGTTGTTTCTACATAGCAACTGACCATGTCATGTAGCTGTGATTGACCTGAAAGAGGGACTAATGTTCTACCAATACATCATCTCCCTTCTTTCAACAGCAGCCAATTCAGGACTAGAAGAGAGCAACAAAAACAAAAATGAATTTACAAACATAAATAACATATGTATAAACATATTTATTTAATAACATTTTACAGCAATGAGTCTAGTTCATGAAAAAATCTTTAAACCTTGCAGGCAAAGGGGCATTGCGTGATACCCTTTCGCAAACTGGTGTATCATTCTGTACATTTTCTAAAGATGTGCCAGAACTTGATGAAGGGTCATTCAAATTGCAGTTGGACTCCATACTTACTGATGATGTTCTAGCAGACACAGCGTGCTGACCCGATTCTGATGTAATATTATTAGATAAATGAAGAGGTATGCCAGGTAAAGAGGTTCCAAAATAATCAGGTTGCGACATAGCCGTGTTGATGTCATGCAAGGAAAACCACGCTGCTCCTATATCTTGAGATCTGTCAAGATTCAATCTGTGATTGTTTATTAAGTCAACTTGTTCATATAGAGTGAACCTTTGGCCACTCTGATCCCCTTGACAGGGGCAAAAACTTCTTCTCGCCCTTCTTTAACTTGTGAGGGGTTTGTATCATTACTAAATCTCCAATTTGAAAATCTTTGACTTTAACTGCATGGTTAACATCATAATATTTTTTCTAAAGCAACTAAGCTTGCGATGCTCTCATTCTAGCAAGATTATTGAGATTGCACCAAAAAGACCTTTCTCTGGTTGCAAGATCTCTGATCCAATAAGGGCATGTCTCAGTTTTAGGTGATCACTTCCTTAAAATACAAAATGGAGATATACCAGTGGTACTATGTGGATTTATAGAGTAAGCCCAAATATTTTGTCTAAGAAAATTCTCTACTGGTAACTTGTTAGCTACTGCTGTCTGGACACCCTCCTTAAGGAATCTATTTATTCTTTCCACCAGGCTATTAGAAGTGGGGGAATAAAGTGCCACTTGTAAATGTTTAATATGATGTTTGGTAATAAAGACTTTCATGGTGGTTGAAGTAAAGTGGGTGCCATTGACTGTCACTAACTACCTCGGGGCCCCTTCTATATTAAAAATCATGTTCAAAGACATAATGACATTTGTTGTTGAGACAGTTGGTAGAAAGTCATAATAGACCCATTTTGAGAAATAATCAACAAGAACAATCAAAAACCTTTGCTCTAAAGGGAGAATCTCAAACGGTCTTGCAAAATCCAACGCAACCTTGGACCAGACATCTTCTGGAAGGGCAACGGTGTGGAGAGGTGTAGAGTGAGTTGGCCAACGCTTGTCAGAAAGTAAGCAAGTGCTACATTTAGAAACCCAATTGGAGACTTGAGTGCCCAACGAGGGCCACCAGAATTGTTTTTACATTTTTTGCATGTGCTGCCCACACCCAAGTGTTCAGAATGGGCGGCCTCAATCAGTTTGTCTCCGAGTGACCATGGAGAAACACATACATCATTTCTCATGAGAACCCCATCAATCACTGACAATTCTTGAATTTGGGCAAAAGGTTTAAGGGGTAGGGTTAGGGATCTTTCTTGTGGCCATCTTTTTATCATGCAATCTCTGACTCTGAACAAAACTCCATCTTAGTTCAAAGCATCCATCCAAGCAGACTTAGATACAACAGAGATGGAGAATTCGAATGCATCATCTAGACTGGCTACCACACATTCAACATCATTTTTGACATCTTGAATGTTAGGATTAGTTGCTGGTAACCTAAAGAGTCAATCAGCCCTAGCATTATTGCTCACAGGAATGTGAGCAATCATAAAGTTATATTCTTGAAGCCGCGATAACAATCTCACCAGTCTGGCTGAAGCTTTCCCCGAACTTCTCCCATTAACCATTTGTAGAAGGGGTTTATAGTCTGTGTAAAGCATGAAGTGCGTGCCCCACAAAAATGTCTTACATTTTTCAATGGCCAAGAATATGCCAGTACTTCCCTTTCTATTGTGCTGTAGGCCTTTTCAGAGTGTAAAAGTAAACGTTAGGCAAAGACAATTGTTCGCTCGTTTCCTTGAATGCTTTGAGTTAGAACTGCACCCAAGCCTAATTGACTTGCATCAACCATCAAAATACATTCAGATCCAGATTTCTAAGAACCCAGAGCAGGAGCTTGAATAATCAATTTTTTGATAGACTCAAAAGCTTTGCAGCAGTTTGATCCCAAATAAACTTCTTTCCCTTTTTAAATAAATTACGTAACCATTGAACAACAAAAGCATAACTTTGGATGAAACAAGAGTAGTACTCGCTCATCTCTAGAAATGAATTTAAGTCCTCTTTATCTTTGGTAGAAGGCACTTCAGATATCACTTTTGCTAAAGAAACTTTAGATTTTGTACCATCAATTGAAATGTGATGTCCTAGGTAATCCAAATGTTGTACCAAAAAACAATATTTATCGATTTTTAATGTGATACCAACCTTTTTGAAAACATCCACAACTTTGAGTAAAATAAAGTTGTGTTCTTCAATGGATTTTGCAAAAATTCATGCGTACCTTCTCCTGAAACAATAGTGTCCATGAGTTTTTGGAAGACACTCGCTGCAGACGCCTGGCCAAAGGGAAGTCTCAAAAACCTATAGACTTCAAATGGTGTAACAAAAGTGGTCACATTTTGAAAATCTGCAGCAAGTGGGACTTGGTGGTATGCTGAGCATAAATCTAAAAGAGAAAATTTTTGCATGATATAAATTTGCCCGTTAATCTAAATTTTGGGGAGGGGATGACAATCCACTAGGATGAATGGCTGTTAAGAGTGCGCAAGTCAGCACACAAGCGTATATCCCATTCCTTTTTGTGTACTACTACAATGGGGCTTACCCATTCAGATGAGTCTGTAGGGGTAATGACTTTCTCTTTAACCAATTTCTCTAATAATAGTTGTAGTTCTGTCCTTTCTGATAAAGGGACAGGTCTAGGTTTCTGAGCAATCGGTATGGCAGGAGGTTTTAACTTTATCTTGTGTTCACAGTTGCGAATTGTGCCTATTTTTGGTCAAAAACCTAAAGATAAGCATTAGCAATTTCTTTAATACTTTTTGCTACATGAACAATGGTTGCTATAAAAGTGGGGTTGACTACTATTGGATTGTCTGAACCAGGAACCAACATGAAGCCCAATTTAGCAAATTCCTGCCATCCTATGATGAGTTTACCTTGTAATGCAACAAAATAATTTGTAAAGGTTTTTTTTTCCAAGACATTCCAACGAATCATTAGAAAATCCCAACATGGTAATATCTTGTTCGCCATAGGCTTTTGGATTTGCATCTATGGGAGACAATTTCTTTTAATCAGACCAATATTGTGAATACAAGACATCTGAAATGATTGTGTTGGGGGCTCTAGAATCAGCCATCATGTGCATTTTGATGCCTCTAACAAGTGCTTCACAAAGTGGACCTTTAGCTTGTTTAGAAATGTTATCGCTAGTATCAAGAGTGAGGACAAGGTTTGACAAATCAGAAGTAATTTTAGCAGGTGAAGTTTCTGTATCAACAGTATGGATTTGTACATTACCCTTGCTTCTACATACACTTTGAAACTGTCCAACCTAATGGCACTTATTGCATCATTTACTTAGTGCCGGACAGGCTGGTTAATTACTCATATGAGATCTTGATCCACATCTAAAACAAAAGCCTGAAACTTTCTTTGGAGGAGGCTTAATATTTTTTCCTTTAAGTGACAATGCATTCACTGTCAGTATCCTGAATCAAACTAACAGTACGATAAACCAATTCAGTACCTATTCTATTAGTAGAAATGATAGATCTTTCAATTGGCTTTGCTAAATCAATGACGTCTGTCAGAGTTGGGTCCCTACAACTTAAAAGTCATTTCTGAATTGGAGCCAAATACAAACTGGTCTCTAATGCTTATTTCTAAAGTGCATCCAAAATTACAGTTAGCTGCAGAATGACGAAGTGCAGAAACATATTCTTCTACAGTTTCATCTTGAGTTTGATTTCTTTTAAAGAAGTTGAAGTGTTCCAGAAGTACACTGGGCTGTTCCGTGAATTTCTTTTCCAATCTTGCCCTTATTTTCTTTGTACTCATCCCAATTTTCAGGTTCTGTTGTAGGCATTATTTTTGGTAAGTTTTCAAAGAATTGTTGCCCTTCAGTATTTAAATTGTTGTAAAGAATAGCTGCTTTTCTTTTAGGAGAACATTTCTCTGCATCCAGAGCAACCAAATAGCTCTCAAATACTTTGAACCACTGTTTCAATGTTAAAGGGGGTTTTCCATGAAGCTGTAGATGTACCAACTGGGCCAGATTACTCATTTTATTTCCAGAATGAATAGTCAGTCAAAGGGTGAAAAAGCAAAGTAGGCTAAAAACAAACACTATTGCCTTGAAAGAAATGTTTGTAAAGAAAGCTTATTGTTGTTTAAACGAAGAAATTGTAACTGGACATACCAATGTTGCAGAATTCTATATGAAAATGCTTTGCACGGTAGCTCTGTAGCATTAGGAAGTTTCTGCACTGTTTACCGGTTTCTCTGGTAACAGGTGTCCCTACTTGTGAAAGACTAAATAAATAATAAAATAAAAATAGCCGCCACGTTGCTCGTTAGTGTAAGGACGTTTCCAGGCTGTGGTGCTGTTTCTATAGTAACAGCCGTCCCCGATTGTGCGCATTAGAAGGCTCTCGTGGATGGAAACGAGCGTATGCGGGTGCACAGATTCAGCTAGTGAGTGTGTGCACGTGCGCGGCAAAGCGGAAAGAGAAATAAAAAGCTTTTAAGGACTTGCTTCAGGGAAAAATCAGGCCAATGCCTCAGAAAGTATTCTGGTAAGCTGTGCGGTATACGTCGTTGTCATCGAGAAAGATTTGTTTTCTTTCTTTCTTTGTAAAAAGTTTGTTACGTTGGGCTCCTTCTTAAGCTTTTCGCCAAAATGAAGAGGTGACTTTCAATAAAAGAAGCAGGATACTCCAGGAGTTATAAAAAATGTCTTCTTTATTCCAAGTAAGGAGCCCACGTCCTACAGGTCTTTCTCCAGTGGTTCCCAAGCGCAAGTGCCTGAGTTTGCATTGGCAACCATGGAGAAGGAATGCAGAACACTAAGCCCATAACAAAAGTAAATCACAATATGTTGTTTCTACATAGCAACTGACCATGTCATGTAGCTGTGATTGACCTGAAAGAGGGACTAATGTTCTACCATTACATCATCTCTCTTCTTTCAACAAAAGTAAATGCTAGCCCAGTGCTAGCATGTGGGATCCCCATTTTTTCTAACCTTCCCCCTTTCCTGGGTTTGGTTCCAAACTGCCTAGGGTAACAAAAGGCAGGCAGGCCTAGGTGTGAGATGCAATGTCAATGTCAGTGCCTAACATAAAAATGAATGTATCCATCTGTAATGAAACTGGTGCTCATGTAAAGCGATCTGATACCTGATTTCTTCGGGTCAAGTTGGCGCTATATAAAACTCTCTAAAAAAAAGAAAATGGCTGGGCGGGCAGCCCTTAGAGGTCAGGAAGGGGGTGAGCAAGCCCTGATGCTACCCTTCAAAGCTCAGGAAGGCTGAAGGCTGAGTTCAACCTCCCAGGACATCCTGTTCAAGAGAGCAACAACATGTCCCACACCCAAGGCCCTTTTGTCCCCAGGCATGGGAGGAGTACACAAGAGAGCACAGGAGAACCATTCACAAGCATGTGACCCTGGCCACTGTCAGAAAGGCACATTTGATTTAGACAGATAAATGCAAACTTTTCTAAAAGTGGCATTTTCATAATAGTAACTTAAAATCCAATTTTACCATTAAAGATGATTTTAATTCATTTGAGTGGAAGAAGCATTTCTCTATGTTCCCAAACTGAAGTTATCACCTACTAAGTGTAATAAGATAAACAACTGTTGTTCTATGAGAGAAATAACCTCACAACAGAGAAAAACAACTTTAGGAGTTTTTTTCCACTGTCAGGACATGTAAACCTTAAATACATATGTCCTACTTTTGCACCCGGCCCTAGGAGTGCTTAGGGCCTGACTTGGGGATGACTAATTTAGTATTAAAAAGGAAGGTTTAGGCATGGCAGAAGCTTTGTTTGTTAAGCTGCGATGGCAGTTTGAAACTGCACTACAGGTTCCTATGGCAGGCACACAACATGTTTTACAGTGCTACTTTAGTGGGTGGCACAATGAGTTCTGCAGGCCACTAGTACCATTTAATTTACAGGCCATGGGTACACGTAGTACCATATAATAGTGACTTATAAGTAAATTAAATGTGCCAATTAGATATATGCCAATATATCCAGGTTTAAAAGGGCAAGCACAAGCACTTTACCACTGGTTAGCAGGAGCAAAGTGCACAGAGTACTATGACAACCAAAAACATTGTCAGCAAAAAAGGTAAAAATCTGTCCTAATACCATGAAAAAGAATGTAATTTTCAACAGTAGGTGCAAGAAGTTGTGGTTTTAGTTGAGTGGGTTGAATGCCCATCTCAACCCTCCTCAAGGAAAATCTTAAAGTCACTTAATTAACTTGAGCTTAACCATTGTAGCACAGAGCTGACAGGCTTAACTTGGAAGCAGTGTGTAAAGTATTTGTACAGTATGACAATAGTAATAACAAAACACAAGAATGATCCCAAACCAATTTAGAAACATAGGGTAAATTTTATGAATAAAATGACACCAAAACAGCAAACATGTAAGGTTCAAAATGGTACCAAAAAGCATTGAGCCCCAACTGCGGTGATCTTGTTGTGCTTGACCGGTACCATGGTGCAAGTTAAGGCTAACTGCACTAGAACACTGCTGGGTAAAGAAACCAGGTTCAACCTGGTTGGAAGTATAAACGTTGGGCTTAGTCCCTGGAATGGAAGTCAAAAATCTTCAGCAAGCAAGGAAGCAGGCTATGGCCGTTGAGGGCTCCACATAATCTGTTAGCTGCTGGACGATGTCTTGGTTAAATCATTGACTTTTTACTGGAGAGCTCAGAGTGGTAGAAATTTAAATTTTGCCCCCACAGAAAGTCCTTCGCTGGCAGGATGCTTTTGGCACTGTCGTCCTGGGAAGATTCCTACATTCAGACTTAGTGACTTTTTGGACCTCTGATTCTTCCAGCAGGACAAAGCTGCAGCCTGTAGCTGAAGAGGGCTCCATGAGGCCAGATATCTTCCCAAGGTCCCACTGAATCAGATTGCTACTGCAGAAAAGCTCCAAGTGGAAGCAACCTGAATCTTTAGCAAGGCAGCAACGTACCTTCATCAGATCAGCTTGGCAGGTTGCTCCCAGTCCTTTGGAGTTCTTTGGAGGAAAAGTTTAGAGGAGTACACTTTGACATCAGCCAAGGGTCCAGCACCATGGGGAAAGCCCTTGGGGGTCAAGACTCACTCCAGCAGAGGGAGCAGCAGTGTTTGGCTCAGGTCGAGCTGGAACTGCTCAGCGGTGCAGTTGCAGAAAAGGCCTCTTGTAGCTTGAGGTGTCGCTGTAGCTTGAACAGAGGTGTGTCCAGGGAAATAAGCAACCCCTCCTCTGTGGTCATTCTAAACTAGTTCTGGGGCAGCTCTTCTCCCACTGGGATTGGTGGCTGCCTGATGAGGGAACAAAGAATGGCCCTGCCTAGATGTTCAGCTAACATTTAGCTGTTACAGGATAGGCCTTTTTGAAGGTAATCATGTTCCTGGGCACAGCTCAGATGGTCACCCTTCTAAAAGAACAGAGCACCTCCCAACATCCAAGGCCTTTGTCTTAGTTCTACAATCACAAAAGCAGTCCAGGCAAAAATATGAGGAGAGCACCACCATTTACAACAGTAGGTTTCCCTGGGTGGTAGCCAAGCCTAGGCCCAAAATCCACAGATACCCACATTGCAACAAAACGGGTCGGTTTTGCATGAAAAAATGTATTCTGTTCATGTTGTATTTTGGGGCCTTTCTTATCGTGCATGCTAGGCCCACCCACCCAAGTAGGGTACTGTTTTTATTGGGAGACTTTGGGGAATGCTGAGAGGTAGGAAATTTGTCAATCCCCAAAGATTCTAGCATTTTCCCTCACAAAAATGTGTGAAATATATAAGTTTTAAGCCAAAGATTCGAGGTTTGCAAGGGCGTCTGTGTAAAATAACCTTGTGAGATCCATGTCTGTCCCACCACCCTGAATTCTGCTGGGAGTCTAGCTTTATGAAATATCTGGTTTGATAGGTTTCCTTGAGTGGCAGGTGAATAGAGTGCAAAATCCCTAGTTATCAACATCACCAAACTAGTTACCAACATCACCAAACTAGTTACCAACATCACCAAACTAAGGGGCTCATTACGATGGCAGTAAAACCGCCACTGGCAGCCAGCCGGTGGCGGTTTCACTGCCATCTCGAAGCACTTCTCCGCCCACCATATTATGATGGCGGGCGGTGTGCTGGCGGACACACCAAGCATCCCTAAAATGGTGGCGGTGCCTAGCAGGCACCGTCCGCCAGATTAGGATGCTGCATCCCCGCCAGCCTGTGTATGGCGGTTCAACCGCCATTCACAGGCTGGCGGGGATGCACTTTGGGGGCCCGTAGCGGGTCCCCCTTCAGCAGGGGCACTCAAGTTTTGGACTTGGGGGCACCTATGGTGCCCCCCAACATATCCCTGCACCATGTGGCAGGTACCGCGTGGTGCCTGTCACGTAGTGCAGGGAAATGCAAAACTTGCATTTTTACAATTGCGACGGGTGCTGCAGCCAGCAGCACCCTTTGCAATGGTAAACATGCACAATGTGATCGCCACAGTGGCAGTCGCATTGTCATTCCATGTGCGGGACCGCCGCCATATAGGCGGACAGTCCCAAGCCCCGGGCCGATGGCATCATCGTAATGAGCCCCTAAGACTTTTTTCTCTGGTTTCCTGATGTCTCCATGTAATGGAGCATTTTGCTTAAGGAGCCAAGCCTATCCACACAAGTAGGGTACCATTTTTATCGGAGGAAGTGGGTGAATATTAGGTCGTAGGAAATTTGTCGATCCCGCAATTTTCTCTCAGAAATGCATAAGGATGATGATTGTTTTTTGTCAAAGTTTGAAGTTTGCATGGCCATCTGGGTATTAAAACTTCATGTGATTAACAAGAGTCCCTTGACTTCTCTGAGTGTCTTGATGTCTTGGTTTGGTTGGTTTACCTTGCTGTGGTTGAGCTAGGGCCCAAATTACACAGCTACCCACATTGTAAAAATGCCTTGATTTTGCTAGTGAAATGTGATGTCTACAGTCGTGTTTTGGGGCCCAGTCACACGAGTAGGGTACTGTTTGTATAGAGAGACTTGTAGACTTGTAGAAACAGACAATAGCAGAACATTTGTTATTGCAAATTGGATTTGCCTGCATTTGTGGCTTCCAAATGTAAGCCTGTGTGCCAGTAAGAAGTCATTTTTCAAAATGCCAAGTGAATCACATGATAGTAGGTTTAACCTCAAATTCAACCTAAATTCAAAGGTATACAAATATCAACTGTTCCAAAACTCCATATCTTGTGTTTCTTTGAGAAACACATAGGTATCTTTCAATCATTGTATTTTACTATATGAATTGCTGTAAAAATCCTTATAAGCTGCATCTCGGTTGTTGGATCTGGCCATCGCATTTTTTTGGAGCATCTACAAACCCTACATATCCTGCGACTAGAAGGGCCTAGCAGACATAACACTATATTGCTTTTGTAAATCAACCACTATGAAAGAAAAATACAGATGAAAACACTGTCACAAATTGCAAATGTTTTCTTCTCATTTTCATCATTGTTTTTTAATTCAATGATTAGTTGTTTTTTTGGGAAAACCTTGAGGTATCTACACAAATTACACCATGCTGAATTCAGACGTTTATCCACATATCAGAACTGTATAGTTGTCTGGAAGCACTCAATGGATTCATACAGGTTTCCACCAAAACTGCAAATAGGTTGAAAACACATATAGGGAAAATGGAGTACCTCTTAGAAGAATTTAAAAACAGTGGTAAAAATATGTTTTGATATAATTCTGCTTGTTCCTGAAAGGTTGGAAGATGGTCATCCTAGCATAGCAAACCTTTAGTTGGTGCCATGTTTATAAACAGAAGATACACTTTCTTTAAAAGCACTTTTTCCCCATATTTTCGTAAAATAAACCACAAAGTGTAGCTATTTATTGTCTATTTTCTCGGTTCTCTCCATAGGAATCTAAACATCCAAAAAAACCTTTAGAATTTCAAGGATGTTGGGAAAAAATACACTAGTTTGTCCTGGGTTCTTTTTGTGGAAAAACAATTATGAAGGTTTGAGAATGAACTAACTAAACACCAAAAAAGTGGTTAATGCCAGGGAGGAAAGGCTTAGAAAGCAATATAACCATTCCCATAACCCTCTATATGAACCATTCCTCTCACTTTTGTTCCTCAAATGAATTATTACATGAGCTTTTTGTATCCTAAGTCTATAATTCTGAAAAACAGTCAGCACATTGAGTGCTAAGGGTCCTTGCAAATGTCATGCAGAACAGTAAATAAAGTACACTTGACTTCATAAAACAGCGTGCCTTCATGTCTGGTTTCCATGGAAGCAAGACAGATAGGGTTTTTGTTTGCTGCATTGGCAAAAGTATTGTGATACAGTTTCATCCAAGTTGTTGCTTTGTTTATGAATGTCTCTTAACTTTTTCATTTTGAAGAAAAAAGGAATGATATTTTTAAATAAGCTTCAACTCAGCCAACGGATCTAACTATATTGTAAGTGGAAGGGCTTTTTCATTGGTTGGTGAGTTTCTGCCTTTGGCTGTGTGAATGCGCGAATGGATGAATATGAGAACTTGTCAAAGGTTAGATAGATGTATGTGTCTAGATGAATAAGTTAGTGGAAGACTGAGTGAATAGATAAATTAGGGGTCAGTGACTGCATGGATAAAAGGATGATTGATTAAATAAGTGAGTGCATAGATGGATGGCTCTACGAATACGTGAATATGTGAACAGAAACATGGTTGACTGAGTGTTTTGATGGCTGAAGAGAGGTTTGGCAACTCTTGCAGACTGAACGTCAGACAGCATTGATGAAAGCTTTACAAAATGCCAAGAACAATCACTGTTATGTCAGTACACTCTCTACACCAGGGATGGGCATCATTATGCCAAGTACGTCATAAATATATAAAGAATTGCCTCTACTTAGCTAGTAAACCTTTATGCCAGTTGTTCAGCTTTGGGCTTCCATGGTCCATGCCTATGTTTATGGATTATTAATGGGTGATTGTTAGTGTATGTATACATGGAAGAACGGATAGGTCATGGATTTATGGTTGGATGTGTCAAATTGATGAATACATGAATGAATGAGCTTGGGCTTGAAGTGTGAGTAAGTGGCACGAGAGCCAACAAGATGGCAAGAATTACAACCAATGCACCAATCAAAGCATTGCGAGAGACTGTTACTGAGGTTTGTGTAAGAACCATCCTAAGTGCCTGGATAATTGCTAGGAGAAGTAGTGCATGGAAAAAGGATGAAGGATGAATAAATGAAGGAATGACTGAATAAGTGACAGCATGAATGTAAAGGTGAATGACTATATCAATCACTGGGCGAGTGAGTGGGTGTGTCGGTGCAGACAAGTTATACCAGTTATACGGTCTGTGGTTCCAGACAACCATATTACAACATGTTATCAAAAATGCCTTTAATTACTAGGATTATGCCAGTGCAAGCATTACACCAGGTGATGACAAAATTGTTCTAAGAGTACCTGTAATATGTCTAGAATTATCACCATTATACCAGTGCAAGAGTTATGCAAGAGTGAGCATCCTTGTGCCACGATTCCAACAAAATAGCAAGCATGTCCACATTATGGAATATCAGTAATCCCACTGGGGTGGGCTGTAACTAAGTATGTGATATCAAATTCTTTCTGTAGTGATTATTGCCATTACTCATCAACAGAACCTTGTGTCTGGGCCTGAGACTCAGAGAAGCAATGACTATCTTCTGTAGGTTAGTATGGGAGCATTCTGAGATTGGAAAACCCAACACTGGCAAGAAGGCGAATGCGACGCCCTACAGGTGCCTGAGTCTCCACGTAGGAGAAAGTAATGAAGTTGTGCTCTGCAGACCGGCCTGAGCAAAGAGACCCAACCCATTATGGGACACCACAGGCTGCTGCTAGCCTCACTGGGGATGGAATGAGAAGGAAAAGACGAGCTGCAAAAAGCCACAGGAGAGGTGGCACTGCTGAAGGAATGCCAGAAGAGGTAGTGAATGACCAGGCTGCCAGTGCTGCTTTAGCTGCCCATTTCCTTACCTCATTAGGAAACAGGTGGAAAAAGTTAGTGGAAACCAGGGTCGGGCTGCCCATAGCGGGCACCGGGCGTTTCCCTGGTGGGCCGACACAGTAGGGGCCGGTCTTGGCCCCCTGGGGGGCAGTTTCTGTTCGGGGGCCTGTTTTGCAGCATAGCTGCAATATCGCTCCCCTGTAACAAAAGCGGCATTGGTAAGATGGGAGTGGTGCTTCCAACTAGAACCGCACCCCATGGGGGCCGGCGGAGCTGTTTGCCAGGGCCAGTTTCGGTTCCCAGTCCGGCCGTGGTGGAAACAACTATGGGCTCACTACACAGCCTCCAAGATACAGATGGCTGAAATAAAACTCATGTCAGATTGCCAGCAATGCCACTGGAAAATGGACAAGGGGAATCATAGTGTCTAATAAAGGAAAGATACAATATCCCAGATGCACAACATCAAGATTTTTAGAGCAGATTGATCATTTTGTTACACACTCTCTTGTGATTTTTTTAATTATGTTCATTATTAATTTTTATGTGTCTGCTTTTATGGCTGCTTGTGTAGCTGAATAAAGATTTTGAATCTGAATCTGACTGAGAAAGGGATATCTCAAAACCAAATTCTCATCCACTTAATGAAGTGGAGGAGAAAGGTAAAATAGCACCTAAAGAAATAGATACATTAGAGTTGGAAACTGATATGCCAATAGCTAATCAACAACGTTTGGGTACAGATACCTCTTCTGAAATCAAACACAGAATTGACACCTTAGGTATTGTAAATAATTACTAGGCAAAGAAAAATAAAGATGACGGGGAGAAACCCCGCGGTTCTGAACTATGAAATCTTTTGAAAGATACGTATTGGCATCATGAAATTTAATTCGAGAAAAATGTGCACCCCAAACAGTCAGTTTAATGATAGATTTGGAGATATAATCTCCCCTTGAAACGGAAGTGCCTGCAAAGTAGTAAATATTTATTTCAATTACGGAGGGGCCTTAAATCATTAAATGAAATGTGGATATGGAATTAGATGGAGGGTCTCTTTTAACACTAATATGTTATGAAAAGGGGAAATGGGATGATAGAGTCTTCATTTCCTACCTATGAGACACTTAGGATACTCACATTTATCTAAATAATCTGGAACTGTTGACTCAGTTGGATCTCTGAAAGAATGTTAGCAGGGTGTCAGTGCAGTGTTCAGTCCCTCTGAATAATTCAGAAATATTCCTGAAAACCAATTGGGAGCACTGGAAGTGTGCTGTCAAACTTGGACAAATTAACTAGATGTTCGCCTTAAAAATCTGCAAAGAAAGAATGAAGATGTATTTATTTTTATTTTATATTGTAACATAAGAACATTCGATTCGACATGGGTATACAAGACTAAATTATAAAAATACTTCCAGTAACCCTTTCAATCTGGGAATAACGCCCCTAGTTAAACACATGCCGGCCTTCTGTCTTGCCCATTTTAACGCACCATGTCATAAGTCCGAAATTCAAACTAGCTTGCAAGTATTGACCCCAAACCTTTTCTTTGTTTGAGGGTATCCCAGCTATCTTAAAGTAAATCACCTCCAACTTTACCGAATCTTAAATAACGTTCAGCAAAAACTAACGGAGATAGCATCTTTCCAGCTCATAACAATCACTTTCTTAGAAAATGGAAGATGTCTGTCGTGAACAATCTCTATTTATAATCAGTGGCGGCCCACATAGGGTGTGCTGCGGGCGGTGGGCGGGGCGGGGGAGGGGCAGGGTGGGGGACTAGTAAACTCGGACATACAACGGAACGGAGGAACGTAATAATTACTTTCCTCCGTTCCGTCGTATGTCCAAGTTTACTACCCCCACCTTGCCCCTCCCCCGCCCCACCCCCCGCAGCACGCCCTATGCGAGCCGCCACTGTTTATAATATATCCTTAATCCCACAAGGGCAGTTTTTTTAATCAATCTCAGTATGGATTTTACGGATATTAGATAAACTTTCTTGAATAAAGCCCGTACATTCTTTATCTGGTCTAATTTAATAAGTAAACATATGTTCTCAAGTACTTATTTCAGCGCGTTTAAGAAAATTAGGTCTATCATTTGGGAGCCAGGAGTTGATTTTCCCTAGAGTGTGGTAAAACGTGAACAAAGAGTAATATGCTATCCTTTGATAATTAAAACCCTTGATAAAGCATAGGGGAGGCATATTTAACATTTTTTCATGACGCAACAGAACAAGACACCTTGCTGCACTACGTGAAAGTGAGAGGCGGGAATGCACCATATGCATCAAGATATGGTGCATTCCTGCTCTCTGTGCCAACACAGACACTCTTGCACCATGGTGCAAGGGTGCAAGGGTGCCTGCATTACAGGAAAAAAAATAATTTGTGCAGGAAGGGACACCTTCCTGCACAAAAACAATCCTCTCTTTCTATGTGTGCTGCAGAAAAGTGTGTGCAGAGAAAGTGGAAAAAACTAGGAGAAATAAAGGTATTTCTCCTCTTTACGCCTCCCCTGGGAAGGTGTAGCATTCTGAAGCATTGCCGAGTCTACATGTATTGGTAAATCTGGGAATTCTTCAGAATCCATGGGTAGGTGTGTGGGTGTTCCATTGCTCCACCCATGGAACACCTCCCAGGGCAAAGTAACACAAGGCAGCGACTTGCTCTTCCTTGCATTACTCCAGATTTACCAAAACCACAAAGGACCACGCAAGGTGGCTTTGCGTGGCTTGGTAAATATTATTATAGGTTAAACCACTGATTAATATGCCCCTCATTTTTTACATCCTTGAGAAATTTCTTTGTCTACTAAAGATGGTAGTGGCTCATTTCTCCCTCATCTCCTGGAAGGATTATTTTTCCTCAATCAATATTGCATAAACTAGGGAGTTCCTCTCTTTTATTAGAGAGGGTTCTTAATACTCCTTCAGGATGACATACAGTACCAAATTCTTGTCACTTTTTTTGAGTTTGTATTATTCCAGCAAGCAAAGGTGCATCTTGTAGCCGCAAAAAGGCTTCTTGATGCCAGATACATTTTCTGCCAGGTCCTGCTGAATCGGATTTGATGCTGTTGGAAAGCTCTTAGCAAGAGCAACACGTATCTTTGGGTCAGCAGCAATGCACGGTCGTTGGTACGGCTTGTAATGTTGGCCCCAGTCCTCAGGAGGTCTTTGAAGCAAAAACGTTTTTAAGCCCCAGGTTTCAGTAAAAGTTAGGAGGAGTACACTTTGACACCAGTCAAGAGTCCAGGACCTTGGGGACAGCACTTGGTCTTCTAAACTCACTCCAGCAGAGGCAAGCGGGTCCAGGACAGGCCCAGTTTGAACTGGTCAACTGGGCAGTTGTAGAAAAACTTGTAGGTTGTTGTGTCCCAGTAGCTTAAACAAGAGGTTATCATATGACCCTTGAGGTCCATTTCTTTGTCCTGGCTATAACAGGAGGAGCAGGACCAGTCTTATAGGCTCCTCTCAGGTCACAGACAGCAGGCCCAGTCCTTTTCTGTCCTTCCATAGGTCCAGAAAGTCTTCTGAGGAGTTTATTGTGGGTGTCACATTTATGCCTGGCACCAGCCTATGGGTTGGGGTGACTTCTGGCCCCTCTCTAACCAATAGGATAAAAGTTCCCAGCGGCAATTCTACCTACGTTTGCAGCACATCTTCCATGCCACACTGCAAACAGCTCCTCAGTGCTCATCTATGCCTAAATCCAAGATAGTGAAACTCTTCTTCGCTTATTTGGCATCTGTGTGCCCACTTCAGAGGTGAGGAACAGGAAATTAGCAAGCTCTCTTTTGTGCTCACTCTAATCCAGTTCTAGGGGCAGCAGGGAAAATGTAACTTTCTAAAAGTACCTTTTCCAAAATATTTATGGCAAATATGACTTTACCGGTGAATGGGGCTTGTGACAAATATTTAATATCAAAAGTTCAACAAAGGAATTTAGAACAGCTTCCCAGCCAGAAATAGCATTAATATATTTAATGTTGCATTCCAACACTTTCCTATGGAGCAGCCAAACCTGCTACAATGAAAAGAGGTTTAAGGGTCTTTTCATTAAAAGGACATGTTTAACATGATGGGGTGGATTTTCAAAGAAGTCACGCAATGCAGCGCAGCAGTCAAAAATGCTGCACTGTGTTGCGTGACAGGGAAGGAGCAGGAGAGTGCCATATCTACAGAGATATGGCTCTCTCCTCCCCTCTCCCTAGTGCGGTGCTGATTTCAGTCTTGCATAGGTTTTGTGCAGAACAGTACCCTTCCTGTACAAAATACTATACCTAGACAAGTTCAAACACTTTTCCCACTTTGTAGTGTGCTGCATAGTGCAGCACTCATGCAAAGTAGGAAAAGAAAAGAGAAATTAAAACATTTCTCCTCTTAATGCCTCCTTTCAGATGGCATTAACTTTTGGCGCTAAACCCTGTCTACAATTGTTTGTGGATAGGATTGTGCACCAAAAGGCATGGATGGTTGCATGGGAACACCCATGTATCACCCATGTAATGCCCCTTGGTGCTCAGTAACGCAAAGCAATGCTTTGCATTGCTTTGCTTTACATGTAGGGTACTTTCCAATGCAAACAGGTTTTGAGCTGGAAAGTAAATTGGTAAAAAAACATTTTGTGATGGTTAGCGTAACTTTTGTGATGCTAGCCCAGCTAAAAATGTTTGAAAATCTACCCCAAACTTTTTACATGTCCTATTTTTAAATACTATGCACCCATGTTCTGGTCAGAAAAGCCTACTTAAGGTAACTTGTTAATATGTAAAAGAAAGGGTTAGGCCTGCCAAAAGAGGTTATTTTAACGGGTGGCATTTGCAGTTTAAACCTAAACAGCCAGCGAAGGCTAGGTCTGTAGTCATGTTTGAACTGTCACTGAAGTGGGTGACCAATGGGTGCTGCAGCTCTCTGGGGACATTTAACTTACAGGCCCTGGCTACACTTTGAACCATATGGTAGGGGCATATAGGCAAGTTAAAGATTCCAATCATGGTTTTTGCAATTTCATCCTGTTAAAGGGAGAGCACAGGCACTTCATTGCTGTTAAGCAGGGGTAAAGTGCACAGAGTTCTACTGCCAGAAACAACTGGGGTACAGCAAAAAGGCAAAAAATCCAGGGTGACCCTGAAGAAAGGGCACATTTCCAAAAGCAGTGAAGTTGACAGAATATCAAAATTAAGGAGATGGGGTAAACAGGGAGGTAGGTGTTAAAATGTTAGGGAAGAAAATAATTTCTATTTCATGTTAGTTCTCTAAGAAAGAGACAATACTCAACCAATGTCAGCCCACTTTTGGGCAATCAGATGGCAACATTTGGATGTGAGAAGTTATGGTAGTTAAAGAGAAGAATAACGGGGGTAATTTCCAAAAATATGTCAGTAACATTTTTAAGAAAAAGGTGTCACCCAAAAAATGTTGCATAGAAGAAAAATGGAGTAGGACAGACCTTCAAGGACACCAACAGTTTGGAGAGTTAGTTAGCATAGTGGAACTCCAAGATAGCCAGAAAGACAAAAAGAAAAGCAATCTAGTGTGGGGTTGGTGATGCAAAGATTAGCCAGTGGTAGCCAATCTTTGCAATGGTTTATTACAATGTGGAGTAATCAATTGCAACAAAAACTGGTGGACAGAGGTAAAGAAATTGGCCGTGTAAATATATTGGCCTGGAGTGAATTGAGCATAAGCTCAAATGAATGGCATTGTGAGGTAGTGAGGAATTTAGGAATACATTATTCAAGTACTTTTGAAAAGAAAGGGAGCTGACAGATTTGTTGGCAGCATGAGTGGGAGATGTAGGTCCACAGCACAACAAATTGTGCTTAGATGCATGAAGGAATGATTAAATGTTATGCCATAGGACATGAGAAGTGGGTGTCAGTGATTTGATAGTTTGTGTTCCGAAAGTGCCAGAAGAAACTTAACGGATTAAGCATAGATATTATTTCTATGCGGGATGTCGGGAGGAATGGACAGAGTTGAAGAGAGTGAGTGGAAGTACAGGAGTGATGTTGATTAGTGGGATGGAGCCACAGCATGGAAAGGGTGGTTCTGATGGTTTTCAATGAGAATGAAAAGTAGTGGTGTGCAAAATGTGAGTAATTTGCTTTTGTGTAATTATGTGAAATCTTGGCAAAATTACACACAATTAAATGAAATGTAAATTTGACATTTAGCGCTATAATTTGAAGTGAAATGTGTCATTGTGACAATTTTTGGCACCAGGACACATTTAAACAAAATCGCTGTGAACTGTGATGGTGCACCAACTGCTGTGTTGTTCCTCTGCGTTTGTGGTAAGTTTATACCGTGAATGTCACGTAATTATGTGCAGTGGTATAATGGCATAATTTTAGGAATTTCGCAAAACAAGCATAATGCTAAATTCCCAAATGTACTCAAATTACGTTGGTGTCATGAAAATTTTGCCCAAGCCTAATTAAAAGTTGATGTCTCTGGGCCCGGTTCACAAAGGTAAACTGAGACGAAAGTCTAACTTTACAACTTTCGGTATTCACAAAGGGCATTTACGAGTAGTAAAGTTAGACTTTTGTCTCGGTTTAACTTAAGTTTTGGTCTTAAGGATAACTGAGACCAAAACTTAAGTTAAACTGAGACAAAAGTCTAACTTTACTACTCGTAAATGCCCTTTGTGAATACCAAAAGTCATAAAGTTAGACTTTCGTCTCAGTTTATCTTTGTGAATCAGGCCTTCTGTGTCTAAGTGAGTATTTGACGTTGAGCATGGGTAGTGGAAGGTAATGTTCAAGGGTATTGCCAAGTCATGTTGGGTGGGAGGAGGAAAAATGGTATTGGAAGTGTCATATGGCTGTTAGGGTCATTGTCGACATTGCTAAGTTAGTTGGAGCTCTGCTGCCATGATGCTGCTTTTGCGCATGTTACTACATGACTTTATTTTGAAAGACTCTGTTTGTGCCTTTCACATGAGAACCGTCTGCTTTCTGCGTTCTCTGCCTGTACCTGGAGTTTATTCTGAACTTGGTGTGCAAGGTCGATAAACAATGCCCCTGGTTATTCTGTCTGGTCAGTCCCTAGCCCCTAGACAAAACATGCTAACACAGCTGCGGCTGCTGGAAACTCGTGCTTTGATATTATGGGGATGCATGTTGGCTTAACACACACTTGGAGAGGGATCTTTCCAGGGAGAAGAGCTATGCTGTTCCTATGATGTAAATATACCATCTAGGCACTAAGGTATGGGGTCTGCTGACAAAGCCCAGATATCTTCCTTTATATAAAAGAACTCCTTCTTCCCAAGGGGAGGGTGGTTAGGCCTTATAGTCCTTTATCCACTGTCTGTATACAATGGCATCTCCCTTTATAATCTATGGTCTTGCGACAATGCTAACTGTTTTAGGTTTCTGCGTTTTGCTGCTGGTAGTGGCTCATATACTGCATTACAGAGCACTATAGTTAAAATAAACATTTTAAACTATAACAGTGACTCTGTCAATTCTTATTGTGAACAGGTACCAGTGAGTGAGCAAAAGGGTTCGTCTTGCTACCGCGATTCCTGAGATAGTTGGGAGTGTTGTGTTCTGGGTTGTCTAATCATTTGTAGCTTCGTGATTATGTAGGAGAGTGAATGAGACACTATAGCTAGTTGGTTTTGGGATTTTGGGTACTGAGGCAGTAGGAAGGCTCAGGCCCTACACACCGAGGTCCTGTTTTCCTGCGCATAGTACTGTGTATGTGCAGAAACTCTGCAACAGAAGTAAAATAATTTAGCAGAGGTTAGAGCACAGGTGAAGGTTTTTAAGGTCTTCCAGATACCTGGTAGTTTTGGCTTTGTATTATTCATTTAGGAGTGAGCCCGTCAACTAAGGATGAAGGCATAGATGGCACAATTGAAGCTGCTCAGAGGATATTAAGAGCCAAAACAGGTTTCAGAATTTCCCTGTATTGGTAAAACAAGGAGGTATTGAGCTGGGTCTGAGATTGTTGTAAATTTGGCCAAGGACCACCATCATGGGGTGCTTCCAATTAATGATGGGTGTCACAGTGGGGGTACTTACAATCAGGAATACACATACATAATCTGCGGAGTCAAATCATTGCTGGTGAAGGAGTGAGTATCTTGTTCAGAGAGCTTAGATGTTTCTACTTAGTGCTAAAGTGAGTGTTAATTAGTGGGTAAGCTTAGAAACTGAAAAATCTGCATCTTTCTCTAGTTCAGTGAGTCAGTCAAAGTACTTTATTCGACTCTAAAAGATCCATAAAAGGTTACACACACATGTTTTCATTAAAAACAGTGAATCCACATACACAGAAATTACAGATTATAAAAATTATCTAGTATTTACTACGAATCTTAAAAACATTAAAAAGATAGTTTGAAATACCATATATAATCTCATTAGTTCCTAGGGAGAATAAATATTCCATTACCAATTTATGATTTCTAATTCCTGCTGCAAGTAATAGTGGGCGAATAAACTGCCTCCTCTGAGTGGTATAAAATCTACAAAATAAAATAAAGTGCGTAGTGCTTTGGCATGAACAACTGTCACTGGGACAAACAGGGAGTGATGCAAACCATAAGCCTTGAATAGGGAAAGCAACAAAAAAAGTACAGTTTTTAAACGAAGCCTAGTCAGCAAAAATGTCCTGCTTTCGTTTAAGTCTATTTTCAAATAGAGGGCGGGTTCCCTTTGTGGCTGAGAACAAGGCTCTGGGTGGCCAGTAAAGTTACATATTGGGCTTGCCCGCTCAAAAACTTTGATAAAAAAGTGACTTGATAGTGGCAGACAAAACATTTCTTAGGGTGTCAGGGTTTGTATAGTATTCTGTGACACCCAACTTGGCAAAACTCATTTTAACATACCTTAGCCAGGGTATATCTAAGCTGTTATCCAGCTTGATGCAGTCTTCCAATATTGTCCTACAAAGAGTGGCCTCTGGGTTATTCCAAGTTTTTGCCCAGAGCAACAATGGTTATAATGCAATATGGTCTTTCAGGTAACTCAGACCGACCTCCTAATGACAGAGAGAGACAGAGGAGCTCTGTGGCACTGAGAGAAGTCTTCTTAAAAACGTATTTTCTGTTATTTGGAGTGATTTACAATTTACATGTCCCCAAACCCCGGCCCCAAAAGTTACCACTGAAAGACTTTTACTCTTATAAATACATAAAATCTCTTTGGTTGGCTTGTGGCCCAATCTTTTAGCAAACCTAAAAATGGCATCAATCGATTTTTGGAATTGCATAACTCTGACATTTAAAACATGTTTCCAATTAAAATCTATGTCAAATGGTACCCCCAGGTAGGTAAATGCGGGACTTTTTTGATGTCTTCACCTCCTAGTAAAAATGTCCTTGTTTTAGAGTTTTTGGGCCCACATTTCATTATAAATGATTTAGTGCGGTTGACTTTTATCCCCAAATCATTCATTAAAACATTAAAAGAGTCAAGCAATATTTGTAGGCCATTTGCTGTCCTAGCTATCAGGACAGCATCGTCAGCATATAGTAGTACGGGGATTTGACACAGGTTAATCCTTGGGATGTCCTTCCCCACCCTACATAATTGGTCTCCCAATCCATTAATCTATAATAAAAAGAGGAGTGGGGCCAGGACACAACCCTGCCTTACCCCTATATCAGAGGGGAATTCTTCCGTCAAATCTCCCTTACTACTATAGGGTACTGAGGCTGAGTGTGTTAATGAAGCCTACTGAGCAAAGTGATAATTGCTTCGTCAATCCCCATTTGTGTCATTATGGACAATAATTTAAGGCGATTCACTGTTTCGAAAGCACATGTTAGGTCCATAAAGGCTAAATGTACACAGCCCTTTTGTGCTTTAATACTTTTGAACAATTAATGCCAAATGTAATGTTTGTTCCACAGTTCCAAGTCCTGGCCGAAATCCGAACGGGTAGATCGAGAGCGCCTGAGATTCAAGTGCCCAGAGTTCTAATTTGGCCAGGATAACCCTGTCCAAGATTTTAACTTAACTGTCGAGCAGGGAAATTGGGCGGTAACAATGAGGTTGAGTTTTCTCCCCCTTTTTAAAAATCGGAACTATAATGGCTTCCTGCCAGGTCTTTACTAGGGGACCCACTATAGCAGCCTTTAAGACATTTGTTATCAGGTGGGCCCAAAGATCTGGCAAATGCTTGTACAAATCAACTGGGATTCTATCCGGGCCTGGGGCTTTCTCTGGGCAACTATTCTCTATAGCCGAGAGTACATCACTCACCTCTATTGAGTTACTCTGGGCCTGAGCTGATCTTGATCTTGGAGACCTATTTACTATTTGTGGGTTTGGGGAAAATATTGCCAAAAAATGCTTTACCCAAGCTTCAGGTGCTACTGTGGTATCTAGTTGAGGCCTTTCATCACCAAGCATGGAGGTTGAGTTTACTACCTCCCAGAAGGCACGTGAATCTTTGGGCATTGAAGCAATTTTTAAATCTTCCCAGGCCTTATCCTTCAAATACAATTTCCTTTCCCTAATTACCTTTTTATAATCTTTCCTAGCTTTTGGTATTTCAGCCTTATTGCTTGGGATCTTTTTTAGGGCACACCATAATGTTTTGTGGGCTTCTAAACAGGTCTTATTAAATCATCTTGGGTTATCAGGAGCTTTTCTGCCACATTTAGTTAATTTATCTGCCATAAGGCCATTAAGGTTTGTAAAGGCCACTATGACATCCTCCGATGGGGCAGAGTCTGTGAGGACTGTCTCAATTTGAGCCTTGTTATTTGCCATAAGATCTGTAAGAAAGGCCGTCTTATCAACTTTTTCCCATTTAATATTCATGCCCTTCTTTCTGTTATATACTACCCTGTGTTGCATTTTCTTGTCCATCTCAGTGATCACAACTAAGTTTAAAGTTAATACAATGGGATTGTGATCACTTATACAGCTAGCCATTACTACACACCCCTTGCAAAAATTTATCAAATCTTCACTAATTAAAATGTGGTCAATAGTGGAAGATGATGTGGGACCCACATGTGTTGTGATCTGGGGTGAGATGGCCATATCCTGGTCTTGGGCAAATTCCAAATTCTTAACAAAGGCAACTCTATTTAAAGAGTCCCCATATGACGTATGTTTAAAATGCATCAGGGACTGATCCCTCT
This sequence comes from Calotriton arnoldi, assembly GCA_963921515.1. Classification (NCBI taxonomy): domain Eukaryota; kingdom Metazoa; phylum Chordata; class Amphibia; order Caudata; family Salamandridae; genus Calotriton; species Calotriton arnoldi. Next base: position 1,225,252 of record CAWUFW010003456.1, read on the forward strand.
CATCACAGATGCCACACGATTCCTGAACCATGGGGTCACAAATTCCTATGTTAAAATCCCCAGCCCAGATTATTTGGAGATCCTTTGGATGATTGTTCTGAGCTTGGGTTATAACATCCTCCAAATCATCTATGATGTTAGTCACAGTTGAGTCAAAAACATTATATTAATAATTAATTAAGAGCAAATCAAATGACTTAGGCATGATGATTACAAGTAACTACTAATATGGGGATATACACAGTTCTCTAATTGCAATATCTGTCAGCGCCACTGATATAAAAGTAACTAGGCCCCCTTTTGCTCGACCCGATCTTGATGGTACTGCTGGTACGTAATAAGAGACATATCCGTCAACGTGGAGGGAGTCTATTATCCAAGTCTCTTGGCAGCAGACAATTTGGTGTAGTTCGAGCAACGGTTTCCAATCTGGGTTATCAATCTTAGAGCGAAGACCCGCGATATTCCATGAGACAATACTAACACCCTCTTTCAAAATGGGTCCGAGGTTAGACACGGGGCGAAGTGACGCAGGCAGTACAATACAATGTTCTTTTGATGTTATTATGCCCTGTGGAGCCAATGACTGTCAATCTTGTGTTTCCAGGTCTGACAGGACCTCAAATCTATTTGAAAGGAGGAGATCATTCATCAATCTTGGGGAAGCAGCTTTGTCTATTTTAGTGCAGTAATCTATTTCTATATGTCCTATCGGTGGACAGGCTTTCGGTTGGTAGAAGAAGACTAAAGGTTGTGCTTTAATACCCTCACCATGAGAGATATTTTTTGCGAGACTATAAAAGAGATTTTTGGGGATTGCAATTATGCAATCCCCAGGAGATGACTTTGGTGCTAGACCCACCCAGTTAACTCTTCTTGTAGAGATGATTTCCCTGGAAAGATTGTATAACCAGTTAGAGTTCCTCTTCAGCCAGAAAGAGACTTTGTTCACTAGGGATGCATGAGATTCATATTGTGCCTACCGGAGTGGGGGGACATTTTCCAAAACTATTATGTAAGGGGTACACTCCGGTGGAATGTGAGGTCGTATTTTGTTTTGATCAGGTTGATTGGCACTGTTGATACCTTTAGATGCCCTGTGGTCAGTGTCCTGTAAGTCTCGAGCCATTTGTTTATCTTGTGGCGGCACAAATGGCAATGGAATTTCCGGCCTTGAGAGTTGTATTTGTTTTAGTTCTTGTCTCTGTAGGGTAGCAAATGCTTTATTTACAGGCCCTGTATTAGCCCTTTGGGAACCTTGAGAGTTCCCCTGCTTTTCCAGGATGTCTACTCTCCTTATGAGCCTTTCTTGGGCCGAGATTACTTCCTCAATCTTTCCCTCTAGGTGAGTTTCTTTTTATATGTCCCGGAACATAGTTTAAGTATAGAGTTTAGCTGCTCACACAATTGATCAAAACTGACAGAGTAATTCGCACCCAATTTCTTCTTAGCCGGCTCCCCCATCGAAGTCTTTATTGTGCATTTTTTCCCTGTGATTTTCTTTTTTTTTTTAGCCTTGTGTGGTTGAAGGACAGGGGGGATAGATTTAGGTAACTCTTCCATATTCGAATCTTGCCTACTTTTTTTGCAGGCAGGGCTGTCCAACAGGGATATAACTTCTATTGCGGATAATGATTGCGTGTCTGTAATCGCACAAGGGTTAGAGATCAGGCAAGGAGAATGCTCAGGGATCTTTCTTAGGGGTAATGGTTCCGCTTTATTTGAGGACTTGGGCATTGGCAGAAGCCGGCTGTCATGACCTTTCTGTGCTTGTTCAGTAGGGGTAGATTTAGCAATAGTAGGGCCGGATCTTTTTAATGCTGAGTCCATCCTAGCCTCAACCTTGCCAATCTCATTTTCAATTGCGCCCATAACGGAAGTCAAGTACCTTTTAATTGATTTGCATTGTGCTTCACCCTTCTCCCTTTTTGGATCTAAATGACTCCCCTTTCTTTTTCCCATCTTGAGGTTACAATAGAGTTACCTTTCTGGGACTCTCCCGGGTCTCGGGGCACCTCTTCACAGGTAATCTTTTTGGGCCCAAGTTGTTAGTCGCACGCTCTACGGAGACCAGGAAATAAAACCAAGAGACCGGGCCCAGCCCAGCCCAGCCAGCTTCGGGCACTGACGGGCGCAGACGGGCCCGCCCTTGGCCCGGGCGCACCCGTGCACGTCCCACGCTGCGGGAGCCCTGCAGAAGCTAAATGCACCTTCTGGCGCGTCGCATTGGCGGCGTGATGCCACGGTGGTGCTCGGGGCTGAGGTCCTGCCCCGGTGGCGGCAACAATGAGAATTGGGCTCCCGCGCTGCGGGAGCCGTGCATAAACTAAATGCGCCTCCTGGCGCTTTGCATTGGCGTTGTGATGACGCGGTGGTGCTCGGGGGCTGTGGTCCTGTCCCGGTGGCGGCAACAATGAGAATCGGGCTCCCCCTTTCTCTACTTGAAATTAAGGTTGAGACTGCACTTTATCAAGAGTTACCAGAGTTGTGGTGATGTTTCGATGGCAATATGTACTGTACACTACATGAAACTCTCAGGCACACATCACAAAATCTTCTTGACTGGAGTCCTTTCATGTCCTTGATGGTAAGTTAAGACAGTGCTTGGCACTAATATGTTTAGCCACCGTATTATGAAAGCTAGTTTGTAAAGGTGGTTATGTATGACAATAGTTTTATGCATATTTGTTACGTTGCATTCATTTGTACTGGTAATGTGCTGTGTTGTTTTTGCACTGTTACGTTTTTGTGCCACTATACTGCATTTCGTTGTTGTACTGTGGTTGTTACCACTGACATAGAGCATGAAATTACCAAATGTTCCAGCTTTTGAATTATATAAGACACTAGACAGCTCAAAACTGTGTTCGAGACATGCCTTATAGTGGCAATCCCAGTGCTAACTTTATGTATTTAGGACTTCAGTGCTACATAGTTTACAGAACCAAATTCTTGTTAGTTAAAGTTACCTGACACTATCTGTGTCAAATAATTTCGTTCAAAGTAACAGCTTTAAGACTCACAGTGAACGAGGTTGTTGAAGGCATAAGTACTGCGAGGGTGGACCGAAAGAACTTCCTTGATTGTCATGCATAGCATCGATTGTGTTATCAACCATCAAACAACCAAAGAATTGAAACAGTAATGCATCCTTCTTTTTATCATATTTTGAAATGGAAGTAGAATGTCTTTACAGTCCATTGAATTTTGTACCTCTTAGATGTCAGACTGTTATTTGTTGATGTACAGAACAAAGCATTATCGATAGAGAAACATTTTTATTGCCTCTTAATTGAGACAAACAGCTGCACTTTTGCAAATGGATTCTAAACATTAAAGTCAGTCATTGATTGCAAGGCTGGTTTGACAACCTTTCTCCCGCTAGAAATATGATGCGCCAAATGTGTGTACAATTTCCGAGACGGAAAAAATGAAAGTATAAAAAAGAAAAAAGGAAGCAAATTAGACAGAAATAAATATACCGAATGTTATTGGTAGTGATGGAAAGGGAACGAGTCCTTTTTATGTTGTAACTGCTAGCGAGCAAAAACTGTTGGAAAAGAGAAATATCGCCTGTGGTAGTAACAGATGGATGCAAGAGACACTCAAAACAACATGCCACTTTAACTACATCTGCAGGAAAACATACTCATGAAGAACCGAAATGAAACAGCGCACCAAATCCACAGTAGAATTTGTAGTTTTTTCGCTTCTCAAAATTACAATATTACAAATAAAAACAGTCCATGTACAAGAGCTGCACACATGCTTAAATGGAGTGATAATGCATTGTATGCGATATGTATAGTTGGTAGCTTCCCCATAGCATCTTCTTTTGGGGGCTGTTCCTCATGAACACGTTTGTGCCAGCGGTAACTGAATTTGTTAGTGGATAAAGAGGCTTGTGTTATTGTTGTCTCTTAGGCAAAATGTTATTTATTGAAATATCACTTGCAAGAGCTGTGCAATACCCCACTGACAAATTCAAATATAGATGCAAAAAATCTGCTTGTGTGATACAGTCAATGCCACTGAAAAAACACGGCCAACACACAACAGTTTATGGTGCAGCTTCAAGTCACCAAACTTACAACGCAATTAAACTATTTTGGCAATACCAGGCTTTTTCTCCAAGGCAGGGCTGGACTGGCCGTAGTGGGCACCGGGTATTTCCCCGGTGGGGCGCAATGGTGAAGGGCCATTTTTGTGCCCGAGAGGCCAATTTGTCACTGGGGGCTGGTTTTGCAGCAGTTCTGCAATATCGGCCCCCGTAACAAAAGCGGGAGCGGTTCTTTCCCCCCCCTCCCCCCCCCCTCTCAGGGCCAGTCGAGTAGCAATCTGCCAGGGGTGGTTGCTGTTCCCAGTCCAGCCCTGACACCAGGCTCTATAAGCCCTCAGTTAGGAGTGCCTTGTTGTTTTTCCGATTCATGCGCAAACATCTGTTGGGGTACTTATTGCAATTACAAGTTGTGTAAAGTTTGCCACACCCATTAATTAGCAAATGCCATAAAATTCGCATCCTCTGGCAACATTTTGGCAGGTCAAAACTCAAAATATAACGGGGAAAAGTACAAGTAACTATTGGGACATGTATATATGGCCGAGATTTACTACGGTTTTACATCCGGGTTGCATTTTATAGTGTCGGCTGAAGGTTTCTGAGCAGAGCTTTGGGCACTGCCGTTCATTTTTTTACATATTAAACACTGGGCCATGAGTAATTGGCCAGCCATGGAAAGTTGGCCCCACTACTTCGATAAGGGTAAATGTGGGCATGTACCGAAGGCTTAGGCCACCGGAGGTGGTGTAGGATGAATTTAGGCACAGTGCAACACAATCATAGATGTAATAAAGATGTGAATGCACAGCCTGTTTTGTGATTTCATAACCAGTAAGATCTAGTGGAGGGAACCTCAAGCCAACACATGCACAAACGAAACAGTCATTGAGAACTATACAGTGTTAATCTATTGCATCTTCCTATTTGTCTACACACTGCGATAATTGCTTGGAGAAAAGCGGAACCTCTTATCAAGAGAGGGACCACGATGTTTACCGTTCAAGAACTAGGAATGTGGCCAGTCTGGTAACAGTACATAAAAAAGGAGGCCAGAAATTTACTCCATCCTTCGATGTTTTCTTTTAGCACCTTTAAGGGGATTCTGTCTGGTCCCATTGCTGCTGTAGCTCTCGCTTTCCTATGTAAAAGGGGATTTGCTTTTCTGTAGGCGCCTTTATCTGCTGGTCGAGCTCGCTGCAGGCTCTAACCAGGTGGAATTTTACATTGTCATTGGTTCCATACAATTTAGAAAGGTAGTCTACCCATTCCTTTTCTGGGACTGGTGTTGCTGTTGAAGGTATTTTGTTTAGAGTAGCTTCTGCCATTATACCCCAGAAGGCCTTGATGTTTTTCTGCCGCATTGCTTCTTGAAGGTCCACCCAGTTTCTGTCCATTTTTGCTCTGTGGTCTTTCATGCAGAGACTTTTCCATTTTTTCTTTAAGATGGAGATTGCAGACTTCCTAGTCAGTGAAAACTTAATAAATTGGAGTCTGATTGACTTGTTTAACTCACTAGAGAGAGGGTTCACCGTAGAGTCTTTCTTCCTAGTGGAGCTATTATTAATGGGGGATACTTCCTCTGCTGGGTACTACCTACCGCAGTGAGGGTGCTTTTAAAGTGGAGAACTGGGTTTACTCTTGTGTTGCCTTGTTCAAATAACTGGTCCTCTGTTATTCTATTGATTTATTTATTAACCCCTTCCCTGCGCCGCGAATTCCACCGCGGCGCGGGGGGGGGCTAGGGGGTGGGCGTGGCGCTTCGGTGCTCATGACGCTCCACGCAGTCATGAGTCACGGGCGGCGTGTGCTCATGACATCGTGGTGCCGTCATGACCCCGCCCACTCATTAATTCGCCCGCACAGGCGGGGAATTAGTCCCGCGTGGGCGGAGCGGCAGCGGCATGACGGCTCCACGCCATCATGAGCACACGCCTACCGTGACTCATGACGGCGTGGAGCCGTCATGAGCACCCAAGGGGTTAATTAACTTCAGATTCTCGCTGTTCCAGAATATTCGACCTTGCTTTTGTTGGATTAGTACATCTTCCTTTCCGCATGACAGAGACCATGTGGATACTGGCTGCAACCAAAGGTCTATTTCAAGGAGGAGTATTGCATGATCACTGCTTTGGACGAACAGTGTGGCAACAGGCACCGCCTCCCGCCGGGATCCATGTTACAAAAAATCTTTGTAACTTAAGTAGGTGGTACCAATATCTCCCACACTTATATTTGAAGTACATAATGAGAATCTTTAACGGTATGATCACTTGTCAGCCTTGCTTTTTCCTGCCCAATAGTCCGACTTGTCAGTACATTGTTGTGTGCAAACTTGATAAAAATAAACTGGCTATTTGGTCGCCAGCTGGCACATCTGGTGTGCTCATATCTTCTATATGAACATTTGACTTATTTCCCCTGTAAAATTCTGGGTATTTGAAGACAAGTAAGGACGTCATAGATTTCAGAACGCTCCTTACACCCAATGATATAAACTGCGCATCGGACAATGCGATCACAACACTCACAATGGTATTAGTTTGTAGACAAACATCACTGGGCTGGGTGTGCAGGCATTGATGATTGGTCACCACCACAGTGTGCCCATGGATTCTGTTAACCACCATCTGTCTCCTTTACTCTTGCAGAAAATGTTTTAAGCTGACAGTGAATTTCATAAGTTACTTGACTCACTGTACCTACGCACACCTTAGCGTGTGTGCTTAGATAACACTAGCTCTGGGCAAACTCAACCTGAGCTACTGGTCCTGAAGAAAGTCAATGAAATTGGAGCATATTGGCTGAAGCATGTAGACGATTTCAGTCTGGCCATTTTCACTATTTTAGGGACGTGCACAATCATTTCTCCTCACTCACGTCCAATGACTCTTTTTAACTCTACCCCAGGGACTGCATAATAAAGAATCTGGTATCCTGGAGGCAGTTTTAAAATTTTCACTTTTCTGTTATTCACTTCCTCACTTCAAATCAAACCAGTTCTGCTGTAATCAGGTGTCGAAGCACAACTAGGAGGTACTCACCCCCCTGGGTGGGAACCCAATGATGAAGCATGCCACCAACTAGGTTAATGGGTGAGGGTTCTTGTATAAACCTAATGGGGTTTCTGTAAGGGAGACTTCCTTGATGACCAAAACTTTTTGGTTTATCCTAACTAGCCTAGTATAAGGCCCAATTGGAGCTGTGGTCCACAGGTGACATTTAGCTTTCTATGCGATTGGTGCATTTTTCTGCACTATATACTATGGTCATACTGGAAAGATAAACTGTCAATTGGGCATTTGTAAGTTTTACCATGTTCTTAGGGGTCAGAGCACAATCGCAGGGGAGTAAACAGCCATACCTCAGTGTGCACAATTCAAAAACCAGCAGTAACAGTCAGCACAAAATGGTGGTGGCTACACAAAAAGAGAGATTTGCTCATTGTGCCCCCCCAACTAAAAGGCAAATTTCAACTAAGCGTCAGGGTGTGGAAAAATCACCTGCATTAGTGGTGTCAGTTCCAGATAAGTCTGGGCGGTGGACTCCGTTCCGCTTGCCGAGTTTGCAGAGCTTTCCGCACTCTGCGTTATGCGGAGCTCGCGGAGTTCCGCGGAGTGGAGGTTTTTTCCTCACTCACGTTCGTCAATGTCAAGTTGGCGAGCTCGAGTGAGGAAAATCCACCTCCCGGCAAGATTTTTCCTTGTTTACGATCGTCAACATCAAGTTGGCAAGCGCGAGCGTGGAAAATCAACCTCCCAGCGAGATTTCTCAACGCGGGGGGTCAGATTTCTCATTGCGAGTGGTCGCATCTGCTCGCAACCGCTCGCGTTGAGAAACTGTCCATTAGCGTTGAGAAAACTGCTGCTCAGGTAAAAATCTACTCGAGCGGCAAAAAGGAAGCAGCGCCCGCTTGTGCTGTGCATGGTGCCGTTCGCGGTGATTGCACAGTGCGGACAAGCGCCTGGCACTGAAAAACACAGCGAACAGCATTTATCTAACACACTCCGCCGCTTGCGGAGCTCCGTGTAGCGCGGTGGAGTTTTTTTTGCACTCCGACCAGGCTTAGTTCCAGACTCACATCCCACTATCCACTCCACTCCTTGTAGCAAGAGAGGCCACTTCAACAATGTTAAACCTCCAGATAACGGCTTTGACAGGACTGCCACTCTGTCAAGCACAGCCCCAGCTACCAATCTTTCTCATCTGCAGACCCCATCCCTGAATGGGAAGGGGCTATCTCTAGTCTACCCAGAGATGCATCCCATCAGGTGAACAGTACCCCAATGGCCCAAAAAGTAATGTTAAGTAACGCCTTGTGTACATGGCTTCTATACACATGCACCATGTTGATAATTTGCATTAGAACTCTGCTATTTTTCATCTCAATACCATTATATCATTGTCACCACATTTAGAATTCATATTTATTTCTTCTGGTGAAAACTTCAGCTTTCTGCAAGTCTTTTTCCCGACTCATGTTAAAGCATCGTCATGGATGTCATTTTGAGGTGAGTCGTTTTGAGAGCACTGAAATGAATGTTTGTTAGGAAACTTACGATCTTTTGAGACCCTACCATATAGAATCCAGGGCAATTTTTCACAAGTGAGAGATAACATCACAGAATAGAAGTTGAAGAAAATTGTTCTTAAATTAAGAAATAATGAGATTAGTTTTTACAGCCTATGTACATGCAGATAAAAGATTTATAAATCTGAAATATTATCAAAGAAATGGGTGTCTGAAGGCAGATAAATTTAAGTTGAGCATGAAGGAATATTTTATGCTGTTCTTTTATCTCAGTATCTATTTCAACTATCATCATTGTATATATTTTTTCACTGATTGACCTAAAGTGAAATAGACATTTTAAATCACTTTTAAAGTTTAGGTGTGTTTTAAGCTTGGCTAGATTAACATTTAGCTGTCAGAACAGTTGCATGTGTTCATGAAAAGAACATATACAGAAAGGGGCTTTGGGTCTGTCTTCTTAAGCTATGGCAATTCATTATTTTACTCGCAAGTAGCATTATAACATTTTGACTGGTGCGGGGAACTCTTTTTTATCAGTCTTGTTTTGGCAGCTATTGTTTGTATGTCATTTACATTTTGGAACAGTATATTTGTAAGGCTCAATCCATTAGCTCCTTTACCATTGTTTTGTTGCCAGTGTCACTGACATTTTGGATGAGCCCTTAGGACATTCAAGTCTGTGATTAAGAGCATTTTCACACCTCATCATGGAGTGTTGTATGTGTATGTATGCCTTATGTTCCTTGACATCAACTCAATGAAGAGAAAAGATCTATAACTTAGGGTTCAATTTCAACCTGATGAATGCCTAGTAGTCCCAAGTGGCAATAGAGAGAGGCTGAAATATGTCAGCAAAAGTTTTCTGTGGTTTTAGCAATATTAATCCCCCATAAAACCTGCCTTCTAATTTTTAATGTTATCTTATCTGACCAATCATTTAGAACTACATTATTCAAATAATTGATCAAGATCCATCCCCACTGATCCCCCTACATATATAATATCAAGAGCTAGAACATTCATTTTGGTCAAGTCTATCCCAAAGAAATTATATGTTAGGATGTGAGGTCAGATGATAAAGCATGCCACAAAACAATATGTGGGTGAGGACCCCAAAGGATCGTGATATATGACAACCTATTATAGTTGACTTATCCTTTGACAATATATTTGTGACAACTCCAAATTATCTGCATTGTGCAAATACTGCTGAGGAACAAATACATTTCAAACAAGGGTTTTAGCAAATCCCCCAATTTCTCATGTTCTGGCCACTTCAGATTGTACCCATGTACAATCAATATTCACTTATAACTACTAATATTGTTTTCTTAATATTATTTAATAAAATTCTGTTTAAAAAAATCTAAAAAACGTTATTACTGTTTCAGTACACAAAATCATACTACCTAAATGTTGACTAATCAAAAGGAGATATGAAGTTTTTTTAATTTAACATACATTTTAAAAAATCAAATAAAAACCATTTTTATATACACCAATCTAAAAACCTATATTTTATTGCTGAATGCCAAAATATGTAACAGGATATTTAGCCATAATCCCAGTAATACTGTAGTTTAAATCAACAATTGCTTGGACATTGATGAAGAAGATAGACTTCCTGTTGCAATACATGTGAGCAGATACTGCTGGTGGTACATATGTTTCTATCCAATGTAGTAAACTATATAACTTGTTAATGTTAATACATGTTCTTTCCATCATATATATATATATATATATATATATATATATATATATATATATATATATATATATATATATATATATATATATATATACATTCCAAACGTTCTCCGCTGATAGGTAGAAAGTACTCGGACACTCCGATATGCTCAATAAGGTTTTAATAGCTGAAAACGACGCGTTTCGGCTTCCGCCTTGCTCGCGCTTCTAGTTACACACATAATCACACGTGATTTTATCCACTTCTTTTTCAAAATTGAAGAAGGACTAACACCCATATAGTGTATATACAATGGTTTCAACATTTGGCGGCCAAATTGTAACGTTGTTTTTAGCGTGGTAACCATGATATGAATTTATACAAAGGAATACTTGAGTCAGACTTTGACAAAATTAAATACAAATATGAGCAACATTCCCTCACATTGTATCACAGGGAATATATACATTTATCATCAATAGATATCAATGAATAAATATCAAATATCAATATTCGATCAATAAAGTCACTCACTATTGTCAGGTGGGTTGATGCTTAATACACAATACCCCTACTCAGACCATGTAATGTCACAAAATACCGTGAACAATTCATATCTTGTCCCTATAGGCAAACAAGTTTACAGCATTAATTTCATATTCCTCAATAATGCCATAGTTACATCAGTACATCAAAATAATATGCAGTTCCTGTCCAGCCCCAGTGGGCATGCGAGTATCAGCATATATTGTACTACATGGTGCCCTTTGAGGGCATAGGCAGGTAATCTAAAACATTAATACCACCTTAAGCCTCTATGCAAGTATACCGTGATTCCTCTCAATTGTTGCCAAAGTTGAAAGAAGAAGTGCCCAAACCTAAAAAGTAAAATATGTAAAATCACTAAAAACCAGAAACTGCACAGATTTACATACATCTCAAGTAATATTTAACCACTCAAATGGATTGCTAGTTCCTCACTAGAATTTAAACCCTTGGGTACCAAACTCTCAAAATCGATAATATATCGTGATTCCAATTTTCGTAATGATAGTTCATGATAACCACCTCTGACCCCCATCGTAACAGAATCAATCACAACCATTCTCAACAATTTCTCATTTTGATAATGCTGATCATGGCAATGGCGTGCTACGGGGTACTGCCTGTTATTGTGCCTGATTGCACGAATGTGCTCTAGCACTCTCTTCTTAGCACGATGTATTGTGCTGCCCACATACCATTTATTGCATGGACATATCAAAACATACACGCAGTACATGGTATTGCATGTCAGAGGTTTCCTAATCAAGAACTCTCTATTGGAGTTGGATAAAACAAGCTTGGCACAATCACTGCTTTTACTGCAAGCTTTACAGTTTTTGCAGCATCTAAATCCTGGTTGTCCCTTGTCACTCAACCTTTCCGTATCTGTGACATGGTTGTGACTGAGATCGTCTCGCAGTGAGCGACTCTTTCTAAAAGTAATCTGTGGATTACTAGTGAGATTAGTTTTCAGGTTATCATCAGTTAGTAGCACATGCCAATGTTTTTGAATATCCTACGGACCTCATGTGCCTGCCCTGAAAAGGTGGTTATGAATCTCATGGTCTCAGTTGTGTCCTCCTGTTTGTTTGGATGCAACAACTCATTTCTAGTGACTTTTTCTACTCTGTTGCAAGCTTCACCAATACTCTTTTGGCTGTAACCCCGCTCTTTAAAGCGTTTGCACATGATTACTCTTTCAGTTGCAAATGCAGCATCTGTACTGCAATTGCGTTTGGCACGCAATAATTCCCCATAGGGGATGCTAAAAATCAGATTGCGGGGGTGCGAGCTATTGGCACTTAGAATACTATTCCCTGCTGTTTTCTTACGGAACAAACTGGTTTCTAATGTTTCTCCCTTTACATTTAAATTAACATCCAAAAATTCAATAGAAGTTTTGCTGATGTGTTCAGTAAAGGTGAGATTAAATGTATTCACATTCAGTTTGCTCACAAAATTGCTCGCTGAATCTACATCACCGCTCCAAATGAAAAAAATGTCATCAATAAAATGCAGCCACAGGACCACGTTGTTCTCAAATTCCGCCATTTGCGTGGCCACCTGCTCCTCCCACCAGCCCATACATAGATTGGCATAGCTGGGGGCAAAGCAGGTACCCATCGGAGTGCCCTGTGACTGCCTGTAAAATGAATCGTCAAAGATAAAAAAATTATTAGTGAGACAGAATTGAATCATCTCTAAAATCATCTCTGAGTGGTGAAGCAAGGAAATTGATTGTGTCTTTAAAAAACTGCCTGATAGCCTGCAAGCCTAGTTCATGCTGGATACTGGTGTATAAGCTGCTCACGTCTAGAGTGACAAGGGTGTACTTTTCATCCCAATGTATACCATCTATAATCGTCAGAAAGTGTGTGGTATCTCTGAGATATGCCGGAAGTGCTACCACAAAAGGTCTTAGGTAATGATCAATGAACCTAGAAGTGTTTTCCAGCAGAGAACCCATAGAAGAGACACTGGGTCTCCCTGGAGGGTTCACCATATCTTTGTGCAATTTCGGGAGTAAATAGAGAATGGGGATTCTTGGATGGGCACATTTAAGATAGTTATACTCCTCCCATTCCAATAATCCTTTTTCTCTCCATTCAACCAGCATGTCCCCAAATCTGTTATTATCTCAGCTGAATTTTCAAAAAGCATCATGAGTGAAGATTCCATTTGGAATGTGGAATCAATGCAGTCTTGAGATATGCAGTAATCAGGTTGTATTATCAGTAATGTTCAGTCCATCTGGATGCAGTGATTTTAAACGGTACATCCAGAAGTTTTCTCTGGAGTCCAGTAGTTCTTCCTTTGAGACATGTTCCACGGGGAAAATCTTCAAATCTGATAGTAAATGATCCACAAGGTTAAAATGATTGGCTACAGGCTGGTCAATTTTCTTATTAATTATTGCCGATTTGTGGTTCCTGAATCGTGTACGGAGGTCATTCACTGTTTGGCCTACATATTGTTTTTTACAGCTTTGCCGTTGGCACTGAATCACATAAATAATGCATGTTGAGCGACATGTAAGATGCTGTCTTATGCCATAGGTCCTTCTCGTAACAGAACTAGTTACTGTTGATGTTTGTAAATGGTATTCACATGTGATGCACCTTTTAGAGTCACAGCAATGAACCCCTGCATTTGTTACAACTTGCTTGAGTTCAGCTCTCACAATAAGAGATCGTAAATTTGGAGCTCTGCGGTAAGCAATGACTGGCGGTTTTGGAAAAACCTTTTGCAATTTTTCACAAGTAGACAGTAAGGGAAATGTTTTTTGCATTATATTTCTGTAGTTGGGAGCTGATGGATGATAGTCAACCACAAATGGAGTTCTGTCACTTTTCTTTCTGCCGTTGGTATTCCAAATAAGTGCTTCTCTGGGTAACTGCAAAGACTTGTCAATTTGTTGCTGTATGATATGCAGAGGATAGCCTCGCCTTTTAAATAATGTAGCAAGCTCCTGTAGATGGTCTTTACAGGTTTCCTCATTGCTGCAGATGCGTCTTATTCGGAGTGCTTGGCTGTAGATGATGCTCAGTTTAGTGTGGTGTGGGTGACATGAAGTCCAGTTTAGATACAAATGAGCATCTGTAGGCTTGTGGTACAGATCAGTTGTAATTTTTTGTTCATGAATGGTGAGTAGCACATCCAGAAAAGGGAGATGATGCTTCTGTTTAGTATTGCTGCTGGTAAATTTGATGGTAGGATGGATATTGTTGATATAAGCTGTAAATTGTTCCAATGCTCTACTTCCTGCATTCCATATTATAAATATGTCATCAATGTATCTTAGCCATACCAGTGGTTTGATGCTATAAGTAGCAAGTATACAGTTCTCTAGTTTGCCCATGAAGATTTTTGCATAGGATGGAGCCATCCGAGTGCCCATGGAATTCCCTTGTATCTGCAGATAGTGTTTACCATTGAATGTAAAATTGTTGGATTTAAGGATAACTCTTGCAAAGTTGGTAAGCACATTTGTTGATGTCTTTTTCACAGTTCTTTTATTAAGAGCTTCAGATAATGCCATAAGCCCATCCTCATGTGGTATATTGGTGTATAATGATGTAACATCAAATGAAGCCAGAAGAGTATCATCATCAAATGTGTAGGTTTGGTTTAATTTTTCAATAATCTGAAGGAAGTGACTGGTATCTTTAACAAATGATGGAAGTTCCTGTACAATGGGCTGGAGGTGCAGGTCGACAAATAAAGATAGTCTCTCAGTGGCTGTGTCATTGCCAGAGATGATGGGACGGCCAGGATTGTTCATTTTGTGAATTTTGGGAAGCATATAAAATCTCCCAAGTCTTGGTTTGGGATGAACAAGTATATCTGCTGTTGTTTCATCAATGAGGTTTAAGCTCCTGTACCTTACAACCATGTTCTTAATTTCTTTGTTTAAGTCTTCTGTGGGATCAGTTTCTAAAGGTTTGTAAGTGTTGGTATCCATTAGTTGTCTCATTCCTTCCTCAATATAATCACTTACTTTCAAGGCAACCACTGCACCACCTTTGTCTGCCGGTTTTATAATGACATCCATTCTCTGTTGAAGGAGGTGGAGAGCTTTTCTTTCTTCTCGGGTAATGTTATCAAAAATCCTCTTAGGTGTTGATTCCTTGATGAGTTTGTTGATGGATAAAATGTATGTATCAAGAACAGGATTTCTACCACATTGAGGAGTCCATGATTTGGGATGGCGGAACTTCTTAAATGGATCTGGAAGGTAGCTTGGCAGACCAACATTAGAATTATTGTAAAAGTATTCTGCAAGTCTGCATCTTCTCTCGAAGGTTTTTAGGTCTCTCATCATGTTGGCCATATTATGGTCCTTCGGTACAGGACAGAAATAGAGGCCTTTGGTCAAGAGGTTCAATTCACCTGGTGATAGGAGCCCTCCAGTCAAGTCAATAACTGGGTCGGATGTCTGGAAGGGTTGTAACTGGCTGATGCTATGCAGCTTTTTTTGTCTTATAAATCTTCTGGTTTTTTTATGCTGTTTACTCACAGGGCTTACACTGATAAGAAAATCTCCAAAAACAGAATGATTTAGGAAGTGGTGAGTTGGAAGAGGAGGTATATGAAATCTTAACATATCTCTTTTTAGTTTTGCAGATTTAATTTCAATAGCATTCCTGGCAGTCATCTTTTTTACTACTGCAACCCTCTGTAGTATGTGTGCCACTTCAGAGTCACTTTTTGTGTTCTTTAAAAGTTCCAGTTCTTTTTGTAGCTTGGCTTTAAGCATTTGCATTTTTTGAATGGTTACTTTAATACATGCCAATAGTAGGGCCATTGATGAGTTATGCAGTAAAATATTCCATGTAGCGGACCATTCACAACTAGTTAGTTTAAAAGGTGGCTTAGACTTAACCTCCAACCCCATAGGATAGATGTTAAGTTTTTTATAGATTTGTAAATGTGCTATTGTAAATTGGCACTTACTGATTTTCTCCTGGATGAACAGCGCATATCTAGGATGTAGATTTGTTCTTGACATGGTGGTTGCTTCTGGCTTGAGTGTCGGATCCGGGGAGGATACAGGTTTGTAATCCCAAAAAGAGTATACTTGAAGATGAAGGATCACAAGAAAACAACAGCCAGGGAGGCAAGATGTCGGCCTGACCTCCGGCCGAGTGAGCTGCCTATGCGGCTCTCTGCTGACTAATCTCCCACCCCCTGCTCGCTCCTGTCGGTGTCCGGGGAACCGCACCATGAGACCACCCGAGATGGGGGTGTGAATGGCGATGATTTGGCGATTCTGGTGGTCTTGGAGGCGGCTGTCTGGGCTCCCGGTGCCGTCGAGGCTGGTGTGTGCCGGCGTGTTCTTCCATCTTGCGGCGGCGGGTAGTGCGTCCGTCGCCACTATCCGTGCGGCACAGGGGTTCCCGCGATGCCTCCGAAAGCTGCAGCGAAAGGCACTAGGACCCGAGGGCAACCGACGGGCCCGGCTGTAGCAACTCCGGCGAAGAACAACATGGCAGCTCGGAAATGTGGAAACGCACGGCAGAATATGGATGGGGAGACTCCGGGACTGGCTGAACCTGCTGGGAAGAGCTGCTTGGCTTCACGAGGGCTCCAGACGGTTCCGGCGCTGTTTAAAGCTCAGGCGGGTAAAAATAGAACCGTAATCGACGCAACAGAGGAAACAATGTTGCAGGGGGATCTTCAGCGAAGACACAAGATACAGTGTTGCAAGGTACTGTAAGTAAACCGCCGGTCAATGGGTCCAGTGCTATGTCTAACAATGATAGGAAAATGGCCCAGAAAGATTATGGGGGAAGCTCCGATTTGACGAAAAATTTAAATACCTCGGCTCTGCCTGGAACAGGAGATAACCTGCCTAAGAATCAGGAGAAGGCGCCTTCTGTGGGGGTGGAAACTCGCTAAAGAAAACAGACCAGGACCCTGGGATTAGCTTTCAAGAGGGCAAGGAAACACAGGAAATACAGGAGCTACAGGATTCTTGCCAGAATACTGGAAGAAGTCCTCATAAGAGCGGCCAGACAGATGATTTAGACCCTCTATCCTTCCAATCCCTCCAGAACGATGATTTCTCGGTGATGTCCTGTGCTAAGGAAGGAGACTCGGGCGATAAATTTTATTCTATGTCGGACCCTTCTAACTCTTCAGGAGACGAGAGCCCAGGCAGGGACTGGGCAGAGGACGAGAGCGACACAAGCAGTCTGCGTATGGAAGAGGGGGAGGTAGGAGATGATGTTCTTACAACCGTCCGAAAACAGAGGGAGCAAGATGAGACCCTATGTAATACAACTTTGGCTCCAGCAGGCTCATTGGTATGGGATTATTCTTTTTCTCCACAGTTGAATGAACCAGTGACTGGAGGAACTTCCATTGGAGATGTCACATCGGATATAGCTGCCCCATTAGGCCCAGATGAAATCACTCTGTCCACTATATATCATAGTATAATGGCCCATCGGGAGGAGACTCGGGCAGAGAGTTCACGGACCCAAGGTGCCGTACGTAAACTTCAGAACTCGGTGCGTAGGATGGCAAAGACGTGTTCTGAGTATGCGACCAGAGTTGGAGAAGCAGAAACTCGAATCTCGGCTTTGGAGGATGAGTTAAATATACAAAAAAGTATCACGGAATCCTGGAAAGCCCAGAAGGACGACACAATTTGGAAGCTGACTGAGCTGGAAAATCGCTCTAGGAGAAATAACTTGAGGGTTTTGGGGGTTCCAGAAGGTTTGGAGGGTAGCAATGTCCGGCAGTTTATGGTGGAACTTTTTTTGGAAGCTTTCCCGGAGCTCACACAATGGGATTGGGCAGTCGAAATACAGAGAGCTCACAGATTCCCCTTCAATCAACGTAAAAAAAAGACAGGGCAATTTTCTGACCAGCCTAGAGCCATCTTGATTTGCCTTAATAATTTTCTGGCACGTGAAACCCTATACGATCTGGCAAGACCTGACAGGAAGAGGGCAGGGAAGGGCTGCGAGTTTTTTGTTAGGCCTGACTTCTGCCAGGCAACGGTTGAGAAAAGATGGCATTTAAGACAACTGATCCCACTTTTTCAGGCAAAAGGGCGCAAGTTTTCCTGCTCAACCCAGCCAAATTGAAAAATCATATTTAAGGGTCAGACCCAATTCTTTACCTCCGAGATCTTAGCAAAAGAGTGTTTACAAACGATGTGATCCAGGACACTAGACCTCCTAATGATTTTTGCTACTCTTTGAATGCTCAGTATTTATACTAGATCCGGGCTTCTTGGGCCTGGTGGATCTGCACTGTGTCTTCTTGTTTTTTTTTTTTTTTTCTTTTCTTTTTCAGTTTGTTTGGCTGCTGTCTACACTATCTGTATCTTTTCATCTTTTCTATTTTTTTTGTTGTTTTGCCAATCTATGTACAGGGGGGGGGAAGGGGACGGTCGGTGGGGAGCTGATTGACAGCTCCACATCATTGAGGACACTGGTCCTTATGTCTCATTTAATGGGAGGGAGGGAACAGTGGGGGTGTGGGGTCGGGGTGGGTCAGGGGAGGAAGATGGGGAAGGGGGTCAGGGTCAGGGTGAGGGTAAAAGGGAAGAAAAAATTACATAAAAACAATCCACAGTCTCGCTGGAAATGTGAGGTTTGTGAAAGTTTATTGTGATAGGTTTCAATACATATTGGGATTTTTCGGTAATTTATGGCTAGGTTAGGCCTTAGAATTTGTACATTTAATGTTTGTGGATTAAATGGCTATAATAAGAGATGTAGAGTTGCTGCAGAGCTCCGCGTGATTCAACCAGACATAGTGTGTTTGCAAGAAACTCATGTACCCTGGGGGAAAAGCAATATTTTGTTAGAACTTGGTTATGAGGTTTTAGCGGTCTCTAAACAATCAACTACTACAAGGGGTGTAGCAGTTTTAGCTAGGCCGGCAGTACAAACAACTGGTCGAGTAGCAGTGGATACTCAGGGACGGTGGGCCATTCTAGAATGTGTTGTTGGAAATATGAAGTTTACCCTTTGCACGGTTTATGGTTCTAACCTTGACGAAGCTCCAGTCCTGGAATACTTAAATGGAGAACTTGCACTATGGCCGGTGCCTCTGGTGCTGTGTGGCGATTTTAACATTAATGTAACCAAGACAGATTTTCAGGCTGGGGGGCTCAACTACAAGGGTAGGAAACCCAAGGTCTTTAAAGCTTTATATTATTTGTTGGCTGATCATGGACTGATGGATGCTTGGGGTAGTTTAGGTTTACAAGATCCGGGGTATACATTTTATTCCTACCCACATAGTAAGCTAGTGCGTCTTGATTATTTTTTGTGCCTTCTTTCTTACTTTCTGGTATTAAGATGCAAATTTATCCAAGAATTACGTCCGATCATGCACCAGTAGTTGTGGATATTCCCACATTTGCTGTTTGCGCAGCTCCAAGGTGTTTTTCTTTTGATAGGAAACATCTTTTGGATAAAGTTTTCTTGGAGCATATGAAAAAGTGGATAAAGGATTTTTTTCAAATTAATAGACACTCTGCGGGTTGGGGGTTGTTTGGGATGCATTTAAAGCCTCTTTTAGAGGTGAGGCCCTGAGTTATGGATTATATAAACAAAAACAGGCAAAACTGGAAATTCAGGAGTTGTATAATAAACTTAAAGTAGCAGAGGAGAACTTGGCAGGAGGGATTGCAGTAGGGCATAATATAACTGAGTTGCAATCTAGATTGGCTAGATGTAAGGCCAATATTAATCAGGTTTGGAGTAAAGAAATAGCATTAAAATATCAGACCTTTAAAAAAGACTGCTATGAATATGGAGAGGCTACCGGTCGCTGCCTAGCTCAGAAGTTACGTAAGAAGGAAGCAGGGCAAAGAATTATATGCATGAAAAATGCCCAGGGTAATATTGTATATGACTCTTGGGAAATTCTTAACATATTTTATGACTTCTATGATCAACTCTATACAGAACCAAATAAAGGGCAGCAATTTGTAGATGTAAAACTTCCATCTTCATTATGGGAACAGCTAGACAGCGAGAAAGCCGGAATACTTGATTATCCTATTACTGCTGAGGAATTAGAACAGGCCATTAACACCCTAGCGATTGGGAAAGCTGCAGGCCCGGACAAACTCCCGCTTGAAATTTATAAGACCTTCTTCCAAGTTCTTAAAGAGGATATCCTTGAGGTTTTCCAAACAGCACAATTGGGGGATTCACCTCGATCATGGGATGAGGCCAATATTATCATATTTAAAAAGAAAGACAAACCACCCGATATACCCGGGTCTTATCGTCCGATTTCCCTCATTAATTGCGATGGAAAAATCTATGCTAAGATTTTGGCGAATCGTTTAGCGAAAGTTATTTCCCCTTGTCTCAATCAGGCAACATGGCTTTATTCCGGATAGAGGGACAGTAAACCACATTAACAGAGTAGTAACGCTATTTGATATAGCGCAGGTAGAGTCCAGGGACTTAGGCCTGATTTTGCTCGACGCCGAGAAAGCGTTCGATCGCGTGGCATGGGACTTTTTATGGGAAGGGCTGCACCAAATGGGGTTTGGTCAGGGATTTATCCGGGCTCTCCAGGTTCTATATCGAGCTCCCTCGGCCACTATATGTATAATGGGGGGTACTTCCGATAGGATCCAGATCTCTAGAGGAACACAGCAGGGATGTCCTTGCTCCCCGCTTCTATTTGCCCTGTACATTAATCCCTTTATAAAAATGTTAGAGCAGAATGATCAGATTGCACCTTTTATTGTCAGACAGGATAGGTTTAGTGTGTTGGCTTATGCGGATGACATTGCAATTATAACATCTAACCCTGCTATAGCTTTACCTGAAATTGAACATCTGGCTGAGGAGTTTGGTTTTGTCTCGGGTTATAAACTCAATACAGATAAAACACAAATTTTATGCACAAATCAAACTTTGCTGAACGACTCTAGGGTTGTTAGGGAAGCTATTTACTTGGGTATTAAGATTCGGCCCTGTTTGAAAGAGTTGGTTGAGATCAATTGGGGGATATCATCGGCAAGATAAAAGGTTCGTTAGAGAAATGGGAGGTTCTACATCTCTCTTTGGTCGGTAGATCCAATGTTTTAAAAATGAACATCTTGCCTAGGGTCATGTACTTTTTCAGAGCAGTACCTTTAGAAGTGCCTAGTAGACAACTCCAGTATTTGCAATCTTTATGTGCTAGATACTTGTGGTCCCCAGGGAAACCACGTAGAGCTGCGCGTTATATGACATTACCACGAGAGCGAGGCGGATGGGCAATCCCGGATTTTACTCTTTATTATTACGCCTCTATCCTGTCAAATATGCGTATTTTATTGACGGGAGAGGAAGTAGGTAACGCAGCTGAGGCCCCCTCAATTTATCGGATGGTTTTAGGACCAGAGGTTAATCATTGTCTGTTCAAGAGAGTCGATGGCAGTTATTATAAAAGAACCCGTTTCAAGGTGTTGGAAACTGCCTTTAAAGTCTGGAGTATGATCCGCAGAAAATTTCAGATACCAGAGTTAACATTCTATACACCTATGAATGCTGCAGGACTACTCCCATCGGTATTTTGGGATTATGTGGCAACTCAGTGGAGCTTAAAAGGAATCACTATATTGGGGGATCTGTTTCAGGCCGGGGGTTTGTCTGTCATTTTCACTTTTGATGGATAAATATCATTTATCTAAAAATAACTTTTTCAAATATTTGCAATTACGGGACTTTCTAAGCAAAAATGTGAATAATATGGTGCTGTATAAAATAGTTGAAGCCATTAGGTGTCAGGGGAAAATTGGGTCTCTATATAAAATATTGTTAACTGAGAGACCAGATGATCTAGATAGACAAAATACTAAGTGGGCCAATTTGCTGGGAGATAGCTCGGTTTCTCTAGAAAAATCAATTGATATGGCAGGGGAAATTCTCCTTGCAGCTAATCTTAAAGCACAACATTATAAAACACTCTTTAACCTCTACCATACCCCGGCAAAGATGCTAAAATGGGGGGGTGAACATAATGGGAAATGTTTTCGGTGTGGAGCGGATGACGCCGATATTTTCCACATCTTTTATGTATGCTCCAATTTGATTCCTCTAATAAAAGATCTGGAGAGATTTCTGACTGAAGTAACTGGGACACCTATAAGAATATCGGCTTCCATGATGCTGTTAGGTATTGGAGAGGAGGCCATTCAGGGTAGGCCAATGTTTAAATTTCGCTATTTGATGTTTATGGCTACAGCAGTAGCCCGGTTATCTATAGCATCTGTTTGGCTGCAACCACAGGCTCCACCCTTTGAATTTTGGCAGGCTAAGTTTCTCAATACACTTAATATGGAATTTAGCTTGTATTCCGTTAAAGGGCCAAGAAAACGGAAAATTGGTCTTTTGGTATGGGGAGCAATGATTGATTATTTGACGGATTCTTGAGTCTATCGAGCTAGTGATATGTGCTTAAAGTCTTAAAACTACATGTAAAGTTTTATTTGGTGGTGTATTCTGGACATCGATGATTTGTTTAGAGGCGAGAATTGAAATGTTTGTTTTATTATGATTTTTTTTCTTTATGGCTGTACATATTTATGAACTTGAAACTGTGGAAAAAAAAAAAAAAAAGAAAAAAAAAGAAAAAAAAAAAAAGAAAACAACAGCCAGCCAGGGCAAAAGTCTGGATCCCAAAGGATACAATGAGTCACAAAGAAATAAAATATCCAAGAAAGAAGTGACTCAAACAGATAGATTCACCAAAGAACAAAAATATATTTCCACTACAACGTTTCAGCTTCCGCCTTCCTCAGGTAGTACAAGATGGTTTGCTCACTGGCTGCACAGATGACACAGCAGAATTTTCAAAAAGCATCATGAGTGAAGATTCCATTTGGAATGTGGAATCAATGCAGTCTTGAGATATGCAGTAATCAGGTTGTATTATCAGTAATGTTCAGTCCATCTGGATGCAGTGATTTTAAACGGTACTTCCAGAAGTTTTCTCTGGAGTCCAGTAGTTCTTCCTTTGAGACATGTTCCACGGGGAAAATCTTCAAATCTGATAGTAAATGATCCACAAGGTTAAAATGATTGGCTACAGGCTGGTCAATTTTCTTATTAATTATTGCCGATTTGTGGTTCCTGAATCGTGTACGGAGGTCATTCACTGTTTGGCCTACATATTGTTTTTTACAGCTTTGCCGTTGGCACTGAATCACATAAATAATGCATGTTGAGCGACATGTAAGATGCTGTCTTATTCCATAGGTCCTTCTCGTAACAGAACTAGTTACAGTTGATGTTTGTAAAAGGTATTCACACGTGATGCACCTTTTAGAGTCACAGCAATGAACCCCTGCATTTGTTACAACTTGCTTGAGTTCAGCTCTCACTATAAGAGATCGTAAATTTGGAGCTCTGCGGTAAGCAATGACTGGCGGTTTTGGAAAAACCTTTTGCAATTTTTCACAAGTAGACAGTAAGGGAAATGTTTTTTGCATTATATTTCTGTAGTTGGGAGCTGATGGATGATAGTCAACCACAAATGGAGTTCTGTCACTTTTCTTTCTGCCGTTGGTATTCCAAATAAGTGCTTCTCTGGGTAACTGCAAAGACTTGTCAATTTGTTGCTGTATGATATGCAGGGGATAGCCTCACCTTTTAAATAATGTAGCAAGCTCCTGTAGATGGTCTTTACAGGTTTCCTCATTGCTGCAGATGCGTCTTATTCGGAGTGCTTGGCTGTAGATGATGCTCAGTTTAGTGTGGTGTGGGTGACATGAAGTCCAGTTTAGATACAAATGAGCATCTGTAGGCTTGTGGTACAGATCAGTTGTAATTTTTTGTTCATGAATGGTGAGTAGCACATCCAGAAAAGGGAGATGATGCTTCTGTTTAGTATTGCTGCTGGTAAATTTGATGGTAGGATGGATATTGTTGATATAAGCTGTAAATTGTTCCAATGCTCTACTTCCTGCATTCCATATTATAAATGTCATCAATGTATCTTAGCCATACCAGTGGTTTGATGCTATAAGTAGCAAGTATACAGTTCTCTAGTTTGCCCATGAAGATATTTGCATAGGATGGAGCCATCCGAGTGCCCATGGAAGTCCCTTGTATCTGCAGATAGTGTTTACCATTGAATGTAAAATTGTTGGATTTAAGGATAACTCTTGCAAAGTTGGTAAGCACATTTGTTGATGTCTTTTTCACTGTTCTTTTATTAAGAGCCTCAGATAATGCCATAAGCCCATCCTCATGTGGTATATTGGTGTATAATGATGTAACATCAAATGTAGCCAGAAGAGTATCATCATCAAATGTGTAGGTTTGGTTTAATTTTTCAATAATCTGAAGGAAGTGACTGGTATCTTTAACAAATGATGGAAGTTCCTGTACAATGGGCTGGAGGTGCAGGTCGACAAATAAAGGTAGTCTCTCAGTGGCTGTGTCATTGCCAGAGATGATGGGACGGTCAGGATTGTTCATTTTGTGAATTTTGGGAAGCATATAAAATCTCCCAGGTCTTGGTTTGGGATGAACAAGTATATCTGCTGTTGTTTCATCAATGAGGTTTAAGCTCCTGTACCTTACAACCATGTTCTTAATTTCTTTGTTTAAGTCTTCTGTGGGATCAGTTTCTAAAGGTTTGTAAGTGTTGGTATCCATTAGTTGTCTCATTCCTTCCTCAATATGACATCACTGATGACATCATCCAGTGAATGTGGTTTTCTTTAAAATTTAAATATGTATTATATATATACCAAGCTGTATTGAAGAATGAATGGATGTATAAGTGTCTGGATGGAGGATTTAGTAGGTGTGTGACTGACTGTTTAAGTGAATGATTAAATGTATCTTACTGTGTCTAAAGTGTGTGAATGTCTGTATCACTCTGTCTGTTGTTGTGTAAGCTGCTCCATCGGTTGGTCAGTAGCTACATGAATGTCTATATGGGTT